>CP110204.1:7278226-8491264 GCA_026958235.1 Clonostachys rosea
GCGATTGTGATGGCATTGTGAACCGCGAAGACGTGGCAGATATGCTGCATCAATTAGGTACGGGAGAGGATATAGTCAATAATGCGTGCCACCTTGCTAACCAGACGACTGCAGGACTACCCTCGAACCCCTCAGACGTATCACACTTTTTCCCGCCGTCGCAGCCACAGACCATCGCGTTGGCGGCGTTCCTGAACTCGTTAGCGGACAAATTGGCAGCACTGTCCGCAAGTAGCGAGTTAATGTCTGCCTTCTCTGCGTTTGATGAGGACGACAGTGGACAGGTTGATCTGGCTGATTTGAGAGACGCTCTGCTAAACACAGCTCCCGAGCCGGGAGAGCGTCCTCTGACGGCAGCAGAGGTCGACAAGGTGATAAACAGCTTCACGGGGAGACGGGCGTTCAACAAAAACATGAACGCCCAGCTTGGCGCGAAGCGGGGTGATGTATTCAGATATCAAGAATTCGTCAATTCGATCATGGGATCGAATGGAGGCTCGGGCGGATCTTCGCAAGAGAACTCGGAAGGCTAGATCTCGAATTAGAAAGCTGCGGGCAGGGCTATTATAATATTCATCAAATTTATGCATGGCTTCAGGGTCCACATGATATTAAAACTATTGCAGGAACCAATCCTGGGCCATTCCTCTTGTTAAGCCAAAAACTCCAACCAACCGGCTAACACCGTCCACAACACTCAGTCAAGATGAAACCATCTGATAGGATGCTTATAGAATGGCATACCTTCCGTAGTTAAGAGACATGAACCTTTCTATCTCCTCTAATCATAAAAACAGCTTAGTTTACCTATCTCGGTGCTTATTGAACGCTATCTATTGATAGCTTTGAGAGCAAGTTACGGTTATCTGCATATCAAATTAAGATTCATCATCTCAGAAGATAATTACTGATGGGTTGGCTTTCCAGCCACCTCCATGGGTTCTAAATTTGGTCATTCCATAATGGCGACTGGGAGTGATATCCTCTGACAGGGGATAAATTTGAAATTTAGAAGACGCGGTCCCGGAGATTTGGTCGTTTTAACATATGCTCCACTTGGAAACAAATGACGTGAACGTTGGTCACCAGAAAAAGCAATCCCCACGTGCTGCGTTTCGTCCTTCCGACCTCGGATCCCCTGATTTGTTTCTCGCGGTGGCTGGTCGACGGACTGCGGGCGCGGATGGATGTCTTGAGTGCCCATATGCTAGCGAAATATCGGCCTTCTCGAGTTCCTTCTCTCCGGTAAGCTTGGTAATACAGGAAAAGATGACCCGCCAGCAAGAACTAAAGTGAGTGCCCTTATTCTTGCACATCACAGCCGTTATGGGGAGGCTCCCTGAGCAACGCCGCTTTTAAGCTGAGTTCAGCTCCAACCCTGCTGCCAGCTGGACTTGAGTAGGTACGTAGCCCATCTACGCAAGATTATGCAACAATGATGTGCAAGCCTTAGCCTTCAAACGTGAACCGTAAAATACGGTACCGCTCGGGGTGGTTTTTAGGCAACCTACAAACTTCCTAGGAAGTTTTGCTCTTCCTGCAATACGCATGCTAGGAAGCAACAAATTATATCTGGCTCTAGCGTACAGATAGAGAATCAACAACTAATTTGGCAATTTACATTACCTAAGTTACCACTCAGACAAAGCCATTTTGGGTCGATTGACGCTTCATGGCCATCTCTCAGCTAAACCAAAAATCTCTTGAGATGTGTTTCCGCGTCATGTGTATCCCAATCAATTAACTCGCGCACATTTGATTCCTCCAATTTGATCGCCACAAATTCTCGCATCACTTGGCGTTGTGGCTCGCTCAGAAGCGACAGTCTCGCGTGATGGTCGGCAGACTCGTTTCCAGGGCCAAAGAATTCGGGGTCTAAGAACCGCCAGAACAGGAATTCTAAGTTCCAACTGTTTCTGGCCGCGTAGTTGATTATCCAAGTCCTGGTATCCTAGCTTTTGCGCATGCGAGAGGATAGCGGCTCCTTAGTTGGGCTTGCTACCTTGACACTAGGGGATTCGCATCCAGCGACTCTTCTTGGTTGCGATCTACGGCGTCTCCCTTCTTCGTCTTCTTCTTCTTCTCTCAGGACGCTTAAGAATGTCTCAAGCCATGGCTCATACGCCTTTGAGAAAGGAATATATGCCCCTGGATAGCATTCTGGGGCCTTGAGAAGCAGCCACCATGGAGGGTCGAACGAGAACTGAGCTGGAGCCGCGTAAGCAAACTCCCAATCCAAGACTGCGACGACCTTGAGTTTCTCGTCAATAAGAACGTTTGAAGGACGTAGATCTTCCGAATAAAGTCTAAAATCGCATTGGACATCTTCAGTCTTCCCCATTTGGGCTCCGAACCCGGTGGTCAGCCGTCCGTCTGCAGCAAGGTTTCGGAAAAGTTGCCTCCCAACATAGGCGTCATACACGCTCTGTTCACCGTCATTCTCCTTCACCGCGTCATTGTGTTGAAAGGTGTATTGCAGAAGATGCATGTCTGCAAGGGCTTTGTACCAGTCTTCAGAGTTGGTGTGCGGTTTTGAGGGAAGTAATTGTGGAGGAGCATCCGTGAATTCGATGATAGAGTTCATGTTTTGGATGAGAGGTCGTCCAGAAGCAGAGAAGTTGCCTTGTTCATCTTGAACTAGCGAACCGATTTTGGTCAAATTTGAATCGTGAGAGCTGGAGTAGAATAATGGCCATTTGACGATAGAGAAATTTGAGCTTTTGATATGGAATATTGGGATCGAGTACATGGGGCTCATATGGTCCCAATGATGGATCTTTCAGAGCTTCAGACATGGTGCATTTGTGTTCAACATACTCCATGATTATGAACGGCCCCAAACCAGTCGGATTTTCATCTGCCGTCCCTGCAAAATAAATCTTAGGGACGGGGATGGTAGTATTGGTCGCAATGAATCGCATCGTGGCCACCTCGTATTTCACTTTTTCTTCGGGGAACTTCACTGGACCTTTATATTTTTGTTTCCAAAACTTGTCAGAATGGCGACCAGAAATATATGAGCCTGATAGAACTTGGTTCGTACCTTTAATGGGAACTCTCATCACAGCCGAGGATCCATCCTTGTACTCGAGACGATAGACAATGTTGTAACCTCCTCGAATTGGCCGGTGTAGCTCTGCCCCTTCGCCTGGGCGGTATTTCAAGATCAATTCAGCAATCGCCCGATAAATTTCACTTTTGTGAAGAGAGATTTCCCACACATCGGCAGCTTCATCGCTTCTTTCCCAAGCAAGGTCATCTTTGGGGGTGTAAGGAGGTCTTGGCCTAGGTGGCATGATGGAATCGTGAACAGTTGTAGAAGTGCACTGACGCGGGCTTCTTTAGATGGGATTATCCTGGAAAGAAAGGAATGGATGGGAATGGCCTTGGATTTTGTTCAGGGGCGTGCCAGACTCACCGTTAGTTGGAAAGGAAGCTTGAAGTTCTGGTTGTTGGTTGGGCCTACTTCAAGTTCCGTAAGGCAGTCTTTAGTCTTGCAATTATTCAAGTTAATTCGCTCTGGAAATCTACATTCAATCCGCCCTTTTAAAGCTAGGAAGGATGGCAAGTCAGTCTACATGCACCTTTGAAGCACATGAGGACTTCTAACTACTATCTGGGCGCCTAGAGATTCATAAGAAACATACATATGAATAAGAAGACACCGGCACTATTCGTCAAATCCTACGGTTTGGCCCATTTTTGTAAGAGTAACGGACATCCCTGATGCAATGCGAAAAACGGAGAAGAGGATCTTGACGGTGGGAGTAAGATAGGTCCGTTTTGTTTACTGACATGGCCGGAGATGGCTGAGAAGGGCGGCAGGAGTGCTAGGATCAAAATGGAAGCGTCATGTTTTGGCCCAGGTACTAGCGAGGCTGATTCGCGTGGAGAAGTGTGAACTCTGACGACCCAATCCCTGACTCCTGCAGGCACTTTCCCAGTGCCCCACTGAACCTTCTAGAATCTAAATTCGCTGCGTGCAAACCCTCGTTAGAACGGTTTGCACTAAGGCGAGGGCCGAAGACACCAAACGGCTTGGCGGGACAGCCAGCGGGCCATCTGGGTGTGCCAACCTCCTTTACATGCACATGGCGTGTTGGCCTGCACGTCTCAGTGGCCACGGCGAGGCCCATCACAGTCTCCTGGCCATTCAGTCGCCAGCGCAATGTGCTGGGCAGGGAAATTGGGCAGGCTGGGCCAGTGGCAGACGCCCGGAACTCAGGGTCCAATTTCCCCATTGGTTCGTTATGCGTGGCCCTGCAACGCGAAGGCTGGGCTCCCGAGTGGGGGATTTTCCAGCGCTCATGACCTGCCAGACGCCCGTGCTGCGCCCATAGACTGGTGGCTCTAGGTGGTATTAGTTGGCGGGCCGCTCCCGGAGTAGCGGATACTTGGGCACGGGAGATCCAATCCTAGGCTCGCGAGACTGAATTTCCATGGATCCAATAGCACATCCGTGCGGCCATGTTCATAATTTTCTGACACGCTGTGCTGTACAGATGTACATCATGGATACGTAGCTGATCTGATCGAGCCGCCCAGCCAGCCCAGTAATTAATTGCCAGCCAGGCAGCCAGCTAGCCTGGCCAAGTTGTGCAGCTGAACTGAAATATCACGGGCTGTGCTGACCTGGTCCGCTTGCGCCCTCTCTCTCTCTTTCCTTTCCTCCTCTCCCACCTTCTCTGCCATTCCTGCTACATTACCTTGCTTCTGTCTCTCGCCAATTTATCGACTTGCTCCGAGGTGCGATGCACAATTGGCCGATTCCGTCTGTTGTATCGCCGACTCCTTAATCCCTTTTAATTTAGCCCGGCTGCATCGCATCCCCGTTATCGCAACCTAATTCACTACCACCCTCCCAAGCGATATACCCGAACCTGCTTACCTACTCGACGCGAAAAGACCAGCAGACTTGCCCACTCTCGCAGCGCTACTAAATCTAGTAGCCCCTTCAAGCCCGAGCGAGGAGGTGGTCCGCCCCCCTCATCCACACCCCTCCCACCAAAATTTTGTGTCCCTTAGCCGTGCTGCTTTTTAGACTTGGGTGACTGCTTCCAAGCCTGGAACCCGTTTAGGGCATTGACTCAGCCAGTATCCGGCATAACCTTGTTTCGGGACAGAACTCCTCGCTTTGTCATTACAGTTTACAGTAGTGCAAGTGCCCGGCTCCAATGAAGTTCTTCGGTAGCGGCAGCAAGAAACAGTCACCAACAAAAAAGTCCAACCACTTTGTTGACGACCTCCAAGCCCCCCAGCAGAACCGCTCGGAGCCTTCGTCGCCAACAAAGCCGCAGCCCCGGCCGTCCAAAAAGTCCTCCTCCTCGTCCTCTTCGCGTCATTCCACAGTTCCCGAGGCGACGACCAGCACCAGCAGCAAGTCGTCTCGTCCGTTCCGGACTTCTTCGTCTTCGCGACGACACAAGATCGACGTCGACGCCCATCCCTTAAATTTACCACCAGAGGAGCGCAAGCGCTTGTCCATACTTGCTCAGTCAGCCATGAGTGGTAACAACGGCAGCAACAGCAACTCGATGGACGTGGATCGCGAGCCCGTCAACGGTGCCACCCCGAGCACTCCTCAACCCTCCGCCCAGGCAAATTTTTCTGTGCCCATCCCCAATGGAACCAGCCATGAGGAGGCACCGGCTCCTCCTCCACACAGATCCAACCCTGGGAGCCCCGTACCCACGGCTGAGGACGATGCCGAGTCATACAAGGCGGCCGGTAATAGGCACTTCAAGGAGAAGAACTACAGCAAGGCCATCGAGCAGTACAGCAAAGGTGCGCACTAATGTTTTGCTCTTCCCCCAAACTTCCACAGTGGTTTTCTTTTACATGGCAAGAATCTGACATTTTCTGTGATTTGCAGCCGTGGATCTGTTCCCCGATTCCCCGACATACCTGAGCAATCGTGCCGCTGCTTACATGTCCAGCGGCTCCTACGAGGCTGCCTTGGAGGACTGCAGCCGTGCAGCTGATCTGGACCCGCACAATCCCAAGATTCTACTACGCTTGGCCCGTATCTACACAGGTCTGGGCCGACCAGAGGAGGCAATGACCACCTTTGGCCGCATCAGCCCATACCCATCCCTGAAGGATGTGGCCCCAACAAAGGAGATGCTGAATCACATCTCGTCTGCCAGGGCAACTCTGGAACGAGGATCCGCCATGTCAATGGTCCTGCATGCGTTGGAGCAGGCCGAGCGAGGGCTGGGACCCGGCGTCGGCAGGCCTCGAAAGTGGCAGCTGATGCGTGCAGAGGCACACCTGAAAATGGGACGGGAAACTTCCCTCGCCGAGGCCCAGAATATCGCCATGGCTCTCCTCCGAAGCAACAGCCAAGACCCAGAGGCTCTGGTGCTTCGAGGCCGAGTCCTCTACGCCCTGGGCGAGAATGAGCAGGCCATCAAGGCATTCCGGATGGCCATTAGCTGTGACCCTGACTTCCGGGACGCAGTCAAGTGGCTTAGAATCGTACAGAAGCTAGACCGCATGAAGGAGGAAGGCAATGCAGAGTTCAAGGCTGGCCGATTCCAGGCTGCCATTGACAAGTACTCACTAGCTCTGGATGTTGATGCAACCAACAAGAGCATGAACGCAAAGCTCCTGCAGAACCGTGCCCGGTGCCACCTTAAGCTGAAGGAATACGATGACGCAATTGCCGATGCGGACAGGGCAGCCTTCTTGGATCCTACCTACACCAAAGCTCGTAAGACCAAGGCTACCGCTTTGGGGCAGGCAGGCAGGTGGGAGGACTCTATCAAGGAGTGGAAGTCCATTGCTGAGCTTGAGCCTGAAGACCGTGAGGTCATGAAGGAGATTCGCAAGGCTGAGCTTGAACTCAAGAAGAGCCAGAGGAAAGACTACTACAAGATCATGGGACTTGAGAAGGATGCTGGAGACAACGAAATCAAGAAGGCCTACCGTAAGCTGGCTGTCAAATACCACCCTGACAAGAACCCTGGGGATGAAAAGGCCGAGGCCATGTTCAAGGACTTGCAGGAGGCGTACGAGACGCTCAGCGATCCTCAGTAAGTGGCACACTGACCATATCCAACACTAAATGACAAGGACTAACTGGATAAACAGGAAACGCGCTGCCTATGACAATGGTGACGACCTCATGGATCCATCCGATTTCGGCGGCATGGGTGGCGGTATGGGCGGCATCGACCCCGAGATCCTCTTCAGCATGATGGGCGGCCAGGGTGGATTCGGCGGTGGAGGTTTCCGCGGCGGCGGCGGCGGCGGGTTCCCTGGCGGTGCTCGATTCTCTTCCGGTGGCGGAGGATTCCCTGGCGGAGGCCAGCAGTTCAACTTTGGCGGTGGCCAAAGATCAAACTACCAGGGCGGCGGTTTCAACTACTCCTGACCAGCCGACAGTGATGATGAGGAAGACGACGACGACACGGAAGTTGCTGATGAGTACAATGACGGCCTCAACGAAGATGACGAGCAAGATTTCCTCGGAGACCATGGAGATTTGGGCAGTAAATGGCGGAGCGAAGCGGAAGAACGCCGGAATGCCCAGAACCTGTGGATTGAGAAGACACGAACCTACGGTATGGTTCTCCTGGCTACCCTCATGCTCCTTCCACTACAGCTGGTTGGCATTGGGGCTGTGTTGTCATTAATTGTATACTTGTTGGTGAAATATGTCTGGCGAGCTAGCCATCGGGGGATGTTCACTACTACGGGTTGAGGACGCAATGGGATAGATGTGACATGTCGTCCTTTAGCCACGGCGTTTTGGGATAGATTTAGATGCCACGGGCTCGAAAGTGGCACACTTTTTTTTGCATTGTAGTTATGACATGGGGAGGAGCAGATGCCTGCAAGGTTCTTGGGGCTCAAAGCAATAAAGAATGTCCGTTACGCACGTACAACAATAGATCTTTTCTCCCTCTAAATACCAGGGGCTCGTTCACACGAGCAACAAATAACAAGATCTTCATTAACATGTGAGTTGATGGCCAGATTAAAGTTGCGAGTAATTGTCAATTTGGGTATCGTATCTTGATCAATAATGAACCTACACCGAACTCCCTTCCTATATGCTATGATGAATGCGTAGTTTCCCCGGCCGTAAACCATGTAAAGCCAATCCCATTTTGGTCTCTTCCTCTTCCTCTTCCTCTTCTTCTCTTCACTTGCGCTATAAGTGTCACTTTTGAACCCCAGACACACCCCCATTTCATGCCCCCGATGAAGGCGCCGGTGTAGGCGTGGGCGTAGGCGCAGAAGGCCCCGGGGCGGTCGCGGCAGCAGCAGCATCCTGCGCCCTGGGCGGCGCGACGCCAGACGCCCCAGCCTCCGCGGCGCTGCCGCCTTCGCCCTCGCCCTCGACCACGGGGGGCTTCCCCCCCGTGGCCTCGCACACCCTGTCGACGTCCTGGCGCAGCTCGGGCATGGCGACGGCCATCTCGGCGGCGAGGACGTCGCGGAAGGAGCCGAAGGCGTGGAGCTTGCCCTTGAGGAGCTGGTTGCCGCGGCGGACGGTCTCGACGAACTCGCGGGTGTAGATGTCCGGGTTGCGGCCGTTCTCGACGTACTCGAGGAGCTCGGGGGGCACCGAGGGGAGCTGGTTGGGGGGCGAGGCTGCGGTGTGGAGGGCCTGGAGGGCTTGGGATAGGTTTTTACTAGTTTGGAGAGGACGGGTTAGTTAAAGGAATTGTTCGCTGGGAGGGAAGGAGGTGGTTACATTTCATTCGTGAGGACGTCTCTACTTGAGCGGCCCATTGCGTCGTAGGTGGAGACTTGGACCATGATCTGGTACAGCTCCTGGACTACGTCCTTGAGCTTGCCTGGGAGGGCTTGGTTAGCTGGCGCGCGCGGATACAGAAGGAGGGATTGGGAGATGTACGCTCGATGTTGTCATGGTCGACCTGACCGAGTGGCGCCATGGCTGCGACTGGAAGATAGCGATTGACGGGCTCGGAGGGGTGAAGAAGAGAAGGTTATGGTTCGCGAAGGCGGGATGAAGTGCATGCATGAGATCTGGAGGTGGGCATCGATTGTCGCAAAAGATAGCACGAGCCACAGTGTGGCGCTTACACTGCTGAGCTACCCTGGACTGCCTGATCGCCCTTCCCTACATGTGATTGGAACTCGCAAACTCCAACATTAGCATTCACAATTGATACCATTAATCTTTTATCAGTTATTATTCTCCTGTTGTATTTTATGTGTCCTCTCGCACTTTTTGAGCTAGACGAGGTAGCAAGCGTATCAACAGAGACGCTCTAGAGGCTATAGCTTTCTAGATCAGAGATTCACCCTTTACATTCACCAGTTTCACGCTGGTCTTCGACTCCTTGAGAGTGGCTTTAGTGACTACTCCATCATCGTCCCAACTAAAGTCCACTGATCCTCCACCGCGGATGCGAAGACCTTTGACGCTGCCTCCGGCCCACGCCTTTGGGATGGCCGGCCCCAGGATCACTGTTCGCACTTGGTCTTTGGGGGCGTCATGTGGCAGTGGAAGATCCACGGTCAACATGCTCAGGACAGCACCTCCAAACCCATAGTTGGCGTCAATCTGGAAAGGTTCGTTGAGCCCGCTATACATGCTGAAACCATTGCCGACAAAATTCTCGTCAATGGCGTAGCGCATATGCCAGTATGCCTGCTCGGTATTGTTCAGACGTGCCCATGCCGCTGATCGCCAGATCTTGCCCCATCCCGCGTTTGCATCACCGGCATTCCCGTCTCCCCGCGCTATGAGCGTCTTCTCGACGGCAGACTGGATCGTCTCGTTGGTGTAACCCCCAAGGTAGGACGACACGGAGTAGCCGGGATGCCAGCCAGTGAGATGGCTCAGGTGGCGATGGTCGCTCTGGACGTCGTATCCGTAGGAATCCGGGAGCTTCCACTCCTTGACGCCGCCCCATTCGCTAACGTGGAAGCCTTTGTCCAGCTTGGCTAGTGCCTGGCTGATCTGGTCAAGGAACTCTTGGTCCTGCTCCTCTGCATATGTGGCGCCGGCAAGAATTGTGTCAAATGTCCTATGAATCTCCTGCTGGTAATGCGCACAGCCGAAAGTTGTAGGCCCATGCTCGGGGCTATTGCATGGATTGACAACGAGTGTTCCATCCTCGAAGAAGGCGTCGTCTTGCAGTTGCGAGAGCCAGAACTCGGCCACACCTTTGATCAGAGGGTATCCTTGTCTCTTGAACCACTCAACATCCTGAGTATACTCGAAATTATCCCATACATGCTGCATCATCCAGGCCGGGGCCGCAGGATCTGTGTATCGGTCAGAGGGCTGGTGCTACTTCTGGTTTGGGGCTTTGGTGAGACTTACAGAATGCCCAGACTGCATCCATCTTCATCGCCGTGAAACCAAACACATTCATCTCATTGTGGACAACCCAGCCTTTGGCACCATACAATAGCTGAGCAGTCTCAGTTCCACGCGGAACCCAATTCTGTTCCATATAATCCCAAAGACCATCCTGTGTTTCTTTGAGACCGGTTTGATCTGCCACCCAGTAGTTCATCTGTATATTGATATTGGCGTGGTAATCTGCGTTCCATGCTGGCCAGAGCTCCTCTGTCCATCTTCCTTGGAGGTTGGCAGGCAATGAACCCGGCCGGGAGGCTGTGATCAACAGGTGGCGAGAGAAATCAAACAACAGGGCCTCTAGGAAGGGATCTCCAGGCCCATCCACTGAATATTCAGCAATGACGTCTGCGGTTTCCTTCTTCGCTGAGTCGTAGATATCCGGAAGATCCAACGAAAAAGCCGATTGCAGCGACTGATAGTCGGCAATATGATCATTGGATAGTTGCTTGAAACTCTTGGATGAAGCGGCCGAGATGGTTTGAGACACAGTTTCTTCGGGGTCCTCGCCTTTAAACGAGTAGTTGTTTTCCGCGTTGCCCTTTGACTGATCAAAGTTGGTGCCTGCCGCTATCACGATAGTGACGGATTTCTGTCCTTGAGGAGCTGTGACTTTCAGGGCTCCTCCATCGCTGGAACATTCAGTAGCAACTCCAGAACAGCTCGAGATCTTTGCCACTGCCTCATATCTCAATCCCTCTGGTGGTCCCGCTTGGGTAAGTCCCCTCACGCGAACGGAGCGCTTTGCGGCATCACAGGTCTGCTCGATAAGTCTGCTATCTCTCAATGTGTTCTCGAATGCGACGGTCAGCTCAGGTAGTGTTCCGGTGGCCTCGACATGGTAAACGCAAACTTGCTGAGGGAACGAGCAAAACACCGAAGTTGTGTACTCGGTATCCTTCACTGTATACTTGGTTGTGTGAATTCCCGTAGTCAAGTCGAGGGATCTGGTGTAGTCAGTATAGTCCGCATCGAGGCCTTGAATAGCAACAGTCAAGTTTCCAAGGGTCTGGTATGCGCCATAGCTAGCATCCCCACCCAAAAGAGCGTCCACATCTAGCATTTGGTAAGTCTCAAGTTAGTCTCAAGGGTCGACCGCAAGGTGAACTTGGGGAAAACGAGCAGGCTTACTTCCTGTTCCGTTCTGGAATATTTCGGCACGGATCTCTGGCAGGGCCGAATACTTCTCGCTGGTTGGGTTGCCGCCTCGGTAGTCCTACCCTGGTGTGAACTTGATGAATAGACTACTCTCGAGTTTCTTTCTACTTACGGATACCTGGAAGGGCCCGCCGGTCCAAAGGGAGTCCAGACTGAGGATTGCTTTCTCAGACCCTGGAGGACCGTGTGGTAAAGCTGTTTTCCAACATCAGTACTGGGTTCGGCCTCTTTGATTTGCGGATGAAAGCGAACCTCCTAGTCTTCCGTTTCCAACTGGGTAGGCGGTCTTCAGAAGATAATCGGGGCTGGCTCTGAAAGCATGTGTCGCGGGTTTTGAAGACCACAGAGACCTTCCAGACGCAATGCCGATGCCAGAGAAGGCTACCAGAAGCTGGAGCGCCATTGTCGCCATGATTCTGCGGTTTGCCTGCTGTAGGCTGTCGTCCGCGCTCAAACGTGTCGCTCCTTGCTATTTTGATACTCAAATTCGAGGCACCATTGAGACAGGGAAGTCCTTTACTTAAAAGAGGTTTCTGATTGACTCTGAAATAACTTTCGGCGGCCCTCGACCCGTCATACCGCACCTCACCGACAAGGGTTAAGGTGAGGCAAGAAAACGATTCTTGCCCCTCTTGTCCATATATTGAATCCTCCCATACTAATAGAAATCTGGATAATTTCAGGAACGACTCGGCACCTGCTCAATTGAGATGGCTCAACCCCGGATTCTCCGCATCAACCGATGGTCGATTGGCGGGATTTTGGATGTGAAATGGCCCGTCGGTTTTGTTTCCCGGCACATTGGAGAACCGGCTGAAAGATATTAAGGTAAGGTCTAAGCCAAATCTGCGGCGCATTTCCCATGCAGTTGATGAACACCCGAGATGGCTGAATGTTGTATTGAGAAAATACCCGTGCCAATCATATATGCGGGCCCGATTGGACTTGGCATTGCGACATGGCATCTCGAGGGCTTTGGGTTTTCTTTACATCTTATACCATAGTAGTCATTCATGCTAGATAGAATCTGCATTGGTGTAACAGATAGCCAAATGTATTGAGTGGTTGTGGTTGAGGCTCGCGGATAGCTCTCTAAGCAGAAGAACTGCAGTGTGCCAGATCGTCTCTTGCTTCAGGCAAGAACTATATCAGCTCTAGTAATAAGTGAGAGACCGATAGAGTTTTACGACAGCTACTGAAAAAAGGGGAATTCCCCAACACCAAGAATTCAACAACTCGACACTACACCTAGCATCACAACACATCAAATTTCAGCCTTTCTGGCCCGGCTGCGAGGCTTGCGCCCGGCCGTATATAAGGTACAACACCAATAATGGCTTGTGCCCGACATAATGACTCTTTTTCTTCGGCGTGACTCCTTTCATGAACCTTATAATGCTGCTTTCCATCTATTCAAGGGCCGCCATCCCCGGCCACTGTGAACATACTTTAACTAAACCGCATAGCTCAAGCCCACACCGACAACATATCCGTTCGCAAATCGCTGCCTTTGTCGCTCCAAGGCAATTCAAGTGTCACACATCGCTACCTTCATCGCTCCATTAGTCAAATTAGTCGAATCTTACCGTAACCTTCGCCGTCAGTCGAACCAGTCGACTCTCGCACATCGCTGCACACACTCAAGTCCTTGCCAAAACTTCAAACATCCCACTGAGCTCTCGCCCGATCTGCTCTGGAATTGCAACCACAAATACACTGAGCCTCAACATCAGTAAGCATCAAGATGCCAAATAGAAAACCGCCGGTGGCAGTCTTAGAGCCTATTACCAGAGATGGGCAGCTGGGTGACTTAGAAATCCTAAGTCTTCCAAGGTCAATACAAGCGATACAAGCTTGTAGGTGATGCTAGGGCAGTCGGCTCGCTCGAGACTGTTAGCTTACAACAGCTAGTTGGTCTATTCAGCTCTGGTAGTAATATCCTCAAGAGAACTTGAGTAGACCGACTAGCTGTTGCAAGCTAATGATCTCAAGCGACCCAACTGCCTTGGCATCACCTACAAGCTTGTGATCGCTTGTCTTAACCTTTGGAAGGCCATATCGGCTCCAGTATGCGATTCAAATTTGACCAGACTGTTGTTAGACTTTATCTTGTAATTTATTAGACATAAAAGTCACAGGAAGCTCAACTAACAACCAGAAACCAGACACTACTGAAACTCCTTAAATCACTTAGACTTAGGCATCTTACCCACCCCCGGCCGTGTCCTAGGATCTCACTTTAGCATCTGCCAGGCAAAATCTACAAATGTATTCATCTCACTCTTGGTCATATAAGATGCCCCCCTCCAAAGTCATGACAGTAGAAGCAACCGTAGTTAAACTCGCCTAAGCAGCCATTAACGACCTATGTTCACGGTAAAATCGCCCATGATCTCATCCCAGCGCCGTTGCCAAACTCACCAATCCCAGTAGTCCAGAAGCTTGGAGGCTCTAAATCTTTCCTTGTTTATCCTTGTAGATAGTGTCCCAGGTTGGCCGTGCCAATTTCTATCTACCGCGCAGTTCATTAACGCTGTTCGTGAAGAGTCCTTCTTTATCTGCTGGAATATCCTACTCTCACTCTCACGCTGATCAAACTCTTCATCAAGTGAAGGGTTATAGGGGCCATCTCGAAGGCTCGCCAGTCAGCTTGGTCGTGCATGTTGTTAGTCATGTAGAGACTTAGGCTAGGCCGTGACTAATTTTGAGAAGGCACAGTGCCTAAGCTGCTGGAGGCCACACTCATATCATAGATCCTTTCCTAATTGTAATGTCTGATCCTATATGGCTGAGTGGCGGTGGAAACACATACAAAATTTCACATAGCCAGCCAGCCAGCATCGCTCTTCCAATGGGGCAAGACACTCATAGCAGCAGGTCAGAGAAAAGAACAATTTTGAGCGCTAAACGGGCTCTCTCTTCATGCCACAAGGCGCACATAAATGCCATCTATAGCCAGTCATTCGTCTCGGCGGAACCTGTAGTTCGGACCATGTTGAACACCCAAAGAAAGCCAAGAGGTTGATTATTTAAGATCCTTGGTGTAGACTTATGCCACGAGAGAAAAAATCCAATGATGATCGTAGCAGGTTCCCCATCGCTCGGGTTTCGGTTCGCTTTGTTACCCCGTCGCGCGCGTATCGCTCAGCCTTCAGAGGCAAAGGATTCAAAACGCCAAGAATTAGCTCCCGCGAACCTTGTATGAGAGCATGAAACATACGCGCCTTGGCCAGACCCCGCAGAACAAAATTAAGCAGTCAAAATGGCCTAAGAAGCTCCGACCTATTGGATTTCATCTGCGCAAGGCATCCGGATCACCCGCGCGGGTCCCACCGTGCTTAAGATGAAACTGCCCAAGTGCCGTGCCTCCTCCTGTTCTGGTAGTTTAGAAATCCAGCTTCCCGGATTGTGCTAGTTCAATGAGCCTAATTTGTACTTTAGTTGGTCTTCTCTCATCTGTCTTTTGAGAAGAAATGAGTTGACTGAGGTAACGAACAAGGGCTCAGACCATTGAGAGCATGTTGATGCGCCTTGTCCCATTTCTCAACTCTTTGTTCTTTGTCCGCACTCTGAGCGAAAAGTATCACAGGACTCGGGAGCCAAATTGCTTGTCGGGACACATCCGATCCCTATTTATAGACTCATCCAAACTAGGCAGAAAAGCTGTTCCTGGACTAAAGGCATTTGGAGTCTCAGATTCGGCCCCAAAGTGTGGCCACATGCAGCTAGGAGGTCAGGGGCATATTGAAAGTAAAGTAGTCTAGAAATTCTCATCCCTGTTGGCATACATCCATGATCCATGATCCCCTCATCGGTAGAGTATCACGGTAGTGGCATGGCGACAAGGGTTTCCAGCTTCCTAATCATGCCTAAACTATTCCCACCTCGTCTTATATAAAACCTCCTGGGCTCTCCAAACCACAGTTCCAAGCATCTGGTTCAACCAAGCTCGGTCTTTGATTCATTCTCCCATTCGTTCTTTTCTGACAATTCAGTTTACACTCACTCTTTTTGAACAACCTTCATCATGCATCGTTCTTTTCTTCTCTCTTCGCTCCTTGCCATGGAGGTTGCTGCACATGGCTTCGTCAAAACCTTCACTCTCGATGGAGTTGAATATGAAGGCTTCTGGCGTTGGAACAACAACCCCGACCCAAAGGCCATTGGCTGGAGCTTCACAACTCCCGATGAGGGTCCCATTCTTGACATATCCAACCCCGACCTGAGCTGCCGACAGGATTCGGCACCGGCCAAGAACTATGGCCAAATCGCCGCGGGCGGCAAGGCCGACTTCTTCTGGACCTCTGAGGACAAGGTCATCAACCCCAACGGCTGGGCCGAGAGCCACCGCGGCCCCATCATGACTTACATTGCCCCTTGTAACGGCGACTGCACCACCGTCGACAAGGCCTCACTCAAGTGGACCAAGATCTACGAAGAGGGCCTCATCTCCGGAACCGCCAACACCAACGGAGTCTGGGCCAGCGATAAGATGCGTCAGAATGGTGGTATCAACTCGGCCACCATCCCCAGCAGCATCGCCCCTGGAAAGTACGTCATCCGCAACGAGATCATTGCTCTCCACCGCGCCCACATCAACGAGCCCGAGTTCTACGCCCAGTGCGCCAACATCGAGGTTACCGGCAGCGGCACTGACGACCTCTCCGGGAAGGGCGTCATCGCCACCCAGCTGTACAAGACCACCGACAACGTCTTTGGATTCGATGTCTACAACGTGGGGAAGGAGACCACCTGGCCTATTCCTGGCCCTGCTGTGTACTCTGCTGCTGATTCTGGAAATACTGACAATGTTGGTAACGCTCCCAGCTCGACCAGTGTTGCCAGCTCTACCACTGCTCCCAGCACTACTATCTCTACAAGCACTGTGAGCTCTATCAGCGTTTCGAGATCTACCGGCGTTGCCAGCGCTCCCAACACGGCTGTCGCTACAAGCACTGCCACCTCTCCCAGCGCTACCAGCACTAGCAGCCCTGATAACTCTGGTGACAACGGTGATGACAATGACAATGGCAGTGGATGCAAGGGCGGTAGGGGCCGCAAGGGTGCCAAGTCCTTCAGAGCGTAAGGATGGATGTATAGGTAAACACTATATAGATGCAATCACCTCGCACATGCTTATCAACCATCGCGTCCGAGCAATTTGATTGTCGTCAATTTTAAACCTAAAACTACCATACGAATCAATCATAGAATTACCAGCTATAAGTGTTAACAGCGTAAAGGTGCCTTTATCTAAGAATCTAAGGTAGTTGTCAAATCTGCACATCGTAGTCACTTGTGATGCCTCTACGCCTAAACATGTGCGTACGGAAGACAAATCACCACTACTAGCCAGGCCAAATAGCCTAACATCAGGTAGTCTAATATTTAAGGCTGGGGCCGTAGGCGCAGGGAAGGAAACTTTATAACCTTCGTCACTTTCATATTCAATAACATCATTCCTTTTTGTGACAAAAGTTTGCGTCTAGGTTGAAAACAAAGTCAGATTTTCCTATTGTGACGTCTTTTCTCTCTTCTGTCTTCTTTCCTTTGTTGAAAACTTGGACAGACTAAGTACCAACTACTATGAACTTCTTAATTGAGTAGACAACTTTTCGCCAACAGATTACTTTCGTTTCTTTTGGGGGGATAAATGTATAAGTTTCATAGCATAGCCACTTGAATAGGTTCCTAAGTCTTGAGATAACATGTGAGATCTTCTTACAGTGCTGATTTTTGTTCTCTCTGATCTCCCCCGCCTTGGAAGCCGTCTCTAGCGCTTTGTAGCTACTCCCTTGGACTCGGTGCGATTTTTCTATGAGTGTCCCAATAGACAAGTTTCACTCACAGTGCGAAACGACAAACATCAACAGTTCAGCAGTCATAGCTCTCCCAAGAGTAGCCAACAGCATACCAAGAGAGATTGCCAATAGAGCAATCCTGAGAAAAATTAACAGGGAGTTGTCTGAGATACGCACAGAAAACATAGAGATTCTTTTGGACAAGCCCAAAGATATTCACACTTGGCTTGAAGAAGAAGCAAAGAACGGCTTCAAGTCGGCCCTGACAGGAGGCGAGGAGCGTGTCCCTGGCGATTTCTCATTTTGGATATGGCAGGAACCGCTAGAAGAATCCACAGATTTCCAGGAGACTGATAACACAAGCATTATGGAGAATGACTTGTGGAGTAGCAAACGAGGCATCCGCCGTCGTTTGCCAGATTGCTTAAGGGGGTGGAAGTTTGCGATATTGTCCGAAGCCACACTTGCATTCCACCACCCAAATTCGCCAATCAGACATCGCACCCTGGGAATAATTTGCGAGGAGACTCCTTTGCAGGTCATACTTGTTCCCTCAGTAGAGATTACGCCGCCGCCTGGAATAGAGTTATCGCCAGCGGGGTCATGGGTTAAAACTGAAGAATTTGGCGAGGGAGAAGATCTCAGCATGTACGAAATGGAGCCCGACTTTTTCGTGCTGGATGGAATCGAAGAATACGAAGCATCCGATTATGATGGGCAAAACTCTCTGCAGTATGTCTTGGGGGATTGGATGGGCGATGGGGAGATATCAGATAGCAGCGAGGATGAGGAAGGGTTTTAAAACATAGCTAATACGGCTCATCAGCAAGTAGTTTATCTATCTATGAGCCTTCAATCTGAAGTGCCTGTGGGCGCTGATCAATAGTGACACAGATCGAAACGGCTAACTCCACCTCACACCACGTTCGTCCGTTGATTCCCTGGAATTTCAAGATTTGTAGAAGCATGAATGCTTTGAGGATATCGCAATTCCCAAGAAATACCTCTGCCTCTACATTTTCACAACGTGTGTGCAGGCGAGAGACGTACAGGCCACCGGCTGGCTGTTTGAGGCGATACCTTTAACGCATCCGAGCTCAACTGGGTGGCGGAGAGATCTTAGGTAGCAGCAGGAGGACAAGAGGGGTGATGGAATATGGACACGGTAGTTCACGAGCAAGCGACTTATAAATGGCACACCCAGAAGCTCCAGCATTGAATTTTAACACAATGTCAAAACAAGTAATAAACATAATATCGAGCTAAACATTACAGAATAATTTATATGATTATTTTGGTTCGTATTGCTGAGAAGAAAATGAGGTCCATGACTTACGTGAATAGGGCTCTAGTGTACCATGTTCTATTTCAGCTACTTGACGAGTCATATTCTGGTGTGGCGATACTCGACCCTAACGCGTACCACAACACTGTATCTTCCATGGCCTATAGGAACGCAGCTTTGCTGCGGTCGTGTTTCACCGACCTCGAGCTGAACTGCATGTCAGCCCAAAGTTGCACATTCATGCAAGTCAGCCTCAGCTGCCGCATATCAAGATATTTCTCCCGTGGTTTCTTGCCGCTCGACCTCACAACACTTCATCCTCTTAATCGGATTTGACTTTCCCCTTCAATAATAGATCTTTGCACTAGGAATATGTCAGCTTCATTTGGGCGACTCCAGGCCTCCGCGGTTGCAGCGACGCAGGAGCTTACTCTCGCGGCCGCCAACATCAACTTCGACTTTACACTCGTAAAATACGAGGCACCAAAGGAATTCCAACCTCTAGGGGAGCTTCTGACATGGAAAAGAAAACATGAAGCAGAAAGTGGTAGATCCCATATCACCGCACGACGTCTCGGAGCCTTGTTCGACGGCGTTTGTCCAGACACCCCGAACCTCATCAAGGCTTATGGAACACGAGTTGCAGAAGTCTCGAAGCAAGCAGTCGACAACGAGCCCAAAGAGTACCAGGATTCCATCTTTTCGGCGTATACCGGCGTGGATGGTACTTCGATTTGGGCAGCAGCTACCTCGTCGAAGACGGCGATCCATGTCCACATGCTTGGTTGCATGCTAGCAGAGTTTTGGGATCCCCCTGAAGCCGTATCTATCTGGGAGGAGCTTGTCGCAGAAAGAAGAAAAGATATCGCAACTCGCTTAGAACAGGGGGAGCCCATGCCTATCGCCCTCGCTGCTGCGGCACAACAGGACATCTCGCGACAAGATTTAGCCGTCTTGGACGCCAGCGCCCGGGCGTGGATCCAGACAGCTAGGACAGTGATGCGTGTCAATTACACACAGCTCAAGCTCATCTTGAAGAATCTGGACACTTTTGTCAATGAAAAAACAGATGTGTTCGGTGGAGTGACTGAGGCATGGAAGCTTACATTAGAAACAATGGAGAAGCTTGTATCTGGAATACCACAAGAAGCTCGCCGCGGAGCAGCGGTAGTGGGCATATCAGCCTGGCACATATATCCAGACATCCACGTATTTGGGGCCAGGAATGTCGAGGTTCAGATGAACGATCCTCTGGTGCGTGAAGGGGGAACCCTGTCGCTCGGTTGCTCCCCGTCACATTCACAACCCGGGGTGCATTGGTCTCTCTGCCTCAACCACTTCAAGTTCTACGGCTCTTCTGTGCAAAGGAAGCAAACCTTGCAAGATAATCCCAACATGGTTCCATTTCAGAATTTTCACCACGCAGTCGTTGGGGCAATTTTCGGCCGGTGGCAGACATCAACTGAGGAAATTTCCACAGGCCTTCAAGTCTTCATCAGTCTGTGTTCACTCATGTCTGCAAGAAATCCTACTATTGCGGGCGTGCTTAAGTCAACTAAGATAGCAGCACAAGAGTGCCTTGATGATCCCACTACCAGAGTATTTTTTGACTATGGGCGACGGAAACCACAGTTTCTTTCTCTCGGTCAAGTGTGGAAGGGCGAACCGCTCATGCCCTACTTTGGGCTAAGCGATATCGAGACTTTACTGAGTTGTTTTCAGAACCCCGATGACCGAGTGGATTTTCTTAGACGCATGGCAGCAAGGGCTGAGTTTAATGGTATGGATGTGGTGCTCTGCGATACTCATAACTTGCGAGTACATACTATTAAATCACAAACAGATTCTTTGACCGGAAGATCATCCAAAGAAGGACCAGTACGTTTATTTTCCAGATCCAAAATCGCCAATTTGTATCCTGGCTGGAAGCTAGACTCGGACAAGGGCAAGTTGATATACACAGGCTACTTGAACTGGAAAACATTTGACCTTTGGTTTGGGGGATGTTCAACTGCCGCTGTTTTCCTACACAGCCAGCAATCACAAGCACATCCAATACCACCGACAATAACCCTAGAAGATATTCATTGGTGTTTAAAACACAATGTGCTTTCGGTACAATGGCTACTGCAAGATTCAGAGATGGCCACTTATATGCTTTATGCAATTGCTGAAATACAATTTGCTGCAAAATGTTTCAATAAACTGCAGACAGTCATGGTTGACATGCGGACCCTGGGGATATCAATTTTCCGCCGATACTGGACTTTGGAATCACCATTTAACGTGAACCAAGGAGAAATATCGCCTCAGAAGTATTTCTCAATATATCCTTCCACTCGGTTTCGCACCATAAAAAGTTGGATCCAGGTTATTGCAAGTTTGGTAGCCGGGGTTGATGTACCATCGGAAGCGATTCCCTCAGATGTTATAGGCATTTCGACTGGAGACTCTCTCCTAGTTCCCTCAGAGGTGAGGCACCTCGGAGTTGTTCCACTATTCCACCACATTGAGCCACCACTAATGTTTTCTCAGCTTCTGAAAGATCCTTGCGATAGAAAGGGGGCAGCATTATTTACTAGGATATTAGGAAACGTGGGCCGCCCCGGATTTATACTATTGTCCTCGCCGCGAGAACCAATGCTCGCTCCCCATGATACGGTGGACTGGAGAACATGCAATATGAATCCATTTGATGGGAAGGGCGAAGACATGCTAAACTCCACCTCCTTGCACTTGTCTTTGACAGATTGGTCCCGTCCCCTGGGCCACGAAACTACCGTAGGTCACAAGGCTGTCGAAAGCTTGGTCATGGAGTCAGTTGTGAGTATTCGGGAACGCGGCAAGTGGGTTGGAGACATCAATCCGGCACACGCTCTAAGTTACCGGTCTGTGTCCTTTATGGCGCCACAAGACCCGTGCTCCCATGCGCCCAATGAGCCACCTGCTGTTCCAATGACTGCTGTTGAATGTTGGGACGAGCTGAGGGACTGCCCTGAAGAACTAGTTGTTGTGAAGGCACACGGGAATTGGGTTGCCCGGCTTGCAGCGACTGCTTATCTTGTGGAGCACTCAAAACAAATACAAGTCAGGCGGATTACAATTTGCCCACATAAGGTCTGTTGGGCTTGCTTGAAGCCTAAGTTCGCGTCCAATATATACATATATTAAACGGCAAATAACCATTTATACATTTCAGCCAGATCGCACCCCTGATGAAGTTCAATCTCTGATGATGACTAGCTAAGCTTCGTTCTTCCATATGTTTGAGAAGCATCCAAGCACAAGCTGACGCCAAGTAGAACTGCGTTGAAAATTGCCATCATGTAGAAAGGCGCACCAGTAGAGAGCTTGTCAAACAGATACCCGCCGAGTTTGGTGAGCAGGAGAATAGCAGCACCGCCAAAGAGAGAGTACACCCCTGAGATGGAACCTTTTAGTTTCATCCGCGTTACAGGTTCATCCTCCTTGAAGGTAGTCATCAGGGGATCCGCCTCGGCCGAGTCGTCCTCGTCCTCATTTCCATCCTCGCTAGGAACGGGAGCAATGAGCGGCTCCCGTCGGTCGGTCGTGGGCGCGTCTACCTGGTTAATGCCCTGCCCCAAGATCCCCAGGCTGCATACGATCGCGCCAATCTGGCTCACGCCAATGAGGGCAACCACAAGGAAGATAAACGGACTGCCACCTCGACCATCCACGTTCTTGATCTCCGGGCTGGGCAGATGTGGGAAGACGATGTACCCAACCATGCCAAACACAGTGGCGACAACGATGGGCCAATTCACCCTACCAGTCCGACGAGACAGGTACCCAAATGCCGGCGCGCAAAGGAGGGCGACGAGCTGCGAAACGCCGGTCAGGATCGACGACAGAACATAGGCCGATTTGCACTCTTCCTTCAACTCTTGCGAAGGGTCATTTGGCGAACCGTGGCAGAATCCTCTGTCGATGAAGAAAGTGTTGACAAACACGGGAATGAAGAGCGAGATGGCGACAGATGACGCCCGAGCCACAAATCCGCCAACATAGCCGAGACAGATCTTGCGGTCGGTAAACCCGAGGAGGAAGGACTCCTTGAGTAACCGCAGATATGGGACCATCTCCTATTTGCGCGACATTAGACGAGATGGCCATTTACTGGCATTAGGATACCAACATACCTTTCTTTTCCTCGACAAATCTACATCCTCCTCGTCAAGGGCATCGAATTGCACAAACCTTGGCCTACGGCCCAGGAGCATTCTCCATCCCTTCCCCTCTTCACCCTTCAAACCCCGCAGTCCCAGGAATACAAAGACTGAGACGAGCAATGCCACGACGGCCACAACGTAGAAACTATATTTCACAGCTTCACCTGGTGTCACCTTATCAATTGCGCCAAATCTGGTCGGCAATGGAAGGAACAAGGACAGTGCCACCAGAGCTCCGCATCCAGTGAAGAGACCGACGAACCCAGCCAGCGCCGGCGCTTTGGATGCCGTGCCATTCTCATCTTCATCTTCGTCCCTCGGTGCACTGTCGGTGTATCGCTCCGGTGTGATTGTCAACTCCGACTCGACGGAGAAGGCGGTGCTGTGCCGGGAGATGTGCGTCGGCTTGCGCCTCGTCGCGAGCCCATTCCGGTCACCGGCTTCGTCGGTCAGCACGGGTAGGATGGCCGTCACCATAGTCGCCCTAAGTATTGTTAGCTTTCTGTTCTGCGCGCACCCAGCCGCCAACACACGGCTCGCGCCACATCTAGGTAGAGACTTACGACGCCGACGCGCCCACGGCGAAGAAGATGCGGGCGAGGAGGAGCTGGGGGTACACATTCCTCGCCTGGACAAAGATGGCCAGCGCAAGACCGATTAACGTGTACCCGATCGTGGCGACCCATCGCACACCCAGCCGATCCGAGACGAGGCCCCAGGCGGGACAGGCGACGAGCGCAACGAGCTCGTCAGCGAAGCCGAGCGTGCCGACGACGTTTCCGACGCCATGTTTCTGGCCAATGAGGTCGGTGACCACAAACGAGACGGAACTGTTGAGGAAGACGAGGAAGGAGATGGAGAAGAGCGAGACGCCGAGGAGGTAGGTGAGCGCCTGCAGGGATGTGATCGAGGAGGAGAATGGTAGATATCGCGGTAATGGCTGCATTGTGGTTGACTTTTGGTCCGGTATCTGTTCGAGAGTTGGTGAACGAATCAAAATGAGGTTACATCGTATCCCCGATGTGCCGCAAAATGAAGAAGAGGAGTGTGGGAGCGGGACGGTTTTCTGGCGTGTTGTTTTACTCCTCGGTTCCTGGCCGCGGACCGCCGAACAGCTTCCGGAAGCTCCAAAACGGACGATCTGATAACTGACTGTCTCGCCACTGGTCGTAATATATTAGGTAATCACAGCCAGCAGGGTGACATTAAAACTGCTACACTCAAGCTCATTCTGCTTATTCTCGAGGCTGTAAATGCAATTGTGATATTATTGGGCGACAATATCAACTACCCAGAAGGCAATAATCTGCAATTGATCAACTGATATGGTTTATATTGCTGTATTAATTGAACTGTTAGGCTCTACTCATGACAGCTCTTCAATGGATGTCTTATTTCTTCTGTCGCCCGGAATGCTCTACGTAATAATTAGCTCAGACAATGCACTCATAATATCAACTAGTTTACTCTTGTCAAATCGCCAACCGAGAAAAACCTCGGCCTGGAGGATAAAAACCCTATTCTTTAAGAGAGTCCAGCTGTTGTTCGATCACCTACGGTTATAGCTCTCACATGCTACATGATGTGTACCCTCGCGACACAGAGTCGGGCAGGGTAGTTCCCCGCCTCTAAGGCTAGCATGTGGTCTGAATAGTTGAGACAACTCGGGAAGTCATGGGTATTGATGGCAGCTGATCCAATGGTTTAGTAAATGAGGAGCCTTCCATCCTAGCCTTGGTCTCGTCAGCGATGACTGGGGACCTTCTCACATTACGAACATATCCCGAAACTCAGCCTCAGCCGCATAAGGATGTGCCATTGTGCTGGCAGTTATGCACACACAAGCACAATGTTCGACTGACAAAGTTGGTTGAGAGTTGTCAGAAGTTCAGTGCGAACAAAGTCATCCATATTTCAGAAAAGCTGCCTCTCAGATGTGCCATGGATTTCCTTCCCAGTAATATCCATGTATCAATATGGAGGATAGTGCGGGCCTCCGGGCCGTAGTTGAGGCACTACAGGCTTAGACACATATCGAGTTAAGCAGCTTGGCAGGGATTCAGAGCCACCATTTATATCCAATTCGCGCTATACCGAATCTGCCTCTGCCTCGCAGCTCGCTGTCCATATACTGCTAGCTCACCCTGCTTGCCAGGCGCTGAATCCCAAAAGCAGCTATGTCGTATCACCGCTGGGGCTTGATGTCGAAGGAAGGTAACTTCCAATATGGGCTGGACAACAGGGGGCCTCTGATGCGGCACAGCCGCCCTCATGACTGAATTACTAAAAACGAAGCGGAGGGCAGAAGCAATTCGATTGGCGGGCGTTTCAAGTATGCAGCAACCCTGCAACGCGCCCAACCAACAACGCCCGCAATGTAATGTAATGCCTCGTCCATATATGCCAGGCACGACACCATAAAAAACATCAACATGTAAACCGCGGCTCGGGGGACGCAAGCTGCCATGACGCTAAACTCGCTGTATGCGGGATTGAAGTCCTTGCTAAGGTCCTCGATTCCACATCGGGAGGAGGAGGAGGAGCCAGACCAGTCCGCCGCGGTGGAATCCACGGCCCATGCGGCTATTTTGGAAACAAAGGCCGAGTACAAAATCTGGGCTGAGCATATGAGAAGCAGGTTCAGATCATGGGGCGTCGAGGAGGCGCGCGACGGCACCTTGCTGCTCGGGGAGGGCCACGGCGACATCATCCTGTCCATCCTGGTCGAGCACATGGCGCTGGAGCTCTTCTACTCTCGCCAGGTCCCTCCGGTCAGGGATCCGTCCGAGCTCTGGGTCGCCGTGCGGGAGTGGTCGTCGTCGCCCAAGCGGTGCTTCATCTGCGAGAACTTCCAGAGGATCCCCAAGATGTCGTGGCACGATGCCCTTGATCGCACAAGCACTGTGCAGGAATTGCAGAAGTCGGCCAAGGCGGGGTGCTTCACCTGCCAGAATGTGCTGGATGCTCTTGAAGCCTTCGTCCCTGAATTCACAGAGCTGGAAACGGAGAAGAAGAAGGTCACTATCCGCCAGCAACCGTCTCAGGGTAATCCGTTGGTATTGGCTATACGGGATAACTCACATGATGGGTTATGGATGGCAGAGGACGAATTTCTACTGGAAGTTATTGACGGGGATCAAGAAGCCGCCAGTGTTCCTGATTTCTTTGGGGACCATGCCTGGGATTGGGCTTCAAGGCTGTTGCAAGACTGCAACTGTAGGCCGATTGGTGAGGCCACGAACGGCAAGCCGCCACGACGACTTGTCAGATTATTACCGGGGAGCGAACGATTGGTTCTCGTCGAGAATCCCCGAAGCAGCGCCAGTTACTGTGCTCTGAGCTACTGCTGGGGCAAATCTTCCCACAATCTCCTGACTACTTTCAGCACGCTGGAAAAGCACAAAAGAGGGATCAGCCGCCATGAACTGCCAAAGGTGAGACTCCTCCTCCAATGAACTATCTCCATTGCAGAGAGAGCTAATAATTTGCAGACAGTATTGCACGCCGTTATTGCGTGCGAAAGACTCGGCATTGAATATCTCTGGGTCGATGCCTTATGTATCATCCAAGATGACGATGGGAACCGCGACTGGTCCGAGCAATGTAGCCAGATGGCCGACATCTACTCCCAGGCCACCCTCGTCATCGCTGTTCACGATGCTGCAGATTGTGCCGATGGGTTCCTGGAGCGCGAAGAAGTCCCCCGCTCCTCTCAGGAATTTCTGACACGAGATGAGTCTGGTGCAGTCACAAGGAAAGGTGTGCGGGAGAGAAGGTTGGGCCTACATGAACTGCCGAACTACCTACAAGCCAACACGCCGCTTTCCAGCCGGGGGTGGACTCTGCAAGAGACGCTCTTGGCAACTAGAATTCTGCATTTTGCGGAAAACGAGATGGTCTGGGAATGCGGAGAACGCTTCCAGTGTGGGTGCGCTCACTCTCTGAAGAAGGGTCTGCTCGTTGGTCGAGAGCTACTGCAGCCTCGAGCAGGATTCTCAACTCGAGAAAGAGAGGTCTGGCAAGGCCTCGTTGCATGCTACTCGAATCGAAAACTCACAAATGAGCAAGACAAACTACCCGCTATGACGGCGATCTCATCACACTTGGCTTCCATGTGGAACCTGCCGGCCAGAGACTTCCTCGCCGGCCTCTGGAGGGCAGATCTCATCCGTGGACTGATCTGGTTCCCCGCTGGCCGGGGACCCCATACACGCCCGTCTGCGTACTGCGGCCCTACTTGGTCCTGGTTATCGATCATGGGGGGCGTTGGATACCCTTCTTTCTCTTCTCGGCCGTCGTGGGAATTCTTCCCTGCCGCCGAGATCATCGACTGTCAAACATCCCCTACCACCTCCGATCCATTCGGTAGAATTGCCAGTGGCAGTGTTGTCATCAAATCAACTCTAGTTCCCGTCGACCTGGCCTGGTCTCACCGGAGTTTTGAAGCCTCTCCTGGAAACGAGTACAACAGCCATCGAGCGGGACCCAGCCGGGTTCACACCACCCAAACGTGCATGGTACGTGATCGTGCTCGCTCAACGTTACAACATGCCACGACGGCGTCCTACGAGGTACTATGCGATACATTATTAGACGACAGCATGAGCTGCGACCCAGCCAATGAGGCATGCTGGCTGAATAGGAGATGCCAGCTCGGCCTGGAACACCGCGCCTGCGGCACAGAGGCAGCAGGCCCACCCCAATTCTTTTGCTTGCAGATTGGTACGCTGGAGAATGTCCCAGACAAAGACGTCGATGGGAATCGCCCGCGTGGTCGCCACCGCCAGACTTGGTGGTTAGTTCTCAAGCGCTCAGAATCCCAACTTGAATCGTTCGAGAGGGTTGGGATTGGATGCCAGAATACATCCGGATATGATTGCCCACTCTTTGAGGGTAAAGAGGTGGATACCATTCGAATTATATGAGCACGCTATGAAGCTTCCAGATATTCTCTCGAAAGTCAAGTGGGTGCTGTGTATATACATCAAATTGCATTTTCAAATAGAAGAGCATAGAGCCATGAGGATAGACCTCTGAAATGATATCAACGAATTAACGTATCGTTCACTCTTGAGATCTCAAGTGACAATATCTATTGCGAGTGTATTTTTCATCGCCTCGCCAGGTTGAACCTTTCTGCCGACGGCAGACTCGTAGCAACCAAACTAGTACCTAACTGACATGGAAAAGATTACGTCTCTCCATGTGTTTTCTTTCACCCGTGATAAAATCCCAGACTCCCTGCCCAAAAACCAAAATCAACAATGAAACTCCCCAAATGAATTCCATACTTTATGCTCAAGTGTCATATCTCTCTCTTCACCAGGCCCAGAGAACCTTGTGGTGGAGTGTTCTCGAGCCCAACCTCTCGTACTCAAAAGGAGTGATCCAAGAGTCATTCGTCGACAGCTTGGCAAAGACGCTGGCTCCCTTCCACACCACGACCTGCTCGTCCATGTCTCTTGCACTCCTGCTGACGAGTATCCTGTCTTGCAAGTCAGGTCTCCGGGCCTTCAGTTTCTCTTCCAGAACCACAGTGAAGTGGGGAATCTTGGCACCACCGCCGATAACCATGATACTGCCCAGCAGGTCACGAAGCTTCTTTTCGTCACCCTTTGCAGCGTTCTGGATGCTTGTCAATATCGCAATATCCAAAGGCGCCAACGGGAGAACAGTGTCTCTCTCGATGGCAAGCGCATTGGCCCTGCGAGCTGCCGAGTCCAGGAATGGCGCTGGCAGCGAAGACTGTCCACCTTGTCCGGGAACCGGGGTTCCTGCTGCCCGCGACCCAGTCGGCGCAGGGCTTCCGCCGTTGGCAATGTCCTTGCCAAAGATGAAGGGGGGCGGGACCGGAGTGCTCGCTCCTTCGGGGGCGGGAGACCCAGCGTGCGATCCCATGGGGGTTCCATTGACACCATCACCCTTGGCGAGGAAGTTGAATTGTGACTTTTCTTTACTGGGAGTGGATACTTCGGGAAGGTTTACCAGAGGAGGGAGAGCCGGCGCGTTAGCAAGAGAAGGCTTGACAAGCGCCAGTATGGCCTCCTGGGCCATCGGTGAGGGGTCGTCGGGTGTTTCGACATCATAAGCGTTGTATGAGCGCTCGACCAGCTTGCGGCGTCCACGGAGCTTCGTACTGTTGTCAAAGATGGAGGGTTCGAATACGCCCATGGGGGCTAAAATGACTTCGTCGTATGTCTTGAACTGGTATTTGTGGGTAGGTTGGTTGGGTGCTCGAACGTGGAATTGGAAGAGTTGGACTGATATGTCAGCCTGTGACATTGTGCAATGCTTGATTTTGAGCTCCTCGGCCAGGAGGAAGTCGTACCGCCTACGAAGATTGATATCCTGGTAGGGGAAATTGTCGTAAAGGAGCATTTTGATGAATGTGTCTGTGATGTCGTAGCCACCAAATTTCAGGTTGACTCTCGACTCTTCCATACAGAGGCCGTCCTCGACACATGTAACGGAGGTCTTCTGTGCTCCTACATCCACAACGCAGGCCTGTGTGTACCCAGCACCAAAAGTTGCCGCCATGCTTTCTTGAATGAAGCAAACTCTATTGAACTCGAACCAGTTCATGCAGGAACGGAGGATTTGCTCCACATATCGCTTGTCGTACAAGTCAGGAATGACAAAAACACAGCTATACTGCTGCCATTCACTGTTTTTCGATAGTCCAAGCTCCTGCCGCAGGGATTTGTCGAGTAGCGTCTCGAAATCGTCGTAGAGGTGCTCCACGCTGGTGTAATCATCCTCATTCCACCAGCCCTGCTGTATGGGCCACCATAGCTTGAATTTCGGGTCGGAATCATCAGGTACACGCAGAGCTTGGTTCCCTATGAAGCACGACGCGAGCGAATTTGGGTCCTCGAGTGATTTCGGATCCGTCCACTCAATCTCGAGGGGATCATTGTGCGTCTGAATGACCTCGGCATCCGTTCGGCGGTTGAAGGTCTGAACAAGCTCCTTGGAGTTGGGCAAAACCTTGCGCTTGTTCGCTCGCATCTCGACTTTGAGCTCGCTGGACTGTTTTTGGTACTTCTTGGCCCATTCCTCGCCGTACTGCTGTTCCGTCGTCTTGGCCTCGAACTGCCGTCGCGGTAGAGCCTCGTACATCTCGGATTCTGTCTGTGGAAACTTGGTCGCCAACGTCATAGGTATCGTCCTTGGGAGGGCATCGCTAGCAAATCCAATGCGCAAGTTCTGGCTGCCGGGGTGTATCACAATAATCTTGGAGGGATCAGTCCCGCCGATCGGGGTCGCAGCGGCATCCTCCTCTGGTAGGTCGGTAACGGGTAGAGGAAGCTCTCCATTTCCAGGCTTTGATAGGGCGCGATCGCGATCACGGGCGTTCTGGACCATGCGATCTCGCGACGCATCCGTCTGTAATCTGAGGGCGAGAACCTGGTCATCGCGTTTCATATAGTCCCTGCAGTTCGGATTAGAGTATGATCTTCGGTAAGGCGAAAAGCAGCCCATACGTATAATAGTTCTTCTGGTTGATGGGCGTTACATCCGGCCAGGTCGTCAACTTCATGCCATTGTCGGTTCTCTCGAGCCCTATAAATTGACAACACGCGTTAGCCCTGGAGCTTGACCATCGACTCGAGGGATGGAGATGGGGGGTAAAAAGGGCGAATGTACCTTCGCGGAGGAGAACCCTCTCGCTAACCTTGCCAACCATGGTGAATTGAAAATTTGGGAGTTCGACAACCACCTAAAGACCAGTTGTACGGTGGTTGAACAGGAACGATACCTCATCTCGAAATTCCACATCCCGGCCATTGAGCTACGGCAGCAGAGACACGCCGGGCTTACGATTATCCGTGTACCTACCCTACAGCTACAGACCCTGCTCATATTATCCCAGACTGTGTACCCTAGATAGACTCCGCCCTTGCCCAATAAGAATATGGAGTTCTGTCAGAAACGGTATCTCGTGTTGTACATGGAATTACACGCCTTTCATGTGTCTATGGTGTTCTTCTTTTCTTTCTTGTGATTCATTCGTGTGCTTGGAAACTGAGCTATCACGCTAAGGCTATGGTGACCAAAGTACCTTTAATGCTGCTCATTACCTGCCTCGCAACTGGGTAATGTGACATGTAGGAAAAGCAGATCCGCCCGCCTGAGAGGCGGCGTGGCTCCTCATCATATCAGACATGGTTCGCTTCATTTCACCTTGCTAGGCCTCCCAAGGGATAGAGAACAGAGCTGTCCAGTGGCGATCTACCAATATAAATCGAGCAGGGGTCGCGAGACATGTCGCGAGACATGCTAGATATCTCAGAGACCTAAGTGGCTAGACCAACAGGCTAGGCCAACTGGAATCTTTCTATCATTTCCCCTCACGCGTATGTGATTTTCTCTCAGAGCATGGAACTAAACTCAACACTGCCATCTACAGCAGGAATTACAATGTTCAATCTGGAAAGGCAAGGAGGCTCGTGGGTGCCAGTGGCCGTTGCTGGTGTCCTGGGCTATCTCGCACTCTGTCGGGCCCTTCGGTTTCGGCATATTAAGGCCCTGCAATCACAGCTGAACTATCCTGACCGAGCATCTTTGTCCCGGATGACAGTACACGATGCCCAGAAGATAATCAACTTCCTTTACTACCAGGAGTTCCCTCTATTCTATGACTTGTCCTTACGTTTCGCTCTGTTCAAGGTCGATTACCCAAAGGCAGTGTCCTCACCATGGCTAAAGTTAACTGTTTGATAGACATATTCTGTCACCAACGTCGCCCGAGTCCTAGCTACAAGCAGTGACCTGTCAAGGTTGGATGTGGCTGGTAAACGGTAATAGACCTGGACGGAGATGTTGAATGAGCACATAAGCTGACACTAGTGCAAATAGATATGAGGATACCTCCATCCTCTATACATGGTAAGACTCCTTTTGAACATGAGCGAGCCGCCAATAATTGACACCGTTAGTTTTGCGAGATACCAGCCTGACACGGAGGCGTTTCTAAAGGCAGTTGCTAGAATGAACTACCTACACGCACCCTATGTAAAAGCTGGGAAGATTCTGAACAAGGATTTGTTATATGTTCTATTCGCATCTATGGGCGAGCCGGTGCAGTTTCTTCGAATGTTCGAATGGAGGTCGCTCACAGACATGGAGGTTGCAGGCCTGGGCACGCTCTGGAAACACGTAGGCGATCTCATGGGTATTGACTTCAAGGCTGAGCTTGGCAAGGACCAGTGGAGGGATGGCATTGATTTCATGGATGACGTCCGCGTATGGGCCAGAGCTTATGAGGATGAATTCATGCAACCGAACGATCATGTTCAGCAGGTCGGGAACGTCACCATGGATCTGCTCCTGGTATCACATCCCAAGTTCGCACGTCCTCTGGCATATCAGGGCGTACTGGTTATTCTGGGAGACAGGATGCGTCATGCATTTCGGTAAGTTGCCCAGCTCACACAGTCCTCATACTGACGATGATTAACACTCGCTAGGTTCCCAGAGCCGAGTCTCGGCATAACATGCTTGACCTATACCTTGCTCCTGCTGCGTGCGTTTTCGCTCCGGCACCTCTGTCTTCCCAGGTTCTTCACCTCGGAGGCACTCTCAGACCCTGATCCCAAGACAGGGCGCATTCACCACTATCGTTACATGAGGGAGCCATGGTACAACCCCCCTACCTTCTGGACTCGGTGGAACCCGGAGGCTTTAATTACTTGGGTGACGGGAGGACTGATCCCCTCAAAGAGCGAGGAGTGGAAGCCAGAAGGGTTCCTATACGAAGACATCGGCCCTCGAAGCAAGATGGGTAAGGGGATCGACGAACTGTCCAAGACGACGGCAGATCTCGCGACCAAGTCGCACATCTCGACACGCCCTTTCATCGGACCGGCCGTGTCCTAAGCCGCCTCCCCGCAACAAGTATTGGATTTGTTTTTTTCTCACTTTTGATTACAACACCCTCACCTCCTCCAAGGCCGCCGAGGAGGTTGGCTCGCTTAACAGGGGCTTTCTGCCGGCCTCATGCAAGGTGCTGGTCGAGAAAAAAACCACGTCAACCTGCGTTGGCCACAATTACCCAGGCATCCCCATGTGCGGCTAATAGATCGGGAATGTGTGCAGTTTTGGAATGAGGTCGGCCGTAAGCTTTCCGTCGCCAAGGTTGTTTGCGGAATAACGAAATTCTAGACACTTGTTGCTGTTGAACTTTGGGGGGCGATCACCTGACGCGGAAGAAATGACGTCGTTGGATGCCACATGCCAATCATTGATACTAGTACTTGGGGTTTGTAGGTAGCTGCTGCCTGTGCGTGGCTAATTGGAAACAAAGCTCTCTCTCTCGCCCTCTCTTGACTCACTGCCCGGCTCACCTATAACAATTGAAACATCTCGGCATCCCCAGATTCGACCCCTTCCAAAGCCCCTTGCTCATATCATCTGAGGGCGACCGGAGCGCCCACTAGGCGATCCTCCTGCGACACCCTGACCCCAAGACCGCCGTTTTGGCAACCACCACCTCGCAGCAGCAGCCACCACGACCACCGTAAAAAAGATGGCCCCGATACCAGTCTACAGCTCAAGCCCCATCAATGCGGCAGCAAAGGCCTCGGGGATAACGCCGCGGACAGCTGGCGGCGACCACCACTCCGCAGAGGCTCCAGAAACCACCACGTCAGCAGCCAGGCCGCAAGGGTATCCTGTCGCACAGCCGGGCGCGCAGCCAACCTTGCCCGCCGCCGCCGTCCAGACAGGAGCAGCAGCACCGCAAACCTCTGCTGCTGCTGCCGCTGCCGGCCTCGAGCCCACGCCAACTCATCAACTGGTTCGCGATGGGAGCCCTCCGGCTCCACAGCCAGGCGCTGTGCCTGTAGCCCCCGGGACGAGAAGCAAGATCCCCCCGCCCCCGAGGGCGGGCGAGTCTTTGCAGGCCGCGCAGCTTCCTCCTGTCGCTACCGCCGTGCCCTCGCAGCAGACGATGCTGCCCCCCCAGATGTCCTACCCTGCTCCCAATCCAACATACCCGCCCCGAGCAGGATCGTCTACGATAACCGCACAGGTGGCGAGATCGGCATCAGGACCTGTGCCCACTCCTCTGGGTGAGCTCGGGCCTGGAGAGGACGGTGACAGGTTCTCCCACCCGCCCGGGTACCACCAGAACGCGCTCGGCCCAGGTTTGAGCAGCCGCCAGGAAGATCAGGGCATCTACACGTCGCAGCAGCAGCGCTTTGACGACGACCAGGATGAGGAAGGGCTATGGGGAGCTGCGAGGAAGTGGGCAACAGCTGCCGGTAACAGCCTAGCACAGGCGGAAAACGAAGTTTGGAAAAGGATCAATAAGGGTTAGGGAGACAGGAAAGCATTGGGTAGGGTAGGGCAGGGCATGGCAGGGGTGGTGGTTGGGTGTGCGTACCCAGGTATGTAACTATGTAATGTATGGAATTAAACACAACTCAGCCGGCCGGCTGAGGCAGCACAGCACAACTTCAAGTCGGATAGGTGGTCTGCCAATACGAGGAGAAAATCTCAAACAAGTCTACAAGGATCATCAGGTTTTATTCAGAACCCCGCCCTCTGTGTGTGGAGGAGGAGAGCCCGGGAACTGTAGGGTGAGACACAAATGCGACAGACGCATGTGTTTGAGAATCTATTAATTGATTCTTTTCTCGCTCTTGCTACTGGACTACGTTTTGCAATTCTCACTCACCCATGGGTTCTATTTCGGCACCAGCGGCGTATACTGCGCTCTGAATGGGCAGCATGTTTAATTATTGCGTGTGTCAGACGCTGTCCAATAATGGGGTCCGGTCGCATTTTCCAGCACATGTCAAACATGATCAATTTCCATAAGTTCGCTGATTCGAGGAGGAGAAATAAGGTCGATTCTGCAAGTCTGACCCCCAAGAACCGATCCACAGCGAGGAACGAGAGCCCTTGTTCCTATAATTACTTGCTATTGCACGAGGGGAGCATGCGGGTGGGTGGTAATAAGTCGGCCATGCAGGCAGATGGAGCGAGAGATTGGATCTCGACTCTTGAAAAGTGCGCCTCCGATGCACTTTATTGCTTTGGCGCATTGATCGAGGCAAATCACAATCCAGCTGGCAACTGGCGGTGCGTGAGCGTGACACTGCTTCAACCTGAGCAACCCACCCCCTCCCCCTGTGATCTTCGGGGAAGCCAGTGATGAGAGGGAGGGATAAGGTAGGTAGGTATCCGACAAGGCGCGAGTACGTACATTGGACGACGATTATGGCACCGCGCAGGCAGGGTGGTGTCCCGATCCTCGGGCGCGGGAAGCGGATATCGCAGTCAGGGGGGGACGTGGAACAAAAGATCGAAAGATCATAGAACTCTGTGGTATTAGTGAGTACTGGTGGAGGAGGGGCAAAAGAGACAGCGAATCGAGTGGAGAGAGGGGAGGGGAGGGGGTGGTGACTGAAATTTGGCTGGCCTGGCAGAGCGGAAATGGCCGATGGATTCGCGGCTGGAGCGATACACTTGCATCTGGTTTCTGCAGGTGATTCGCAGGTCATCCGGCTGTAATCTCTGATAGCCGGCTGGCCGCCCAAATTTTAAAAGGACTTCCAGAAAAGGACCAATCAATCGGAACTTTTTTGGTCCTTGCTTTTTCTTGCTAGAGAGGATGGGGGATCCTGTCTTGTCACGTCACAAGAACAAGTGAAGCTCCTAGTGGGCTTAGCTGGATGATCACTCCATCATCGAGCACAGATATTCACTTGGACGGCCCTGAAGATGGCGCCCGCCTTGGTCGGCCACGCAGAGTTAGGTCCTGCTAGTGAGGCGGGAGGCGCGAGTTGGCGCTGTGGGGCGGGGCCATGATGTGAAGCGGGAATGAATTACCTTTCCTTGCTGCATCTTGGTCCCGCTGTTGCTGCTCTGCTTGTGCTTGTGCTTGTCTGGTGGCTTGCTGGGTGCGGCCATGTCAGGATGAGGGGCCCTAGCACCCCGGTCGCCGCCAGTTTAGTTTACAGACAGCCAGCTGGGTTGTGGTACAGCCAGCAGCACAGAAGTACTCGATATTATGTGCGATCCATGGCTGGCGTGCACGTACGTTGCAGTCGAAGTGTTGCTAGTGCTGCAAGATGAAGGCTACTGCTCCTGAACTGCCCGGCTAATCTAGATTGGTCCGCGACCTGTGTGTGGGAGGAGCCGAGTGAATAGAGTGTACCCTGTCGGCCAGTTGCAGTAATACCCTACCTACATACATCGAAGGGCCCCTATTGCTCAGATAGATCAACATCCACCGACGCAGGCAAGGGAGGCACCAACTGACGTCTGGCTGGGCCCGACATGGACCGGGGGCGACGACGTGGGTGGGCAACATCTCGCTCGTAGGACCACCGAGTTATCTCCCGATGAGAGAGAGTGGACAACGGCAACGCAACAACTACTCTATACTGCTAAGATACCCAAATCATCTAGATCACCGGGGGGGATTTCTGGTTGGCTGGTGAGGGAGGGTGGGGGCCGGATCTATATTTACACTTTGCACGGAGTACGGCGCACGGAAAAGGCGGACGTGGGCCACTCGAGCTTGGAGTGCGGCGGAGATACGCTAAGAGGGCTTCACCGTTGTTGACGTGCGCAACTTGCGGCTGCTAGTACGAATAGGTCGCGCCCCGAGAACAGCGTCCAGGGCACGGCTTCTGAAAAGAGACAATGAGAAGGAGGGCCAAGAGCCGATGGGGAAGGCCGGTGCAGACGTCCAAGATGTTCGTTTCTTCCTTTTCCCTTCCATGGCTGAGGGCTGTTTCATACTGGCGTGTGTCATTTTACCACAGCCTCAGCCCCGTTGACCCTTCCATTTCGCGAAAGTGTGGCGTAGCTCGGAGGGTGGTGGTGGTGGGTATATGGAACACAGGGTAGGGAGGGCATCAGTAACAGAGTGTGGTTGAGCGGACCAGTGAGAGGGCGGCGTGGTGCGAGTTGGAGCACGAGAATGACTGCCCACATGCCTGCAAATTTTCAGCCTTGCTGCTGTTGTCCCGGTTGTGGAGGGCTGAGCTGGCCTGGCAGGTCGCATCGATGGAAATCAGGCCATTTAGTCCGGGGTGATAGGCTACTGCGAGGGTTGCGACAGATCTGAGACAAGCCCAACGTCGTCGAGTGCCGCCCGCCAGCCAATGGGAGGGCGCCGATGCGCAAGCTTTACCCAGAGGGGCTAGATTTACTGCACCGGCCCTGGCATTGGGCTGAGGCAGGCGTCAAATCATGACGCACGCTTCTGTTGTGCCCCTCCTCCGCCCAGAGGCTGTCAACGAGGAAAAACAAGATCGACCGATGACCTACTACGCCGGTAGTAGTGGTGCTATGACTACTGCTGGGCAGCTATGGATGGATGCCCTCCTCAACCGCACTAGCCACCTCGAAGTCGACGGCGTATAGGCACTTATACTCGCGGTACCTGTGCCAACGTGTACGTCAGGAGGAGGCGATGGGATGGTATGGCATGGCATGGCGGAGAGATGTGCGTGTCACACACTGTACTTGTGCGTGCCCAGCCTCCAAGGTAGCAGTCTGCTGTAGGTTCGGTAGGTTGTAGGCAGCACGTCGGAACGGAGGTACTGTAGGTACCAACTCAGTCCTGCCGCCTCGCACTCTAACGCCGACGTGCGTGCTGCTCGCGTCCGTCCTCGCCGGCACCATTGCTTGGTTTTCACGTCGATATACGGCCGATGCTCGTGCTCAGTGGGCGTGATGCTCACGCTATGGCGCGACATTACATTCACACATGATCCTGCTAACCTTTGTCGGCAGTTGGCATGCGTCGCCATGACTGGCCGACCTTTGCTCCTTGTGGTCTACCAGCAGCCGTGTGTGCGACGCTCTCTTGCTTAGGCCGAGTGTGGCAAGGAAAGCCATGGCTTCGCATCGACACAAATCTCCAATGAGCTCGTATTTTGCACACTCCACACACTTCGTTGGGCCCCACCCTTTTGGCCCTTTGGTGCCAGTTCCCGGCCGGACCCTATTTGCTCTGCCTATCGGCAGCCCTCATGGTGGTGTGAGTGAGGCAGGATCGGGTTTCTCTGACTGGCTTGTTTGAAGTGACAGCTCGCGCGAAAAAGCAACGTGCAGGAATCCAAGCAGAAAAAGAAAGCCAATACGAGCACCAAATGGTGCCCAAACTCCAGGTTTCTGAGTCGAGAACGCCGAGTTTAATTCGCGGCTGACCAAACAAGGATCTGCTACAAGATTCGCTGTCAAATTACGTAGCCCGGCTCTGCTGTCGGCGATCTGGAGGGTCTTCGCCTTGACGGCCAGTGCCGGTTATTCTTAGATTAACTCACCCTGCAATCCAGGAACGTTTGATAGCGGCCACCATCAGCGAGTGTTAGAGGCAGTCAGTCAGTCGCACTTGCCGCCAGTGGGGTGAGTCGGAGGATTTGTACGCTGCCGTAATAGCCTGTAGGGAAAGTGCGGTTCCAGTGTGGATCGCCCTCTGGAGCCAGCCTGTGCTAGACAGCTCCCTAAGCTGCGACTGCACAGACGGAGGCCCGGATCGTCGTCCATCATCTCAGCCGGGAGGCACCAACCTGGCCGGGCAGATTGACAGCTACCTCGCGCACATGACCCCTCGTTGGGTGTCTTGACAGCTCTTCTCTCTCTCTTGCGCTGCCTTCCCTTACCCCGTCTTTCCATCCATGTCCAGACACCGTCCTGCTCGCGTACAGGGCTCGGATGGCCAGACGAGGACGCTAGCGCATCGTTCCAGGCCATGAGCCAATGGCCGGCCAGCGCACGAAACTGCCGTGCGTGGGCTGGGGAGCACTCAACTCTCCACCCCAGAGTGCATCTTGGCCGGTGTTGCAGTGCATGGCCCAGCCCATTGTCATGAGTGGGAACTCAATTCACCTGGCCCGGTTGCATGCACGATTCGCGGCACCCTTTAGCATCGCTGGGAAAGCCGCTCCTGGTGCGAATCCCAGGGTACCCGGACCGATGTGTTGTGCTTCTTCTTGCAGGCCCAGCTTTCTTCCACGCCCACCCCCCCCCTTGGACCTTGGACCCTGAGCCGTCGCAACCCCCTTGACCCTGGCTCCAGAGCGCATCTCACTCTCTCCTCATCGACAACAAACATGTAACACACCAAGACCGCCTGGGCTTGTAGGTGCGGGTCCCGGCCAACGTCGCTCATCCCGGTCTTGCAGATTAGGAGGAGATGTCACGCCCCCGCCTCTCCTTGCCTGGAACATCCCAAGCAGGCTGTGGGCGCAAGGATGATGCCTCTACTGGCGTCGACAGCTGTACAACATCTCGTCTTATACCTCCTCGAACACCCGGCTACACCCTCCCCTCTATATTCCTTTTGTCCCGTTTTCGTTATACGTATTCTCGACATTATTTTCTTTCTACTCTGCCCCGGATCTTATTCGCTCGCTCAGCTAAATCCTACCGTCTATAATACAAATCATCATATAGGTACATTACCTACTCACTCCCTCAAGAGAGCCAACCCGTTCTCTCTCATTAAACCACCCAGGACCTCGCGTCAATCACTCTCTCGTCACGGCTTTTCTTTTTACCTCTTCATTGCCTTAATTGGAAATTCGCCCCTCCCTTACGAGACTTTTTCTTGCCGGGTCAGGTACTCGGCTCGCTCTTCCAGCTCCACGCTTCCTTGTCTCGACCTCAGTACATCAGAAGCAAGCCTGATTAAGGCACGATACCCCATAATCGAGTAAGTTATGCATGCCTAGACCCGCGCTAGATGATGTGGTGTTGACATGAGCTGTCCGCCTGTACTTCTCCTGTGGGGGCCACTCGCTGACCTTGCAATCCCCAGTCCTACAGCCTCTCATTAAAGTAGTATACCTTGCCCAGTTCTTCCGTCATGGATTCGGCTCATCTGAAGTTGTATGTTCTCTTCTGTTTTTTTACATGTCCTCCTGTTACGACCCATCACGACTATTAACTGACCATTACCCTATCTGAAGACGCTCCAAGTTCCAACGAGCCTTCTTCACATCCAATCCTGACCCTACCCTCTATACCCAAGAAGCACCTCAGACACCTCCTTGTATCACAATGTCAGAAGACGACGTCTCATGTAAGGTTGAAGTACCAACGCCTCAGGAGGCATGGTCGACGCCAGCATCTCAACAAGGACTTACACCCACTACCATGGCCGGGGGCTTCAACTTCTGCATGCCCATAGACCAAATTTCACAGCCTTCTCTGGATTCATCATCGGTACACCAAACTCCCAGCGAGACGCCTTCGCGACCAATGTCTGCACACAAGGAAATCCAGCCTCCGACGGCGGGGGAGGAGAGTAAGTAGCGCACCAGAATCATCTCTCACTCACGGAATCTCCCCCACTAACATGCCATCGCTAGACTTTTGGGCTCAAAAATCATATGACGGACAGTTCCAACACTTCCACGGAGCTGGAGCTGGACAAGACATGCGAATGTGCCAGGACTTTCATACCGAAGAAGCCATTCCTATTCTCGACCTGGAGCACCAGGAGGGGTACCAAAATTCATACCAGATGAACTTTGACGACGTCGCCCACTCCCGCAGAATATCTGGGTCGTCCTTCACCATGTCTACTTCTGGTGCCTTGTCAGATATGCAGTCTTACGACGACTTCTCGACAGCTCTCTCCGACGCGCCCTCTTTCTGCTCAGAGTACCCCCCACCATCCAATCGCACTTCTTGGATGTCTTCCACCCATCTCTCTCCCGTGGCTTCTCCACGCATGACAGCACAGGGCTGCCGTCCTGACATTGCCCGGACTCAGAGCCGTGGACGAGCATCCCCTTCGCCGCGACCCAGCATCCGATCCGCGCCCTACAGCATTGAGACCCCAAGAAACGCGAAGCGATGGTCTACAGGATCATATGGCACTATGTCAAACCGCCGCCCATCGCCCTTTGTGTACCACCCCGGACAAGAAGCCCACGGTGCGCACCAGCAGCGTATGTCCTCGCGCGATCTTCCCCTCCCCTCTCATCCCATCGGGAACTACCTCCCACTGACACATGGTCTTGAAATAGCACACGCACAGCCCCCATTCCTCATGAGTTGCGGACCTACAGTCCAGAGCCAGAGGAACAGCATGCTCCTACCTACGCAACTACCCTCGCAGACTCTTCAGAGTGACGCTCGACCATACGACGCCCCTGCTCCTCTAATGTCACACGGTCTCTTCAGAATGCTCCAGAGCAACGCTGACGCTCATTCTCTCCACCGCCGCTTCGCTGAGCTGTCTGAGCCCCCGGACTTGTTCGGTGCTCTCAACGAGGAGCAGGAAGCCCCTCCCGAGGAAGACATGAACCCCTCCGACCCCGACATGATGCCCCGAGAGCAGGACCTGAGATTCGAGGGCGACCTGTATACCCCTCGGTGGGTCCGCGGACACGGCAACAAGCGCGAGGGCTGGTGCGGCATCTGCAAGCCCGGGCGATGGCTCGTCCTCAAGAACTCGGCCTACTGGTACGACAAGTCCTTCTCCCACGGTATCAGCGCCGCGACTGGCAGCTCCTTCCAGCAGCCTCTCGAGACGCGGCGCATGGATGGAAACCCGGACGTCTGGGAGGGTCTGTGCGGCAGCTGTAACGAGTGGATTGCTCTCGTGAGCAGCAAGAAGAAGGGAACCACTTGGTTCAGACACGCTTACAAGGTATGTACAGGCATCGCACATTCCCTCAAAAAAGCAAATAAAGAAAAAAAAAAAAAAACTTGAATTACGTATCGCTAACCCGAGACTGGCAGTGTCACTCCCACGCCAAAGCCAAAGACTCGGCCAAGAGACGACGTGGTAGCAGCAATAACCGAGGGCTCCCTGCTCCGGCTATCCATAAGATGAGCAGGGGCGATCAGGCTGTGACACCGCACCCGACCTCGTCGCCCATCACAACCACGCAGATGCCGGCCACCACCATGCCCCACGTTTCCTGCCATCCTCACCACCACCACCACCACCACGCCCTCATGCCGACCCAGATGCCGCAGGCTCTGCTAGCAAACGACCCCTACCCCAATATGATTTAATCCATCGAGTGTTGACCATCGATAATATGGGTACCAAACTGGGCCTGGGGCTCGGTACAAAAACCCAGTACATCCTGGCGATGGGCGCATGAAGGAACGACTGATACGGAATGGGCATGGGATGGCTTTTGCATTGGCCTCGACGTTTTCAACAATACCTCTCTCTCACTCACTGACCCCTCTTTCTCGCAACTACTATTTACAGGTATGATGATACCGGAAGCCTGGGGTTTCCCTCATCACACTCTCTACTTGGTTGTGAGATCCAAGGGGTCCTGTCACTTGGATCGAGTCTTTTTTTTGCCGCGGAGTTTTCATTAGAGAAAAAAAGGGCACTAGTAGGTAGATATTAGGTAGACTTGGAAAGGATTCTACATCGTTTGTTGTCTTTTGGTATTTGTTTTCCTGTTTTTTTTTCTTTTTTACTCGACTATTATCATGTTTGGATGTTACGAAATGGCTATTAAGGAAAAACCAATCTACGGGTCTGCTGGCCAGCCAAAATCTTAGTATAGTAGTATCTAGATAAAAAAAAATTGCACTGAAAGATGACTTCGGTCAAGCAACTTACAGATTCCCCCTCATGATTTCCCCTTCCCATGGCCCAGGATTACTCGGACCCAAACGTCTGGTGTCTGGTGTCTCTTCGCGTGCTCGAAAGGGCATCCTGTTTCTCGATGTCTACTAGGCTGGACGTCCCGTAATGTCGGCCTGTACCATTTGGGGTACCACTCATAGAGGTTCCTGGCGTGAGGGTGGTGGCAGGTACTCCAATCATGATCCCGGGCTCCCTTACCGACCTCCCCTAATCAGTCGCAGCAGCAACAGGGGCTGGGGCCAGACGTCGGTAGCCGCCCGCTGATGCGCCCATCAGAAGCCCACAAGGCGCTGTGGTTAGTGTCCCTGCCGCCCTGTGCTCTAGCACGCACAGGTACTCCGAACGACAGCGAATTTTTTCTTGCGCTGAAAGGGCAGCATCCACGAAGATGCACGAAGTCATGCAGCTCGGGTATACTCGGACTCCTGACTCTGGAGGAGAGCGACAGGTAATGACCCTTGCTGCATCTTGGGATGGTTGAATGCACGCACGAGCTGCGCGGCGGGTTCGGTTTGCACACCGACCCAGAGAGAATGTGACGGGCGCCGTGATTGGACTTGGCATTCCCATGATGGCCGCCTCGACTGATAGGTACCTAAGTAGCCTTTCCCTTTAGTGTCTCCTCGGTGCGCGGCTCACACCTGTACGTCCTCGAATCCTTCTCGTCCCCAAAAGGGCAAGTATAACGAATATGCACACTCTTGGGGCTCAAGGAGGGGTTCGGGGCTTTCGGACTAATTCGATCGATGACATGTTGCTTGGGCAGGAAAATCCTGGGTGGGCTCCTTCGGGGAAGAGAGCCCTACGATGTTCTTTGACAGGGTGGTGCTAGTAATTCTTCGAGAGAGGGAAGAGAGAGCGTCCAAGAGTTTTGAGGACCAGGTCCCAGGATGGTCGTATCACATTAGTGCCGTCATACTTGCTTCTTGTGATACTAGTCGATACAGCTAGACAGCCTGCTGCCGCTGTCGCAATCGTTGGCTAGTCTATCGCATGTGCAAGGCGGACGGCCCACGGGTCCAGGGGGAGGGAGTGTCGACGAACAGGGTTCCCCTAGTTCGAGAATTAAACATGCAAGGGGCGAGATCGTTTGTATTTTGTTGGCCGATGAGGAGGGGCGGATGTGATGTGAATCCAGAAATCTTGAAACATGGGGGCCAGCAAACTTTACCTGACCACTTACCTTGCTCAGGAAAGGTGCGGAGGAGGCACACCACCATTCACTGCCCATTTGAGAAGACGTTGGAAAGCTTGACCCTTTTGGCTGACAGCATGCAGACCGGGCTTGTACCAACATGGCATGTACATTGTGACGGGACGCCAGGCACCGCGACCGGGTCTGCTTGCGAACAATGGGCGTGCATCTGGGATTTCGTCTTGCATGCACATCGTCTTACCCCCACACACGGTCGAAGGGAGATGGATCGGAACAGGAGAAATGCCGTTTGGCCCAGAGCCAGCAGGGCCTGCAGGCAGTTGCTCAACTGCCCATGTCCCTGACCTGGCCTCGACATGGAGCACCAAAGAGGGTAGGGTGTCTTGTGGAGTTAGCACCCGGAACAAGGAGCAGGTCTTGAGCTTTTCGCTTGCGTCGTTAGTGGCTGAGGGTCAGCCACTCACCGCGATTACACGTGTACCATCAAGACTTGCTGGAATCGCGGCTTAGGTAGCCCGCAGCGCGTTTGATCCAGCATGTTGCCTGTCCGGATCGCACCAAAAGGGTCTGCACTTCGTTGGCGTTGAGGGCCAGCCGCACCGTGCTGGTCCCGTGAATTCGCAGAGAGCCACCGGCGATGTGGATGTGGCCGTCGCCGACCCCAGGCCCAGGCTGACCCCCCAAGGCGCCGATGGGCGTCAACCTCCTCCATGATAACAAAAGGACGAGCCCAAGTCAGCTTGGCCAAGCCTGCCGGCTAGGCTGCTTCGGGAGGGGTGTCGGTGTGTTATACTCTGTATCGTCACAGACACGTCGACAGGCACGATGGAGGGCAGAGAGAAACTTTTGCTGCGCGTCCGACATGTCCCGGATGAGGGAATCCCCATCTTGTCCGCCTCTTCCGCTGCGTCGCACCACCGGCCCGGGGTAAGATGCCCCCTCTGGAGGCGATGCACTTCACCGGCTGTCTGATCGACGCCCAGAATGCATACCTACGTAGCAATGATTTACCGTGAGGCTATTACTGACTCGGAGACTGGGCCCTAGCATCCACGGCCAAATTCATCAGGTCTGGATGTACATACAAGCTATATTGGGGTTGTTATGATGCGACGATGAGCCGGGGATGGAACCCCCGGTGATTGCAGGTAGGGACTTGATGCTGTCCAAATCAGGCCGGATGTCTGGAAGAGGAAGCGTATGCAACGTAAATCTGGGGAGGGGGTGGGCTCTCGTCCATGGCGACCGCCATAAAAGAACAATCATCATTTCGCAAACGGGAGATTTCTGTTCGAGAAGGGGGAGCCGATTGCAAGGATTGCAACAACCACCTTCTGGTATTTGCTGGCTTGACGTTCATGGGTGCGTGATGAATGTCCTAATTAGGACCCAGTGTCGGACCACTGACTCCTAATATCAGCAGCAATAAGAAGGGACGAACCTGCCAGGGGCTAAGACTGTCTCAGAAATCTACCAGGCCGCATTCATCTTGATCGAGCCAATTTGGTCGCTCTCTGGCAAATGGAATGAGATCTACTGACATTTCGGTGGGGCAGCTTGACAATGCCATGGTGAGGATCATGGCTTTGTCGCGAACATGTGCACATTTTAGTGAGACAAAGACGTCTCAAGTCTCAGGATCAAGGCCCATCTTGATGTGTGACTCATCAAGGTTTCGACCAGCCTGGCCATCGTTTCGGGCCGGGCTGCCTGGTTCGAATAGTTCGTCCGAAGAGAACTTTATTCCCTTGATAGTCAGGAACCATCTGCCATTTGAGATGAAGTATAACAAGACGCTAGATGTATGAGAATGCCAGGCGGCCGGGGGGAGACTGTCATGAGGGATTGACGTTCCTCCAATGCACCAAACCCCATTGCAGCCTCTCCTCGGCTCACCATCGGCTATCGTATCACAAGTGTTAGAAATTTAGTATCTGCCTAGAACTTAGGCAGAATAGATAAGAGGGTGGATAAAACTCCTCCGTTTAGACGACTTGTCTGGTGGTTGCAGCCGTGTTTGAGTATGTTTGGCTAAGGCTGGAACGATTGGCTCCCCGGCAAAGTTGGAGGATAGCTACATGCACCGCCATATGCAGTCACGACTGCTACCTACCCAGCTAAGCCACTTGAGTCGGGAGACTAGAATGGTTTGATGATAGAGTATTCGCGATGCGACCGGGCTTACTTCGTAGGTTTGTTAGCTCAGGGGCAACAAGACTGATTGGCTTCCATCTCGCCATGAGAATTCCCGCAGCAAGTTGATCTGGATTTGTGGCTGCGCAGCTCTGCTCTGAATTGTCTTGCTTTGTTTCTGTTGACTTGGTTGAGAATTTCGGTGGAATTCCCCTGGTGCGATGACCAAGCAGCCATTGGTAACCGGACGCTTTGGTCTTAAATTATCCGACAGTGGTGTTATCTCTAGCCTTTTGACGTTTGGTAACGGCCGGACGAGAGCTTCGCCATTGAGTTTGTGGTGGCGAAATGAGAGCTCTGCTCTGACAGCCCCGTCAACAACAAAAGCGTCTCTTCTCGGAGCCAACTGAGCAATTTGATGGGCCTTTGTCCGGTTATGAGACACACGGCAGCTCGTCGCATCACACAAGCCAAGTGAAAAAGGCTGTTTTCCTTTCTCACAACAACGATATAGCTCGTGTCGGATGATCCAACTCTGCCGTCTTTAGTTTCTGGGGTGGATTGAAGTGAGTGTGAGCGACCGGGAGACAAGCAGATAGAAGTGTTGTTCCCATAGAATGCGTATTTGCCTTTGCATTGTAGGTAGCTGTTCTTAGGAAAAATCGATGCTCGTAGGAAAGACCAAGCTTGGTACTCGGGGATGAGAGGATCTGATTGCCTCCAAGCTATCGTAGCCGACCTGGTGTCTCTGCGTGCTACACCAAAGGCGCATCCACAGGTGTTCTTAGCGCCTGCACCACCAGTCGCTCCTGTTCATGGTACCGGATGAACAACATGGAAGGCCTCCCTATCGACGCAAACAATGATGTAAATGATGGAGAGAGGACGATGTTGACAGCTACAGCAGAAGATAGCGTTCCTCTTCCATCTAGGTGCAGCCGCCAATGCAGAATAAGGTGCGTAGTTTCCCCCATGGCGGATGGTTCCTGCGTGCTCTTGCCCAGTCAGCCCCCGCTAGAGCTTCTGTAAGCAGCAGCGACTTGCAGTTGAGTGTGACGAAAGCGCCAATCGCAGCCAATCCTTAGGTTCCTGGAGCAGCCGTCTCCTCCTCTCCCGCCCATCCACCAGCCATTCACAAGCTCCCATCGCAGCCAACAGCCAGGGCTGCTCCTTCCATGTCAGCTAGGTAAGGTAGGTACGTCTGTCTGCCTGAGAGAGAGCGCCCCTTTCCACAGCCGAGATACTCTAGAGCCCGGAAACTCTCAGTAAACACGCTTCTGCCTCCCCGTCCCGTCTCTACGCCGTCTCTGGGCTTTTTAACTTTATGTGGCGATCGAGATTGCGGCAGTCTAAGACGGGACGGTTGTACTGGAAAGGGAGAGAGTAACCCGCCCACCATCGAACTTGGCGCCACTTTAGGCTTAGCACCAAGTCTTACAGGTATCTGCCTAGCACTCGACCACCAATCGAGGGAACATTGGTCGGTCACGCCAGCTCTCAATTTTGCGACCTGTGCAGCTCTTCCCCCTCTCACCAAGCTTCCCGAGGTCGAGACGGCAGCCTCGTTGATTGCGACAATTCGACAGGACAGCCTGAGCTGGGAGCTGTGCGCTAACTCAGTCTTGTTCCCCCCGGAAGGACTCGTGCGGCGCTTTGCTTTCCGACTACTCTGTGCACCGGCCGGCCAGTTCAAAGTGTACCGGATTCCTTACTTTCTCCCAAGTACGTACTCCTTCTCCCTTCGCTTTCTCGGCTGGTAGGGCTGCAGAGGACATGCACTAACCACCATCCACAATAGAGACCTTGTTTGCCTTTTGTTTACGACCTTTGATGACTCTTGGATAATAAGCCGAAGCTTTTACGACCCTAGACTTGCATTGCATACTTTTCTTCTTCCTGCATATCCGATATCAATCACTTTGTTTCGCTTTCACGACCCTTGGCCTACGAACGTCCATCTAATTCAACCAACCTCTGGCAAGACAACAAACAAACCTAATTTGATCCGAACATCCAACGTTATCCCGTTGCCTACGAAACATTCGGTCGATTATAATTGTAACTGGTATGGTAGCCCTTGCCAGTGAGAACCTGTAGAGCTACTATGAGTGGGGATCAACTGTCTTCCAGGTAGCTCGTTACTAGATCATCTCTCATATATGTAATGTAATGTCTCAGCTGACAGACATTATTCCAACAGCTTCGGGGATCCAAACGCCCACTCATCTACCCCTAGACAAACCCCGACCTCTGCCACATTCCCCAGTCCTGTCCTCAGCACCCCTAAGCAGCAAGTAGGCCAGTTTAACGACGGCGCCTCCTGGACGCCACGATTTGCCGAGGACTATTCCGTCTTCAACTCAACCCCGGGTAACCTTCGAGCAACCCAGGGCCCCTTTCTTGACGCTGTGTCGATAACACATACGGACCGTTCTTTTGGGAACAAAGCACTACTGTCTACCGAGAGTTCTACGACGGAAAATTCATACTACAACGGATTTCTTTCTCCCGACGCCAATTTACAATTGCCGTATGCCGAGTCTATAAATTCGGAATTGCCCACTGCTAACTTGGCCGATCTCTGCAACGAGCAAGCACTAAAGCCCTACTCCCAATCGAATCCGCGGCCCCCGGAACAAGCGAGTGAAACGCCAACCAATCGAGGAGCAACAAAGAGGGAAAATCCGCTTCAAACTGTCACGCCCCCGCCTACCACACACAAGGGCAGGCGTAAGCTTGCCCCCAGGCTCAAGATGCAAGAAGATCAGAGCTATGGGCAGCCGGACTTGATGGATCCTTCACAAGTGGCGGAGATGCAAGCCTTCCTAGGCCATACGGGCGACTTTTTTGGCTACCCAATGTCAGCTCCAGTCACAGCGCCAGAAAACTTCTGGGATCCGTCAACGTTGAACCTCCCAATGGACATGGACTTTAGCGCTGCCGCTCAGAATCTCTTCCCCCAGCCTGGAACCTCATACCACCGTCCGTCCGGATCATTCGATTGGAATAATGAGGCCCCTCTCTTTCAGACCCCCCAAGAAACAGCCCCGACGTCAAGCCAAGAGACGATCCATCAGCCTCCTCGACGTGAAAGAGCCTTAGCTCCCAAGCCCCGAGCCCCTGAACAGTTGCCTGCCACGACAACTACCCATCCAACAATCACCTCCTTCGAACCAGCTTCGGAAAATCCATTTGGAATTCTGAACCATACCGGGGCAGTTGATCCAGGAATGCTGCTCAGTCGTCCTCAGACATCACTAGATGACGCCGATTTCCATCCATCTACCAACCTTGGACTTCAAGGAAGCACGGCTCCTTCAGTCCCTGCTCGGGTACCTTCCGCCGATGGTATTCGCCGAACTGCGAGCTTCAAAAGTATGACCGAAGGCAATGTGCCGGACAGGCGATTGACAAGGTCACCTGTCAAACCTGTGCCTACTCGCCCTAACCTGGGTAGAAGTCAAAGCGAGAGTCGTGGACGGAGGTCAATTGGACGAGGGCCGGTCGTGAATCAAACTGCAGTTGCCAGGCCTCCTTCACAGACAAGATCGGGCTCGGGTATCGAAACGGGGAGACCTAGTACTAGAGCTTCGGGCAGGGTTTCCCCACTGAAACGGCATCGACTTTCAGGGCTGACTTCTATTCCGGAATCTGCATCTCGGGGCATATCAAGTGCTTCGATTCGGTTCACCATCGATTCCAACGGACGTGCTCGGGCTGAGGCGGCGCATTCGATATATGAAAACAGGGCGAATTCGATCAGGAGCCGTTCGTCGGATGGCTCGCAGTCTTGGAACGGTTCGGGCGACGAATCATCTTCCGACGATGAACCAATCATCATTCCTAGCCGCACTTCCTCCTTTAACACCTCGTTTGCCCTCCCAGATCCCTTGAAGCCTGTAGGCTCCATATTCCATTCATCCAGACGTAGCATCAGCGATAGGAGCACGAGTACGGTCAACGCTCCGGATACACCGAATATCCTAATCGCGCATGATGCCGAGAGTGAGGCCGAGACACTGATGAACGACCCCCATGATCAGGAGGGAGATGCTGCGAGCGAGCTGCTCAAGTTGGTCGAGAACCGGAGAAACCGTTCAGGACATCTGGTAGGCGCTGGAGCCAACCGATTATCAGCAAATCACATCAGTAGGCGTAGCAACAGCCGGTCGCCGGCCAGTCTGAATGACATAATGGAGATTCGATGTGTGTGTCACCGGAACGGCACTGATGAGAATGACGGCTATATGGTCCGGTGGTAGGTGCTGACCCCCCAACAAAGCTTGGAACCAGTTCTAACATGTGACGAAAAGTGATTCCTGCGAGATGTGGCTTCATGGTCATTGTATCAAAATCACACAACGAACATTACCGAGAGTTTACATATGTGTGTTTTGTGTTCAAACACCACACGTCCGGGGCGGGCGGATGAGAAGCAGTGGGAATGTGGGGATCGGGGGAGCGACGTCACCCTTGGCGAACAAGTCGTTCAAGATGTTGAGATGAGTTTGTAATGGTTGGAACTGTGTAGTCCCTTTGTCCCTTTGTTGCATTCTGGCATGTCTGGGTAGCGATTGTTTGGTGTTGCCTCTGTTTCGGTTTCAATGTAGTGGTATAGAGTAGACGGGCTCCCGGCCTGCTATGATGACGATATATGGAAGAAAAGCTACGCAAACGCATATGACAGATACCCTAGGTAGTAATGGCTTGCCCGCTGGGGGTCCAAAACTTATATGTTTGCAACGAAGGCTCGATGGCCACTGATTTTGGTGTGCGATTATGGGTCTTACGATTATTCGCTGGCTGGTGTGAACCGGGTATCAATGCAGCACCTGGGTGATGTGTTGCCAGTCAAGAGGTGCCTGAACGGCCTTGTTTCCCCACAGTCAAAGCTGGCCATGCAGGAGATATCTGTAGGTGTCTCTCAGATAGGCAATGGAGGATGCACATGCCAGTGAAAATTTCCTTGGTGTGTACGCATGTGTGCCCAGCGCCCGGCCAGGTCATTCCTCGCCTTGAGACAGAGGCAAGAGGGGATGGGGGGGGGAAACGAGGGGCTAAACCTGACCCCCTGACGCTGCTGCATGCCATCGAAGCTGGAGGAAACGGCCTGAAGCTTCCCTTCTTTCTCCCCAAGAGTGGCCCCTCCGCCCTTACCGCCTCTCGCCTTTGCCTCCGTCACTCTTCAAGATCACGAGCAGATTAGTGTTGATGGGCGTATTCGGAGGTAGCTAAGGGATAATTTGGATATACCTAGCAAGGAAATGCAATCCAAAGACAACGAGTATTAGAGAGGGTGCTGTGCTGCCACTGAGCCGATGTCGGTGAGGGGTGCTATAGTCATGTTGAAAGATGTGCGGGGCAGAGAAGCGATACACCGCCGCCGATGTCGACGGAAGCTGCCAGTATACGCTCTCCCACGTCCTCGCCAGCTACCTCTCCAAGCCAGCTTGCTTCTTTTGGAAAGCCTGTTTACTTTCCAGTGAAATTCGCCAAGTAATTAGCAAAGAGCTTCTCAATTGTAGCGAGACAATTTGGCGGAATACAACACTGTCGTGCTCGCAGGAGACCACTATGGTTCCTGCGGTGGGCAGCACTCCGGGCCCTCACATCAATGCAATTCGCTTTGACTCCCAGCTCCCAGGTCGTTGCCGAGGGTATCAAGCTATGAGTCATTGGTCCTAGAGACGTCTCCCAATTCTGCCAAGGGCCGATGCAGATTCTAAAGACAATTGGGGTCTAACAAGCTCAGCGCGGGCAAGTTCAATCTCTAGGAGCACCTGATGGGAGGTGTAAGTGTATACTCCCTACCTCGAACAATCAACCCCCCCCCCCCCCCCCCCCTTAACACTTATATCCAGTTATCCATCGACGCAGCCGACTCCCCCCTCACCGACTAAATCCTTGAAGCCACTGCCCCCCCGTGCTCCTTTGCCCCCGACGCCCTCGTCGACTACTTACCCCCCTTCAAGCCAGGGCCTGCTGGGGCACCGACTTCGTCATCGTCCGCGAGCTCACTGGCAGCATCTACCTCGGCGAGACCAAAGTCCAGTCCCTCGACAAGGCAAGCGTCCCAGCCACTAGCTAAGCGGGCCAGCGTCATCCCCGGCGGAAAGGGCAAGCATAACGGTATCTGAGAGCCTATCCACGGTAAGTCTGTTTCCTCGTAGTTGCTTGTTGCATTCACAACCCTTGATGAAAGACCGAGGAGGCCAAGACCGTCGACGTCGGCGACGAGATGGTCAAGCAGCCGACGAGCATCCTCAAGGCGTAGAAAGTAAAAAAGTAAAAATGAAAATAAAAAAGATGAAATTCAGACATATGTAGGGTTGGAAAAGGTAGTAAGAAAGGGAGACTAAAGCCTCTTGAAACAGGAAAAGGTGATTCGCATTTCCCTCGGCATGGGCATGGACATGTGTAAGTTCCACTGCCGTGTGACCGATATGTGCTCTGATAGCAAAAATGTATACCGCAAGTAACAATGTATCACCCGTCGAGCTTCCAAGCATAAGAGCAAACATCCAAGATGCCCAAACACGAAGACGACTCGAGATCTAACACACTACAACATCATGTACCACGACGGGATGAGTCACTTTAGTAGCATCTCTACACGGTAGCCAGAAAGAGGTAAAATAGAAAAAAGTTCTTTTCATATACCTATAGAAGACCTGGGCAAGCAAGGGGAGCGAGCATCAGCAAGTGGAGTAATAAGGGAAAACAGATATAATGAAATTGTTCCTAAGGCTCCCCCTTCCCAGATAACCGCCCAAGCACAGCCCAATGAACCAGCAAAGACAAACCCTATGGTCAGCGTATTTCGTTGCGTTCAGTTATATTTTTTGGTTCCTTTTTTTCACTTTTCTTCAATCTTTGCGAGTTCCAAACAGTAAATTCTTTTTTTGACATTCATCGAACAATCCTAAACCAGAGGGAATTTATGGTTTAGATGTCCTGGGCAAACCCCCTATCCTATTCCTAGACGCACCCAGATGACGGCGAGATCGTAAAGGGGTTGCACTCACATCCGACGTGTGAGATATGCCGGGCGGCATTTATTTGCCGAGGCTGGGGAAGGCAGACTCATCCTTAGTGTTGATGGAGGCAGCAGGAGCATCACGGCCGCCGCGGCCGCCACGGAAGTTGCCTCCACGTCCACCACGTCCCTCGCCACGGTCACCACGGTCGCCACGGCCACGGCCACCACCACGGCCGCCACGGGCGCCACCACGACCAGTGCGCTCGGGCTCGACAAAGCGGGGGTCGAAGTCAACGGTCTGCTTGACCTTGCGCTCACGCTCGCGCTGCTTCTTACCGTGGCCACCAGCGTGGTACTCCTCCTCGTGGTTCTCAAGAGGCTTGGCATTCTGCCACTTCTTGTCGAGCTTGCTACCCTCGTTGGCCTCGCGAATGTTAAGGGAGTCCTCGAGGCTGAGCTTCTTCTCGGCTTGTTGAGCGAGGTACTCGGCGTAGGAGACGGACTTGTCCTCAGGCTCGGCGGGCTCTTCGGCAGCGTCCTCAGCAGCGGCATCCTTCTGCTCGCTCTTAGCGATGGCATCACCGGCTTGCTCGTCCTTCAGCTCGGCGTCACCCTCAGCAGCGCCCCAAGAGGCGGCGGCCTGCTTATCGGAGCCACTATGATACACAGTTAGCTCGACTGATCAAGGTCAATATCTAGAATGGAAAGAATAATTACCCCTGGGTAGCGGACTTGGTGTGACGGTCATCGCTGTCACGGGGGCGACGGGAGCCACGGCCTGTTAAACAATCATGTTAGACATTTAGGCTTCAAGGGGGGCTTACGCCAACAACGGATGATGTGCAGGCGCACATCACATGTACTTTGATAGCAACATTGGAACTTACCACCACGGACACGGGCACCGGCACCGCCTCGGGGTCCTCGGGGACCAGACTGCTCCTCTGTGGAGCGGCCGTGGTTGCGTTCAGAGCCAGCACCACGATCACGGAAGGCTGATACCATGAGAGGGACAGGTTAGCCAGAGGTTCAATTGGACCTGGGAGCACGGCCAAGGCCAAGCCGCCCCCATGAGGGGTAAGAGGGATATATATCAACTTACCACCTTCGCTGCCGCCAGGACCTCCACGGCGGTTGCCACCAGGACCGCGAGTGGGAGGCTGGGGCTCAACGTTGCGCTTAGCAGTGCGAGGGTTCTGCTTATCGACGGTCTTCACGGGGACGGGGATCTTCTCCTCGCCATCGTCGTCGTTGCCTAAACGCCCAGAAGCATGTTTGTTAGCGTTGTTGCCCAAGTATACACTGTCATATCCATCCGCGGCCCCCCTCCCCGCATCTACCCATCACATAACGGTCCGCCGACGACACGACAAGCAACGAGGGTGCAATCAAACCCTCGATATTCATCGCTCAAGGTGGCCATCAGAGGTAACCGCTTCGCAAAGGGGGGGGGAGGCGGAAGGATCATGAGAAGAGCATCGTACCGAGGTAGGCAAACAGGTTCTGCGGGCACAGGTCAGCCAGGGTTCCCCTCCATAATTTGTAAAATACCCCGATGGGAGAGGAAATATTTCATGAGGCAAGAAAGGAAGCAGCAAATTCGCAGCGCCCGTTGGCGGTCGCAATTGCATGGTCGAATTCGTGGCACGGCACCTCGAGGCAACGGGCCACCAAAATGGTGCTGAGGTGATGATATGGAGGGCACACACAAAAAAAAAAATACTAGAGCAAGAACAAACGCACCTTAGAGGCGACCGACATCTTGGCCGCCTGGCTTATCGCCTTCTTTCAAGGCGAAAAGGATGAATTGGCGACAGTGAAGAAAAGCGCTTGCAGCAGCTTCGGGAGGTGGAGAGGAAGAAAGACGTAGCGTCAACGTCGCATGACCCGTGGATGAGGGAAAGAGGGTTTGAACCGCCGGGGGAAGCAGAAAGCTGTGATGCAGTTTCGAGGGTAGAGAGTCGCACCTACTGGGGGGCAGCAGGCTGGGGGAGTGGGGATGGTGGCAGACGGCGCTGGAGCCAGTGCCGGAATGCCTGCGGCACCAAGGGCTCAGAGCACCTGCGTGCACTGGCTTATGGGGCCTGTTTTGCACATCGGATGCCTGATTTCCAGCGTTTTAGAGGGGTTGACCCCCAGCAGCAGGGCCGGATCTTGCATGCGGCACTGTGTCCGCACCGTGGCACCTTGCCCTTTGCATGGGTGAGGGCGTCACCATGACTGCTGTGTTGAACAACTGCACATGCCGCGATCATCGCCGCTTTGTGTCATTTCTCGCTGCTTACTAGCTGGCCAGGGAAGCGCCTCCTATTGAATTAGCCTCGCCAAACCGGCACGTCCAACCTCCAAGGAAGATTTCACAACGGGTACTGTGCAAGCTTCGTTCAAGGTTTAATTACTAAACCATGGCCGATGGCCAGAATACAGTGTGTCACACAGTGTGGCCTCGACTCCCTGCCTGCCACCATCGCATCGCCCTCTGCCTCACTCTCCGTCGAGGCGCACAGGCTTCACATGCAATCGCACGTCTCTGCCGGCCTGGGTAGTATTCTCTGACCAATGCAGCCTCCTGAAATTACCTGTCTCGAAACCAGCGCCCGCTAGTGAGCCCGTGGGAGAGCAAAATTTTCGTGCAGCCGGATGCTCGCTTAATTTCGTCATATTCGCTGGGTTTTTTTTGTGGTCGACCAACAGCACAGTTAGGGCTATTCTTGCTGTCAAAGCTGCTCGAGTACGTAATTAACCAACCAAGGTCTCAGCAGTAGGTCCTTTTCCCGGTCATTATCCGGGATCGGCACTGCCTTCTCTGTGCATCCCCCGCATAGCTTCGTCCGCATTTCGGAGCATATCATGTTGTGCTATACTAGATCCGTACTTCACAGCATGCAAAGGGATAGCTCAACTTGACCAAAGGCGGACGAGTCTGCTCTAGTGAGATGACGACAACTGGTTGACGAATCTCGTTCGATCTAATGCTGCTCAAGTAAAGTATAATCTTAAACGTGCTATTAGGGGTGCTGAAGTTCAAAGTCAATTCCAATTCCAATGTTCCTACAGCTCCATGTTACCAAAGCATCGTCATCGTCCAGTTAAGAACTTCCTCAGCTCGGCTCCTACACTTCTTAATTTCCCACCTTCTCGCGTGCTTCGAGCTCTCGACCCAGTCCTGCTTCTCTCTGATGACCTTGTGCCCTCCGACGATCTACTCGGAGGGGGAGGGCTAGCAGCAGTGCTCGGTGGTGTGGCTGTACGCGCCGTTACTGAATCCAGGGCGGTATTTCTCCTTGCGAGCTCCAGTGGCGGCGGAGGAGATTCGTATCTTTTCTGATCTATAGAGGTTATAGGGTGGTATTCTTCCACATATTCTGACGAGTGCGCATCATACTCCCGCTGTAGTTGGGTCAATCGTGTAATGATCTTAGCTGTGGCTAGGTCTGTCGAGGGCGACGATGACACCGCCTCGGCCGTGAGCTCCGATGTGCTTGGGCAATCTGGGAATTCCGGCGGCGTCAAATACGCAGAACAAAGCGTCTCGGACCCGCGTGTCCGTAGTTTCAGTCGTGATGATGGGCGTTGGAGCGGCTCTTCTCTTACAACAGTGGGCTGTCGTTTGAAGCTCACAACACTTGAATCCACAGACCAAAAAGGGGTCTCACTTGCTGTTGTTGTGGGTGGGATTTCCCGCGACGCTGGTAGAATTGCATCTCTGCCATCCAGACCAGGTGAACGTTTGAACCGTATCGTGGGAGTGCCAGATCGAGTGCTATCAGAGTGTAGAGAGCTTCGAGTTTCGCTGTTCGCTTTGTAAGATAGCCCAAGTTCCTGATCCCACGTACTTGTAGGTAGAGCTCGCGGCTGGAGCCAAGGAATAGGTTTCAGCGGGCTCGGTTTAAAAGACGGCCCATTGATCGGGTCGGAAAGATTCACCCATATAGTCGAGTCTTGCGATGCGCCTTCACCAGCCCCATCTATCCCGAAACCTCGTGACAGCTTCCCTGTTTCCAGGTTCGTGGCTCTTGCTTTCCCTTTACCACCGTCTCTCCCTGCCTCTCCCTCCCGCTCCTCCCATCTCTTCCTCGTCACCCCGGCATCATACCTCTCCACCCGCCTCAGTCCTCTTTTGACCAAGACCTCCTCGGTTACCCCATCCACCTCGGAGTCCACCATGCAAGGCGCACATATGGGCGCCTCTGTCAGCTCTTTCCCTCGCCCATTCTTCTGTTTAGGCTCTCCCGCAAAGAGCGCGGGTATCTTGACACCGCGGTGGACGAGTCTGTTGCCGCAGAGCAAGCAGCCGTAGCAGGCCTTGTGCCAGAAGCACCAACCGAAGCTGACGCAGTCTTCCCCGCGGAAAATGAGCTCCCCGCACACCCAGTAGATGGAGAGGTCCAACAGGATCGTGCAACAGGTCTTGCAGGCGAGACGGGCAGAGCGGCCCAGGATTTGCGGCGGGCCAGAAGACAGGCGGAAGCAGAACGTACATGTGAAAAGGTTGGCAGACGTGGTGGAGGTCATGACTGCAGCGATGGACGACAAAGGAGTGTAAAAGCCAAAAGGGAGAGCACAAACGAAGGGAAGCTAAGTAAGAGTCGCACAGTGAAACCAGAGCCATTGAAAATAGATGCTTGAGGGGACGAGTTTGAGAACGTCATGACCGGGTACAGGTACTTGACGATCATGCAATCATGTGTGCCTTTCACTTAGGCAGGCACGAGGGGGAAGCATGATCACGCGGAGGAGGAATAGGGAAGCGCAAAATAATTAGTCTTTCTTGTTTGTTCAAACTTCCAATCTTTGTACCGCCTGTAATCCGCGAAACCGTTTCCTTCCATTTTCCTTAAAACTCCATGTTCTGTGACCTTTTGAACTAATGCAAAGAAAACCGAAATCATACAATAATTTACACATAACTCCGAAAAATGAATCAATCTGCTGCATAGGCAGCTTTTCAAGTTGGCTCAATATGCACGACGAGCAGACGGTGAGCAACCACCCAACAAAATATGCAACGCAAAGCTAACGCCATGTTCGCCCTAAACACCACTTGTCATTAAGTCATGGCTGCGTCAGACGACATAATGACTACTACCAAGGGGACGAGCTCGTCTAGGCCCGGTGTTTAGGTCGAGCAAGCATGTTGAGGCGGCTCATGCTCAAGCCAGCACGCTTCTTGCTTGGGGTGGCCGAGCCAGGAGTTTTGTTCACCGAACGTCCCACCTGAGTCTTTTTAACGCTGCCTGGGGTAGCTCCAACCAGGCGAGGGGCAAGCAGAGCTTGGCCTTCAGGAACATGCTCATTTTTCGCCTTCTTGGCTGCCCGTTCCGCAGCTTCCTTCTCTGCATCTTCCTCGTCCCACGTTGCCCTGTGGCGCTTCTTGTTTGACATCCCATGGGGAGCTCCAAGAATAACATTTGATGGGGGCGGGGCCCTGTTCTCCTTGTTAGGATGTGTGCTAGGGGAAGGCAAAGCTGGAAAGCTGCCAGGCATGCTTGTCGCCTTCGGGGCAATAGAGCTTCGGACCTGGCGCACGCTAGACTGGCCAGGAGATGCACCGAACCCAGTTGATGAAGCGGCTCCGAAACTGATAGTGTGGTCGGATCGGAATGTGAATGTTCCAGGAACAGACTCGGGGAGCTTCGGTGCCTTCTTTTCGTCGGCGGACTCGGTAAGCGTCTTGAATGCGGATAGGTCGGGATACACCACATCAGAAGTTTCGCTTGCAGTCGAATCAACCAGTATCTCATCAATAGACGAGAAATCTTGTTGCAATTCTGCCTTCTTCTTGGCCAATCGAGCCTGGAAAGTAAGTGGCTTCTGGGGGGATGGGGAGTCTTGACACTCGGCAGCCCGCTTCGTCTCTGGTGTAAAGGCCACCTGCTTGGCCAGCTTGCGTCGGGGTGTCGTAAGTGGGACTGCGGGAAGGTCTTTCTCAACCTGGGGAGCCGCTGGGGTTTGGGACATCAGCATCGCGGGACCCGGGATAGCACTCTTGCCTTCGCTATGCTCTGAGCTCTTTTTGCGCAGAATTGACTTGACCTTCTGGAAGCGGCCGGGGCTGATAATTCGGCGACGAACATCTGCAAACCGAGAGGGCGAGGCGGTGCCAGCAGCCGTGGCAGGTTGAGGTGTGCCCTTCAGATTGGAAAACGAAGGCGACTTGACAAGTGAAATGGTAGGCTTCTCCTGGTCACCGAAGTGAGCTCGAGAGGACTTGGTAGGGCTCATCAATCTCGAAAGGCTGGATTGAGACTGGGTCGACACGGTGGAACCCTGGCCGCTCGACTTGGGGCGAGGAATAGAGCTATCATCCCGAGAAACGGGACGAGCAGCCGACGCGTCATCCTCCACGTGCTTCTTGATTCGCTTAGCGAAGGAAGAAACAGGCTCATTGCGAGGTGTGCCGCGAGGCTTGGTGGCTGAAGATGCCGTATCGTTCTTCTTCGATTGGGCGTCATCGCCGTCCAGGTCGGCACGAGATGCCGTGCGCTTCAAAGTCGACTTGGGGCGCGTGTTAGGGGTGGAGACTGCTTCAGGCTTGGCTTGAGACCGCTTCAAGTTGGACCTGGCGGACGTAGGAGTAGCGGCATCGAGCTCAGCCTTGGATGATGAGCGCTTCAAGTTTGGCTTGACAGGTGTGGTTCGCGTAGCTCTCCAGGCAGACGCGTGATTTTCAATCGAGTCCATCTTCTTGAACTCAGCCTCGTGGGCGGCACTAAAGCGACCCTGCTTCTTCTTCTCACTAGCAGGCTGAAGGGCTGGAAACTCGATTCCACCACCAGCCTCCCTCTGAGACACAAGATCCGCCTTGATCTTGTTTGCCTGCTCCCGAAGCTCATCCATGAGACGCTGAGCATTCTCGCTGAGCTTCATATCCGCCGCGCCGCGTACAAAGCGAAAGGTAAAAGCAGACGATGGGGGCCGGCCAATCTTAGTAGGTGTGCCTTGGGCACAGCCAGGGAGACCGGACTGTTCATGTCTCGAGGCCTTAATGTCGGAAAAGCCAAGCCTCAGGGCCGAGGACGGTGCTGCCATTGATGCCTGGCACTTGCTGGGGTGCATCTCATCGTGGGGAGGCTTCAGCGCGGATGAAGCTGGCGTGGTCGGGGCAGCCTGAGGCGTGCTCTGCTCGAGCTGCTGCGATCTCTTCGAGGATCTTCGGGGCGTCTGGACGGGTTCATGGTGTTCGCTGACAGACGACAACTCTGGTGTCGCTTTACTGGCCTAATGGACCACGGTCAGACAACGAAAGCCCGTTCAAGACTCGAGGCGGTCAGGTGAGATCACGGCAAAGCAAACATACCTTAGGAGTAGCAGCGGCAAGCCGAGAGGAACGGCGTCGTGGCGGCGACATCTTGTGCGATGCGCTTGACCTGGCAAATTGGAATAACCCGGCAGAAATCTTCAGCTGGGATGGAGTTGGAAAGGGATGGTAAGGTCCAGGAATGCTGGTTATGATGTCAAAAGAAATGGAAGGACAATTTCGCGTTGAGACTGGCGGGGGTGTTGTTTGTTTACTTTTCGGGTGGCCCAAGCTCCCGCGAGACCCACAGCGGAAAGCGCAGACCCGACAGACGGTCAAGTAACGCTACAGTGTGGATACTGTGTGCTCTCTACGTTGAGGAGCGTGTGGCTGAATGCGAATACACTGTGCTTGTTACCGGGGATGTCCAGCAAGCTTTGGCATTGTGTCTCCCACATGGCCAAAGATCATCGCATAGCAGAGAGACCACAATGATATCATCCATAACGTCCAAGCTCGCCCATCGCACGGATGATCAGAGGCCGTGTCGATTCCGCCAGGGGCAGCACTGCACTTATAACCCTGCATAGTACTATTGCACGGGGGCCGGAAACTAGTCTTCACTAGACTTATGAATAGGTGGGCAAGTATAGCGTGGCACGAGACCCTGCATCAACATCGGCATTCTTCACCTAATCTCACTGGTCTTGAGTGCAATTGAGGCGGGGATTCAAGGTCATAGTCGATTCGTTATTAACCGTAAAAAAAGGTAAACTTTTCCTCCCATATATGTATATATATACTGTGTATAAAAAAGACAAGTCGCTCGTAACCATTGACCCATTTCCAACCCAACAGACTCCGTGCTATCTTCAAATCGACTCCGTTTCATTGCTCACATTCATCGCTCATGGCAGATGAGATCTGCAAAGGTTCCCATACAACAAGTCGTCTTCATGGAAAGTATATAAAGGTCAAAATTTTGATGTTTTCGATGGGCAATAGCGTGCCCTGCTTGCTTCAATTGGAAGAGAGGCGGGCATAGTATTAATATTTTCATAAGGGATATGAAGCAAGTATGAGGTTTGTTTTCGAGTAAGACGGGAGATCTTTGTTCTTTTCAAGTTGTCGCGATAGTAGCGCGGGCCCAGGGGGGTAGCTGGCGCTCTAGCTCCTGCACCAAAGGTGTTGATGGCCTGGATATGTCTCAGCGGCCCAATACCACGATGAGCGCCTGAGGTAAGGTTTTCTCGCGTCCATCGGAAGCTCTCGACGCACCAAGGGGATGCCTCGATGTCATACTGTAGCCGAAACTAGGCGCGGCGTTTGAAGATGCACATATTTGTGTTTTAGCATAGTCGAAGAAGGGTAGCTAGAGTTAACCCCAGTCGGTTCTCTCGTTGGACGCAGAGATATTCGTGTTGACAGTGACATTCATCAAGCGTGTTCACCTCATGTTGGCCTGGTCAACGGTATATGACTGAGAGGGAAATGCCATGCTGGCACTCAGCCCGAATGGGTCCCAATCGAGGTTCTGATCCAGAAGTTGTGTCATGGAAGGATATTGTCCCTGTGGCGTCTGTCCATGGTGTTGGGGTTCGTGGTGCTGCTGAGGCAGTCCGTGATGATGCCCTGGCCCGTTGGAGGCTGGTGAGAGCACATGGGGTGCCTCGTGATGGAAGCTTGAAGGGTAAGGGCCAGGTCCACCTGGCGTATCCATCTCAGAATCGTCGACCATATCAGCTTGGGCATCATATTCTTGCTCTAGACACAGTATTAGTTAAATCATTGCAGCAAAACGTGAGTCAGTAGATCAACATACCAAGCTGCTCAATGTGGTTTTGGAATGCCGGGGTGGGGTAATATGATGCTCCAGAGTTCGCTGGGCCGTGACGGCCGCCTTGAGCCTGTGGCGGAGGAGGGTGCCTGGATTGTTGCGATGTTGGCGGCATCGCGTGAATAGGCTGGCGCGACATGCCATGCACACCTCCCCTCATCGACATTGTGTCAGATGCAGCAGGTGAGAAGCCAGATGTGGTATGGTTCTTGGGTGAACTACTGTGAGAAGGAGGCGTTGGGCGGCTCTTTGGAGAGGCTGTTGTCCTGTGGGGCGTTGGCAGGCTCACTGGAGGTTCAGCCTTTGGGGCTATGCTTGCATTCGACCGACGTGACTGGTGGTGGCGGTTCATAATCGCCCGTTGGATAGGGGGTGGTTGCACAAGGTTCTGAGGCATATGGGTAGGCCCCAGGTTAGGGCTACCAGTTTTCGCGCGGAGTTCAGCCTGGACATCGATGCCTAGCAGAGAGATTTATCAGTTATGGGCCAGGACAAGAATGGAGACGATGAGGAAGCAAAGGCTCACCCTTCTCGAGGAGAATACGCTCCAGTAGAGAGTTCTTGTATCTCAGCATGAGACATTCATCGGCAGCAGTGCGGTGTGCAGTCTGGAGACTGTGCAAGTTCGTCTCGTGGACTCGAATAGTCTCCTCGAGCTGCTTGATGTATTCGGTTCGACGCTCTCGGAAGGCAGCTTGAGCCTGTCTGTTGCGTTGTTTGCGTTCTTCAGACGTCGCATAGATCTGGGGAGTAGATATCAGCACGAGTGCATTAACAGAAACATCTGCATAAACAATGAAGGCGGTGCAGGGACCCTGAGGGCTTATTTGAACCCAAGTGAATCCCGTTTTTGAATGTCTCGGCGGGTTTAAAGACCACATTGTAGGGTTTGCAGACCGAAACGTCGGATTTGCAGGTCGAGAGGACCGGGTAGAGAAGTGGTAGGTACTCACGGGCTTGCGGCCACCCTTGCGTTTGGGTTGTTGACCATCTTGAGGAGCGAGCGATACAGCAACATTGCTCACGGATGCGGCAGGGGTAGCCTGCCCGCCGTCTGGAGAGGAACCAAGGGAATCATCGCTATCCTCGTGAAGCTGCTGGTGCTGCAGGTGACGGTGGTCGTTCGGAGCGTGCTGAGTCTTGTCGATAGACATCTTGTCGGCCATCCCTCCGGCAAGCGGGACCAACCAGGGCGGCGGCGGCGGCGGCGGCCGGGGTGCTGGGCTCCGGGAATCAGGATCGATTGAATGAATTCAGGGTGTTCCGTCCAGGCGTATGTGACGTCGTCACTGTGGAACGTACTGGCGTCGGTGCTGCGAATTGAACGGTCGAGAGAGGTCTTGGTGCGCCCGTTGAAGATGAGTTGCGGGCGCAGAAGATGACGGGGTGCAACACAATTTACCCAGGGCGCGCCTGTTGGGCCTATCAGGGATGCAGAGGCGCAGGGGGGAAACGTAAGGGAAACAGCACCCGCGCGTGTGTGCGAGATAAGCCTGCAATTCTGTTTGTCAAAGGTTTTAAATTGCTTGGACTGATGTGCTCGTGCGGGCGCAGGCTGTTTGGGGAAGATAACAGAGTTGGACTGAGTGAATGAGGACTCGCCCTTCTTCTTTTATGTAATAAGAATTTGCAATGAGGGGTCGGCTCTCTTGGGCCAGTCACGGCGCAGCACCTGACCTAAAATCTTGGAGACACCCCTCTCGCGCAGTGTGGTGGTCTCCTCTCCCGCTACCCTCGCTCGAAGGCTGCCTGTGGGTGGACGAGTCGGTCGTGTCTCTTTCGTGCGTGCAAGAGTTAACGGGCGAGCCTAGGTAGCCGTCAACACGAAACTCCGGCTGCCAATACCTTTTAATTGTTCATTCTGGGCCTATCCACAGTCATTAACTCGTATCACCGGCCTGAAGCTTTGGCACTGCGCCCTTTCTCGACTTGCCAGAGAGCTCTGCCACGCTTGTCCCAATTGGGGTAAGCCTCACTGGGGGCACACCCTAATCACATCCAGAGCAATACACACCCGTGCCTACCCCCACTCAATCAACGCAGCATGCCACTCGCTACTGCCCTGAGAATATTATGAGTGTCGCCCGTGTAATTAATACCTCGTGGGCCCACGATGGTTCTGCACTTGTCGTGAATTAGGCTTGTTGAGTGAAGGAGGGATAAAAAAAAAAAAAAAAAAAAAGAACACAGCAAGACGATATCGCTGACATCCACGCAGCTCTCCCCAACCCATCCTCAGCCGTCTCTACTTTTCTTTTTCCATAAGAACGGATGTTAGGTAATACCTCCACATTTTGTACAGTTCGTGCATGGCGATTACCTTACTTTGCAGCTTCGGCTGGGGTAGATCAACCTAAATGCAAAGGTACGAACCATACGGGCTGCTCTCATACTGATGCTTCACCGGACACCTAAAGTAGGCACAGCATGTGTCGCACCGCTCGTGTCGCACAGCTCTATGAGCAGACGCTGGGGACGCTACCATCCAATCATCGCGACCGCCTGGTGAAAACTCTTCAGCCGCACGCCGAAGCAGCCGACTCGCTCGCACCAATAGTGACCACGAATAACGTCGGGTGATGGACAGAGAATCTGAATTGCGCACTTCCGCGGGTCCACCAAAGTACCCTTGTGGCCCATTCTCAGGGACAGCGTCATTGCGTCTTAACTCCTGGATTGGGCTTAAGACTCCGCATCATGCTATCCTGTCTCTCCAGTTTCACCCCCAGTGTTGCCAGGTGCTGGTGCCATTCAGCGTGGTATTCTACCCGGGTTAAGAATGGATAGGAAAGAAAGGAGAATGCCTGCTTTGCGTACGTCCAGGGACATGGCAATTGCTTCCAGCGTACTATGTACAGCAACAGGCCACAACCTGTGAGCCATGGCGTCACTCTCATCACCCTTGTCGCTGGTCCGCGCTGACTAGGGCTCTGTTGATCCACTTCTCTACGCCCGAGTTCTAGAAGCTTTGTTGCCTTCCAGCGTCGCACCAACGCTTTGGCCAATGGCGGCTTCATGCATCCCGTCCGGTTATCGATCCCATCAACATTGTTCAGATTCTACCGATGGGTTCCTGGTGTCAAGATAGCGGCATCACTCTTTTACACCAAGCCATCGACATCTATGTAGCGTCAGTACAAAACGGGATCGTGCAGGATACACCAGCTTGTCATCTGTTCTCGTTATCCATCAGAGAGAGAACGCAGCATCCATTGCTTACAGTCAAGGCCTGGACGCGGCTTTTTTGGTGTCTCACGTTTTTCGGAACCTGCCCGAGTGCCAGTTTCGGCTCTCGGGCCTTCTGATGCATTGTCGCCTTGCTACGATCGCGGGCCGAAAGATGCCCGAAAAATGACCCATGTCGCCCGCGCCTTGTAGAATTGTGTCCTGTCCTGCCTGGAATATAGACCACATGCAGCTCGCCGTATATCGATCTTTGTGAAACGCATGGGTCCGTGTAATGCCTAGACGAGGACCGGAGGTTTTACAGCTGCAATGCAACGCAAATTCGGCCTAGTCTGACCTGCTTCATGACCTTCAACACCCCGATTCCGAAGTCGTTTGTCTCCAGGGTAGGGGGTCGAGTCACCACGATTCATCGCACCACCCTAGAGTCCAATTACGCCAGTACAGCTATTATCGAGATTGATGAAGGGGTTGGCAGGTAACTTGAGGCAACTATTCCACGTATCGGACGTAAATGTTCATATGACAAGAGATATGGTGACAAGACTCCAAACCGGCAAAGTCAATGTAGACCATCTCCAAAGACCTTGGTGCGCGAACATATGTGCCGCCTCACTGTCCCACAACAAGGCAATCTCACCTGCTGTATTACTTTCGTCAATGCTGCAAACCACCTGACAATGATGACCAGTGGCTCCTCGTTCCGATAGGACGCCACCAGGAGCCCACCTCCGCTCCTTGTCACTCATGACATTCTCGGTGGTCGTGTTGTAGACCATCTCGATCCATTGAATCTGCATGAACGCCTCACCACCCACTAGCATTTTCCCAGTCCAGGATCCGCCGTTGCTCCATGTGTTGAAATGGACCCGAGACGCATCGCGTGGTGTTTGGAACTTGATGTTGGCAGTCTCCTGCCCATCGACATACCAGACGCTTCGGTCCGGAGTCCAATCAAGACGATGCACGACCCAGTCGGAAAACAGAATGCCATTGGGCAGCGTGCCGTTTCTCGTGGCTTCTGGGAATGTCTCGTTCTCGTTGTAGGATGGCTGGTTCGTATACTGAATCCTGTTCTTGGGCCCGCTCGTGAGCATTTCAATATCTGCTTCTTGGACCTTGGATCCATCGCCCGTGTCTCTGTAGGTGAACATGGCAGTGCATGCGCCAGGGCTTCCAATCGTTCGAGAGAGCATCCGGATAGACAGGTACTTGTAATTAGCCTCGGCAGTTTGAAACTCAGCTACGGACTGGAAGGCATTCTGGCGGCTTGTCCGCAAGGTTAAGAATGTGTCTGATGAGGAGTTCTCGCCATTGTTCTTCTCAATGTAAACATTATTCAACGTATTGAGCATCAGGTAGGAGGCATCCCCTCTCAGCTCGTCACCTTTCCCGATTTTGTTCGACCACCGCTGCAAAGACCAGACGTCCGTCCAATCCGTACTTGAGAAATAATCGCTGCTGGCCATTGCTTTAGTTGTCTCAGAAATTCCTTTGAGAAGATCAGGAACACCGGAAAACTGCGACAATTGTCTGAAGTCGAAGAAGATCCGGTCCGAGTAGTACGTTGGCGTCGACCCATTGGTTAAGAAGCAGCCGCACGTGGAGCTATTGACAACGGTGACCTGAGCAGAGCATTGCTTCACGATCACTGGGAAGACTATCCAGAGAAGCATATTCGATGGGCAGTGTATCCTATTGGGAACAGGTATCGTATCACAAAGAGATCATCAAACATCTGAGTCACGGCGTATGCGACTAGGCGCCTTTATGAACCACCATAATCGCATGTCGGGCTTCACAGACGCGTCTGCTCCCAAGGTCTGGGCGGGCGATCTGGGCCACTCGTGATACACATCTTCTATTTCGGGCGACAAATGCCAGCAAGTTCGAGGCGTAAGCTGCAGATTGAGAAGCTGAGGGAGGGGAGATGGAGCGGGACTCATTCACGTGACTTTCATATGCCACCTCGCTCGGAGTTCCAGCGCCTAACCCCGATTGGGAGATAGCCATATTTGGACCCATTCATCACAAGGAAGCTCTCTTTCTTCTGGACATGCGTCGAGTCAAAGGACAATACCTTAGCCATCTACCTTCAAGGTGCGCTGACGGCTTTGAGCATTCTGCTAGCCATTGTATTTGATGCTAAAACCACAGGTGCATAAGTATCATAACAATGTCCAGACCTTCGCAAGAGACTCACAGTTGCAGGTGATCAGTGTTTCCGGTGAATTATCCTTCCTGGCATCAATTCGTTTACATCCTGCGCCATGTCGTCTCCCTCGAGCCCGCCAGCGGCTCCTCGAAAACCTGCATCGCCAACGCAGTCGCCCAGTAAGAATAATGAACTAGGCGACAGCGAAAAGGCGCCGGATGCCTCCAAACCGTCAGAATCGCCCCGCGCTGAGCCAAGCAAGGACTCTGTCGACGAGACTCCCGCGGCAGCCACCGCAGACGCAGAGTCCGCGCCTCCGCTCCCAGATGAAGATGTTCCGGGCCAACCTCCCCTGCCGAACGAAGCCGTCCCAGATGGACCTCCATTGCCTAGCGAACCTGTGCCCCAAACGGAAGACGATGGATGGGATTGCCAATGGGACGCGAATACGTCGGCCTGGTTCTTCTATAATCGATTCACTGGAAAGAGTCAGTGGGATAATCCACGCGTTCCTGACCAGAATGCGACGCAGGCTGCCAGCGAGCCTCGGCCTCCCACCTCAGAGGCACCCGTAGCAGGTGGCTATAACCCTGCAATCCACGGTGACTACGATCCAAATGCGTGGTACGCAAAGGGATACCAGGAAGAGGATGGGGACGAGGGCCTCGATGCCGCTGGCCCCAATACGGCAGACCCATATGGCTCAACTGGCAATTTCAACCGCTTCACTGGACAATTCCAGTCTGACGAGGCGGGTCCCAATAGGCATACTGATGAGGCCAAGTCCAGGCGGCAGATGAATGCCTTCTTCGATGTCGATGCTGCAGCAAATGCCCATGATGGACGCAGTTTGAAGGCTGAACGATCTAACAAAAAGCCTTCAAAGTCGGAACTCAAGGCGTTTAAAGAGAAGAGAAAGGCCAGGAAAGAAGAGAAGCGCAGAGCCTGGCTGCGGGATTAGCCCACACCCTGTTCGCCTTCTGGAGGGAGTAGCTCTCTCCCTTCTCTTCTTTCCTTGACGGTATGGGCAGACGCCAGGGCACCCACATAAAAGGGTGAAATCATCGGATGGCGTTTATTTTTTTGGAGGCGGTAATCTGGACTGAGATTTGCTTTGCTTTTTGGCCATTTGGATAGGATTATATTTAACGTGCTAGACCAGAATTGGCTTGTGACTGAATATGCTTACTGCTACCTTTAAACTAGAGATGTGATGCCCAGCCAGCTGCATCAATGCTATACATTACTCGTCTTCGTCCTCGTCCTCATCATCGTCCTCAAGCTCCATGTTCAGGTGCACGCTTTCGTCGCTGTCGTCATCGTCATCGTCAGCCACCTCTGCCGGCGCAGCTGGGGCTGGTTTTGACAGATCCCCTCTATCCTGCAGTTCCCGCCTCTTGGTATTTGCCGGGCTGGGGCCTTCGTGCTTTCTCTTTGGGGGGGAGGCAGCCCGGGGTCTGACGTCTCCAAAGGCGTTGGACGAGGCCACGGCGGGCTTCTCTGTCTTTGATACACTGAATGGGTTGCTCTGTAGGGGAAGCTCCCTGTTGATTTGCGCGCCTGCGGGGAGACCCGAGGATTTGGCGTCGCCCTCGGTCGTCTTCTCGTCCACATCCATGCTCATGTCGTTGTCCGCCTCGTTTTCGTTCTCGGCCATGTCTTCATCCGCATCATCCACGGCCTCGTCCTCCTCATTGAGTGTTGTCTGATCGACTACGGGAGCTCCAACATCCGTCCGGAGATTCGTACGGAGAATATCAAGAGCGGGGTCTTGGGGATACTGTTGCGTCAAGTGAGGCAAGAGGCTGGCGTACCTGCGCCCCTTGGGATCCAGGTAAGGATTGAGAACGCTTGCCAGCATGGCGTCCCGGTCCTTCGTGAGGATTGCGGTCTGGTCCAGAAGACTTCGTAAGCTTGGCTTGAGATGCTGCTGGGGGAGCTCGGCCAGCAATGATGCTAGAAGGGCCGACGCGGCCACCTTGTGACGAGGGTTCAGAGGAACGGATTGGGGCCCCGCGGAGTCCTGAGGCTTCTGGAGGAAGAGGTCGGCGTTGACCGATATACCGTTCTTTTTGGTCTCTCCACTATTGCTCGCTTGTTTGTTGGGCTGCTTCAAATGCCCCGAGTCTTCTTGGAGGTCCCGGCAACATCCGCCAATGATGGGGCCGAGCATGTCCACCGTAGGTCTAGAGAGAGTTGGCCCAGCAATGCTTAAAGCATCCTTTAAGGTTTGATAGGCGGCGGTGCGAATAATCTCGTTGTCGGTAGCGGAGTTGAAGACACGAATAATGTGATCTAGGATTTCCGGGACCAGTGGAAGGGTATCCTTCTCAAATCTCTGGATTAATACACGGAACACCTGGAGGACCGCAACGTGGATATCCGGTATCGCACTCCATAGCTCTTCCTTTTCGTCTCGACCGATTGCTGCTCTAGTTTGGATAGATTGGTCCCATGATTGGGTCTTTGGCGATAGTCGGGCGATCAGACAGAGTCGAGAAGCCGCATCCATGATTTTAGCCAGAGGGACAGCAACCTGACCTTTGGTCGGGGACCGTAGGCAGTCTGAGATGTATTGAAGCAATCCGATTATCCGCTGTGTTCCAGCTTGGATGCCAGTCCAAGGTGTGAGATTTGGTGCTGCGCCGCCTCCGTGAGGTTCCGATTCGAGATCAACCACGCCCCGTGAGCTGCCATCTGCAGGTGTCCATGCCTCATCTACCGCTCGAAGAACTTGGTCGGCGGTGGAGTGAAGCTCGTTGATGACAAATGTGACGGTCTTCAGCCATTCTTCGCTGCCTCCGGTCTTGGCAGCTACAAAGTGCTGTAGAATAACCACTCTTCTGCTAGCATGTTGCAAGGAACCTGGGATGAAGATGCCATCGGACAGCGTGGGCGCCAGGAATTTCCTAACAGCAGTCTGGGTCTGGCTGCTGGAAGGTCGAAGTGTGGCTGGGTAGAGTGGAATCAGGGTTGACAGGGCGTCGCATACAACCTCGGCAGTGCTCAATGAATCTAATGATGCGTCGTCGCTAGCCGCCGACTTGAGTAGCTGAACACAGGCAGTCGCAAAAGCAGGAATAGTCTTTGTGGCGATTTCCCTGTTCAAGGTTTGATAGGGGTGGATGAGCACGTAGATCTTTGTGAGAGCGGCGACGGCCAGCTCCTTGGAAGCAAGAGGATCGCCCTTCTATTTTGTGTCAGTGACGGCTAATTAGGGACGATATACGAGTCTGTGCATACCTGAATGATAGAAAGTAGCTCCCGGACCCAAGTTTCGGAGCCTTGGAGGACCTCCCATCCGCCCACATCAACGGCAGCCTTGATGAGGCTGATGGCAACGAACCTGGCCACCTTGTTGTGACTTTGGATAAGAGTGGTAATTTGTGATTTTAGCTTGTGGACAAGCATTGAGGTTTCTGAGCTACCGCCCTTTCTGCTCGACTTGGGATCCTGTGAGGCCGAGAGGGCCTGTTTGCTGCGGAGAACATGGTTGACCAGGGAAGGCAGAGATTGTAACAGTTGGTTGGGGGAATTGGAGGCTAGCTTTTTGCAGATGACCTGAAGGTCAGGCGATAGAGCGGTCGCCATTTATGAAGATGATATATGAGCACCAGGCCTCCGCATGCGACGTGTATGACCAGGTAGACAGTTCTTTAGAGTAAGTGGGCGAGATGGCAGTGGGCGAATGAGCTGCCTCGTCGTGATAAATCTTATACCGTATAATACAATCGAGTGTCTCCGATGAAGATATCAGAAATCCAGTCAATTTGAAACGAAAAATTTCCCGAAAATCTTCATTCAATGTCGGTACATAGTTTAATATGAGCACTCGAGCAAAATGAAGTCCTTCATGATCTTCCAACTTTTTTTCTTTGCGATATCCTTTTTTTTAAACTGGAGAACCGTCCTGTTCTGGAAGTACTCTCGACTAAATCAAGATTAGTATGTGGATATCTGCAGAATAGTAAACAGGCTTGATCCATTGGAGCAGGTGGGGTTCGTCTCCATGCTGCGATTGGCTGGAGCCGGATCCCGGGTAAGGAGAGCTCTGGCTTACCGTCATTGTCGCTTCCTGCCGCCAGGTACGACCAAATATTGATTCTCAGGAGCATCTTCAAGCGCTTGTTCCTGGCCAGCTGTTCAGTCTCTGCACCACCCCGCCACTCGCTTGGTCTGCGTTTCTCGGTCTGGCGATCTTTGCGGCAGCTCCCGTGTATCTGGATGCTTGATTTGCATTGTTTGTCCCTTTTCTCTGCTTAGCCCCCATTGCCAGCCATGCTCTTGGCCTTGTTCTAGTCGCCGTTGCCCGCCACTTTGAAAACCGTCCACCAGCTCGAATCGCGACATGTCTGTAAGTTCACCCACCAACACCAGACCGCGCAACATCCGATCGCCTTGAAACCCACATGCTCACAGAATCGCGACGTAGGCCAAGGCTGCGAATTATCTCCAGCAGCTGGACATAGCCCGCTGCGAGGGCAGCTGGAGTGCGGTCCCCGAGCTTGTTCGAAAGGTCCGTAAGCACGCGCCAGACCGATCATGTACGATATATAACCCCTCCTCAACCTCCCCGCTACCTTCCGCGGGTGCCTAATGGGCATGTGAAATAGGTCTTGCCATCACTGCAGAGACGGAATGCGCGATATCGAATGCAACACATGCCGCCTCGACCAGCGCCCGACAGTCAGGGTCGTCCTCAGGTCACCCAGTCGCTGTGAATCTCGACATTGCCACGATACTTCCCAAGCTCCTCGAATCCATCGAAAACGAGACCCAGCATGTCGAGGATAGATTTCAGGCTCAGGTGTGTGCGGGTTGGTTGCACTGGGTGGTGGCCGATTACAGTCTTGCACTTGCCCAACTACCAAGCAGTCTGGAACCCGAGGATATCAATGTTGACCCCGCTGGTGCTATATCGGAATGGACGACAGTGTGTGCCTTGAAGGCAGCATATTTGAGGGCCAATTGCTTGTCCCGTGACGACCAGAGGAAGGCATCTCTGACGGCTTTCCTGTCTGGGCTAAATGCTCTGTCTCGTCTATGGTCTGGCCAAGGAGCCCGGAAACAACTGAGTTATTGGTCCGAGCTATACCTTACTGAGTATTGTATGCTCGCTAGTCAGTCGATCAGAGACGGCGACACGTTGCTGGATGAGGTCAACTCGATCGCCTGCTTCCGCTCCTGGGCAAAGTATTGGGAGACCATGTCAGCTCCTGCTATTGGTGGCTATGGATTTAGAGGATCCGTGCCACGACGCAGAGTTTGGTATGAGTATTATTGGGCTCTTTCCCGGATATTGGCGGAAGACCTCCCTTACCCCACTGGACACCTGGGCAAGATTTCGAACGACATGTCAGCTCGTGGACAGCTGAGGGTCGAGATTAAGAGTGCGGAAGCGGCATACCAGACACTCCTTTTAACCGAAACAACTTTTCCACGCGCTGACGAAGAGCGAGCCGAGGTCGAGGTTTTCGTCCAGCTAGTTGTCAAGAATTGGTCTATCCTGAGCGGCCGTGGATGGCGCGAACAGGACCTTGGGCAAGGGGGTCGCAACAGTCTCACCCGAGGTGTTCTTGACGTTCTTTACAATGCTGCACAGAAGACCTATCATTCTACAGCCATTCTACGCAGCCTATTTGTGGTCCATCTTGCCGTGGCGGAATTTGATCTAGCGTTCAAAGCATTCGACTCCTATCTGGACATTGTCAAGAAGGGCAAGGTGCGAGTCGACAAGACGGGAGAGGCGGAACCAGGTTTGGATGATGATGGGACGGTATTGGAGACAATATCGCAGGCCATAATTGCGTTGTGCCGGTATGGAAATGACGATGTCATTGAGAAGGCTCGCCAGCTTGGGGCTGAGCTGGAAGACTGGCTGGCCAGGCTACCTCAGTTCAAATCCTCGGACAGTGTCGGTAGCCCAATCATGATAAATGGGCAGCCGAGCGAGTTACACCCTCCGATTGCACCACACGTTCTAGCTCTCTCGTGGCAAGCCATTGGGCTTTCCCAAGCACATTGGTCAAGGGCCACACACGAAGCAACCTCGCGACCGGAAATTCAAGCACGAGCTATAAGATGCCTGCGCAGATCTCTAGCAACGGAGCTCGGCCGATCAAGAGATGTTAGGAGCTACTTCAGTCTTGCTCTGTTGCTGGCCGAAAGGAGAGAGCTGACAACGGCGATCGAGGTAGCGAGAACAGCGCTGCTTACTAGCAAGGGAAGGGAAGAGCAGTATCATTTATTACACGGGCCGTATTGGCAGGAACGTTCCCTGATACCAATGTGGCATTTACTGGCCTTGCTTCTTAGTGCCCGGCAAGATTACATTCTGGCTGCGCGGGCTTGTGAAGGCGCTTTCGAGCAATTCAGGGATCCTTCGGTCCTTTTCGGAAAGGGTGATCCTCATTTCAAGAGTGAGCATCTCAAAGACCTCGAATCCTCTGAATCTCGAACCGGCCTCGTCGACGAAATGGACGACACAGAGAAGGAGTCCATCTTGGAAGTCAAGATGACACAACTCTCTCTTGTTGAACTACTTGAGGGCCCTGAGGTTGCTGTCAACGCTAGCTACGAGCTGCTGACGCTTTTTTCTCGGCTCTTTGGAAACATTATACCACAGTCCCTTGGTAACCTCAGCGTCTCCAAGGTCAACGAACCTCCAAAGACAGCAGGCACTTTCCGAAGTATCCGCGGGAGCTTCTTTGGTGGCAGGGACAAGTCTCGGCCAGCAACAAGACAGGCAAGTGTTAGCAACACTGCCGTGAACAATGAGAAGTCTACCACGAGGCCTGCAACTGCGCGCACAGTCGGCAGCGCAGGGGCCCCAACTATTCAAGTAACCGAAAACAACCAGCCCCCATCAACTCGCAGGGGAAGTACTGGGCAAACCCGGGGCCCCAGGAGTGAGTCTGCTAAAGGAGGCAGCTTCAAGAGGCGAGACAGGAGTATGAGTGGGCACAGACGACCCAGTACGGCAGATGTATCAACGCAGGTGGTTGAAGAGGAACCAGCCCCACCCTCGGATGACAACTCCGACTTCTTTTCCACAACCTCGTCGATAAACAGGGAGGTTTCGTCCGCATCGGCGGCCTCGTCATCACGAGGCCGCCCACTTCCCACGTTGAATTCGTTCCTCTCCAACGTTTCCAAGTCTTCTGAGCACGCAGAGTCGTCAACCAATGTGACATATACATCCGGTGATCTCTTACCTCTGATCCAATTCTCCAGTGACAAAGAGAGAGTGCAAAGGACGACTATTTTGATCGGCGTCTGGTTGATGATTGCAGGCTTCTATCGCCGTGCAAGCCTCTATGATGACTGCGAGGGTGCCGTTACGGAAGCAAAGAAGCTCGTCCAAAGCCTGGAGGCTGACAAGCAGAGGGAGCCGTCCGACTCGTCAACGATGAAAGGTGTTGCCTGGGCAGAGAAGAAGAGCATTGAGGATCTTTGGGGTGATGTTTTTGCAGAGGTAAGAGTTTGGAGCCTAGCTACAATAAAAGGTTCAATTACTAACAGGATTGCGCAGTATGGTCACCTTTCTGTGGCAAGAAATGCTCCCTATGACGGCCGCTCGGATTTTGAGACGGCACTCACATACTCGCCAAACCACCCAGCCGCCACTGTCGGTTTGTCAAATATTCTACTGGATGTCTACAGCGAAGTGATTCGCCCTGTGCCCACATTCCCACGTCTCGAAGGCACCGAGATCCTGCTCAACCCCTCCTCTCCCGCACCCAAGACTAGCAAGGTTGCCCCCAAAATTCTTCCAACCAATCCTCTAGGTCTAGGAACTACGTCAAGCTCACCAAGCTCGGCGCCCCTCGCCAGCCCTTTGCACAACCAGACATGTCTTGCCCACGAGGATGACCTCCCTGAGCCTTACAAGGCAACTTGTCTCCCTCTTGCGGAGCGGCTCGCCGCCCGCGATCGCGCCCATGGTCTGTTATCTGGCCTAACACGTCTTGGGACCAGCTGGAATTACTCAGATGCTTGGTTCGCACTCGCTCGTGCCCATGAGGAGAGTGGCCAGGCTGACAAGGCCAAGGATGTCCTCTGGTGGTGCATCGAGCTTGAGGAAGCCCGCCCAGTTCGTGACTGGGGTGCCCTGGGCGGTGGTAGTTATGTTCTTTAAAGAAAGAGCTGTGTTTTGTTCTTTTATTTTTGCTTAGCTTGTTTTGTCTTGTTAGAGATTGATTTTCCAAAGTTAGAGTTCACGACATGTGGAGAGAGACGCGAGCGAAAATAATACAAAGATTCTGGGATAATTGTGGCATCTCCACGGTTTATGTGCTCTGCAAAGCAATGGTGAAGCAATCGTCTTGATGGATTTGGTTGCCGATTTTGTGTCTCTTAGTAAGTGTTCGGGATACCTAACCAAGTAGCTATCAGACACTGACTACCTTACAAACTCACATTGACAGAATTGTTGTGGCAGTCGGTCATATCACAATACTTCATATGGCGTAATAGTAAGCAGACAATTTTGCCTAATACTTGCGCAATAATTCATCATGGTTGTCATTATTGATTATTATCTACCCTCGTGGCCTGTTTTGGCCACTTGCTCGCAATTCAACGGAAGGAATTCAACGGAGGCGGGAGACCCATCCCTCCCTGCGCCTGCATTGGAGGCAGCAACGGATACCACAACCTGCTGAGCAGGCAAATACATGTGTTCTCAGCACCTCCCTGCATAATTGACACCTCCTCTCCTCTCGACCCCCCCGTTGCTCGCCAAAGTAGTGCCTGCATCGCCTGGCGCGATCTAACAGAGTTTCCACCGGACTCTCATCCAAGAGAGTCTCACCCAACGGACTCTCACCCAACGGACCCTCAACCAACGGACTCTCAACCAACGGACTCTCAGCACGGGGGTATCCGTCTCTGCAGAAGTGGCGGTTGGCTTCCTAGCCCACCCCGCCACTTCCACAGAGACGACACCACTGGAAGGCGCAGTTGACGCAACTTCTCAAGAGTTAGTAATAGCTCAATCGTCAGTCCTCGGTACAAGACTTACGTCATATGATTATGACCGCCATCAAAGGCTGTGTTCTCTGCACACCCGGGACAGGTGCTCATTGAAGAGCATTGCGGATCGACGCAGGAGTCATTCTCCAGGACAAACAGAGGACACGACGGGGCACGGCAAGGATGGTCTCGGCGCCATTCCAAAGGAGTTACTTTGATTTTGTCTGCAATCAAAGCGACGGACGGGGGAAGAAACTGGTACTCCCAAATTTGGTCCTCACATTCGGGACCCATTGCCGACCGAAACGGAACTGCATGAATGGCCATCTCGCAGGCCTCAGCGGATAGCAAGTGGGTGCCATGGGACCGACACCGAGCCATAGAAGAAAGTGGATGCCGCTCTGCCTGGATAACAGCACATCGAGGGAATTCTGCATCCAAGGTGTTTTGTATTGACTAGGAGTAGAAATGGTTAGAATTTACTCTCAAACATACAGAGACAAAAAAACCTTACCGCACGAATTTCGTCCATCCTGCGCGCACAGTCACTGGATAGATTGTTCTCTCGTTGGTGTGTCTAAAAAAACACGCCAGTAAGTCTCAGTGACTGAGTTTGTCAAGTGAATATTCACATCAAGAGCCGTATCGATAAATCGAGCGGCAGCGTCAAGTTGATCCATTATAGGCGCGGTAGTATCAAAGGAAGAGGATTACGATGGATGAAAATGGAAATGTGAGACGCTGGAAGACAGGAATGTGCGCCAGCAGACGATGCAAGGCAGGTTTTGTTCATGGGGATGAAAAGAGGAGAAAAAAAAACAAAAGTCAGGATGGCAGAGGAGATCTTATATTCTCCCTCTTAGCAGGCAGTCACTTTGACCAAAATCATGGAAGGAAGGTGAGAACAGGGTGAACAGAGCCTCAGCATCGCATGGTCCGTGCACGACTGAACAATGGCAAGTGCCTGTCAGAAAAAGAGGGAGTGCAAAGTCATCTCGACAGAATCATTGCGGCAGTCAGACCCATGATAATGCTTCCTATTGTGCAGTAATATATAACACTATCTAGCGATTACTCAAAAGACTATTATTATAGGCTCTTGTCTGTCAATATCGTGGCCTGTGTTGGAAAGCTGGGATTAAACAGACCCTGTTGTTCTGCCCACTTGCCTGGCCTTGTTGGTGCACGGACCATAGTTTACTTTGACCCATTGGCTTGGTAGGCGAAAGTGGGTCAACAGTACCTGCCAGCGAGGAAAGAGCCCGCCTGCGCGTCGAAGGCGTCGAAGGAAGGGGAAGTAGCGATGGCCTCGAAGGAACTACCCAAGATTCCAGGATAGTTACGGTATATCCCTAGTATATGTGCTCCGAAAAGCAATGATGAAGCAATCGTTGTAATATATTTGGCCCGGTGTGTTTTTGGGCCCGTGTATCTGAACCGAGACTAACCAAGAGCTCTTTTTGATGGCAAGGCTTTGGTGTCTCCAGGGCGCCTGTACAATTGGTCGGCAAAGGGGCAGCAGGGAAGTAAATACAGCCATTGAGATTACGCAGCAGACATTCTATACCAGTTCGACCAAGATCATGGCTCTGGAGGCTGCCCAAACATCACAAGGTCGACGAAGTAGTTGCCTGCCTTTCGGGAGTAGCTTGAGACAGTTGTAAGCAAGTGGCATCCAATTTTTCCAGAGATGACCTCCGCCTTCCATCCTGAACGGATTGATTCCCAATGCTGCCCGTTAATGGTATTGATCGGCGGGCATGCAAGTTCAAGTTGGGGGCCTCTGCTTTGGGAGAAATACCACATACTCCGTGTCTCTTGCATAAACCAATGAAACTTCAAGTTGTCCTACCAAACATAAAGCGCTTGGGCTACACATAAATGGCCAGCTGGGTGTATAAAAATGCAACGTCCCCCTCTTTTAGCTTAGCTACAGGATGCTCAGGTTTGATCATTACTTTTGGTCCTCATTTACGTCACACCATGGGCTTGGAGACAGCTCCCGCAGTCTGCTATTCAAAATGCAGTTCGTGAACCTTGCCTCTTCTTGTAAACACGCATTAACTGGTTTTCACATTTCAACTCCACAGATAATGCCTATATCCTTGCTTCATCACTCGGAAAGTCTGATGAGCTATGCGACCCGGCTGGAGGGTTCATCGAGGGATACAATGCTTGCGTGCGATGCATCGCCGACAACATTGGCGAATCGCAGACGACTCCGCAGGATATTGTTATGCCTGAATTCGGCCAGTTCTTGAATTATTGCAGCGGGACTAATCCGACCACCGCCACAACAAGCAGTCCGGCCCACGTCATCACCATATACATCACCACGATCCTCAACCCATCTGGTACAGCCTCGCCGTCACCAACAAGCATCAACGAGCAACCTTCAAGCACTAATGGGCTAGACAGCAGCCCAGGTGCATCACCCGAAGCATCGGACTCGGGCCAAGGCTCTAAGAGTATGTCCCTCGCACACACATGACACATATACACGAGTACCCGGCGCTTTACTAACTAATCTACTTTTCTTGAAGCTCACCTCGCTGGCCCCATCGCCGGCAGCCTCGTCGGCCTAGCCGTTGTTATAATCGCTGGGCTACTCTTCTGGCGTCGACGCCGAACTCGGAAGAAGAATAATTTGGGCGACGCTGATGCGGACCCGGAACCCTTTGAAAAGGCCCAACTCCACTCCGACTGCATTCCAAAACCTCTCTCTGAGACAACCGGAGGGGAAATCCATGAGATGGAAGGCTCGTTGGCCCTTCAAGCCCCGACATCTGAGAAACCCGCCAACGAAACTCCGGCGCGAGAGCTACCAGCCGAGGAAATAAGCAGGAACTCGCCTGGTGGGGTGTGAAGGATAATTAGCTTGATACACGGGCCGTTCCTATTATTTTTCAAGAGTGGCGATCCGGATCTCGACAAGATTATGTTACCCCTCTGCGTCGACGGCCAGGATCCTCGAAGAGACTAAGATTACGGGATAATTGTCGCACTTCCCCGGTGTGTAGCCTTCGCAAAGCAAGAACGATGTAATATGTCTCAATTGGGATAGCTCGAGCGCATGTTTCCACAAGCCAATTTCAATGTTTGTTATTTGCAATCCTGATTGAATAGCCAGATAATGGGGGAGTTTGAAATACACGATAGATTCTGCTCACTACAGCCAATCAATTGCATCTCAACCTGATCCGAGCGACTTGCATCACCCCTCTAGCATCCCGGTGCTCTTTTCCGCGGCACTCATGGCAGTGAGAGTAAATCCTGCATGGTCAGAGAGTGTTGCCCACGATCCCCCATTATCGGCCCTGTCGCTTTCTGCAAGAATCGACCCCTCAAAGTCCTCCAGCTCCTCGAGACGTTTTCTCTAAAACGCCCAACGCCCGGGGCTGTACCCGCGCAAGTCAGATGGGACAAGGCCAGACTTGATCGCGAGCTCTCCAGGAGCCGACAGGTCCGGGAAATGAGCATAGTTCAGGTGCGGCACCGAGGTAGCAGCGCCGCATCTATTGCTCGCTAGGAGAATCAAACCTTTCTCCGCACACAATGCAAGATTTTCTATATATATAAATATATAATCCCCTGTTCGACGGATATGGGTACCTTCGTTGGAAGCAGCGGTCGATCGGTCTCAAGGACTTCACGGAGCAGCGAGAGGGCAACAAGAGCCGGGCCGTCGTAGATGCCAACGGATAAGAGGAGGTCAATAGCTGCAGCCAGATTACGCGCTGGGAGTCGTTGTAACTGTCCTTGTCCCAGTAGTGCGTGGTGTATTCCTCAATCAGGTCCGGACTGAAGATTGGCAACTCAGACCAGAGCCTTCGCCCATCGGAAAAGGAGTCGTTTCGAGGACTACCGTCCACAAGGGGCGAGAGAGGCAAGTATCCTGTCTCTCTCACGGCCACGAGCTTTATCACCAGCCTCTCTTGATCTTGCTCTCTATGCTTGAAGACTTCAATCACTTCATACCAGATCTGGTGGAGACTGAGTTCTCCGGGAATCAAAAGGTACTGCGTGTGAAAGAAGCTGCGAGTGACATCATCGAAGTTTATTAGGGTGACTATGTCCTCACTTCCATACTCTGCCCATTTCCGGATCCTTTCGTCGAACTCGGATCGGAAACCCGCTGAGTGCAACTTGTAGCGCTCCAGTAGCGTCTTGAAGTCAGCAAGCTCTCGGTAGGACATAACGGCCGTCTGGGGTTGTTAAATGTATGTATGCTGGGCAAAGAATGTTGACTGATCGTAGCGCAACAGGTAGCCCATCTGCTCACACAGAGTGGATCGAATCTGCCTTTATACATACAGAGAGGGGGGAGTTTGGGACTCAGCCACTTTGTCCCGCATATGCATAGTTGCCTCGAGAAACGAGGAACAGAGGAGGCTCAATTTGCCTTTCGAGATTGATCCCAACGTCAGTCACCGTAGGCAGGGTGTAAGTTTGTTTCAATAAACACTGTGTGCTTCTGGACTTCAAATCACAATCTATGGAAGCGGATATAAATCTTTACTAAAAGGATGTCTTGTTATAGAAGTGTGACCGCCGAACTGGCGCTTGTACCGATTTCTGGTGGGAAAAGAACAGTCTAAGCGACCGCAAGGACAAAAGAAAATGGAAGGAAAAGACAAGACACGGCACATGCGCTCCAAAATCCGTAAGTCGATCCAAACCCCCGACCACAGGATAGCACCAAACTTGGTGAGGACGAATACTTGAACCTTTGTCAGTGCAACGTAGGAGATTGCAAGATGACGATGTCGGGGAATCGAAAGAAGTATCGTGTCACGTGTTGGTGATCGAACTGCTTCCGGTCATGTCCAGCGTCCCAGAACAGAAGGAGGGAGTTATACGTCCCGTGGCCAGCTCGTACCTAGGTAACTAAAGCTTCTAGATTCGAATCATCGTTGGGCTTCAATCGGTTAACCACCTAGAATAGAGCCTCCATGCCATCATTATGGGTTGTTACCGAAGATGGGTCTCAATATGACCACCAGAGTCGGCCTTTCATAAGACGCTTGTGCGCTTGGCCAACGGATCTTCAAGCGACATGATTATATTGGCAAATAGCCAATACCAGAAAGAGCAGGTTTACTCTGAATATGCTCTCAAGTAATACCAAGCACAACGACGCAGCTCGAGAAACCAAGGGCGCTGTTGCATCACAGAGCAAAGCGCCCTTCAAGTAGCATTTCAACAACCATTGCATGGTTGCGGGCTCCACACCACAACCCGTGGAAGCATATCAAAGATATCATATGAGTAATCGAAGAACTAGGATTCCTGTATCCAGAAGATGAATAGTCTAATGACAGAGATCGGGCAACCTCTTGTGTGCATCTCGGCTTTATTTCAAGTATCAATCACAGCCGTTCGGATATAATGCATAACCGCTGTCACCATCTGTTATATGAGGCAATCTTCCTTTGGCCAAGCCCTGGCATATTGTATGCCTCTATCTAGCTGCTAGCCTCAGGCATGGTCACATCTAGACATCCAAAGACACCTCTTGCCACCTGGATAGCCAGGACCTAAGCAGCCAGGGCCACCCAAACACTTCTGACTCACTAGATAGTCCTTGGTTACTACCTAGACGGCTTCATGACAACTCCGCCTAGACCCCGCCCGGATTGAACTAACCTCTAGGCACTGTGAGCCGCCTGGGAATCGTTCGTGGTTTGAGCTGGCTGAGCTGGCGGACGATTATTACTGCTCGAATTATCAGAAGTCAATGTACCATTTGGTGAAGGTGGCTGCCCTTGTGGTGGTGGGTCGGCCTTTATTATAATCGGTCGCTTCTTGACATCTCCTGCGTGACACTCCCTGGGAGCCTCCGAGCCTTTCATTTCTCCCCAAACTCCACTTCGCTGGTTATCGGCGGATCTGATTTTACCGTTTCAGCGCGGATTGTGTCCGTATCTGTCAATACTTGGCTTCTTGGACGTGGAAAGTGCAAGTTTGGCCGGGATGCAGAGTAAAGGCGATGCCCTCACACAATATGGCGCCGCCTTTAGGAATTTATTTGCTCGACAACTATTTCAAGGCGCAGTCTTGAGCCTATTAAAAATGAAATGGGGGGGGAAGAGGGGGAGAAAAGACGTTGCGAGGAAAATTCGCGAGTGATGATGATAAGGAGGGGGGTTGGGACTCAGCTCTCCGCTCCGGTCAGCTGGTCGCGGCCCAAGGCAGACTCATTCGATGCAGCTGTGCATATGTAGGCTTCCCATTTAATCACATGCGAACCATGCGAACTGACCTTTACTTCAGCCAAGGCGCAGTCTCGCTGAGAGCCATAAGACAAACGCCAGCACATGCTCGACGCGATAGCTCCCACCAGTATCTTGTTCTTTACCCTTTTCATTTTATCAAGAGCAATGTGTATTGAAAAAATGCCGTCTCCGATGGCTGGTCTCGATCTGGAAATGTCCACCTATCCCTCTGGGAGGACGACAGACTCAATTGAAGCCCCGCACAGGCTGAATGCCTACAGCCTGCATGTACCAAGGACCAATGGCGATGAAACACAGCCCACCGAAAGAGATATCCGGTAGAAACCTTGGAAGTACGCTGGGTATGATGGCTACTCGAAATTCATTGCTTCTGACAACGACTTCTTCATTCTAAGGCGCTTTAAAACTCTAAACGTCAGGATAGCCCTGGCTCTTCAGGATGATATCTCGTACTTGGAGGAGGGGCTCACGGCTCTGGATAAGAAGTATAGCATGAAGAGCCATGAAGACGTGAATAATGGCACTCGTAGAGACGACATGGAAGATCGCGACGCTATCGTTCAGCAAATTATTAAAAAAGTTGTCAACATATAGTACGAGACTCGGAAAAAAGCACCTCACTGCATTAGCCTAACAACTTGACAGATGACTTCATCTTTCAGCAGGCGAAATTGCGCCAATTCGACCCTGTTCCAAAACGAGATATAGCAGACCTCAAGAACTGGCATTGGAATCACGACAATATGGCTATTGCGGAAGAAGAGCAAAAATATCTTGACTTTGATGATCTTATCTGCCCAGTTCCAGCAGGGGACGAAACACCGCTACGGCGTCTGCTCGGCAAGTCACATTGGCTACGCACATTGGCAATGCGGAGGAACAAAGATGACAAGGCGCCAGACGACGATAAGCAGCAGATATCTTACTACGCCAACAAGCAGATGAATCTTTTCACGTCCCTTGTCCTTCTCACAATCGGTCTATTGATGCTCATCACACCGATGTGGATCCTTCAAGCTTTGAATGGAATTCAACACAATCTTGCTATCATTACTACATACGTGTTTGCGTTCCTACCCATTCTGTCTTTTGCGATGTACACAAAACCTCTCGAGACTCTGGGCGCCACGGCCGCGTGAGTTTTATCCCTCCCTTATTCCAATCATAGACTTCTACTGAGAATATGGTCCTGCAGATATGCTGCGGTTCTCATGGTATTTGTATAGGTTGGAGAACAGCGGTAAACAAGACTCGACCTCAGGTCGATTGGCTCAAATCTCAGAAAGCCATAATGTCTGGTCATGTCAAATGTTAGCAGGATCAGTAGGTCGGGCGTGAGTCGGTTCAAAGCTTAGCTACCTAGATATCGACCTGCCTCCCCATATTGTCAATGTGACAATCCTTCAAACCAAACTCCCCATCATTCAGCTTAGATCTATCCCCTACCCACCAAAACGCCTCGCCAATGACCCTGATTTCATCATAAATTCGATGGCGCAAAGTTCAACACCATGATTTTCTGTCCCGTTTTCAGCGAGCCGACCCTTGGCCCTCCATCTTTCCTAGAATCTCATGCCATTACAAGAGCAATGCGGCCGGCGGGGCCACCCAAAAGCGCTGGATATGGACCCTAGAGTTTCCTTTTCGTAATCCGCTATACAAGCAGGCCTGAGGCGAGGACTCTCTTTGAGATTCAGCCACACGCTAAAGAGTCCCAGTGACCATGAGTGAGGTCCTTGTTTTTCTGACAGCCACTTCACTGGGTTCTCTCAGTTCACTCCGCCTCATCACACTAGGTTCAAGGTATTCCATGAAATCAAATGGAAATGACATATTCTTTAATTGTCTTTCATTTTCTAAACTGCAGTAATACCCATCCAGGGCTACCGGCTGAGTCTACCGTGGCCCATCATTTGCGCCTTCAGCTGCATTAAGAAGATTAATTACACCACAACACAACAAAACAAAACAAAAATTGCTCCAGGCTGCCGTGAGTTCTAAAAATATGCCAGTGTGTCATTCAAGATGGGGGAAAGACCGAAGCTTTCCACTTTATACACTTCCTGTTCCAAAATACAAAAGGGCCTGCTCCTCCTGGGAGTGAGAAAAACACTCAAAAGTGGTCGTCAAAAGAGTTTGTCGTGCTATGAACAGTAATCCAGAGGCTTTTGGAGCCTAGAGTTCCCTTTTCTTTCATCCAGTCATTTAAGCAAGGACGAGAGCGGCCAGAGCGGCAGCTCCGGCGAAGAGAGAGGAGCCGGCAAGACCAGCAGCGGCGGCAGTGGGGATAGGAGGCTGGGTGGTGCTGTTGGAGCAGTTAGTATTATCTCTAGTATAAGAGGATTGTCTAAAGGATCACTTACGTAGAGTTGCCACCGGTGGGAGAGTTGCTGGAGATGGGGGGAGTGCTGAAGCTAGCGCTAGGCTCCTGAGCAGGGGTGGAGATGGGGCAAGGAACGTCAAAGGTAGCGTACTCGACGGTGGTGAGAACAGTGGTGTAGCTCTTGGTGATGGCAGTGGTGGAAACGCTGGGGACGCAGACGCTAGGGGTGCCGGCCAGAGAGGTGGTGGAAGGCTTGTTGGGGCTGTTCTGGGAGGTGTGGCTGATGGGCACGCTGGAGACAACGGGCTTGCTGCTGCCGGGCTGAGGGCTGTTCTCAGAGGTGTGGCTGATGGGCACGCTCGAGACAGCGGGAGTGCTGGGCTTGGCGCTGGTAGGAACGACACTGCTGGGCTTAGCACTGCTGGGAGCGGCACTGGAGGGAGCAGCACTGCTGGGCTTGACGCTGCTGGGGACGGCACTGCTAGGAGCAGCACTGCTGCTGGGCTTGGGGCCGCCGGGAGAAGAGGTAGGCTGACTGGGGCTCGCGGAGGTCTTGGTGGAGTGGCCGGGGACAGCAGAAGAGCCGCTGCCAATTGGGCAGACAGTGGTCGACACAGGGACAGTCTCGGTGGAGATGATGGTGCTGTGGGCAGGGCAGTTGGTGACCGAAGGACCACAGTCAGTGATGGTGTGGACAATGCTGGTGTAGAAGGTCGAGGTGGTCAGAGGAACCGTGTTGGTGATGACCTGGGTAGAACTGGCCGGGCAGTTGGTGACGGAGGGACCACAGTGAGTGACGGTGACAACGTCGGTGGTGTAAGCAGTCGAGGTGTCAGGGCCGTGGCCGATGGAAGCCATGGCACCGGAGGCCAGGACAACAGCAGTAAGAGCGTAACGCATTTTGACGGTTGAGGGGAAAATAAAGGGTGTGGTATAAGTGAGCGGGTGAGGCTGGTGTAAGTTACTTGGTGGTTTCAAAGAATGGACGACCGAGGTCAAAGAACGAGTCAAACGAGGTGGAAATGGCTCGGAGAGAGAAGAAAAGTACTTGTCTGTGCAAACCAGAGGCAAGAGAGGCGGACATGATGGCTGGAGGACGGCGGTGGCTTTAATACCATCTTGATCGGGGTCGTCTATCGTTGCATACACGCACTTACATGGAGGGTGCGCGGCACCAGGGGCCAAGCTGGACCCCTCGGCATGTCCACAGACATCAGACCCCTCCACCAGCTCCACCTCACCCCTTATGAAATTGCGCCCCATGGCCAGCTCCAGCACTAGAGGCGGATCTTTGCCTCCTCGGCCGCACTGGGTGGACCGCCAGCCGACGACTTGCCATCTTGAAAACGTGAGTGGCCTGCAGGACCCAAGCCCGAGTGGCACGAGGGAAGCTGCTGTGAGCCAGAGGCCGACGACTGACTACGACATGTCGATCCTGGATCCGTTGCCCCACGTCCAGACATTCGGTCAAGAGAGAATGATCGCATCCCCAATCTCCCCAGAGCCTCTAGAAGGGGACGATACGAGGCTGAGCTGGTTGATCACAATGGCCGAATGACGCCGTCTGAGCACCGCCCAGCCGGCAATGCATCGTCGAAGAGGGCCGAATGCTGGCTTGGCCGGCGATGGAGTGACTTGGGATATTATGGGAGGAGGAAGTGAAACACGCCTGTCCTCCCGAATATTATGGCTCCGCGCTTTGGGATGTGCGTGCTGTGAATGGGTATCCATGTATGATTGCGATGCCACCAAGCCGTCTTTGGGCGGCACTGGCCGAGGTTTCGGACATAGACCTGTCTTGATAATATTGACCACCAAAAGAACAGCCTACTTGCCAGGCCAATATTTTCCTTGGCCGGTGGTACACGCCTCACCGAAACAATTCTTTTCCAAACCTCCGAGCTCCAGCCTCCTTCAGTAGGTAGCTCATCAAGCTCATGAACGAGACGGTGAAGATTACGATGTGCAAGTTGATCGGCAATAGCTTAGGTTAGAGCCTTCTGGACTGTAGTTTCTTAGAGCCGTCGGTTGCCAACACGGCTTTCCCCGCTGCATCAATATGATCAACAGAATAATATATGTTAGCTGGCCGTTTCACTCAAGATGAGCAATTAGCCCTGCCCGAATATGCCGTATCCTTCTTTGCTCAAGGTTCTGAGAGATGCTATTTTCGAGATAGGCTAGATGTAAAAATAATGTGAAGGAGCCCAAAGACCTCCCCGATTCATCGTATGTTCCTATTCCGGCAGAGGGACAACACATTGTGTGTGTGTGTATGCTCCGGGGATCCGTGCGGCTGCACAGAATGAATCAATCGAGTATGACAGCCAATTACCTTCTCATCTCCTCCCGCCCACCCCCCCTACCTGCGAGGCCACTAATGCAGGAACTGGCAAAGGCCTCGCCACATCTTAGCCGCTTACAGATGACTTGGTCAAGATACCGGGGCATCTGCCGGCACTGTACGTAGTCACCTGCAAAGACGGACTCGACGATCAAGGATGAGCGGGAGAACAGCACGAGCGGTGGTACCTTTGCCCTCGACAGAAGGGAGATTGCTCCCAATAGGAACATAATTGGAGATGGGTTTGTAATATTCCATGTGGCAAGCTTTGGCTTCGATCCATGGGGCAATCGAGTGCTGAATTTTCCCTACCGAGCAGGTCAGAGTGCCATCCCAAGGGTGTTCCCATCGCTGTCTCTTCGGAGCCGGGGAGCATCGAGTGGCAGGGACTTGGAAAAGGGAGAATTCCCACTGTACATAGTAATCCCGCTGTGGCGCTGAGGGGAAGCACCAACCACCAGCCACGACCCAAGAGAATCCATTATTGATCCATGTCACCAAGACTTCAGCAGGGGTATGGCCAATCACCATCTGGAGAGCAAACCAGAGATGTTCTTGCCTCTTTTTACTCTGCCTGGGACCTACCTAAACCCGCCTAAAGCCTCCAAGTGCCGGGTTCGAGCCAACCTAGCCCAAACCTTGGAAAGGAGGGATAGTAATACTTTACACACTCTACCGTTGCCATACCTACCCAACTTGGAGAGTGAATTTTTAGACCATTGCAGCAAACAACGAAGTGAAAGGTGCCCAAGTTACCTCGTCACCAACAAATGCACTTGGTGCCGGCCACCGACGACTAATCCCTCAGAGCCGCCATCCCAGTCAACTCATTCGCCCGAAACCTATGCACATGGCAGGCTGTCATGTAATTTATCCTGCCTATCCTCATTACCATCTCCAGCATCTGGACGGGCCAGCCAACCAGGGCCGGCCAGCCTCACGGACCAGCACCCTTGCGCAGGGGTCCTCCACTCTTCCTGCACCTCCTTGTCGCACCACTCCGCATCAAGGGTGTGATCAGAGCTAGATGACGTCCGGCCTTTGGCAGACTCTGGTCGAGGACAAGTCGAGGACACCCTCTCCCAGGAGGTCGCTGTTCATTCTATCCACCTATGACCTATCGCATTATCGGTCTGCCACACCAGATATAATCTAGAGGCGGGTGGTCGGCTAGAGCCATTTTGCTCGACCTCCTTACATGACTCCTGGGCGCTTAAACCATCGGCACTGTATTGTACATGCTAATTCTCTTGGTGAACAGGTTGGGGCTTACCGAGATGAAGTAGGGATCCTGGGCTGTCAAGGTAGTATTGCCAGGCTCTTCGAAAGCGAGCCCAGATTCCTGCTCTTCTTTCATCTCCTTTTTTCGGCATGATTCGCATGATCCTTGTCGAATCGGCCTTGTCCTACTTCCCTTTGCTGCATGAAGTGGGATCCGGGAGCTTGTGGGTTTCTGAAACTCACGTTTGAAGCCTGCCAATGCAGGCCTGGCGTGACAATCCCCGATGCCATCCTTTTTCTCTGTCCACCCCGCCTGGAACTTCTGCTGCATGAGCAGAAAAGTATAACTGTCGGTCTTTGAATCGAATTTTCACAGTCGGATATCGCACGCCGGTACACAAGACTGTCTCTTTCCCAGCCGCCAGGCCAGGAACCAGACCCCGGTGTTCAATTTTCTCGCGTGTTCAGATTCGTCCCATCTCCCTGGGTCTGTTTCACATCTCTGGAAGCGGCAGGCCCCAGCCGTGGCAGGACACCCCGCATTAAATAGCCACAGGAGCAAAAGGCTCGGTGGCGCACCCATTCTGGCTCGTGTGTAATGTTTCATTGGGACGATTTGACTTGTCCAGCGCTTCCATGCTCCCAGCTCGCTGCACGTTACATCTGCGTGATTGAAGCATAAGTCGTCCGAGTAATCTGACTCAAGCATGTGTGCTTGATACATCTTGATGCCCAATAAATTTGTCCGTGTCACCAGCCATCCATTTGCACATAGCCCAGGTAAAAAACTGCTGAAGAAGGGCTGTTGGCTGCAAGGTTGGTCCACACCACCTTGGACTCAATCAGACTTAGCATTACCAGCTGCTTGGTCTCTATGGCTCTAGACGGTCTCGACTTGCCCTCTGGTGAAACTGAAAGCTAAATTGGCAGAATTGATCCAGGAAGTGTGAATGAGTTACTCTACTCGCCCCCAGTGTGAAAACAAGGCTTCATATGCACTTTGTTCGGATCTTGAAATGAATTGTTTGATGGGACATGCATGAGGGCAACTCTTGGGCTGAGGAAGCAATAGGGTAAGTATGACAGTAGCTTACCCTGTAGATGCCTACCCCAATCAATTAAAAGTTCATGTATTGAGAAAGATGCAAGTTAATTCGCGAAGGCCTCCTCGGGAATCCTGTTTGTAAGTCGCTGTGTGTTCATTTACCAATTTCAAATCTTTGCATTGGGTTGGTTTGTGTGTGATGCTCCAGCTGATATGAGTTGACTCTTCGAATCGATATTTTGTAATCCTGGGTGTGGTTTGGATGAGATGAACATCACACAACAAAATAAATGTCATTAGCCGCGGGTAGAATATCAAGAGAAACCACCATAAAATCAATATTTGAACTAATTTTTTTCTTTACTTCATTATCACTGAGAGCTGTTGTCAATTGAAGAGGACAAGATCCATTACCCTCAATGATGGTGCCTGTCTCGGACCATACTACCTAGGCACCTAAGGTAGGTAATTAATACCCTTCCAAGGTTGTTCTAGAAAGGAACTTCGGCTTATCTTATCAGTCCTGCGTTCTGCAGCAAACTCTGGAAAATTATAACCCGAGAATCTTCCGTTCGTCGGCCTGCTCCACCTTGGATCCAAGACCACACACATGTCCAGTCACCAACCCCACATCAACACAAGACCACCATTATCGCACCGAATCGAATTTTTGGAAATTTTGCAGAGAGACAGATAAACCCGCATTACGGCGACTACGGCGACGGCGACAACCTATTTCTACCGACGGATAGAACCTGCGACGAGTGAACGGACGGATTGGTCACACACCCGAGGTCCGCCGTGTATTCACTCTTGCCAGACCTTTGTTCCCCAAGTTCCGCCCCTCGTGAGCTAGGCATGGCACCCCTCTAGCTTTCCAGACCGCCTTCGATCCCGAGAATGCTGTATGCAGCTGCTCCAAACGGCTGCCAGTGTGATAGGTAGCACCCTAGTGTTCGAATAATCTCTTCGTGTTGCGACCGCCCGCCGTTCTCTTGCTCCAACCTTGAATATGGAGGCTCAGGTGAGTCGCTGCCCACATGCCTGGTGATGCATGTGCCCCGCCATTTCTGCCTAGGGTCATGACTGGGCTCACCGATCCCTCTCTCGTCACTACATCGATCCCTTGTGTGCCGAATGGCTCCATGCACCCATCCTCCAGTTTGCGAACCAGGTCAAATACTGACGAGCCATGCTGCCCTTCATCTAGATCGAGAATGCTGTTGGCATCCTGGGGAACCCCCACTCCGACAACTCCTTGAAAGAGCAAGCCTTCGAATATCTCAACCAACTCAGAACCGACCCTCAGGGGTGGCAAGTGTGCACAACTCTATTCGTCAAGAGCCAATCATCCGAAGTCCTGCGTTTGGTCTGCCTCGAGGTCGTCAACTATGCCGTTCATACACAGGGTCTCGACGGCCCCAGTTTACAATATCTAAAAGACACATTTTTACAATACGTACGGCAGACATATGGGTCGGAACGTCAGCAAGAGCCAGATCCTGCCCACTTGCAGAACAAGCTTGCCCAAACGCTCACATACCTGTTTGTCTTCCTCTACAAGGATGGCTGGCAGAGCTTCCTGGACGACTTCCTAGAGCTGTCTGGCCTCACCAGCAATACTCAGAACACCCCGGGTGTCATATTCTACCTGCGAATCCTGAGCTCCATCCATGATGAGATTGCCGACATGTTGTTGGCTCGCCAAAATGGTGAAGCGAAACGAAACACAGAGCTCAAAGACCAGCTCCGAGCCCAGGATGTCTACAAGGTCGCAGACTCATGGAAGCAGCTGTTGGTCCAGTACGGCAACGAGGACTCCGTAGTCGATCTTGTGCTCAAGGTCATTTCGAAATGGGTCAGCTGGATGGACATCTCTCTGGTTGTCAGCCAAGATATGCTCAGCCTTCTTCTGCCCTTGGTTGGGCGGACGGCACATGCTGGGAATGAGGATCGTGTTCGGGATTCCGCAATTGAGACTCTGACCCAAATCTGTGGAAAGAAGATGCAGCCTCGCGACAAGATTGACATGATTTCTTTCTTGAACCTGCAGGAGATTGTGGGCCAATTGATCAGTAGCGCCGCGCTGAGCGAGTACAGAGGTTCCTCACAGTACGACACAGACCTTGCTGAGAAAGTGGCCAACCTGGTCAACACCGTCATGGCCGATATTGTCAAGACTCTCGAGGACGGTCAGATCGCAGAGGAAACCAGGACAAGGGCAAACCAGTTCTTGAACGGCTTCCTGCCCTTCCTTCTTCGCTTCTTCTCGGACGAATACGACGAGGTCTGTTCGACCGTGATACCCGCGCTCACCGATCTCCTGACTTTCCTCCGCAAAGTCAAGCAAATCCCACAAGAGTATTCCGAGATGCTCCCTCCTATTCTCAATGCCATTATTCGCAAAATGAGATACGACGAGACAGCGAACTGGGGCAACGAGGATGAACAGACGGACGAGGCAGAGTTCCAGGAGCTCCGACGAAAGCTGCAGAATTTGCAGAAGACGATTGCCGCCATTGACCAGCCCTTATATATGGAGACTCTGAGCAATCTTGTGGGCACCACATTCCAGAATTTGGAGCAGCAAGGATCGCAGATGGATTGGAGAGACCTCGATTTGGCGCTTTACGAGATGTATCTCTTTGGTGAACTGGCTCTGCCCAACCAAGGCTTGGGAACAAAGAACCAGCCATCCAACGAGGCTTCTGAACGTCTGGTGGTCATGATGTGCAAAATGGCCGAGTCAGGTAATGATTTATTTCAAGTCAAGTAGCACCGTGCGCAACCCTGCTGACATTTTCCTCTCACCCTTAGGCATCTCCAACCTCGAACATCCTGCAATCCTGCTCCAGTACATGGAAATATGCGTACGATACTGCGTTGTCTTCGAAACCAATGGCCAGTACATCCCCGGAGTCCTGGAAAGCTTTGTGCGACTTGTCCATCTCGACTATGTTCGCATCAAGACGCGGTCATGGTATCTCTTCTATCGCTTTATCAAACACCTTCGTGCGCAAGTTGGCAACGTTGCCGAGACGATAATTCAATCCATTGCCGACCTGCTCCCCATCAAAGCTGAGGTTCCTGGCGAGGATGCTGACGACGACATGTCTTCTGACGAGTCTGATCACTCTGCAGATGCGCTGTTTGTTGGCCAACTCTACCTCTTCGAGGCGATTGGCTGCATTTCTTCCACACAGAGCACGCCGCCAGAGAAGCAGGCACTCATTGTTCGCTCTGTGATGGATCCCCTGTTTAGTGATATGGAGGCCCACCTCCCTCGAGCAAAGGCTGGCGATGCCCAGGCCGTTTTGCAGATCCACCACATTGTGATGGCACTGGGAACCTTGGCCCACGGCTTCTCAGACTGGTCTCCTAGCGCTACTACACCACAGGGTCCCCTGCCAAACCAAGCGGTGTCGGATGAGTTCTCGAGGGCCGCCGATGCCATCTTGATTGCTCTTAGCCAGTTGAGTGCTTCTGCAGATATCCGATTGGCATGCCGTTCTGCCTTCTCCAAGCTTTTGGGTGTTCTCGGCCCCGCCGTCCTCCCGCAGCTTCCACAGTGGATCGAGGGTCTGCTGGCTCAAAGTTCTTCAAAGGACGAGATGGCCATGTTCCTCCGACTCTTGGACCAAGTCGTTTTTGGCTTCAAGTCACAAATCTACGATATTCTCAACATCCTTCTCACCCCACTTCTTGAGAGAATCTTTAGCGGTCTCTCTGAACCTATTATAGGGACGGACGATGAGGTCCAGCTTGCAGAGCTTAGGCGGGAGTATCTGTCTTTTATCCAGATCATCCTCAACAACGGGTTGGATGGTGTTTTGATCAGCGAGAAGAACCAGGGATTCTTTGAGAATATCGTCACCTCTGTTACCGACATTGGGCGAACCCTGGAGGGTAACCTGGGCCTGGGCCCTGCGCGGCTCGCCTTCAGCGTCATGGCACGCATCTCTGCTATATGGGGCGGGCCTGACGTTGCGAATGTCTCCGAGAATCCTACAGCACCTACCGGGCCGCCCAACCCGGCCATTCCTGGGTTCGACCAGTTTATGCTCGAGCGGTTCCACACCGTCTGTTGGGAGGTCATGCGCAATCCCAGCTTCCGGCCAGCCCAGGATGCCCAGTCAAAGCAGGTGCTTGCAGAGCTCGCCCGCCTCGAGCAGACCATCTACATGAAGACTGGCGACGTCTTTATCCAGAACGTCCAGGCCGGGCTCTTCCCCAGCCTCGGCATCAACGGCGACGAGTTCCTCCGATCGCTCACCACTTCCGTAGACAGGAAGGCCTTTTGCAACTACCTGCTGGGTCTGCTGAAGAGCTGGCAGTCATAGAACAACAAACCTGGCAACTCAGCGATCCTAGTCCCCATTTGGGTGTAGTAAAAAGACACAAAACAAATACATAAAATAGCATTCTCCATCTTACTACACTTTCATATGTTCATCTTCACACCCTCTTACATATGTTCCCAACCCCCCCCTTTTTACTTTTTACTTTAGAGACGAAGAGAGAGAGAGAGAGAAGAAAAGCGATATCCACACACTATTGGAGTTTTTGGCGGGTGGGCAGAAACCATAGAGTCGAGTAAAGATACACAAGCAGAATAACACTAGCATTCTTTCCTTCAGATTTTGAAGCTCGCCGTGATTTCTCGCATACTGCTCTGTGATGCAGCAGTGTCGTGTGTTTCTCAAAAGGACTTCGTCACTGCGCTTGATCTTGCTTGAGAGCAGCGTCTTGTGGCCCCTCGAGTGGGTGACATCTACCTTAGTAGCTTCTACTTCTAGTTTGCTAGCATCTTGAAGGAAACTTACCTCATCCTTTAAGACTGCTCCTGCAGAAACTACCGGCAACGATTGCCTTTTACCCAAATCCCTTTGTTCTTGCTCTTGTTTGCGATTTTGTACTACGGATGGGTGCTAATTCTTGGTAGCCTCTTTAGATGACACTGCGGCGAGCGCTCCCCATCATTTGAAGCAACAGAGCAAGGCCATGGTTCAGGATACAAAAGCCTCTGATGCCATATTCTGGCTATTTAATTTAAACTTGTAGAGGAATGCTTGACCAATCATCGTACCAGCTCTCGCTGCCCTCTTTGCTTGGCCAAATCCGACGAAAGACTTCCATCTCCTTCGGCCTTGGGCCCTTGGACCCTACCGTTCTCCTGTATGCATCCTTGGCCTCCCTCTCGGCTCGGCCCAACTCCCTAATGTGTATAACTTCCTTGTCGTCTCGAGGAACGCGCTCGATTAGCCACGAGCGGCTCATGTGGGTGTAGAAATCCTCGGCAATGTGGATCTGCCCGGTTCCAAACTGGCCAGCACCCGTCGTCCACAGCTTCAGCGACTCCAGCCGCTCCCCGCGGGCGGTCTCCCAGATCGACCGGGCCAGCGCCTTGTCCACCGCGCAGTTCATCAGGAGCTCCCGCAGGACGCCCCGCTTGTAGCCAAACTGGCCGGGCCTGCTGTCCTCCTCGTCAAAGGGAGAGTCGTAGGTGCTGTCCCGCTTCACCCGCCACTCGGAGCAGTCCAGGGTGAGGAGGAGCGACCGCAGATGCGACATCTTGGCGAGGCTCCTGTAGATGTCGACCTCGGCCGCGCTGGACATCATGCGCTTGACGGGGATGGCCAGGTCTTCCAGGGCCGGGCACTCGGCTTGGATTTGCTGGATGTGTTCCTTGGTGAGCACCATGGGGATTTCTTCCCTGTTGCGATCGCTGTCTCCGCGGAATTCGCGCTCTCGCGGATACAGCATGAGCTCTTTCAAGGTCCGGCCGTGTCGATGCAGGATGGCGTCTATAATTTTGGGTTCAAGTGGTCCGGATACTGAGAGCTGCGTGAGAGGTTCAAATGCTGAGAAGAAGGCAGCAGCGTCATCGCCGTACTCGGGTCTCACGCCATCCGGATCGTTGCGTTCCAGGCAGACGCAAAGGGTCTTTAGTCGAGGGAAGGAATGGTTTCGAGTGATCAAGCCCATCATCTCACCATCGATACCCCTATCGCTCGGCCCCCCGATGGTCAGGCGCTGCAGAGAGCCAAAGTCTGTGACCTTGGCCCAGGTCTGGATGTACTCTGGCTCCCAGAAATATTCTGCTGACCGGAAGAGGGACAGAGAGGTCAAAGACCCGACCATTCCGGGGACATAGCCAGGGAGACCTTTCCACTGGGCTCGGTCGTCGGTGAACCTGCGCCCGCGGTACGGGAAACAATTGATCAGAGTGACTTCCTTGAGGTTGGGTGCGAGACCAGCAACAAGCTCCATCGTCGCCTCTTGGTTGAAATCATCATCGCCCTCTGAGTCTCGACGAACACATATGACTCTAACACCGTATAGGCATGGGGATGTAGCCAGAGTCATCTCGTAAGGATGCGGTGTGTCCCATAGTAGAGTGTGCAGTCGGAGTGTCATGTGGTAGAGCTTGCACTTGGGGTGGTATTTGTGTAGCGTAGACAAGAGGCTGGGCGGGAATTGATCAAAGCAATCATATACCAGCTTTTCTAGGGGCGGGAGTGTTCTGATAAAGTTGACAACTGGGGCCCATGCTGTGTCCTCGTCGGAATCTTCTTCGACGACAGACTCATCATAGGGGAAATAGCCACCGGAGTAGATCGTCTCTTGGCGGGGTACAATTTCGTTGCCGCGAAGGTCAGTCCACCAGCCTAGATGGTCGGTGTTCGTCATACCAAGATCGTCATTTCGTGTCTTGGTATCCAGAACCCGCTTGAGGCTAATGGAGTGGACGTGGCGGGCGGAGTTAGTATGAGAGAGAGTCTTAATGAGACTGTCAACATCGTTCCGCAATTCCTCACGGTTGCAAATCTTGAGATTTATCTGGCGAAAGATCAACAAAGTACTCGCTTGATGGCAAGCTTTTCTTGTCAGGCTGAATGCGAAGAGACTTGGCCGATACGAGTCAGCAAGGTAACCCGCGATGTTTTGCAATGTTTCGAGTGGCAGTTCACACAGGCCCGGGCCTGTCCTTCCCGAGTCTATTGCCATCATTCGACACGAAATGATCACAGTGATGAGAGTGGCAGAATGGAGAGAGCTGTGGGTTGAAAAATGATAATGGCCGAAAAAGTCCCAGGCAACAACAACCGAGAAGCCAACGCGCCAACTAACCCAACACTAAGCTCACAGCTGACCGGGATTGGATGTTGAGCCGTATTCCACTGTTTTACATAACTCAAAGGAGTAAATACACTACCAAGTGCATATATACTATTCAGAAAGTATTGCCCCTTACTTGATATTGACTTTGTAGCCGGCATAGAGGCCCTTTACTGTGATCCATAGAGCTAGCCACCCATATACGATTATCAGATCCGCGTGATTTAGACCTATGATCGCCAATACCAGAGAATCTACAGGAGCTAACAGGTTGTGATGGCTTCAAACAGGACTTTCTATTTCATGTCTTCCACCCAAGTTCGCCTGTTACCCCACGCTGCCTTCTCATTGATGGGCCAATCTTTTACTATGCAGCTGCTTCATAGGGTTTTGCCTTCGGAGACTGCGAATGTAGTTCTGCACAATGTGGGCAAACATAGATCCGTAGCATCTACGTGGTACGACTACGTCGTCCCTGTAAGATGTCGAGAATGCAGTAATTTTTATGCCGGAGTATGATTATACCTCTATATACGAAATGTGCGCTTGGCATTTCGTGATCCTCATGTTGATCAATGATAAGATGGGAATGACGTTCGGTCGTGTGCCATAAGGCCAGTTTTCCACATCTCCCTTTTAAGCTTTCCCATGCTTTAGAACAAAATTAATCGTAATGAAAAATAGAATGACGTAGCCCTGATGCTAGACGATACTTTCTTCTTTCTATTTAATTCTTCTCCTTTCCTTTCCCCTCGTTATCTTAATACCAATTTTTCAACAAGCCACCACTTTGAGAATGACTTCTTCCAAGTATCTCGCACTTGCAGCTCTCCTCCTGCTTAAACCTATGACGGTCACCGCCACTGCTGAAGCCGACCTGGACATCCGAAATGACATTGACAACGTCGACTACATAGGCCTCGCATCCGAGCCCCGTGAGGATGATGAAACATATATCCTAAATCCTCGAACGACTGGGGAGCCCCATGAGCCCCATATAGAAGCTCCGACGCCTGGCATCCCCAAGAAGGCAGTTCCCCCAACAATGAAGGCCACCAGTGCCATTAACAAGGCTGCTACGAAAGTAAAGAAAGCAACGCCCACGAAGTCTACCACTGCTACGAAGGAGGGACTAAAGGCAAAAGCTGGTGCTCAGAAGGCCAACCCTAGAAAGACTGGTGATAATGCTACCTTGAAAAGGGCGACTTCGCAGAGAGCCACAGGCAAGGTTGCTTCGAGGAAAGAGAGCCTCGGGAACGCTGTAGCCAAGGGCAAGACCGGCCCATCGAAGCAGGCTCTTGAAGGGGTCAATGGAAAGGCTGCTAGAAAGAAGGGCCGCCTCAGAAGACAGTTGCTCAGTGATCCAAGGGCAAGACTGCTTCCACGGTTAAAGCGACGTTCAAGACTGAGATTGCAGCGGCCAGGATTGAAGCGGCTTCAAAGACCAAAGCGACTTCAGAGACCAAACCTGCTTCCAAGACTAAACCGACTTCCAAGACCAAAAAGACCTTCAAGACCAATACGAGTTCAGAGACCCAAGCGACTTCGGAGACCAAAGAGACTTCGAAGTCCAAAGAGACTTCGAAGTCCAAAGAGACTTCGAAGTCCAAAGAGACTTCGGAGAACAAAACGACTTCGGAGAACAAACCGGCTTCGGAGACCAAAACGGCTTCCAAGGCCAAACCTATTTCCAAGAAGGTGGGTGCTGAAGGGCCAGAGGGAAAAGCCACGGCCACGAGCAAGGCCTGTCCCAAGGGTACTGAAGACAAGGCCAGTTCCAAGAAACCTAGGACGGAGAAGACTACATTTTTCAAACAGACCCCAGGGCAAAGCTCCTTCCAACCCAAAAACTGGCAGAAGCAAACGGGCGCCAAGAAATCTGGGGGCAACGCGGCTTCTAGGAAGGCTAGCTCTCAGAAGGCTGGTTTAAAGAAGGCTAAAGCCAAGGGGACCAAGCGAAAAGATGCTTGCAAGAAGTCTAGAAACAGGCACAAAATATAAAGAAGGCTGGTGCCAATAGCAGCAACAACGTGAAAGAGAAGAGTGTTGGTAGCGCGACGGTCGCGAGGATGCTGAAAAGGCTGGTCTAAAATGCTCGGTCAAACGACACCCGTTCAATGGGGAGGATCTGCTTCCACAGAAGAAAGCCGACAATCAAGATGGAAAAGCCGAACGATAAAAGCATAATTCTGTGCTCGCGGGTGCTATCGAGGATGGCGACAAGGTGACTATGCCTGACATGAGCGAATGCACAGGCGTCTATGCCTGGGGTCAGGATGGAATTCCCATCGACGGGTTCCATATTTTGCTAGCAAGGAGGTGACCACGGCAGGCAATTCGGCGGAGACTTAAGCCAGACTGGCGGTTTTTCGGAGATCGACGTCCATGCTGTGTATGTCAAGAAGTATTTAGGCACCCAAGAGGTAATTCTGGAAAGATACGAGGCGGTGAAGAATAATAGGAAGGAGAATGATGTCGCTGAGACTACACCATCGGTCAACGAATACGCGAGGAAGCTACCAGGAGGTCACCGACGAAAGGCCGGCGGACAAATTTCACGTCATCGATTCACACCTGTATCCGCGGAAGGGAACAAGCAAATCGGGACAGTAAAAGCAAACCACTTCCCAGCCTCATTTCAAACGAGATGACTTGCAAGAGGAAAGCCCTATGCCAAGATATCAGTTGAGCTATGATGAGAGGGTGGAGATCCGCAAGCAATCCATATTGAGAAAGGCGAGTCGAGGCCTTGCCCATCATCAACGGTTGACATCATGTATGAACCGCATGTACGGAGCCAACAGTGTTGGTAGTCACCTTGTGTCTGGTCTGGTCATTCTCCCTCTTCTTCGAACCTCCACAGGCGCCTATCTCTCCTTTCGTTTCTTATTTTTCATCTAATAACTGCTTTTTTTGGCGACTTAGAAGCTGAAGCTGGTCGGATGGGATTTGTATCTGCCTTGTATACTTGTGAGATGGGTTTCGGACGGGTGGACAGTGTTGTTCAATCTTATTTTTCGGATGTTTGAGAGAACCAGGAGTGAGCGGCGTTAATGATGTCTGCATATCGCTTGTGACCGTCAATTAAAACTGTCCCGATTTCCAAAGCATGATGGCATGCGCACGGAATGCCCGTAGATGTCAGAACCAGGCTACTAAAGCAGGAGTTGCTTTCAGCCAATTCGAAGCTAACAGGAATCCTTGGTCCCATGGTATAAGTTCACCGATTCGGGCGGCGAGCATGCCTGGGTCGACATGAGTGGCTGGAAGGAATGTAGTTGGCTGGCTCTTAGATGCAATGTCGCGCGTAGCCTGAGTGATTTGGTTTGTGAGGGCGAGCTCAACTCCGTCGATCTGGAGAATCCACCATTTGGACACAAATGATAATTTGGCAGCTTCCTAGATCAATGAATAAGCCGACCAGCCAGCCGGAGTTGACAGAAAAGAGCTTTCCTCAACAACCCATTGCTTGTTTTACGCTTTCCCCGCTGGGAAACAGAAGTTGTAGGCACCAAAACAGCATCTTCGTCTAAGCGCGCATGAATTCTGTACGTGGCAGGGTCGGTTGAGCCATTTGTCCTTGAGCTCGGCTTGTGAGCTACCACTGAGGGCACGTAGTTGTCGAGTATTTCTCTTGTAGCCGAACTTTAGGGCAGATACTACAAGCTGATAAACTGAGGGACCGGGCATATTGTTCTTATACCGTTTGCACCCAAATCACGTCTGTGATATGACAACTTTCGAGCGGAAGTTATAGCCAGGCGACGATGAGGTGACTAAACACATGGTTAACGCCCAACCACTGTTGGACGGCAGATAGGTGGTTCGTGTTGCTTCCAAAGCATCTTATTCTCGTCCCCGCTGTCGGAACTTGGCTACTATCATCTCATAGCCTTGGAGATGATTCCATCGACGTGCGTGGACGCCTCACAGAATGGGTCAACTCAGACACGGTGGCCCATGGACTTCGTGACCAGTGAGACATATTTTATCGATAAGACATCGGCAAAATTTGCGAGAGAGAGAGAACATGTCGACGTTGAACATTTACCATGACAATCAGCGACGCGAATCGTAGGGTTTGACCGGCTGGGTGAACAGTTGCCAGGAGGTAAAGGATGTGGTACGCCAAAGAAGAGCAGCCGACGACGACAAAAAGAATCGGATTTAGCAACCGACTCGAGAGTCCAAACTGCCAGAGACTTGCAAGTGAATCCTCGTTCAACAAAGACAGCAATGATTGACGATGTTTGAGAGAGAAGCATCGTGAACGAAGCCTCTGGTGGCCACGTGTGAAGCAAGTGGGCTCGACACACGCAGATCCAGCAACAGTCGGTCCCGAAATCCATTCGGACTACTCAAATCAATCTCGGCTCTGTTTTCTAATTTTATTAATCGCCTAAGTGCTTACGTCGACTCCTGCCGGTAGTGTCCCGCTACCCACCGGGCATGGTCACTTTCACGCGCCATGAGGAGAGCGATTAAAGTTTGGTGTAGTGTCTTACTGCGGCACATTCACATCACATCACATCATGTCATGAAACTGAGATTTACCTAGATGCATGGGCGACGAATACTCCAACCACATTGGGAGCTCGAGAGCGGCCCAGGGTTGGGGTTGTTGGCGATCTCTTGTGAGCGATGGGGAGGCTAACATGGGATGTGCTTGGTGCGTCCCTATTCCTGGCTGGGCCTAATGATATTAGTTGAACCAAAGTCCAATTGAAGAGGCTTATCAGACAAGGTTATTAAGAGGCATCCGTTTGTGGTAGCTACCATGCAGGCCGTAAACGAGGAGGCCTCTTGCTGCATCGCGCAAGTCAGCACCAGCAGAAATGACCAATTGATGATGCACGGCAGGGACCTGGCGAGTCGGCTGGGGTGAGGAGGCAAATGAAGCAGTAAAAGAAATGAGACAGCGCGATTTACACCAGATATCAGTTCAAGCGCGCGAAGGGCTCTTGTTGAGAGACACAACCAAGCCGCCAGTTTGGTGTATTTCACTCACTTACACAGGCTCTCATACTTTGGGTGTAACTTGACTGCAGGATGTCGTGAATTGTCCTCGCACTCTCCGTCGAGCGACTGAGACCAAGGAAACACGCGTAAGCGGGCTGCCAGTCAGTTGCCCAAACAGGCAGTTGAGACAGTAAGCCACTGAGGCTGCTACTCTATTTCTGGCGGGTGGGGAGAAGAATAAGCAGTGGGAGGAAGCATAATACAGACTATTATAATGGAGCCACGCTGCTTAGTTGGGACCGCCCTGGACGGATTCTAATTGGGGCGTTGAAACGTGCCGGCATGAGGTGCGTGCTGTTGCTGGCAGGGATCCAAGAGTTGGAGGTGGTTGGGCTGGCCAAGCCTGTTTTTTCTTTCTTTTTCAGTATACGCCAGTCCCTCAGTGACCCATCTGCCTTTCTAATCCCCCGGAGCGGTCCACAGCAGGCTGAAGCCCCTCAGCTCTGGGCTTGCTGGCTTAGTAAACTCCCCTTCTGCATCCCCAGATCGAGACGGGAAATGGACAGCAGGTGCCGAAATTAGGACCTTGGACTATTTTCAATTCTCAGCCCAAAGAGCTGTCCCACCTGCTGTCTTGTCTCGAGGTGCCGTTGGCCTACATGGACGTAATCTCTGAGCAGCTGGCCTGGTCACTCTGGCCTAGTCCAGATGGTGTTCTGTTGGTCGCTTCTATTTCCACTGGCCTCGCAGCGGTGAGGCCAGCACTGCCTCAGCATGAGCAGACTGGTCGAGAGAATGGCCGCATGCGATAGTGATGCGATAGTGATGTGCTGGTTATGCCGTTGGTGGCAGACAGCAGGTCACCGCACCAACACAACCAACATGGATGGCCAGACCGACATCGTTTACGCTCTTTGGGCAAGATACCCCCCGTAGCTAATCTCCAAATGGATGGATCTTGCATCCGAGCGTGCATGCGGCGCTGACGGTCCCCATGTCGCCTGGCTGCCGTTGGCTGGCCAGAGTAAGCACGCAAAAGCTGCTGCGCCTTGTGGACAAGACTCAAGCTCAAGCGAGGCCTGCACAACCCCCTGCTCAAGACGACATGGTCTGGCTCCGAACCCGTGCGCAAGCTGGACCTTATTACTGCTCATCGGTGGAGTCTGTGCCTCTAAGCGGGCAGCAACTTGCAGGCCACGCTGCTATGTAAGGCTGAAACCATGTTCATAGTCTAATTATGGCAACTGCGAGAATTATCTCCCAGCATGGGTTGAAGCCTATATGAGGAGAGCTCTCCTCCACCATCTGTTCTGCTTTCCTTCTCTCCTCACCACTCATCACGAGCCTCATCAACCATCTTCCTTTTTTCTCTTTTCTCTTTTCTCTTTTCCTTTTTTTCCTTTTTTCTCTATTCTCTTCTCTTCTTGAGCAAGCTCTCTTCTTCAAATAACCTCTATTTTTTCCTTCTTCATCTGTTGTTCTCTTTCGCAGCATTTTCTTGTTTTGCCCACGAGAAGCATTCAATTTCGGAAAAAAAGAAAAGTCAAAAGAAATTCCCGGTTCAGTCGTCGATTTTTATCATTTCAAATCAGTCAAGATGTCTCGCCCTCTCTACCACAACCCTCTCGATGACCAGTACTACCTCCCCTTCGGCAAGAAGGCCAACTGTACTCTCGAGGTCTGCCCCATTGAGACCACCATCTACAAGTACAACCCCGACAAGGCCGTCAACTTGGCATTCACTGTCATCTTCGGCCTGATCATGTTCGGCCACATCTACCTGGGAATCCGGTGGAAGACTTGGGGCTACATGACCAGCATGATTCTCGGCTGTCTCCTTGAGATTGCCGGATACGGCTGTCGTGTCGTGCTGCACGCCAACCCCTTCAAGTTCCTCCCCTTCGTTGTCCAGACCGTCGCCCTGACCATCGCCCCCATCTTCTACACTGCTGGCATCTACGTCACCCTGTCTGCGAGCATCTCCCACTTTGCTCCTGACCTGACCCGACTCAAGCCTTCAGTCTGGGTGTGGATCTTCCTTCCTGCCGATATCCTCTGCCTCGTCCTCCAGGGTGCTGGTGGTGCCCTTTCGGTCACTGCTACTTCCGCCGACACTGGCAAGATTGGTAACAAGGTCAGTCAGGCTGGTCTGAGCTTGCAGCTCGTCGTCCTCGTCGGCTTCATGGCCGCCTTTGCCGACTTCTTCGTCCGCTTCTTCATGTCCCACCGCCTCCCCAAGGTCGAGTGGCGCCTGAAGGCCTTCGTTGCCGGCATCAGCTTCTCCGTCACCATCATCCTCGCCCGTTGCGCCTTCCGTGTCTACGAGCTCAAGGAGGGATACAGCGGAGAGGCCATCACCCACGAGGTCCCCTTCATCATCGCTGAGGGTGTCTTCATGATCCTCGGTGCCGCCGCCCTCTTCTGGGGTCACCCAGGACTGGCCATCAAGCCCGACTACATCCAGTACCCTGCCAAGTCCACTGGATCCGACAGCGACGACTCCTCCTACCCGACCATCGGCAAGGGCACTTATCCCTCCATGAGCCAGCCCGCCTACCACGCCTCCACCTACCCTCCTGTCCAGACCGAGAGGACCACCTACCAGCCTCCCGCCCACTACTCGGTTCCTGTTCAGCAGCAGGCTCCCGCCTACCCTCCCGCTCGCAACAGCGAGAGGCCCTCATACCCCCCTGTCAACGACAGGCCTTCCTACCCTCCTGCCCAGCACACCCGACCTGCCTACAACAACCACAGTGGCCAGCGTCCTGTCATCAGCAAGCCCCAGATGCAGTACCGACCTGCCCACGTCTAAGAGCTGAGTCGAGCGGGTGGCGAGAGTTTGGATAAACGGATTGGTGGAGCGGACACACACAAACATCGCATAACCAGGGATGGAAGCGATGGTGATGATTTGATATTTTGACATTTTTTCGGCGCACTTTTTACTGGGCTTCTTCTTTTTTTAACTTTTTCACTTCTTCTTTTTTCTCTTATTTTATCTTCTCTTCTTTTCAGATAGAAATATCATGACCCTTTTCTTCTTCTTCAAATAACTTGCTCTCTCTTCTCTCGTGACTCGTAAATTTGTATGTCTCAATTGACTGACTGGTAATCCAAAGCACATGGGGACTTCCATTGCAGCCTACGCCAACAGCATGATAGGCAGGTCACCATCAAACCCATGGGGCACGGGCGTAAGCAGAATGGCAAGCAAGGATTCCATAAGACGCCGCTTAACGGCGGGTACTAAGGGTGGGTAGCTGGTCCTGGAGGAAGGATGTGAGATAATCTCGGCTAGGTGCGCGAGCGCTGATGCCCCAAGTCTCCCACCAGAGTTCACCCGCGGACTCGCCACCGTCCTCGTATTATGGTGACACAATGAAAGCTTGGACGGCTGGTGGCCCGGCTGCGTGCGCCCTCCTCATTTACCACACATGGAATCTGAGGGGAAAGAGGTCGGGCCTGACAATCACTCAAGCCATCTCCAAGTTATTACGTGAAAATGCTCGTGTCCTTACTGTATCTAAAAATAGCCATAGGCTGCATTGGAGTGTAACAGCTACCCTACACTTGCTTTTGTGGTTGACCTTGAGACCACATCCACGCGATGGATCGTAATGAATTTGGCTTATTCCCCTTCCGTCTCGTAAGAGCCTATCTAGCGGTATTAAATCTTGTTGTTTGATATTTATTTGTCCAGTGTGGGACATATGGCTGTAATCATGCTTTAAACTGTTGAATGTAGTGGATGTAGAGAACAAGCAATGATCGATTGTGCGGGTCACATATTCGGACATTTGCCCTACGTGTCCTATGAATTTTAGAGACTCTAGCTGCTTAGATATTTCCAAACCTACATAGGTATTTTAGGACACATATGATTTGAATCACGGCTCCTCCCGAAAGTTTGTGCCAAGCTACCACGAAGCTGTAAACTCACTTCCTGGACCTTCGCCCAAGGTGGTTAAGGCCCGATAAGGATAAGACCCTGGGGCGGGGCACCGGCCAAGTACGGGGTAAGTCAGCCAACCAGCCTGTTGCCCATTACCAAATGGCAGCAAGGCACATGTGACGTCTATCTACGACTGATTGATCTACTGCAGCATCCGGCGGCACACTTTGATCTGATCCCTCCATGTTCAAGCCAGTCACCCTCAGCCCCCGGAGCATCGCCTATACCACGCACCGAGCATCATTGACTGCATCTCGACGTCTCCACCACCGGTTCCGACCCTTTCTGGACTCGCCAACCCCGCTCGTGCACAGAGCAAGCTTCAGCGCTGCCACCATCACCATGGCTCCCAACCCAACAGCTCTCGACTTTGTCGATTTCGTCAATGCCTCGCCAACTCGTGAGTTTAGCCCCCCGCAGCCCATCCGATGTATTTATATGGCCCAGTAGAATGACAAAATCCCCCATCTTGCCCACTCTAGCTTACCACGCCGTCTACTCTGCTTCCCAACGATTCGAAAAGGTCGGCTTCCAGCTGATCAAGGAGCGAGACTCCTGGGCATCGACCCTCCGCCCCGGCGGCAAGTACTACCTCACACGCAACGGCTCCTCCATCGTTGCATTCACAATCGGCCGAAAGTGGCGCCCTGGAAACCCCGTCGCCATTGTCGGCGCCCACACCGACTCTCCCTGCCTGCGGGTCAAGCCAGTCTCTAAGAAGGCCGCCAACGGCTTCCTCCAGATCGGCGTCGAGACGTATGGCGGCGGCATCTGGCACTCGTGGTTCGACCGCGACCTCAGTCTGGCTGGTCGCGTGCTCGTCCGCGACGGCGACAACTTCGTCCAGAAGCTCGTCAAGATTGACAAGCCGCTGATCCGGATCCCAACCCTCGCCATCCACCTTCACCGCCAGTCCAACTTCGACCCCAACAAGGAGACCGAGCTGTTCCCCATCACTGGCCTTGCGGCTGCGGAGCTGAACAAGGGCGGTGCCAAGCCTGCTGATGAGAGCGGGGAGTCCAAGACGGACGAGGCTGAGTCGGACCCCGAGTTCCAGCCCCTCAAGCAGATGAGCGAGCGCCACCACCCCCGGGTTCTCGATGTCGTTGCCTCGGAGCTCGGCATCGATGCCGCCGCCATCGCCGATTTCGAGCTGGTCCTCTACGACACCCAAAAGTCAGTCATCGGAGGCATCAACGATGAGTTCGTCTTCTCGCCCCGCCTCGACAACCTGGGCATGACCTACTGCTCCGTGGAGGGGCTCATCGCCTCACTCAAGGACGAGTCGTCCCTGGACAACGACTCCACCATCCGCCTGACCGTCTGCTTCGACCACGAGGAGATCGGCTCCCAGTCCGCCCAGGGCGCCCACTCCAACCTCCTCCCCTCGGTGCTGCGCCGCCTCTCCGTCCTCCCCGGCAACCGGGACGCCCACAGCGACCAGAGCTACGACCACGTCAACCACGACGGCGACGAGGCCACCGCCTTCGAGCAGACCCTGTCCCGCTCGTTCCTCGTCTCGGCCGACATGGCCCACTCGGTCCACCCCAACTACGCCGGCAAGTACGAGTCGTCCCACCAGCCCACCATCAACGGCGGCACCGTCATCAAGATCAACGCCAACCAGCGCTACGCCACCAACTCCCCCGGCATCGTCCTCCTGCAGGAGTGCGCCCGCTCCGCCGGCGTCCCGCTCCAGCTCTTCGTCGTCCGCAACGACTCCCCCTGCGGCAGCACCATCGGCCCGGGCCTCGCCGCCGCCCTCGGCATGCGCACCCTCGACCTCGGCAACCCCCAGCTGAGCATGCACAGCATCCGCGAGACGGGCGGCACCGAGGACGTGGGATACGCCATCAAGCTCTTCTCCGACTTCTTCGAGAACTACGGGACCCTGGAGCCTAGAATTCTCGTGGACTAGATTAAACGCGCGCTGGATGGAGTTTTGTGGGCCGAGGAGTTTTGATGGGAACAGCTCTGGACAATCTGGGTTTCCAAGGCACGATGTAGATGTGTGATGACGTTTTGAAGTGATGAGGTTGAAAAAAAGATGCAAGTCAGACAGGTTATGAATGGATTGAACACACTGGTGTAGATGATGAACGCACACATATATCCACATCACAGAGTCAGATGGATTTGATGGGTATAAAGTATCTGTAAATGTAGGCACATCACTATCTCTGGAATGTCCTAACTACTCATGTATGCTCGATCCGCTACTCCAATAACGCCCAATAATTTCCCACAGTGGCTCCGTGACGAGTGAAAAAAGACCCGGTGGCATGTCTAACATACTAAATCCCGTTGGAAACCCCATTCCATGGCATCCCACTAGTAAAACACCCTGACAAGAATGAGAAGAGAGAAGAAGATAAACCCCTATCGCTACACGTCTGAATTACTCCTCGAGAGACTCAGTAATCCGTCCGCCAGGTCCGTCAAGGTTTCCTCTGTGCTCTGCAGCGCCGACATGGCGTACTTGGACGGAGATAGGCGCGGCAGCTCCGGCGCCGCGTCCTCTCCTTCCTGCCCCTCCTCCACATCGTCATTGTCGCTCGAGTCTTCACCGAGATTCTGTTCGCTGGGCATATTCTGGCTGTGTGAGATCTTGCCCCAGGCCCGTGGCTGCTGCCTTGCGTCGTCGCCCTCATCTCCTTGTGCAGACACATTCCTCTCCTTCTCTTGGCTTGTGGAATCACTCGTCTCGGCCTTTTTCGCCCGCGGCGGCAGCGGCATCTTCTGCAGGTTGGCGAGCGGGACGGACGTCTGCCCCGTGCGGAACTTGTAGCTGGCGAGGCCCAGCCTCAGGCGGAGGATCTCGGCTTTCTATTTATCGGGACGTGTTAGTCAAATTCTTTCCCCCACCATGGTGGGCTGCCATTGACTGTTAACCCGGGCACAGGGGGGGAAACTAACCTCCATTGCCTGCTGCCTCGTCATGACCCGCGGCGCAGGCGACGCCTCCGGCTCAGTGGCCCACGAGGAATCGTTGGCGGACGTGTCGAATATGGAGCTCGCCTCTGGGCTCTGGCTCCTCGAGAGATCGTCCTGTGGGACCTGTGACATATGAATTAGCCTCCCCGTAGGCATATTAGAAAGCACGGCTGCCAATCATGTATACACGATGATATGAAATCGAGTAGTTGGGAAAGAACGTGCGGGGGGGGGATCATGATGTAGACAGAGTACATACCTCGAAACACGCCCTCTTCTTGGGTAGAGGACTCATCGCGGCGGCGGCCATTGGTTCCTCCAGAGGTCGCTTGATCTGCTTGACGGGGCTCTTGGCCGTGCTCTTGAGCTGGTGAGGGGGCTTCGGGGAGGCGAGCGCGTTCGCGTCCAGGGCGGCGAGGGCGCGTCTCTTGGTCGGTGACTTTGTGATGGTCTCCATTTCGGGCGGCCTGCAGGTTCGGCACGGGACAATGAGGGGAATGCCTTTTTCGTGTGATGGCAAGGTAGGGGGGTATAAAACAAAGATGATTGGCCTGCGAGAGCGCGGGAGAAGATCTGTTCTGATGCAACAGAATGGACGAGATGTTGAGGTTCGGCGGGACAGAGCAACCTAGCTCTCGACTGGCTTGAAGCTGTGAGGTACTACAGCTAACACACGAGCAGGGAAACTTCCGTGTCCTGTACTGCTCCAACGACGCGCAAGACTGGAACGCTCGAGACACGAAAAACCAAGGGAAAACGAAGCCGCGTACGGTGAAGGTGCAGGTCCAGCTAATGGTTCATGCATTGGACGAAGTCAATTAAAGAGGCCATACCCACTAGTCGTCACTTCCAACGCGTGTAGGCAAGAGTGGACACATGGGAGGCATGCGTTTCAACCCATGTCGCTCTGGAGAACTTGTGTACAATACAATAAAGCACAAGTATTTACTTATTTCCTCTTCGGGGCTAGCCTGGGCCCTGCGCGCAAGAGCCGGCGCTGCAGATTGGATGGACCAGCGCGGGATGTGGGTACCTTGAGCTTGAGTGTTGTGCAAGGTGCGGCGTCTGTGTGGTTGGTTCCAGTCGACGCCCGCGTTTTTCGCACCCGCGTCTGGTGCATGGGCCTAACAATACCTCTACCCAGCGCCGACAGGCGACAGAAGCTACAGTGGATACAGCTACCCTGGGGCGGGACACGCTAGTCGGTGATGGTACTAGTGCTTCCGCTCGGAACGCTACGCCACTACTCCGTACTGTATGCACTATCAATCCATTGGCGCACGTCGCACACACGCGCATCGCACGCTGAGGCTTGGTGTGGCTTGATGTTGACCATGCAGGAACAGAACCCTCCTTGACCCCGGCTCTCCCGTATTCCCCAGAGCCTGCCCACCCATGGATACACATCATAATGACAACAACCTCAATTCTCGGCTGCATGACGCTAACCGAGTTGACACCGATACCTTATTCACCTGCGACAAGGGCAAGATGGGGGTTTCCCAGTACGATATGCATGCGGTCAAGACATGACATGAGACGTGCATAGAAGTCAAGAATTGCACCAAGAACCAATGCCAATCACTTCAATTGCCAATATCAGTTGAGGAAACGCATAATTTTCATGTTTGTTATCCGGAAACCGGCTTTGTCTCTTCCGGTGCACTAATAAGAAAACACCATAGCTAAGTAAATAATCTCAAAGCATCCCATCCCGTCCCTTGCTCGCCACCAAAAAGCCAAAGAGCACCGCCGCTGCTGCTCTTCGCCTTGGTTGGGTATCAATTCTTTCACACCGTCCCCGCCTTTTGGTGCCCGTGATCGCGCAATTCCATAGAGCTTGCTAGGTAGAAGCACCTTGTAAATCAAGTCATCCGAGATATAACCACACAACCTTCCATCCACTTTCCACTGCGCAAGAAAAAATCGCCCATGACAATATTGGCAAATAGCCACTCCATGTAAAACAAGAAAATACTCGAAAACGAAAAACAAACAACAAGAACAACAAGTGGTAGCATCAAAATCAATAGAAGAAGCCTGGAGCCGAGTTCCCGCGGCTTAGTCCCCTACACCAAAGAAAACGCGAGAAAAATCCATAAAATGAGAAAAACCGAAAACAAGACCACCGAGCAGAAAAGGCCCTCCCCATCCGTCCCTTTAATAATCAAATAACGTCATTATCACACAGCTTCCATGTCCCTGGGTTAAATGCAAATCGCCATGTCGAAAATGAGCAAGTAGCAGAAAAAGAGAAACCCTCGTTTTTTGACTCCTTGTGCCCGCCCCGCCCAATCAATGTAAACCTGCGTGTTTGAGTCGATGGTCGCGTGAAAACCAATTGGGTATGTATGTCATCAAAACCACCTTGAGAGTATGTATCTTGGGACTCTGGAAGAACCGAGCCCACAAGCCAAATACGAAATCATGAATCACCCTGCGCTCGTCTTATCTTTCTAAGGTGGAAAGATTGAGAGAGAGAGAGAGAGAGAGAGAAAGAGAAAGAAAAACTATTAAAAAAAGAAGAGAAGAATCGCTCCACGAGGCTGTAATCCAAAGGGTGAAACCAATTCCCATTGTTATTGTAAACACACAGCTCTTTACAGAGTATCCATGGAATATAGCTTGGTGTCTAGTTGGAACGGTTTTGTGAAATCAATCTTCACATCGTCCCAGTCTGGTACATCCATGCCTGATGAATTGAACAAAAGTGAGGGATCCATTGTGGGTACCTCACCATCGCCGAAGCCAGCGAAACCGCCTTGTAAGGTGGCCTTGTCCATGTCAAAGATGAGGTCTGAATCAATGTTTTGCCAGTGAACACCAATGTCGAGTGTGGCGCCTTCTGAAATGTCGCTGTTGGGCTCGCTGGCCCCGCTGTCCTTGCTGGACTCGGGAGTATCATTAGGGGTCAAGTTGCGGAACGCGGTGGGGTCCATAACCACGCTGTTCAGCCCACTCTCCAGGCCGAGGCTGTTCATCAAGGCCTGAGAGTCCATGCTCACATTCGCCCATGGATCAACAGGCTTCAAATCTCCCTTGCCAAGCACCTTGTTGGTGCTTGCCGATCTCTTCATCGCCGTACTATCCTGGGACAGTGGGGTCCCGGCCGCAAGGTATCCGGGTGTTTGTCCCTGTTTGGACGAGGTCAAGCTCATGTCTGGCGCCACGGCCGGCTTCTGCTCCTTCTTCACGCTGCCATCAGGCTCGAGACCCAGAGCAAGAGCAAGGTTCTCCTTGACGAATCTCAGAGGATCTTCCTTGGGTTTGATGTGTTCCTCGTCCATGTGCCTCTGAAGGGCTTCTTCGGTGGCATAGCCTGTGACCGATGTCTCACATTCGGGCTCCTTGCAAACGAGAATAGGTTTGGCGGGCTCTGGCTGTCGCTGAGGTGCATTTTGAGTCCGGGGAGGTGACGTCTTGACGGCTTGGGGAGAGGCAGATGCATTCGAATCATGGGCTTGTTGGTACTTCGCTTTCTTGTTGGGAGGAATCGTCAGATTCATGTTGACCGGGCTCTGTGCGTTTGCATAAATGGGATTGCCAGCAGCACCTTGGAATGGGAATGGAGGCGCTGTCGTTGTGGTTGGAGCGCTGGGGGGGATGTCCTGCTTCGAATGCTTCTGAGCTCGGAGGGCCTGCGAGTTCTTTGCTAGATTGGCGGCGTTCAGGGGTGCAGGGCCCGACTGCTGGGCCTGCTGTTGAAGAGCCTGTGCCTGCTGTTGCGCGTTCCTCTGTTGTTGAGGTTGCTGGCCCTGTTGCGGCATTCCTGGTTTCACGCGGCCAAAGACGCTGTTGGCGAGATCCTTTGCCATGCTCTCCAGCAACGAACGGGCTTGGTCGAGCTCGGCGCAATTGATGCTCAGAACTTCCTTGATGCTGGTCATTTGCTCCCCATCAGCGAATTGTTTCACGATGCGTAGTCGGGTTCTGAAGAATTGCCTCGCCCGCTCGTCATCCTGTGTCAGTTCGTACCATCGCTTCAAACCGCGACCAATCTTGCTCATGTCCACAACAATGCGTTTGAGCTTGTTCGAAGTCTCAGCGTGCTCTTCGGGGCTCATGGGTATATCAGGCATCGTCTCCTGAGCATGTGCCCGGAGCTCTACTTGTCCAATTACTTTGAGGCGAGCCAGGTTCTCCGGAACCTGGAACTGCGCGGCCTGGCCTGCAGGCTGCTGTGCGGGCTGAGCCCCTGGTGCTGGCCTCTTTCGTTGTGTCATGTCATCAGCAGATGGCTGTGCCATGGCCTTAGATCCTTGAGACTGCGATTGCCTGCGAGGCTGCTGCTGCTGCTGCTGGGGTGGCATATGCTGGTTTGGAGCAGCCGTGACCGTCAGATCGTCACTGCTGGGTCGCTTCAAGTTCTTTGTAGGGGGGGAGGTTGAGACAGGAGCAGCACTATTGTTGCCGCGGTTGTTGATCATTTGATTCTGGCTGGCGCCTTGTGGCTTTTGTTCGTTGTTAACCTGCATTGGAGCACCTTGACCCATGGGACCGCGCTGACCATGCTGAGCCATAGGCTGCTGTTGCATTGGAGGCTGCGAAGTGGGCATAGTTGACATTCCAACCTGTTGTCCAGGTACTTGGTTCTGGGCTTGCTGGGCGACTCTTAATGCGTGCTGCTGCTGTTGTTGCTGCTGCGTCAAGACCTTGCGTTGCTTCATGTTAATGAGCATGGTACGAAGCTTGTCGTCGGACATGTGTGCTAGCTGTGGCTTGGTGTTGCGCACTGCTGCGAGGTCTGCCGCAGTGACCGTGAAGGGCGGCATATTCGCATTAACTGGTTGTCGTTGCTGCATGCCACCCGGCTGGAACTGTTGGTTCATCATTTGGCCTGCTGCATTCGGCACCCCTGGGTTCATGCCGGCCATTTGCCCCTGCTGAGCTGCTGCTCTCCTCTGGATAACTTGCTGGAACTGCCTCCATTGCCACTGTGACAACTCAGCCTTCACCTGCTGGGGGAGGGATGTATTGTGCTGGCTCAGCCAGATCTTGAGATCCTTCCACTTCTTCACCTCGGGGGGAAGTTGGCCGAACTGGCTTATCTGGTTGATGGCTTGGGCAGGAAGATCCATGGAGTCCATCAACGCCCCCTGAGCATTAGGATTAGGCATCCGACCTTGAGCTTGATTTGGGTTCGCAATCTGTTGCATGCCCTGCGGGCCAGGGGCAGTCATGTTCGGGGGCATTTGGCCGAGTTGACCCGGCTGGCGGTTCGCCATGGCGTTTTGATTCTGGTTCTGCTGTGGAGTTCCATTCATCTGCTCCCGACGTGCCATCTGCCAGCTTCGCATAATTTCCTGAACCTTCTCTGCAGGCATCTCGCTCACCTGTTGCCGGTGTTCTGGCGACATGTTTGCAAGCATGGCATTGAATGCTGGGTTGGGAGCCTGCTGAAGACCTTGACTGAATTGATTGCCGAATTGAGCGTTTCCTTGACCCATGGCCTGGTTGCCCATGGCATTCATCCCAGATGGTGGCCGGGAAACTGGGGTGTTGAGAGTGCCAACACCTCCAGGGCTTTGAGCGGCACCCATGTTACCCATGTTGCCGGCCTGGGGCTGTACTTGCTTCATCTGCGCCTGTTGAGCATGTAATTGCGCCTGCGACTGTTGAGCCGCTGGGTTCATCTTCATTTGTTGCATAGCGTTGTTCTGCTGTTGCGAGGCGGGTCGAGGCGTTTGCATTGCGTTCGGCTGGTTTGACATGCTTTGAGTCATAGGCTGGCCTCCAGCATTGCGGTTTTGTCCATTGCTAGCCGGTACGACCATCTGACCAGCCTTCTGTGCGATGAAGCCAGTCATTTGCTGATCCTTGATGCTTTCCATGCTGGGATTGAACTGCGATAGATCATTCCCCGCTTCCTGGCCTGCGTTCATATTCTGCTGTTGCAAAGCCTGTTGGCTCGCTTGTTGCTGCATCATCGGGGCTTGGGCTGGGTTTTGGTTTTGCATCTGCCCTGATTGTGCTTGTTGCTGTTGTCGAGCGGCACTCGACTTGAGTACTTGGTATGCGTGATTTTGGTAGAACAGGATGAGAGGATCCTTGCCATGGCTCTGCATCTCCTGGAGCTGGGCCATAGAAAACCTTTGGTGAAGTTGCATTCTGGCAACATTCTTTTGTTCCTCTGACGAAGTCTGCATCATTTTCATAGCAACTTCTTGAACTTTTTGCTTGTCCGCGGGTGACAGCCTCTGCAATTCACTGACTCCAGAAGCTGGACGATTTTGGCCCTGTGCCATGGCTCCCATCATGGGTTGATTCTGACCCATACCGCGACCAGCCTGGTTCCCCATGGCCATGTTCATCTGTTGTTGCTGTAATTGTTGCTGTGCTAACTGCTGCTGAGTAGGCTGCGGTTGCTGCTGCTGCTGCTGTAGTCTTTGCTGCTGCATTCGTTGTTGCTGTTGCTGAAGTTGCTGCTGCTGAGGTGTCAGCTGCGAGGATTGCATATGCTGCATCTGCTGGAAACCCGGCTGGCCCATCCCACGCCCCATCTGTTGGCCTTGCATGCCCATATTCATCATCGCCTGGGCCTGGGCCTGGGCCTGAGCCTGGGCTTGTGCTTGAGCATTGTGGTTGAGTTGCTGTTGGAGGTTCGGCTCATTCGCCTGTCGTTTCCGATAGTACTCGAGGGTCTTCTGGGCCATCGCTCTCTCATATGCATCCTAACACTGTTAGCTTTGTTTGAAGATGGTATTCGCTCCTTGTTGCCTGTTTTTGTTCGGAGCGAGGGGAAGGATGCTCACCTTGGTGGGCATCTTGGTAAATGCGTCGCGCTCGAAGGTACACCCAAACTGGGCTGCTTGCATCAAATCAATGCTCGAGTGGGACAGACCGGCGTTTGTGACACTGAATTGGTCAAGTTAGTCGGGAAAAGAGGTCATCAAGTCATACGCGTGCCTAGACCAAGAATACAATCACTTACAGTTGTAGCGCTTTGCTCATTCGTTCTGCAAGGGTCATGGAGGCTTGCCATGTTCCTGGCGTGATTGATTGAGGATTTGAACTTAAAAATGAGACCATGAATCGCTGCACCTGAACCGGGGGGTAGCCGGGTTTCTGTTGTGGCTGCTGCTGCTGCTGCTGCATCATCGGGCCATGTCCGGCCATCTGCTGCAGGTTTGCAGCCATGGCCGTGGCTGTGGGTGAACGAGGAGAAGCTCAAGAAACAGACGCAATCAAGGATAGATTGAATCCGGGGAGAGGCAGCGGAGGGGAGGGATCGTCCTCTTGTAGGGCAGGGAGAAAGTTCACACCGCGTGGATACAATCAGAGCCTAATGACCTTGCGTCGCAAAATTCCGTGACCCAACTGGAAAAGGGGATTTTCCCAACCAGAGGTAGGGGCGTCGACGTTGTTGCTGGAAGATCTATCTGTGGCCAAAAAAGTCCATATAGAGCGGGCTTGCGTAACGTCGCGAGGTGGAGGAATCGTGAACACGCATGCGATGGTGCAGCCGGTGACCTGTAAAGGGCTGGTAGGACGGCGGTCGCTCGATGTGAGTTCGTTCGAAGATTCGGCACTGGGGAAAGAGACGCGCGAATGGAGGGAAAGAGTCGGTTCGTGTCGTTGCGGTCGATGTGTATGTGAGAAAGTGAGAAAAGGCGGACGAGGCAGAGTACTGGCTGGCCAAAGGGTCGGGTCCGGACTGTGTCGAGTTGAGCTGGTTAGGTTTTTCTTCGGGTATTAGAGCACCAGAAAAGGGCTTCAGAGAGATTGTTGAATACCCAGATGTGCTATTGGTTCGATTACAAGACAAGAAAATTGTAAGAAGACGATGAACAGTAGCAAGTGGAGGGGTGATGGCGAGAAGCCTGGTGTTGCGTAAAAGGCGGGCTTCCGCTGACCAGCGGGACAGGAAGCGTTGAGGAACGACGAGTGTAGGGCGGTGTTGGTAGGTAGGTAGACAATTATGTGGGTGGGTGGATGTGCTGCTGGGCTGTGTGTGCTCTTGGTGCCGTGTAGGGGTGTCCCAATACGTAAAATTCGATGGGGATCATCCGGGACCAGGCTGGACGTCGGGGAACATGTAGCAAGGAAGCAAGGAAGCAAACAAAGCAACAAAGACAGCCCGGGAGAGAAAGCGTGTGCGGAGAGTGCCGATGCGATAAGGCTGGAGGGAGAGGAACCCGCGAAGAAGAGGAAAAGAAGCAAGAAAGCCTTGCAGAATGGCGCAGGCAGGCAGCAAGCGGAGCGGCCAGAAGATGGGATGATGATGATGGACGGGCGAGCGAAGACAGACACAACAGAGCAGGACCAGACAGGCCGGACAGCAACTGAGCTGGGAGGGCGGGAGGGTCCCTGACTTGCAGCCTCCCTCCCTGGCGTGGTGGGTGCGGTGGGCGAACAAGGCCTGGTCGCCTAGTCGGGCGGCAGGTACCTCCCACTGCTAACTGACCTCGCGCTACCCACCGCAGGCAGGTACACTACACCCACGCTCCCACGCACACGCACACGCACGCACGCATCGCATAGCAGCACCTACAGCAATTAAGGTTAGCGTGGCCACGGCTGCTTTGCTGGCCAACAGCCGCCCACGATAATTGCCTGACCTCCAGGGCTGCTGGTGCACAATCACAGCATCCGGCAATGCGAAATCTTCAACTTGGGCGCTTATCACACAGGATCCGGTTCGTGCCGGCGGCATGCGCAAACCGGTGCATCCCTTCCTGTCTGTCGAGCTGTGTGTGTGTGAGAGTGTGTGTCGTCGGCAGGTCATAAACGCTTCCCCATAGTGGAGATGCTAGGCCAGGATCTATCTCTGACCTTAAGCCAGGTCTCGAAGTCTAACGTTGCAATCAAAACCGGTCCTTGGTATTCGCATTCACAACAGCGCACTCTACCCTGTCCCCCTGCTGTCCTGCTCCGCCAGTCTCTCTCTCTCTGCATCACGTCTGCCGCCACTGCCATATATCATTTGTGCCACTCTTTTGTGAGGAGGGAGTACGTTGGTCGAATCAAGGCACTTTACTCGGTAACAGAGGTGAACTGACGTCGAAAAGTCAGCGCCAGGCACCCCGGTCCAGCTGGGCAAACATCACGGCGAGTGGATCAGCACACTAGCAGCGCATACAATGTAAGTTCTGGCCGGCGAAGTGAAATCGCTGGGAGAGCTCGTGGGTTGTGTAATAAGGTCGGGCGATGGCAAATCCCTCTCTTCCTCAGGGAACTGACAAGCGTTTCGAGTGCTACCGTGTTTTCCATTTTAAACTTCCCTGGCGGGATAGCGGAGTACGTAGTGCAGTCATGGGAAGGTACGTCTGGTGGTGTGAAGCCATTGCAAGCTGCCTTGTCGGATACCTCACGAAAAGTGGAGATACAGCCGGGAGCTGCCACCCTTTCCAAAAAAACAACGACCAGGGCCTTGCAAGTACCTTACCATGTGAGTGAGTGCTGCGACGGTAGCTCCATCAAGGGAAAAAAAATTAAAGGCCACGAGGATGACCGTTGAACCGCAGCGCTGACTGGGCCTGCATACAAACCAGCGAGAGTAAGGACCGACAGAAGGATGATGGTTCTTTACTGGTGGCTTTTGCTCCGAGACCTGCAGCAGTTTGAATTCACTACCTACCTCTACCAAGCTTAGTACTTAGGCTGTACCAGGCCGTGTTTTACAGCATCCATGTGCGAGACTCAGCATCATGGCGGCTAGGGCGTAGCATTGTCAGGAAGGCCACATCTGTCTGTTGCTTCTCCCCCATCCCAAGCGTCCCTCGAGAGTACCAACACCTGCTTCCTGGACATCAGTGGATCCCGGATGGGGCGGCAGGGGATCCACGGGTCTCCCTTCGAGATTCACCACCCTACTAGCAGGCACTGACCTGCGCGACGCAGCAAATGACAGCCTTTGCTTTCCATTCATAGGCACCGCTAGTCGATCCTGGGACGACCAGGTTCCCTCTCCCTGCCAGTCGCTCGACTGCGCAACCCAAACCACGCCCAGCATGCTACCCTCCCATCGGTCCCCTCTGTCACTGTCCATCTCGATTGCAGCACGCCAATACGACATGCTGCAGAAATAAGAATAGACTGGCGGATGGCAGGGCGACACGCTGACATGAGCATCAGGCAGGGAGCATCAGCTGGGCTGCCCAGATAACCCAATTCGCTCGAGCAATGCCGCTGCTGTATTGGTTATTTCAGGATCGAATCAGAGGACCTGACTGGCTCTATTAGCGGTCCCCTGCTGGCATGGCATGGTTCACCCTGGTCGTGAACCCTGTCTGTGGCGCCCAACCTAAACAGACGCCTGCCAGTCCCGTGGCCCCAAGTCTACTTGTCATCTGCCGCCAGGCCGCCTAGCCTCACCAGTAGCAGCTGGCATGAGGGCAGCAGAAGAAAGAAGCCGAGTACGTGTCGAGTCCTTGTTTCAGCAGCCCGTAGTGGGCTCATTCATCGCTGTTTGCGGTCTATTTATCCTGGGTTTTATGCCAGGTACTGTCCTGCGGCTCAGGTGCCTGGGCGCATTGGTCGATGGCGCTGGCTTGATCTGGCTCGGCCGATACTTGGCTCCCTACCCTTTCCCCCACCCTCCCGGAAGGCGGGATGCGAGTGAGGGAACCCTGAAGAAGATCTGGCCAGCCGCCCGGATGAGAAATACATACCGTTTGACCGCCTCTTGACGCAAGAATTTTCTCCAATCAGCAATGCTGGCCGGTACTCGAGATTGATCCTAGGCTTTGTGGACATAATCGCCCTGACTCTGCCCTGCCACGAGAGCACAAGACGACCGAAGGTGTCAACAGCCCTCGGTCAAATCCGTCTGTGTGGCTCGCACAATAGAGAGCGACAAAGGTAAGGTAATAGTACAGTCGCAGTCGCATGCAAGTGCATCCAGATATGTGCCAGCTCGACCAGGGGCCACCACTTTTTTAGTATCAGAGCCATCCTTCTTACCCAAGAGGGACGTCCGTCTCCATTAATAACCGCCGCGCCATTCCTCAGACCAGTGAATCCTCGTCGCAGTGAACCAAAAGTTCGAGCCAGCTGTGCGAACACACTCTCTCTGCGCATTGCGTGGTTCTAGCTGAATCTTGGAAGGAGGGCTCAATGTCATTGCTGGGATTGATGCGAGGTACGTAGGCAATGCTTGATGGAACGGGAGGAGGAAATGCATGGCTACTAATGTCTGCTCGATGCAGGGCGTGATGCCAATGGGCAACGCTAGGTCTTTGCCCCAGAGTACCTAACGCATTTCCAAGTCTCGCCTGTGAGGGGAACCGGCAATTGGTCGACAATCGTGTTGGCCTGCCTCCCTTGCCGTTGTGTGGTACATCCATGGCTGTGGCGGGCGACTACCGACTGGTGATCTTTTGGTGCCTTCCCAAAGGGCTGGGACGCACTTTAGGCTGGTGCGAGCCACAAGGGTCCAGGGAAGGCGAGGCCCTGCCTTTAGCTCTCTCGAGGTAAGGCGGGCGGGCTGTCAGCTAAGGCGCACCTCTTCTGTACGGCGGGAGGTACCTTAGTTCAATGTTGCTTGGGAAGCAGTTGGGCTGGCAATCAATCATCGAGTCTAGGTACGTGCTGCGGTTCATCTGGGGGCCGGGTTTGTGCCCAGCATTGACATCTGCTAACTTCAGCGAGGTGTCGCCTACATGCGTCCTGCGTGTCTGCTCGATGGGAGATGCGCGGTACCTGACTGCGACTGCTTTGCCGTGGCACATGAGTACCTCAGGTACCGATACCTTGTCTCCTGGTACCCGCGTGCAGCCTCTTCACTTGATGTGGTGCAACCATTTGTGCCCAACTGCGAAGTTGCACAGCGCACCTGATCAAGCGATCGACTTGGCTTTGCCTGCTGCCCACACAATTGTATTTTCCATGGCATGTACTTCATCGACGCTGCATGACGAAGGTATGCAGCCAGATGGTCCAAGTGGGGTGGCCACCCAAGTTGCTTCCAGATCTTCTTGTCTGTCACCTTGCTGAGGGCTGTTTCATTCGCGGCTCCTGGTCCGCGCCCCCAAGCCGAAGGAGGTCAGTTCCCCAATTCCCAACTCCATCTGCCCCACGATGAAACGAGCGCTCGAGTTTCGTTTCAGTCGCCTTTTTTCGACCCAATCCGTTCCATCACTACGTACACCCAGAGCTGGCATGACCTGAATCCCAAGTCGGCATTGTCCAGGCAATAGCGCGCTCTTCTTATAACCAAATTGGGTACCGGTATAATTACAGCAAATTTGGTACGCTCTCCCTCCCCCTCTCTGCACTTTTCTTTTTCGCCGTCGAGGTAGCCCACTCGCTCTCCCTTCGAGTCACGCCACCCGCGCTCAGACACGAGGCTGCGCACGATCCAAGCACAAGTGGCAGCACTGGTACGAGCTGGAAAGCTGCACCCCCCCACAAGTAGATGCAATAAGGGGCTTTGGGTCGAGAGAATAGCCGTCCGCTGGTGAGACAGGCCTCATTTACTCGACACAGCACAGATGGTGTCCAGTGCGATGTGGTTCGGGGCATTTGGTTGTCCCGTCGAAGATTTTAATCTCAAAGCGGAGGGAGGGAGGGAGGGAGGGATAACCAGAAAGAAGTGAGTGAACCCTTCCCACCCCTCCCTTTCCCCGCAATCTCCCATTTCGTGTGAGATTTCTATTGGGGGGTTTCGTTAAAAGCCAACTTTGGCCCGGCCGCGTATGAATCCGGTCCCGTCCCATTAACAAACGTAACCTCCAGCCTCAAATAGTACGTAGGTATCGGGGGGAGTGAGGGAAAAAAGAAAGGAAAGCATAGTTCCTGTTCAATAAAATGATATTACCTACCCCACCTGGTCCTCGCACAGTCATTTTCTTTCTTTCCCTCTCCCTGGGAACAGGTATGCGGCGCGCCAGCTGGGCAAATGTGGGTGAGACATGTTGATCTCGGCCGCTGAGACACGAAAGGGGGTGTCGGGTGGTCTCGATGCGGCTTGTGACTTGGGTGTAGACCAGGCAACCTGCGTGCATTCCGTGCCATGAGATCTTGTGTCGCTGATGAGTTGCGCCGGGTGAGGAGATTTGCGCGTGAAGCGCAGTGTATGAGGGAATGGATCTTGAGGCAGGCTGCAAAATTGAACGTTGTACCGGAAACTATCTATGACGACGCCAAATCACGAGCCTTGATCACGAGATCAAACGCCTCTTCTCCATATGAGATCAGCCTTGTTTTGGTACACATTGTCAATCGTAGTACGATGTTGATATTGCCTCGCCAGTTCTTGAGCATCACTTGCCGGCCTCAGTGGAACGAGTATGTATTGTAAAACATCGTATACTCAGACCAACGACCTTGTCTTCCAACAAGAAGTAATGCAATAAGCAATAAAAAGTCAAGGCAATATGCAGTATCGGCAGTTATTTCACCGGTTTATTGTGGTGATTTCAACTTATGAAGACCATCAGGCCATGGCTTGCAGACATGTCTAGCTTCGTGGTATGCGTGCGAAGATGTTTTTAATTCAGATGCTTCTATGATACACTATGGCGATATTGTTTGTACCCAGCTAATTAAATAGGAACCAAGTATCGTGACTGTCGCTTTTATACGGGGTTGACTTGTACATTTACATTACTTGCGCGCCTCCCGCCTCCAGGGCTTTAACCAGCAAAGGCCTGGCCAACGGCGCCGGCCAGCTCGCCGAACAAGATGCCCTTGAAGACCCCCTCGCCCATATCTCGGGTCCATTTCCCGGCTTCTAGTAGCTTCTCCTTCCATGCTTCTTTGTGCTCTTCGGACAGTTCGTCCCAGCGTTTGGCCTCGTCGTCAGCCTCCCGGTGGGCGTCGACGCGGATCTGGTTTGTGGGAGTCTCGGCAGTGGGAGCCTCCTCCTCATCCTCGCCATTGCTCTCAGCCTCACTGTCCTTCTCGGTCTCGCTTTCCTCTTCAGCTTCGCTGTACTCCTCATCCTCTTCAGCCTCGTAATCTCCCTCCTCTTCTCCGGTTTCCTCATACTCGTCATTGTGCTCATCCTCCTCGTCAACGCCGCCTGGCAAGATGTCTCTAAGGATGAGGGTCTCTCTAGTCAGCTCCTCGTTGCCTCCGACGAGATTGGCGATGAAGCTCTCTTGAAGAAGCGCTGCAGCCTGATGGCTGGGGGTGCGCAGGGTGCCGTGCCACGAGGGCAGGATCTTGTGAGCGTGCAAGATGGGCTTGCTTCCTCCGTACACCTCCATGACGGCCTGTCCGATGATTGCCAGTAGCAGAACGATGACCGTCATGATGATGATGATGGGGCGAGACGAAGGTGTCTGTGACTTCATGGCCACGACGTATCTCGTCGCCCTCGGGGGGCCCTTTGGATTTCGCGGTGTCTTGTCCACATATTTCTTCAGGGGGATAGAGTACACTGAGACTGTGCTCTGTAGAGAAATGCTGGCGAGCTTGACGAACTGTGGGCGGGGGTTCGACTTTGGAGCGACGAATGTGGAAAACGCGAGGCCAGTAAGGTTATCAGCGCTGTTGGGGGTTTTGAGTGTGGTGAGGGGGTAGAGGTTGAGGAGGAGGGGAAGCTGCGCGGTGATCATGTGTTCCAGCGTATAGACGTAGACGGACGAGTCGTTTCCAGCGACGGCTACGAGAAACTGCGTCTCGGTCACTGGCGTTGTCAAGTTCGCCGGGGGGCTGAGATTTGTCACAGACAGGGCGGTTGCGTTGATCTTGCCCGGTATCCTTGCCGTAACCGCGAGCCTAGCCGTTTCGTGCCCTGGCTTCGGCAGGCGGAGCCCCTGAATGATGATGCCGTTCTTCTTTGGCAGGTTCGAGATGGCGAGGATGAAGTTGGGCGTCAGGAAGCGGATAGAGCGGAACATGGGCTTCTCTCCATGGTCGTCGGGCATCGTGTAGACCAGCTCTGGGTCGCCCTGCTCCTTGGAGATCTTGACCACATGCAGCTCGTACTTGTGGCAAAACGCAACTAGATACTCATTCTCGGCCGTTTGAATGACATCTAGATCCTCGGCCTCCCGGGGTAGCTCGAATACACCCTTGACCTTGGGATTGGGCCCAGTTGCCTCGAAGATTCCAATTTGGGGGTCCTTACCCATAGCTGTAGAGGCGACACCGAGCTGTCCGACAACGCGCAGAAGGCGCTGGTATGAGTTCTCGTCCGGGTCCGTGAACATCGATGTGCGCGATATCTCCGAGACCTTCGTCGAAGGGCCGGCGGCCTTCTCACGCGACTTGGGCAGCTCAATGGCGAGGGTGCGCAGGTGCTCATTGGTGCCTTTTGCGATAGAGTCGGGGCTCGAGTTGACGCCGGCGTAGAGGTGAGTCGTCTTGCCCTTGCGAGCGCCCAGGGCGAGGGACATTACGCTGTCCTCGTCGCGAGAGAGTGTGATATCGCCGGCCGTCTGGATTTCATTTTGGGATGTGGTTTCTAGAACCGCCTGGAGAATGGTTGTTAGCTGCGCTGCTTTGCGACCTTGGCATGCGCCGGGAGGATGGTAGGCTCAAGTAGTTACAATTTTGTTCCCAACGCCAGAGCGACCGGCGCCTCCTCCTCCGCCTACCACAAGCCGGTTCGAATCCTCCGTGTCGAAATCGATGGCATAGAGCGGGAAGTCGAGCTCGATACTCGCACTTTCGAATGGCGGAGCCATGGTCTGGGGCGTCGCGGCGCTGTGTTGAAGTGATGTTGGGAAAAAAGTAAATGCTGACGATAATTATGTTGAGAGGAGGAAAGGAGAACCGAATGGCAAGTTGCTGGCTTGTGTGGCGCTTGTTGCGCACAGAATGTATGGTTGAGACCAGATATTTGACAGTTGATGCCACACATGCAGATCGACGATGATGACGGAGTATTAGGGGTACACGTGTGGCTGGAGCCGCACCGCCACACCTTTACAGTTGAATGACAAAAGAAACGAGACACCAGATTCAAGAGCAGTCACTCGTAGAGCATTTCGTGCAACAAATAAAATTATTTGACAATATAAATTGTTATAGATTGATAATTTATTGTATATGATTACTTCAACTTTGATTATTAGCTCCCGATAACATGATGATAGCAATTGACTCAATCACATGGCGGCATCATGTTTAAGTGTATCAATTAATTTTGACGGTTGACCGAGGTAGATCTATTAATATAAATTGCACAAGAGGTGTAAGCAAAGTTCACGATCAACATCTGAAGATGCATTCGGAGATTTGTACATACTCCGTACGCACTACGCCCTTTGCCATTGACGCAGGATGTAATACCTGCTCAAATCGACCCTTTACTTTCAAGCTGCAACTGCCGAGTACTATGCAAATGAGGTTACATCCACCATACCTACCTATGTAGGTACTCTCATCTTCTATAGGCTGTGCCACCCCTCTGCAGTTTCAACCAGCCATAGTGAGGCATTCTTATAGCCACTAGTGGCTGGTTTTGTAGACTCAGCCGCACGAGGCAACCACCCAGCTTATCCTTACCCCTCCTCTTCCTCTTCTCTCCTGAGTTTTGTTAATACCCGGTCAGAATATTGTTCATCCGTCTGCGTACATGCAATAATTTTCACCATAACCAAATGAAGTAACTTTGACGTGAATAATGTCGTTTATGAAGAAGCTCAGCGCTGAGAGCTACCGAGTGGGATGGATCTGCCCGTTGGAAGTCGAGCAGCTTGCGGCAATGCAGATGCTTGACGAAAAGCACGAGCGCCTCAGCCAATCTCCCGCTGATAACAACGTCTATAACCTCGGGAGCATTAATGGGCACAACGTCGTCATTGCCGGCCTCCACGAGTCTGGAAATTGCCCCGCAGCGACTGTTGTCACTCAGATGAGGATGACCTTTCCCCATCTCAGATATGGTTTGCTGGTTGGCATTGGGGGTGGAGTGCCGGTTGAGACTGACGAAGGTATGGTCCGGCTGGGCCATGTGGTGGTCAGTAAGCCGACGGGCCAACACTCTGGAGCCATACAATATGACCATGGCAAGGCAACCCAAGGCCATTTTGAGCGCACAGGCTCCCTTATGCCGCCTCCAGCGGCACTTCTCAATGCTGCACAGGACCTAGCTGTACATCGGATGATGATGGACCATGATCCTGTCTGGAGGAACATACAAAGAATCCAGACGGAACGCCGGGGTCTGCGACGATTCAAGTTTCCAGGTTGCACCGCCGATTACCTCTATAAACCTCATTATCAACACCAGCGACCGAGGACATCTTGTGACAAAGCAGGATGTAACCCAGAGGAGCGTATCGAGAGAGCTATGGATCCAGATGAGGAGTATTTTGTTGTAGTGCATCGAGGCACCATAGCCTCTGGAGAATTAGTACTGAAGGATGCTGAGAAGAGAGATCGCCTAGCGGAGAAGCATGGTCTCTTATGCTTTGAGATGGAGGCTGCTGGGGCGCTTACCGAGTTTCCTTGCCTGGTTATTCGTGGCATTTCTGACTACTGCGACTCTCACAAGAACGATGACTGGCAAGGATTCGCGGCAGCTGCAGCGGCTGCGTATGCCAGACAATTGTTCTTTCACATGCCTATTGAGGTGACACAGATGTAAGTACAAGTTTGAGTGGAGGTCTTCATGTATGTATAGCTAACCGGTCAAGCAGACCCGAAAGTCAGATATCCACCGATTTATCCAAGCACGTTCGATGTATGTATGCATGCAAAGTAAATAAGAGCGATAATTTACATACTAAAAATCCCTAGTCTTGGTCCCATATAATGAGAACCCCGAGTTCGTTGGCAGATCTGATATCCTAGCTCGACTCCAACAACAACTTGATGTTGGCCAGCAACAAGGGCCTGTCAAGCCATCCCCGAGAGTCGCACTCTATGGTCTTGGCGGGATCGGGTATGTTATCTTGAGTATTGTTCAAGTGCATAATCTGACATTAGCAGAAAAACGCAGATTGCACTGGCATATGTGTACTGGCTCCGTGAGACCTACCCAGATGTTGCAGTATTCTGGGTACACAGCGGAAAAGCAGAACAATTTCATGAGGCTTATGCTTCCATTGCGAGAGAATGTAATGTTCCGGGGCACGACGATCCAAAGGTCGACATATTACGGCTCGTCAAGCAATGGCTCGAACAGATTTTCAAGACCCGGTGGTTAATGGTGATTGATAATGCCGATGATACCGAGCTGTTCTTCAGATCCCAACAAGACAAGCCATCAGTGACAGCGACTGCATCTTCTCATAGAGAAGACGAGCTTGGGTGCTATATCCCAGATTGTAGGCACGGATCAATTCTTGTTACCACCAGAAACAAACAGGCAGGGCTGAAGTTGGCCCAAGGAAAGTCGTTGATTGAAGTCGGCAGTATGGAGAAAAATGAAGCACACTTGCTGTTATGTGGAATTTTGGATGACAGTCAGCTTCCTGAACATGACACGCACCTCCTCGCGTCTAAACTTGAGCATATACCACTTGCCCTCGCACAAGCAGCGTCCTTTGTTCAAGAGAATTCCATACATATCAACGAATACATCCAATTATTGGGTGAGAGTGACTCAGAATTGCTTAGCCGTCTGAGTGAGTCTTTTGTGACAGTGGGAAGAGACTCAGAAACGCCGCATGCAGTCACAGCAACATGGATCATCTCTTTCGAACTAATAAAGCAGCGAAACATACTGGCAAGCAACTTTCTATCTTTCCTTAGCTTCTTTCATTGGCAAGCGATCCCCAAGGAGTTTGTGCATGACTATTACAGCCGCGTGTCACCGAGCGATGCACTGAACATCACAACGGCAGCAATTACAAAGGCTCTGGGCATCCTCAAGGCCTTTTCTTTAATTTCAGAAGACAAGGACCGAAATATCAGCATGCACCGGCTCGTACAACTAGTGACGCGCAAATGGCTTGCTGTTAGAGGTACAACCGCTGGGTTCGGACAGCGAGCTCTCAAAACGGTGTCTGAACTCTACCCATGTGGCGACAGTTACGAGACGCAAGGAAGATGTTCAGAGCTTCTTCCACATGCATGTGCCATTCTAGAGAATAATAGATGCACTCCTTATGGCGAAACGGATACATGTTGGGCAGGAACTTCCCCTCTCTCAGCGTCACAGACAACACATTCAAGAAAGCGAAACGCTACGAAAGCAGGAATTGTAAATGACGTGACCGAAAAGAGGCATCGTTCTGAGAAGGCATCGGAAGAGCTGCGTGCAAAGGCACGTCTATTGTATAATATGGGGAAGTATTTCCTCTACCAAGGCAACTGGAACAAAGCGGAAGAGATCCAAGTTGAAGCAATGACTATATTCATTGAGCAAGAGGGCAAAGAAGATAGATGGACACTCTCCAGTATGCATTATCTTGCATTAATCTATACCCGGCAGGGCCGATGGGAAGAGGCGGAGAAGCTACAGGTGCAAGTGCTGAAGACTGATAAGATTCAGCTAGGAGCAGATCATCCTGATACACTCACCAGTATACATACTCTCGCAATAATATATACCCGGCAGGGTCGATGGGAAGAGGCGGAGAAGCTACAGGTGCAAGTAGTAGAGGATTCTAGGATTAAACTAGGAGCAGGTCATCCTGATACACTTATTAGCGAGCACGCTCTTGCATTAATATATACCAAACAGGGTCGATGGGGAGAGGCAGAGAAGCTACTGTTACAAGTAACAGAGACCTGCAAGAGTAAACTAGGAGCAGATCATCCTGATACACTTATGGCAATAGCCAACCTCGCTAGGACTTGGCATAGTCAAGGCCGATGGGAAGAGGCAGAGGAGCTACAGTTGCCAGTGATGGAGACTCGCAAGATTAAACTAGGAGTAGATCATCCTGACACACTCACTAGTATGGCAAGCCTCGCTGGGACTTTGTACAGTCAAGGCCGATGGGAAGAGGCAGAGGAGCTAGAGGTGCAAGTGATGGAGACTCGCAAGATTAAACTAGGAGCAGATCATCCTGATACACTTATGGCAATAGCCAACCTCGCTAGGACTTGGCATAGTCAAGGCCGATGGGAAGAGGCAGAGGAGCTAGAGGTGCAAGCGATGGAGACTCGCAAGATCAAAATAGGAGTAGATCATCCTGACACACTCACTAGTATGGCAAACCTCGCCATCACTTGGAAAAATCAAGGACGAGATAATGATGCTATGGCCTTGCTACAGAAGTGTGCCGAGGCCCGACGGCGGGTTCTTGGGACGAACCATCCTGAGACTCTGGACGTTTTATCCATTTTGAATGATTGGAATGATGGAATCAGCATGGGGAATGATGGCAGGTCGGAAGATGTTTGAGGGATTGCTTAAATAATGAATTCACTTTGGAAATTTTCTAACGCGCCAAGGTGTTGAAAAGGATGGACCAAAAATATTCTCATTTGGTTTCTACACTGACATTGCAATCTGGGCTTGTCAATGCGTACATTTTAGTATAATGATATGATTTTACGCTCAGTGCAATAAATGATTGCATCGCCCTCATGATATTTACTCTCGTTGTCATGCAGAGTGACATCGAAGTCAACTCCTTACGGATTGGCTGTCCTTGTGGATAGAAACTAGCTTGACTCCCTGCAAAATAGCTGTTACTGGGGATAATAGTAAAGGTCCGGTCTATCGCATGTCTTGATGAAAGACCCCTGAGCCAAGACTTGATAAATGGCGTGTTATAATGAGGGCCACGATGAGAGATAGCTAGTTCTGCTCCCTGTATAATTATTGTCCTTGTGGATTATGGCTAGGCCCACTGTTCACGAAATACCTGTCGAGATGGATGATGGCTTAGTCGGGCTCGCAGCCATCGTCCGTCACAGCGGAACATAGGTGAGTCGGCTTCCTACGGAATAGCTATCTTTACGGATGACAACTGGATCTAATATGGGCTATTTCCCGATATATAAGCTGATGGCTATAATATAGCCAATTCCCGGAAGGGGATACATAAAACTTTGCCCAGCATTATATATTCCAATGGTTCCCCGCTACTCTATTACTGGCCTGGGCCTCCAAAATCATTCGTTGGTCAAGTTGATATGTACTGCCTTGACATTATAGTAGCCCCTCAAACCATCCTCCCCAAGCTCCCTCCCCAATCCACTCTCTTTCACGCCCCCAAACGGGACCCTCACATCCGAGTCGTTACTACTGTTTACCCATATCATCCCTGCTTCGATATCCCTCGCCAATCTATGCGCCCGGGCCAAGTCATTGGTAAATACCGCTCCTGCAAGACCATATCGTGTTTCGTTTGCGATCGATAGTGCTTCCGCCTCGGTAGTGAATTTCGCAATGGCCGCGCAGGGCCCGAAAATCTCCTCTTGAAAGACGACTGAAGAGGTCGACACGTCTGTAAAGATTGTTGGGGGGACAAAGAAGCCCGTGGAAGGTAAAGCTGCGGAAACCGGCTGATATATCGAGGTACTAGCTGCCTCGGCCGATGAAATGTACGCAAGTATTCGATCTCGCTGTTGCGCTGATACCTGCGGACCCTGGAACGTAATCTCATCAAATGGGTCACCCAGCACCGAGACTTGGCTGGTGTAGGCCTTCAAACGATCCAAAAATTCGTCGTATACTTTCTTTTGCACAAGAATCCTCGAGGTTGCCGTGCACACCTGCCCTTGGTTGGCCATGATGCCCTCGTGAGCCCAACGCACGGCCTGCTCCAAGTCACAGTCTTCAAAGACAATCAGCGGGCTCTTGCCACCTGTCTCAAGCGTAATCGCCTTCATGGTAGCCGCCGCCATCCGCGTAATCTCCTTGCCGGTAGATGTGCTCCCAGTGAACGCAATTTTATCTACATCCGCGTGGGAAGCCAGCGCTGCCCCGGCCTCGTATCCGTACCCGTTGACGATATTGATGACGCCCGGCGGGAAACCAGCTTCCCGGATCAGGGCTGCGAGATAGAGCATCGATAGTGGAGTGTTCTCTGCGAGTTTTAGGACGATTGTGTTGCCGCAGCAGAGGGCAGGGCCGAGCTTCCATGCTGCCATGGCCAGAGGGTAGTTCCATGGGATGATTTGGCCACATACACCGACGGGCTGTTTGAGAGTGTAAGCCATTTTCCCAGGGCCAACATCAATGACAGAGCCAAAAATCTTGTCGGCGAAGCCAGCATAGTAGCGAAGAACCTCCGAGAATTGTGGCACATCGTAGGACCGTGATGCTGAGAGGGGCTTCCCGTTATCCAAACTCTCAATGGTGGCCAATGTCTCCGCGTGTTCGTCCACGAGAGAAGCCAGCCTCACCATGAGATTCCCGCGGTCTGTGCCGGAAAGAGATTTCCAGGCTGGACTGCGGAGAGCCCTCCGAGCCGAGGACACGGCATGATCAATGTCTGTTGATGTCGCAGCGAAAACAGAGCATATACCTTGCTCTGTACTGCACCAAAAAGAATTAGGCTTAAGATGCGGGCATGGAGATCGTAAAAAAACTCACAATGGATCAACAGTTTCCAGTGCTTTGCGTTCTTGGCTCCTAACAAACTCATTGTCTATGAAAAGACCAAGAGGCTGGGTCCATTGAAGGCCATTGCGGGCCGTCAGCTGTGTCTCCAGCTGATTCTGAGAGCTCCATCTCCTGGTCAAATTTACCAAGGGTCGGCGAAGCTTTGGCCTTAAGGAGTATAAGCTGCGCATATCTCATGCCCTAGATTTCCCTTGATCTTACAATCGAACCTACCGGAAATGGCCTGCCTCCTTCGGCAAACACAATGGAGTACGGAGTCTGCCTATTCCAAGATCAACATTGAATTGCACCGATAAGTGATATTGTACCAACCGAGAAGTTTTGTTTGGCTGGCTGGGATGGACATCATGGAGGTTGCTTGGTTGTGGTCTTCTGGTGAGGGGTCTCCAGATGTCCGGGGCCGGATTTCGGATCCGGAATTATGTCCTCGGCTGAAATTTACTTGCGAGGTTTCATATGAAATTAGCTGAAAGGGATGAAAATGCAGTTTTTTTCGTGGAAATTACCATACAAAGAACCATAGGATGTCCCCAAAGACTTGGTTAGTTCATCAAACTTGTTTCTTATTAACTATCCTCCTACAAGCCTGATTTAAATGTTGTATCTAGGGTCTCTCTCTTGGTGGGGGAGTCGCGTGCCATCAAATTGAGTGTACACCAAAGCTCTTTTTCGCGTAGGGCAGGGATCTTTATTTTACCAAACATAGAAAGAAGAGAACGATTAATTATGCTATAGTATTGAGCTTCATATTATGTTCATTATTGGGTTAATTGTTTTATGCGTTGAATTCAACGCTGAAGTGTCTCGATGTGCCATGTTTTATGTCAGTCGCTCGTCTGATTTTATTTCCGGGATTAATGGTCGGACCGCTACCAAACGGCGATGTTCGCCGATCTCGGACAGAGAACGCAAACACTGCCAATTCAGCCCATCTCTTGAAGGCAACATCGACGTCGCCGAGACAAAACATACCTACCCCCAACCAGGCACTCAATTGGCCTGAGACGTACCCGAAATCATGCTCCCTGCTACCTCGGTGGCCGTTGCGCACGGCCACCGCCAAGCCGCCCGGTCTCTCCTCACGTCTTCGAACCCATTCCTGGCCTCCCCACGCCAAACACCCTCCCGATTCACATCCACCAAATTCCGGGCGACTCCCAGCTGGCAAGGGCGAGGTTTCGCTACTACGACAAATCCCAACCCTCCCTTAGGGAAAAAGAATGCGTCGAACGATGTTCCGTCCCGCATCGCTCTAATTGGAGCTCGAGGGTACACTGGCCAGGCTCTGATCGACCTTCTCAATAACCACCCCTACATGGACCTTCGCCATGTGTCATCACGCGAGCTGGCAGGCCAAGAGCTCAAGGGCTACGACAAGCGCAAGATCATATACGAAAACCTGAGCCCCGAAGACGCGATCGAATTAGACAAGTCTGGCAAGGTAGACGGATGGGTTCTGGCACTCCCCAACGGCGTGGCCAAGCCCTTTGTTGAGGCCTTTGACAATGCCAAGTCGAAGAGCGTTATTGTCGATCTCTCCGCCGACTACCGATTTGATGACTCGTGGACGTACGCTTTACCGGAGCTCACCAAGCGATCCGCGATTTGCCAGGCTACTCGGATCTCGAACCCTGGCTGTTATGCGACGGGCGCCCAGCTCACCCTGGCCCCCATGCTTGAACACCTGGGAGGCGAACCCTGTATATTTGGTGTGTCGGGGTACTCTGGCGCAGGCACTCGACCCAGCCCGAACAACGATCTTAACAGATTGAAGGACAACTTGGTCGCATATTCGCTGACAGGACATATTCACGAGCGAGAAATTAGTCGGCATCTTGGCACTCCGGTGGCTTTTATGCCACATGTTGCTTCCTGGTTCAGAGGCATTCATCTCACCGTCAACATTCCCCTGAATAAAACCATGACCTCGCGCGACATTCGCCACATCTACCAGGACCGATATGCTGGCGAGAAGCTCGTCAAGGTTGTCGGTGAGGCTCCTCTTGTAAGAAGTATTTCCGGGTTACATGGTGTCGAGATCGGGGGATTTGCTGTCGATAGTACCGGCAAGAGGGTTGTTGTTTGCAGCACGATAGACAACTTGAACAAGGGGGCTAGTACTCAGTGCCTACGTAAGTTTCTTGGTTCCAACATATGTTATGATCCTCGCTAACCTCACAAGAAAATTTGAATCTCGCACTTGGTTACGCGGAGTACGAGGGTATTCCTACCATGTAAAGGATCCAGCTAGATTGTATTGTAGAGTTGACTAGCTCATTTCTTCAAAGGCCCTTTCTGGTTCAGCCTACTCAATGGCCTTAGAGAGGCTTTTTTTGTATGTGCCTTTAATCCATTAGAAATAGATGCAAGCGATAGCGCTTTTGGCCGTGTCCGACGGGATGCGCGCATGCGAAGGGTATCAAGCTATCAGCACCTTTAGGAGGGCTGCTGTTTGGTCAGGCAACGGGCTATCTACCGCAGCATCTACCGAAGGGAGAGTGCGCACTCCCAGTCTCGGTAATGTTTTGTTTGGCGTAACACCACTGGTGCGCTTGATCTTAGAAGATGATAAATGATTGAATGAAAATAGGCGTCGAATATCACACTGATTCTGAATCATGCTCAAGAAAATCCGGTCTACTAAGGCCATTCACTTCACGCTTCTTCAGAGGCGGAGCAGATCCCACAGCTTTCTGTGCTCTTCTATTCTTTGACGGCGCGAATGGTCTTCCCAGCAGCTTTTCGCACCTTGGTGGTCTTTTCCTTTCGTGAGGCCCACCACAATCTGGTCGGTCACTTCTCCCGCTTTCTGGTTCTTTTCCCTCAGTGTTCGTGGGCTCGGATACGCAGCGAGGCTGTAAAACATCGATCGCACTTCGCATTTCCCAGTGCTTTGGGCTCGCCACATCCAGTACACATAGCCGTATTTTTGTGTGAAAAGCGCCCTTTGCTCATCTTTTTTTCTAAATGCGACTCCGCAATATTGTTACGATCGCGTTTAGAAACCTGGTATCGATAAAGGCGCTTAGTTGCTGCATCAGGGCACATCAGCCTTAACAACTCTGTATATATATCTGTGCCTTGAGCTACCGCACTCTATACATAATCTTCATAGAATCTATAACTGTTTACATTGCATTTATGAGATAAATCACATCGTCTGGTTGGTTGTGTTCACAAATACAGCTTGAATGCTTCTGTTTCGCGTTGCGATTTACACTGGTAAATCTCACGTAATTGCAGCCTAATAGCTGTAATATGCAGTGTTGACTGCAGCAATAAGCCGTCAGAAATCGCAGGAACGAAAACGGGATAGGTGAGATGCTTGTCCTTGGAGTGGAAACAGACGCGCTCATGATCACAGAGCTTAGTAGGTTACTACTAGGTGGATACATTTGCGAATGCCCTCATGCTAAGAGCAACAGGGGTAGTCCTCGCTGTTGGGAGACCGCTTTTTTTCTCGGGCTGTTGCTACTTCTGCTCTACGGCCCTCTAATAAATAAGAGGCGGAAAAGTTATTTTTCTTTCAAGAGGATTCAGGGGAAATACTTTGACTTTGCAACTGACGATGTATGTTTGTGGCTCGCATCGTCGTTTAAGGGAGAACCTCATCTACATGGCATCTTGTGAGGCGTACACGTACAGTACAGCTCCCACCCGATCTCGCTGGTCCAGACAATTCCGTTACTCTTCAGTGCCTGTGGCCTTCTATTTTGAGGTGCTCTATGCGGGAATATGGTGTGTTTTAGTACTAGGCAGGTAGAAACTAGAGCTCTAGCGTGATGGTGTTGGATTTTGTGGATTTAGTAGGTATTAATAGGATTGATCTAATGCGAATGTGAGCTCTTCCTTGAACACGAAAATTCAGCCTTGGGCTGTACCTCTCGCTTAAAAGTTTACGAAAGTCCTCAACGTGCATGCAACTACGATAAATGGGGGTAGGACCAAGCTTAGGCGCATAATCATAATATATGCAGTATGATTCTCCTCCATCTGTCTAGTTTGCAGCCACGGAGGGATCATACTATTATTACCTTGTCTGAAGTGGAGAAGGATAAAGAGTACAGGGGTAACAGGGCTGAAGTGAAGAGTAGTGCGCCGGGAATGATAAAGAGGCTTTGGATTCTAAGAAATGATGTCAGGCTCTGAAATTCTCTTGCCTTAGATAGCTCTCTGACCTTAAGAGCTTGAAAAATTGTGCATATATTTGAGCATCGCTTCTGGTTTATTTATCCTCCGCCTTGAATGGCCGGCTGACGTCGTTAGCCATGCTACTCTACAACGCTGTTCCTATCATTTTTTGTTTGGCCCTGAGGGCCGAAGCAGGCAGAGATATTGGAACCGAGACCGCGACGGTTTCGAATCTTCCCAGAAACGCAGAACGGGAGAAAGCGAATGCAGCTATTTCCAAGCAGCCAGCAATCCTTGGACACCCAATAAGTGGTCATGCTGCATATGACGTGGTCAGTCTAGTCAGTTTGCTACACAGTGAAAGTCACTATGATACTAACTAGATGCTGTAAAGGGTTTGATGGGGGGCGAAAACAAATCTGGAGAGAAATCAGTATTTAAGAGCAAGAGCAAAAGCACGCCTGAGCACGATATTCTTTTCAAAAGAAAAGTAGTTCCCAAGAAACCAGCACCCAAGAAGCCAGCACCCAAGAAACCAGCACTCAAGCCAGTAGCTAAGAAGCCAGCACCCAAGAAACCAGTACCTAAGAACATCAAACCGGCTGCAAAGCCAGTACCAAAGAAACCAGCACCCAAGCCGGTAGCTAAGAAGCCAGCACCGAAGAAGCCGGCGGCTAAGAAATCAGCACCCAAAAAGCCAACGCCTAAACAACCAGCAGCCAAGAAGCCAATACCCAAGAAACCAGCAGCCAAGAACATCAAGTCGCCAGCTAAGAAACCGGCAGCCCAGAAATCAGCAGTCAAGAAACCAGCGGCCAAGAAGCCACCAGCTAAGAACACCAAACCGGCAGCTAAGAAACCAGTACCAAAGAAGCCAGCAGCCAAGAACATCAAGTCGCCAGCCAAGAAACCAGTGACAAAGAAGCCAGCACCAAAGAAGCCAGCACCAAAGAACACCAAACCGGCAGCCAAGAAACCAGCAGCCAGGAAGCCAGCAGCCAAGAAACCAGCACCTAAGAAGCCCACACGAAAACCGGCATCTAAGAAGGCTACTCCTAAGAAACCAGTACTACAAAAAGCCGCCTCCAAAAAAGTTGGCAGCAAGAAACCTGTTTTAAAGAAGGCCACATTGAAACCAGCAACTAAAAAGGCCACTTCGGCAAAGGCTTCTTCTAAGAAATCAGTAGCCAAGAAGGCCACGCCGAAGGCAGCCCCGAAGACAGCGTCAAACAAGGCTGGCAAAAAGTCGAACCCAAAGAAGGCAGGTGGAAGGAAGGATGCTCCCAATACGGCCCGGTCCAAGGGAAAGAACCCTACCAGTGGCAGACCCAGGCCGGTGGTGAAGACTCACAGCAGAGTTGCTTCCAAGGGCCGAACTAGTCCCGCGGGGAAAGCTATCTCTGCAAGAAGGAATCGTGCCAAGACCAAGGCCATCTCTAAGAGCAACAGCGCACCAAGCAAGCCTGCCTCGAAGAACAAAGCCTCAAACAAGAGTAGCTCTCGGTCAAAGAGCAAAGGGGCTTCTAAGGCCAAGCCAAGTCACAAGGGGAAAGCCGCTACCAAGGGAAATTCCAGTCACAAAGGAAAAGCTCCTTCTAAAGCGAAGGACAAGGGCAAGGCGATTCCCAAATCCAAAGGTGCTACGAAGGGAAAGCCTAACAACAAAGCAAAGGCCGGTAAAAAAACCAAGACTGCTGGTAAGGGGAAGTCTGCTCGCAGAGGAAAGGCCGTTTCTAAGACGAAACCTAACCGCAAGGGAAAGGCCACATCGAAGCAGAGATCGCGTCACAAAGGAAAGGCTATTCCTACAGCTAACCCAAAAGCAACAACCAAAGAGAAATCTAGTCGCAAAGGCAACCCTGTATCCAAAGCCAAGGCTGGTCACGAAATCAAGGATAATGCGAAGGAAAAGCCCGCTCATCCCACGGTTGATATTCAAAAACCAAGCCCCAATACTCCCAAACTCCCATCGGCTAAGGCTGGCCCTGCATTGAAATGCCGGGACCCGAAAGCATGCAGCTATGGCTCATCACCCCGCCCAACAAATGATGGCAAATTGATAGCCACTAATGATCCCAAGGTCCCTTTGAAGGACATAAAAGACCGGCCAAACAATGTTAAAGATTATGTTGCTCCTGGGCAACATGCCATGTACCTTGCTTCTTGGCCGAATGTACATGAACCTATCCCGGCAGGTACAGAATATATCACCATCAAGATGGGAGACGGCGATGAAGAAAGACATGATAAGTATGACACACATTCTGGAAGCTATTCATGGGCTCTCAGCAAGAACCAAGACCCATCAGATGTACAGAAGCAAAATCACTACAAGGCTCAAGTGGAGCAAGCGAAGAAGGATGGAAAAAAGCCACCAGATCCTATTCCCGAAATGAAGATACCAGCAAAACATCGCAAAGGACGGCCAGGCGAGAGGGAGGAAAAGAGAATATTTGGATCTAACAAACCGACACAACCAAAGGGGACGCGTGAGTACCATGTTCAACTTTCTATTGTGACATTAGTCTAATTATCTATTGTTTGTAGTGGGATGGACTGAGAAGCATGACATTTGGCCTAAGACAGAGGCAGAGCTTGAGAGGCAAGATAAGGAACAAGGGATATTTGGACCCCACCCGAGGCCCATTACCGCACAGCAGATGGCAGACGGCATGTAAGTCACCTGAAGCCAATCCACTTACAACAGACCTTGAGATTAACTCTCTTATCACAGAGCAAGAGCGCAGGATCATATCAAGAATCATGCATCTGAGGCGGAAGGGACAGAATTCAGGCATGAGATGGATAACATTATGTTGCTGACCAACCACGCAAGAGTCCGGAAACAAAGGCCTTATCAACGAAGTCTTAGCGTTGAAGCCTAGCTACTTAAAAAAAACATCCAAAAATAAACTTCCCCATCATTGTATGAATACTCAAGAATGATCACGCGTATTGCAGGAGGTCAAAAATATTACACGGTTGAATAGTAACGAACATACTTCTCGCGCCAGACGAAGAATATACAAGATACCTAGATCATGATCAGAAACCAACTTTCTCCAAAAATGGACTTCTTCACTGGGAGCATCATAAGATTTTATGGGGAGAAGTATCGAGTTTTTGTGTATGAATATTCGTATTTCGCCCGGTGAGATACCTGCTCAAACAAAGGTCTACGGGCCTAATCGGACTATTCCCCGCGGGCTTTATTCGGGTTCGCGGGATATTCGCCGAGTATGTGATCGAAATGCTTGCTCTCAGTAAAATACATATAGTAACACGGCTGTCTCATGAGCCTCCTTTGCTCGGGGTATTCGCCTCTGTCCCAATCAAAGACTACATCACCTTTCGCGCCTTGTTCGTGAGCATAGATAAGAAGATCTATGTGAACTGATTCAGCTACCCTGATTAAAATCGTAGCCCTTCTGTTGGGGCAGCTTTCCTCGCTATACATATCTAACTTGGAATGAATTGGTTTCACTCGGTCAATGAAGTCCCTGCAGGCCGCTTGGAGCTCAGCGACTGGGTTGAAGAGCTCAGAGGTCGTGTCTGCTGTTCTCTTGGGATGAACTAAATCGTCTTCGTCGATTGTTTCTAATTTCGACTCTAAATCGTCGGCGTCCTCCAGAAGGCAGGCGACTGGACTTTTTATTTCGTAGAAGACCTTGTCGAACATCTTAAACACGGTATGTCCAGTGTTGTCGCCGCCGCCCAGCGGCTTCACCTGGCTCAAGAGGCCATCAACGGCTGTCTTGGCCTCGGCGAGCGTGTCCTCGCGCACATTGTACAGGTGTAATATGCGCACGGTCTTATCGTTATCGTCACCCTCGATCATGAGGACCACGTCGCGGTCACGCAACTTCAAGTCAAGCTCATGCAGCCCAGGACCATCAGGGGTCAGCGAATATGTGACGCTTGAAAAGGGGCCTACGTCGTTGTCATGATAATGCGGCGGGTACTCCATCTTGAGGAAGTAAGGGTGGTCTTTTGTCGGGTTGTGTCAGTCCTCGCTTAGTCTTACACTAGTTAAAGCGACGAATTCTGTACAGGGCAATGGGGATGGCCTTACTTTCTAAAGAGGCTGTTTTCGGGAAGTGTGTTGTAATCTTGGCTGGCCTGCCTCCAAGGTTCTTTGTGTAGGTGGGTAGACAGGGTATATAGTCAGCGCAAGGAGCAGTAGGAAGAGGAGGGGTTGGTCTTGGGAGGGGTAGAAATGGTAGCCTTAAATCGAGGAGGGGCATCTTTAATGCCTCTAAAAATAGCCATGCCAGCTGAAAAAATATCCTCCACCTTTATGTTGGCTAGGTATGCAAGACTTGAAGCCAAGTAGTAATCAACAAGCGTTTAATTTGGCGTCTGACTCATCTTAGTAGCTCTGTCCATGAGTAGCCCGGGTAGGACGCATTTTGTAACAACGTCTCCCTGCGATACCCACGATAAATCCACTCGATTGCACCCAAACAAGCGTGTCAATCTCGTCTCGCACTTCTGTAGGATTTATGCGATTAGGTTAGCGAGCTCTATAATGGATTAGGTAGATGTCGCCAGTCTGACACGATGAGCTACTGATATGGCATGCAGCCCATTAGAAGTCGGATTGGGGACCTTATGGGCTGGAATGGCTGCGATTCTACCCAACCTGAGGGCTAATGAAGTGGCAATGGTGCTGATGCTAAGCTTCATCTCCGCGAAAATGGAGTGAATTCTCTTCTGGGATTTGCTTCTTTGTAGTTGTTATTGATGTTGGGTGAATCAGACCAAGAGCACTGCTGAATGGTGTGTCATGAATCGATATATTGTCTCCTTGTAACTGTTCGATAATTCTGTCTGAGTCTAGATGGCATAGCTATTGGTTGAGAAGCCTATTGTATTGTCCTTCGGCGCAACTTAAGATGGTCGCCCCTAGCGATGAGCATTTTCTGGATATGCAGCCAAGTACTTCAGGCGTCTGTTGCCAAACTTGGTAACTTCAACTATTTCCAAATATACTTCTTGGCTCTTAATCCAAAGATGGATACTCTCAAAGCATGGTCAGTCTTCCGCAGGGCTCAAATTGACGGTATGATCCAACAGGGCCAACAAGACACCCTGTGTGGCACCATCGACTCCTCACCTTAAAACGATCACCATACAGTATACGCTTAACTGCCCACCAGGAGTATTTTGCGATTATGAACTCCGCAATATTTGGTACAATCCTAACTGGGCTGCCCTCTTTATATATCTAGCTAGGCAGGATATACAGTTGGCACAATGTATAGCAGGAGGGGAAGGGGGCTATTAGTCTTCAATGCCTCTAAAAATAGCCAGACTAGCATGAAAAACACTGATCCTCCACCTTTATGTATAGATATGCAAAGTTTGAGCTTGAGTATCATGTCATTTACCAAGGGCTGGCATTTCGGGATAGACAATATCGAGGTTAGCTTCTGCAGCTTCTGTGAGAGTCTCCGAATGACTGGAGCCGGCCCCGAATTCACGATTATTTTAACGGCCGATAATCATTCGATCCGCCCAACTGTGACTAGAGCTTAGGTGTTGCTATTAAGAACATTGATATACTTAGACAGCGGCTTTGTACAAAAGAATGATCCTCTATAACCTAGCTATAAGTCCCCGAGCTCCTAACTTGTCCTCTACTGCCCCTCAACCTGAGCCAGGGTACCCTGAATCGGGCGCCTATGGGCTACAAGCTTCCTTAATGCCTCCTAGCTCTTGCTTCGGTGCGTAGGTTACGGCGAGCCTTTTTGGGCGCGGGCTTGGCTGGTTTCTTGGGAGCACCCGTGGCCGGTTTCTTGGGAGCACCCGTGGTTGGTTTCTTGGGAGCACCCTTGGTTAGTGGGTTGGGCGGCCCAATGTTGACCGGGGGCTCCATCACTGGGAGCTTTTTCTTTTTGCTGTCGATTGAACACTCAGTGTTTTTATTTGCGAAGATATGTCTGCAATCATCATTCTTTTTTTTGCACTTCATTACCATCGTACCAGGTTGTTAGTGAAGGGTCCCCGTGACAATCCTTTGTGATCGTTTGCTTACACGGCTATCGCAACGGACAAGAGTGCTACGCTGCTCCCATAGTTTCACCTCTGCGCGATACCCGGTATGCACCCAAACGTCTCTAAGATGACAATAACCGTCCGGTTCACATTTCTATACAATGTATGTGTTAAGTCAGTGAGCGGTGTAATTGATCGGCCACCATGGACCAGGCTGCTGGTCAGACACGATTAGCTATTAACATGACTTACCCCGAGTTTAAAAGGAGGATTAGGGTCATCATGTTGTACTTTGGGCGGGATGGCTGTGGCTCTGCCAACAAGCGCGAGGCCAGTGGCAATGACGGCGATGCTAAGCTTCATTTCTGGGAAAAGAGGGGGAATATTCTTCTGGCGTGTGCTTTGTCGTTGTTGTGTGAAACAGATCAAGCTCAACGGGGGATGGGTTTATATGCATCGGTGGGTGATATGTTTTATTTCTGTACGGAGTAGTTCCTGAATAATTACATCTAAACTTAGATTTCTGCCAGCATCCTGTTGAGCCAACAGTGGCTTGGTCATTGTGGAGAGCAGAAGGACGAGGGTTCGCAAAGTCGTTGGTTGGTAGGCCCATGTCCATGATGACAATCCCCCCAGCCGCCGAAATGAGCTCTGGTAAAAGCAACCACCTGGGGCCAGTGGATGTGATAGCGTAGCCTCCAGAGAGCGCCTTGCAATGCAGGCTCATGTTTCTTGTTCGTAATGAAGCGTATATCTACATACATGGACAATGCGACTAAAACAGGGCACAAGAATGCTATTTCCTCCCATCGTGTGATTCAGAATAATCAGACAAGGCTGGATGTAACATTGATATTACCAACAGCATTATGCAGTCATGCGAGCCTACTTAGCCCCCGCCAACAACCGCACACTGTCACGCGTACATAGTATCCGCCACCAACTGCAATCCCCCCCTGCGGCTGATTGATGGGGATTTTATTCTTAGGGGAAAACGTGGCAACCTCACTAGTATTCTGGCAGTCTCTGGTAGTGAAAGCGAGATTTGAGAGGGCAGAGAGGGAAGGGCTGAACAAACACGGGAATCAGAACTTGTCATTGTCGTGCCTAGACACAGCCAGCGTGTATGACCTTGGAGCACCTTCTTTGAACATGCGGGCTAAACGCTCTCCATAACGCTTCAGTATTGCGATTATCCAGCTTTCCATTACCATACTTTGTGCTCAATTCCTGAACGTCAGTTCTAGTTCGAAAGTCGAGGGTGATGTAGTCTAGGACATTGAATTTTGGTTTGAATGAAATGTAGCGCCCCAATGGAATCCATACATGTTGCAACAAGTTCTCAGCGGTCTTGAAGCTCGTGAAGTGACTGGATCTCTTTGCCTCCCATGTTCTTGTAGCATTTTTCAGCATCTTCCAGGAAGCTCGTAGTTTGTGAGAAGTCAGTCTCGCAAAATGCGAACCCTAGCTCGGGCTATTGATGATATCTTCTAGGTAGCTTGCAACTAATACACCTAAACACTCTTACTAGTGGTGGCTATGAGGCTGGTTACTGCTCAGCGAGAAAGGAAGTTGTCGACGCGATAGGTATTTATCTGCTACCTACAGGCTCGAGATATACCTGAAGATATCCGAAAATTGGCGTAAACCTTGTGTCATACTCAACGCGTTGCGTGGGTGGCCGGTCAATCTGGGGGCCTTCAACAAGGACGGTGACATTGTTGTCAAACTTCTTAAGAATTTACAGGACCGCTTCCCTTGAGGAACCCTAAGCTAACTTGGTCGGTGCCACGAATTCCCGCGAGTGATGGGCAGGAGCGCATACCAACTCACAGTTCGCTTTGGCCTTGCCAAGAGAGTGAAGCAAGATGTGGGCTACGTCGAAGTATTCAAACGATCTTAGAGCAGTAAGTGACTGTGGGTCATCATCACAAGCCTTCGTGGAATTTTTTAACTAACGAGTTTTCCCAGGTAGCTAATTACAAGTAATGGGCCTGAATAGACCTGGCCATACCATAATCAGACGATCCAGGAGCCTTCCATCCTTCTCGAATGAGTTCTGCTTGCTTACAACGTATACTTGAACAATGGGCTGTTGTCTCCCATGTCAGCGAGCTCCTCGTCCGTGTACATTGCCCGGACCTCCTCCTCGCTCATCTTGCCATCGCGCTTGTTACAGCGCCAGAGCCCAAGCTCGAGAAGCAAGGCGGCCAACATTCCGGCAAAAGTCAGGCCCAGCGATGTTCCATACCCTGTGGGATAGCGAGGCTTCTCCTCGTCTTTGTACATGAAGCTCCCGATGATCCCGGCTGTATTGGCCATGGTCAGCATGAAGCCAATCCCGGACGCGCGCTTGGCCGGGCCGGCGAGGTTGTTGGACATCCACGCCGCCACGTTGGGCGTGATGGGATAAAAGCCAACGCAGCAGATGAAAATGGCTGTGTAAGACTCGGCAATCCGGTTGTTGAGGTTGGGGGCAAACCCGAATAGCATGGCGAAGCCGGTGAGAACAACCAGCTGGGAGACAACGATGAAGGGCATGCGCCAAGTTGTACGGTCGGAGAAGCGGGATGCAATGTATGAGGAGATGCAGCCTAGGATGTATGGAGGCACCGTAAGGAGCTGCGCATTGGCTGAAGAATAGCCCATGTTCTTGATAATCTGTGGCATTGTAAATTTGACGCCGTAGTTGGTGCCAGTGTTGGTCCAATAGATGATGGCGGCAAGGTACAACTTCCAATCAAGTACGACGGAGCGCAGGACAGGCCACGAGGTCTTTGTTCCCTTTGATTGGATCTCGCGGCCGCCATCCTGGATAATCTTGCGCAGGATCAGGTATCGCCTCTCGTCATTTGTAAGGATCTTGGAGTTTTCTGGGGTATCCAGAAGTAGAAAAGGGGTCGCCAGGCCGACAGCAATGGAAGCCAGACCTTCGATGATGAAGATCCAACGCCAGCCCGCAATGCCTGTTCTGATTAGCATACATCTACATCTACACCTTCCCTTGTTAGACTCACCAGCAACACCATCCATCTTTACGATCAGATATGCCAGAAGGCCTGAGAACGCTCCCGCAAGAGCTGCAGCCATGTAAAAGATGGAATATCGTGTGCCCATCTCATTACGGTCGTACCAGGTCGAGATGATATACAACGCTCCAGGGAAGAAGCCGGCCTCAGTGACACCGAGGAAGAACCTCGCTGCCATAAGCCCACCATAGCTTTGTACAATTCCAGTCAAGGTTAGGACAACGCTCCAAGAAACGGCGAGAATGGCGATGTAGTTGGAAGGCTTCTTGAACCACTTGAGGGCGATATTGGATGGGACCTCTGTGATCGAGTCAGCTTAACCATGGTGAGGAAACGCGGAATCAGTATGCACTTACCAAGAAGGCAGTAAGGAATGAAGAAGATGGAAAGGCAGATGTTATATTGGTTACTGCTTAATCCGAGATCATCAGTGAGACCTTCGATCTTCGCATTTCCTATAGCTAACATTAGTGCTATCACAGTAAGATTCCCGCGGGACTCTTACCGATATTGGCGCGATCAATATTTGCCAAAAGGTATAAAAGCCCCAACATTGGTACGAGGCGGACGTCGATCTAAATATATAAGTGACCGATCAAATGTTCGGAGCTGAAACTCTCACAAACCTTCCAAATAACTTTCTTTCTTTGCTCCTCTGTAAAACATTCAAAGAAATTGATCTCTTCTTCCGACAAATCAGGCGGATAAGTCGTTCTCCCCCGGATATTGACATGTTCGACGGCAGTCTTCTCTACCTCTTCTAGAGCAATTGACTCTGACTTTTTTTCAGTCATTGTGGTTGGATAATCAAATGGATGAGATAAAGATGAAGCAATAAGTCGGGCAGACAGGCAAGGTATGGAGCGGGAACTGTTGCTTCGAGATAGTGAGGCCAACAAGACAATCAGAGCAACTTGGCGTAATAGTAGTATTTATTCTTAACGACACGACTTGAGACACAGGCCAAGAACAATCCTAGGACGTCCGTTATTCCTCCGTAGTTTCGGCTATAAGATACAGGCTCTGAAGTGTAAATAGAGATGCAAGGTGGAGCATGATCAGTAATAACCACTACAGGATTGGTGAGGAGGTGACGATGGTTGCATATCCGTGTGGGGAGAGAGATGAAGTCCGGGGTCAAACATCCGGGGAACGATTAGTCCTTGTCGATCGATTGCAATTTCTGGGGAGAGATCCCACGCTACCACGTAATCTATCTAGGCCGTGGTTATCTAGCTCTGGTATGGAGAGCGGCTATTTCAAACAGCCTCAATACCGTCGAGTTCTCCCCGAATCCACAACGGCTACTACGGCTCTTTAGCAATAGGGACAACAGAGCCGGATGCCTCAGATGCTAGTGTAAGTGAGACAGCGCTGCTAGTGTCATTCGAGCTATCGGGACATTTGCACTGTGTTTCTGAAAAGATAGTCGAGTCGGGCTTTGTAACATTCGGCTACTTCGGAAAACAACAATCACTACGCTCACATAGCTGCTGCTGAAGCTGATCCCGTCTCTCCGCCGGAGTAGAGGCACATAATTGGGCGATGTAGCCTTTCCTGTAAGCAAGGAAACGGCATGACTAGCATTTAAGCCCACCGTCTTGCGCAAAATCTATCAAAGCCACATTATCCTCACCCAAGTGACAGCCAAAGTTCAGCTGAGAAGGGCAACAACCAAGCGCCGCACTCACACATACCTGAGAAAGTCATAGTCGCTCGCAATCTAAAATGGCTCCCACCGCAATTCCTACCTCTAGCCCTGAGGAATCTGTCAGTACATTGGAGGATAGTAGCATTTTCCACAAGAAGGGTGCAGACCTCCTCAACTTTGCTGTGGGATCAACAAATGGCAAGAGCACGATACCCAAGATCCCCGACTTCAAGACAAAGGAGGAGGAACGCCAATATGCCAAAGAGCACCTCGCGTGTGCATTCCGTGTGTTTGCTGCCAACGGGTTTGACGAGGGCCTGAGCGGCCACATGTCGCTCCGTGATCCCGTCGATCCAAAAACATTCTGGATAAACCCGTAAGTACCCCCTTTGACATGAGCAGCCAAACACATCCTAATGCCTTGCCTCAAGATACTCCATGCACTTTGCAGACATCACTGTTTCGGATCTCGTCCGGGTCACAGAGGAGGCCGAGGTCATTGATGGCATCCACTCTGTCAACGCCGCCGGGTTCGCAATTCACTCGGAGATTCATCAGGCCCATCCTTGGGTAAACGCCGTCTGTCACGCCCACTCCACTGCCGGCAAAGCCTTCAGCGTTTTCGGCAAACCCGTTGCTCCCCTGATGCAGGACGCACTCAAATTCTACAAGAGACAAAGTATACTCCATGAGTACCACGGCCCCGTCTTGAACACGGACGAGGGCAAAGCCATTGCCGCAGTCATCCACGAAGATACCAACATGGTTATCCTCCGAAATCATGGCTTACTATCCATCGGGACCACCATTGATGAGGCTTGCTACTGGTTCACAGCTTTTGACCGATGTTGCCAAGCTCAGCTATTAATCGACGCGGCAGCTGCGGCAAACGGCGCTCCTCGCCCCATCGACGAGAAGACCGCGGTGGAGTCATCTAGAATTCTGGGGGCCAGACAGCGAGGCTGGTTGCATTTCCAACCATATTATACAAACATGGAGAAAAGAACCAACGGGGCTTTTCTTCTTTAGTGACCGTGTTCTTCCCTACGGATAGTGATAACTTGTTTTTTGTTCTTAGTCGGCTAGTTCTGGGTGGTCGATCACCTTTGGGATAACTTGGCACTGGATATCGGACGGATCGAATTCAGGCTTCCTAGCTCTTCTACCAACAAACATCGTGTAGCTCAAGTTTCTCAGATTTTCCAAGAAATTTTCCTTTATGAATAATTTTGTAAGTACAGCTCTCCAACTTTCTAGTTTTCAGCAAAAGTAGTAGTTTTCTGTAACCCGGCAAATGTGCAAAGAAAACTTTACACGATAAATTAGTAAAATGAGTCCTCCTAGCCCTTTGAAGCCTACAAGAACAATAAACTATAGTGTTTTTCACTACTTATGTTTCTTAATTTGGAGAAGTATTATAAAGCTTTGACTTTCTCAATTGATTAGTTTCGATATCACACCCTGCATGTTTCAATTATAGCGGCTAACAGAGATCAGAAAGCTCCTGACGTGTTCTCCAAAGACAAGTCAGTGTAGGTTGTAAATGCCGTCACATTGTTGGCATATGTATTCAACCACTTTGAACCCGGCGTCGAAACATGGAACCAGTCGTAATCTCGATTAGTTTCCGCATAGAGACCTCTTTAACAAGATAAAAGAGGGAAAGACCTGAACACGCTTCACCTCGCGGTAACAAATGAAACGTCCTTTCCCCGCGCTCAAGAGTCGCATTTTCGGCTATAACATCACCACTCCCGGCTATAGCTACCGCTCCGGATACGTACCGTGCGAATACAACGTGCAAATGCGGAACTGTAGTCGGCATCCATCAATATCGGTCTCGTGTTCAGGGTGAGATCGAGAATCAGTGGGCTGCTTTTGGAAAGAGTGCTCGGGTAACAAACACCATGTATCGATGCAAAGCGAGAGAACGGTGGCGTGTTCACGTGTAGTCTTCCCAGGCGAAAGAAGCTATAAGAACCTAGTCTACTGGAAACCCTCTACTTATAACAGTACAAGTACGACTAGAAGAAGTCAACACCACAACAGCCCGCCTTGTCTGATCAAAGACGCTAAGACTCCCATCATGTCTCCCTCTGCTGTAGCTCCCGCTCCCATCGCAGCCGACACTGCTTCGGCTACCACTAAGCTGTCCAAGCCCATGACGGGCCAGGAGCGTGCTCAGGCCTTGATGCACAATGGCCAGGACCGCCCTCTCGACGTCTTCACCTACGGAGGATACCCCTTGTCAGGCCACCAGAGCAAACCAGTGAAGCAGATCCGCATCCCCAAGTTCGCTTCGCCAGAGGCCGAGCGTGAGTGGCGCAAGCTACACCACGCTGCTGCTCTGCGCTGGCTGGGGTTGAATGGCTACAATAACGAGGGCGCCGGTGGCCATGTCACTGTCCGCGATCCGATCCTGCCTGACCACTTCTGGATCAACCCCCACGGAGTCTCCTTCACCCACATGAGGCCCGAGGATCTCTGCCTCGTGAACGAGTTGGGCGAGGTGGTCGAGCCCGGGAACATGCACGCCATCAACCCGGCCGGCTTCTCCATCCACGTCGCGGTCCACAAGGCTCGTCCCGATGTCGTCGCCGCCTGCCATTGCCACTCTGTCCCGACAAAGGCCTTTTCTGCCCTTGGCTGCACCCTCGAGCCCATCAACCAGGATGCGTGCCGCTTCTACGAGGATCATAGCATCTACGAGAGCTTTGGCGGTGCCGTGTTGGCCCACGAGGAAGGTCAACGGATCGCCAAGGCTCTTGGTAACAACAAGGCAGTCATCCTCTCCAGCCACGGCATCCTGACGGTCGCGAAGACGGTGGACGCCGCAACGTTCTTATTCGGCGCGATGGATCGCTGCATTCAGGCACAGCTGCTCGCGGATGCTGCCGCGGCTGGTCGTGGGACACCCACCATCAAGGTCAGCCACGAGGCCGCCCAGTTCACACACCGCGTGCCTACGGATGAGATGGAATATGTCATGTTCCAATCATGGTGAGTCCTTTTATCTACACGCCGTACATAGAATCCCACATACTGACTAACGATCAATGGGACAGTTTTGAAGATGCCGTCAGAGCCTCAAATGGTGAACTCAAGATGAACGTTGACGGTGAGCTACCACGAACTGATTGAAATTATGTATGAAGAAATATCTATATGGATCCCCAGGATGGGAACGGCGGAGCAGTCACTCCAGGACGGCGAGGGATAACAGGAGCCAGCAACTGAACAAGGGTTGGGTGTCCCAACAGCGCAGTAGAGCATGTAATTTAGATGAAGTACAAGTCTTTCTTTTCTAAAGCAACAATTAACGTTACTATTGGACCAAGATGTTGAGCTCTCCTTCACATTGAGGCTGGCGTTGCCCCGCGTCGGCTATAACATAGCAACCCGGCTATAACATCCGCTTCCATGACTCGGACTTCCCCAAATTTTCCCCGTCCAACCCCAGAATCTCAGATCTTGCAGCACATACCCGTACATTCGTCAATCTTGATTAAACGGCGAGTATCAGTGACAGCCCGACCGCCGACGCACCGTTTCCGCCTCGATTGGGACAGCAGAATAGAGCAGATGAAGCCTGAGCCCAAACTGACTTCAACCAGTCACTCTGTGCTCCATGGCTCGGCACAAAGAGCGCGTGCGTGTTAGCAGGGCTTGCGACTTGTGTAAAAAGTTAGTTCCCCGGATCGGAAACAAGGACTGCTACGGCTTCTGTTAGAAGTTGGAGGACTGACAACGGTATAGGAAGAAGATCCGCTGTAGTGGGACGCAGCCGTGTGATCTTTGCACGAAAGACTCTCTGACCTGTACCTTTAATGCGCCCTATAGCCGGGGCAAGCGAAGGACCACATGCAGAGCAACTGCCAGCAGGCCTTTGATTGGAGCCGCTTCTTCAGATAGGACGGGAACATCCGCGTCTTTGGACGGTTCATTGCCGGAAAGCATCACTGACGACAATAGTCATGTTATTGACGTAAATGAATCTGGTCTGTCTGATCAACCTATTCCCTCCCTGTTTGCATCTCCCGAGATAGGCGCAAGTGATAGGCAAGGTCACTTCTTGAATGAATCCTCTGGTCTCAGTTTCCTACTACGACTTCAACGCCGCCTGAAGGGTGACAACAACAATGCCTCTCCAACCTCCCTTTTCACTCTTGGTGACCCTGCTCTACCCAGGTTCAACAGCGCCGCCTTTACCCTGCCACCGCGTCAGGAGGCAGATGCCCTAGTGTCGATCTACTTCGAGCTCTCCTCGGCCGGATACAGATTCCTGCACAGACCAACAGTAGAGCTCTGGGTCAGCCAGATATATGAGCATGGGCAAATTCTCGGCGCTCACTGGCAAAGCAAATTTGCCGTTGTGCTAAGCATGTTTGCCCAAGCTTCAAGATATCCGGATGCACATGCCGCAGCGGGCTCCAATCTAGGGTCGGTATAAGATAAAACGTCTGGACTTGTCTCTTTAAAGCCCATTCAGCTAACGCGTGCATCATTCGCAGACTCACATACTTCCAAGCGGCAGAACATCAACTCGCACTTGAGACAGAGCCTGCCAGCCTCTTTAGTGCTCAAGCTCTCCTGGGCTGCTGCTTCTACGTACTGACACGTTCGCGACTGAACCACTGCTGGAGCTTGTTTGGGACAACTTCGAGGCTTATGCTCGCCCTTGGGTTCCATCGCCGTGACCTCAAGCTTGGTCGGGGGCCAGGCGCGCAGGTCGACCACCTTGACCATGAGTCCCGAAAGCGTCTGTTTTGGTGCGCTTACAACTTGGATAAGACGCTGAGCACCATCTTGGGGCGACCGTGTGCGCTTCAGGATTGCGACATTGACCAGGACTTGCCAAACGTTGTCGACGATCAGGATCTATCTCCGACTTCCATAGTTGTCGCCGAGAGCGATAACATGCACGTCATGTTAGGCACAATCCATAATCAGAAGCTAGGTCGCATTTTAAGCAAAGTGCTTTCTTCTCTTTATGGTCTGGCCTCTCTGTCACAAGACCGTCGCTACCGGATCATGAGGGACCTAGGTGCGGATGTGGATGCGTGGAGGCAGAGTCTGCCAGCCTTTTTAAACGCAGAGAGAGTGGACTCGAGACTTTTGAAGCCGCTATTTCAAAGGCAGAGTAACTTACTGAGTCTGGCAGCCGGTCATGCCGAAATCCTCATCTACCGACCTTGCCTCTTCTCTGACTACACACGACATCATCACATCTCTGAAGAATCCACAGACTCCACCGTCTCCAATGTACAGATCTGCCTGCGCGCCGCGATGGAAATCGTGAGAGTACTTGAGCGCATGGCCGAGGCCGATCAGCTCTACGCAGCATCATGGGTTGCCCAGTACCAAGCCTTCTGCGCCGCGGTTGTTCTCTACACATTCACCTTGAAGAGAACGCGCGAAGACGCAGCCACATGGGGGAAGTATTTTCGGGCCGCCGAGCGCTGCCAGGACCTGCTTGCCGCCATAAACAATGAAACGTCTTTGGCTCGGCGCTTCATGATGATTATGGAGGAGTATCGAGCCGAGGTGACGCAGAAGTTAGCGCAGGATTCCCCAGCCGCAGCGGATTTCGCTCGCCATTCTGGCACACTCACTGGACCTATATCTGGCAATGGAGTCGCGAACAAAAGCTCTCAGCAAGATGCTGTAGCAGAATATCCCGACATTCCTAACTGGGAGCAGCTGGACTACCTTGTAAGTATTTGATCCTTTTCTTGTGACCGGTATAGATGGGAGCATTTCAACCAGGCTAATGACCCTACAGGCTCTGGACTTGGGCGATATGATTCCGGATATGGATCTCATCTATACTGACATTCCGTACCTGGGGAGTTGACATGAAGGAGAAGTGAGCTGATACTCTTATAGCAGTATAACATGATTTGTCCCTTCTTAATTGTAATAGAACCGAGATCCTGTACACAGTTAAGCGACCAACGTAAAATATGGCACACTGAAGCTCTTTGCGCGCAAATCAGGAACCTCATTTTCTTCATAATAATACTAAACATGGTCATATGTTGTCACATAGGAGTGCAAAGCTAGGACCAGGCGGGAGTATGGGAACCACTGGATGGGAACTCTGTGATATTCAAGATGTCCGTTGAGCTTCACTAGCAAGCTTGTCAGACTCTACGCTATTTATACTAATGAAGCTCGGTTAATTTACTGTGCAGAATAAATGCATATCCGTAGATCCATTCCCAATCCCTGCTTCCTTCAAACCACGAGCCTCAGAGATTCTCGTCACCTACTCGAGGTCGGATTCCCTGGCCCAGGGTAGACGCGATACGAGTGGAGTCGAGTGATTGGACCCTTGTTATGATTTTGGCGTTACCGCGTGACATATGTCAATTACAGATTATTGTACAATATTTATCTCGATATTGCAACTAATACTGGTCAATTAATTATTTTGATATTGCGTTGAAATCCAACGCTGGAGGTTCTAGGTATGCCAAATGTTGTATCAGTCACTTGGTAATGTTTAATGGAAACATGAACTTGGGTGTATTGAAGCAATTCGCCAATCTACCAAATAAACAATTAATCAATTTTCAATGAGCGATCTCACATACGGAAAAGAAAAGGGGCACTGCCTCTCTTTTCCCGAAACTCAAGCCAAGGTTACGACATAGTGCGAGACACGGCTAAAAGGATTGGTCCCACGCCGGAAAAGCTCTCTCCTACTGATTCCACGCTCTCCCTTGCATCGCATGTTATAGCCGGAGCCAGAGCCGGGGACTAGCCACGCGCGTCCGTAGCGATTCATTTGATATTCCGTCGAGGAACGACAAGACAGCTCACCTGGCCGAGAATGCGATATCGGCGTAGTCATCGCCATCGCCCAATCATAAAACATGAACCTCGTTGTAACCTTGAACTTTGGAAGTCGGACAGCCTTCTCTTTCACTCAATACTACTCAAGATTATTCAAACCTTCTTTCTCATAACAAGACCCGACTGAATAGCACAAGTACTCGACGCAAAGGCATTCAAGCACAAACTCTCACTCAGAAACAATCCAATCTAGGTGAGTTGTTCAAGATGGCAACGGAGCACATCATCAAGACGGTCGAGCCGTTACACATCGGCCAGTTCATGTTCTGCCGCATCACCACACAGACGGGCATCGTAGGATACGGCGAGGCAGGCATCTGGGGCCACATCGAGGCCGCCGGAACGTGCATCAAGCGATTTGCCGAGTACCTCGAGGGCAAGCGAGCCTTCGACATTGAGCACCATTGGAACGTGATGCATCGCTTCAGCTACTTCCAGGGCCTGGCCATCAACGCCGCCATCTCCTCCATCGACATTGCCCTCTGGGACATCAAGGGCAAGGCCCTCGGCGTCCCCATCTACGAGCTCCTCGGAGGGGCCTGCCGCAGCAAAGCGCGCGTCTACGGCCACATCTACGAGAAGACGATCGAGGGTGTCCTCGAGGAGTGCAAGCGCAAGATGGACATGGGCTTCACGGCCTTTGGCCACATCAACCCTTTCCTGGACGAGGGCACCGACCAGGTCTACTTTAAGACGCACATCCAGAAGATGCAGGACGCCATCGACAACGTGCGCAAGATGCGCGCCGTCGTCGGGGACAAGGTCGACCTCCTGATCGAGCTGCACCGCCGCCTGACGCCGGCCGAGGCCATCACCTTCTGCAACGGCATCCAGGACACGGTCCCCATGCTTGTCGAGGACCCGATCCGCCCCGAGAACGCCGACGCCATGGCCCGGGTGGCCGACCGGATCAGCGTTCCCGTGGGCACGGGCGAGCGCTTCTGCACCATCTACGAGTTCCAGGCCCTCCTGTCCCGGAACGCCGTCGAGTACGCCCGCGTCGACGTGGCCGTCTGCGGCGGCATCACCGGCGCGAAAAAGGTCGCCGCTATGGCCGAGGCACACCACGTGCAGGTCGTCCCCCATAACCCGCTCTCGCCCATTGGCCTGGCGGCGTGCCTACAGGTGGCTGCCGCCATCCCCAACTTCGCTATCCAGGAGTATGCCACGGGCTTCGAGGCTGGCGTATTCACGAGCCAGTCGACCCATCTGGGCAGTGATATCGTGGACTGTGTGCCCCTGCCCAAGGATGGCTTCGTCGATATTCCCTCTGGGCCTGGGCTGGGCATGAATCTTGTTGCTGATGCACAGACGATCCGGCCGCCGTTGGTTCAGCCCATCAAGATGCGTCCGCACAGGGATGGGTTCGTGGTGGATCAGTAAATAGCGAAAATATCAGATAAACGAATGTATAAGAACTTCAAGATAATAGGAGAACTGAAATTGACGCCGAAATTATCACAAGAGCATCGTTGCTTTTGTCAGATTTAGTCTCTACTGGTTCATTTTCCGTCCATCATAGCGCCTCTTCCATCATCTTCATCACACCATGTCATTCTCCCGGTTCCCGCCAAAACTCATTTGCTCTCCATCTCGCTCTCCACGCTGTTCATCCAATTAATGGCATAATGAGCTTTACACTATCTTGGCTATTAGTGTCCAGGTAATGTACTAAAAAAACTCTTTGCTTGAAGGAACTTAAGGAGTTTGACCAAGTTATAGTTATCACCATAAAGAACTCTCTTTTATGCTAGTATAGGTTTAACGGATAATTGCTTAAGGACTGTTCGTGGTTTATATCACTAGCCCCTTTACACAGTTTACTTCGTTGAGTAGAGTCGTAGGTGATAAGGATATACTGACTTTTGGTGACTGAGTTGGGGAATGAAGAGGAATGAAGTTAGTCGATCCTAAAAATAGGTCAGGCAACAGAGTGAAATGGATAATGGCAGACTCTGGGCAAGGTCATGGCCTATTGACGTCTGACTAATCGCAGACACCATAAGCATCACAATAACAAACATCACTTTTTACCCTCACCATTTTCCAGATATTGAGGCATGTGACTTGTAACCATTGTAAATTTTGGCATCTGATCCATGCTCTTCATTATCGCATCTATCAATACCTACCTATGACTTCTGTAACGCGCCATGCCTCTCGAAACACTACCCGCGGAAAGTTTGACACAAATCCTCCACAATTGCTTTTTCTCCTCTGAATCGCGCCAACATCTCAGCAAGTTCATCGCGCTGCGACGAGTTTCCCGTATGCAGCCACCAAAAAATCCGAGCTCGCTATAGTCCTGTGTTAACCTTTCATAGGATATTTTGATGATCTGGTCTCTCGTGTAGCTTTGCCCAACGTGAGCCAATACGCGCTTGCGACGTGTAGAGACCATACCGGGGCCATCAGCCAAGCTGGTCTCAGATGGCTGTTGATGACCAAGATCCGGATGAGTCGAACGGACCGCGTGGGGCATTTTGCGCTTCTACTCGACTCGAGGTTGTTCTTGGAACACCACAGCGCGATATGCGCCGCGGATGAGGAGGTTTTCTTTGATGTTGCGTGCCGCACCATACTCGCGGCACATGATGCTCGTTGGATCCTTGACTTCTTGTGTGAAGGGCCGCGGTTCTTCCTTCTTTATTCTCAGCGGGTGGATGGGTATAAGAAGAGGCTTGAAGCTGACCAGTGGGTAGATGAGTCGCCAGAACCAGAAGAACTCTACGGCGCGCTGCAGATTGCTTCAACATTGGGTGATTGGCCAAAAATGGAAGTTCTTATCAAGGGAGGCGTTCGAGCCGACTATGTACATCCGCTCTTCGGCAGCGCAGCACGTGTGGCTATTTCGCTGGGCCACTCACACATTGTGCAAGGCCTAGTCCGTTGCGGCCATGATGCGAATGCGCAGATATGTTTGACTGATAACAGAAATATGCTCCTCTACGCGGGTGAACTAGGCCGGAGGGGCATTATGGAATTCCTCCTCACCTTGCCAGAGATCCAAACAGGCACAGAGCATGAAGCGACCGAAGAGACTGCTCTGTTCTGGGCGGCTAAACGAGGCTGGACCGAAGCGGTCAGGCTTCTGCTGTCGAACCCTGGCACTGAGGCCGGCCCGGCCGCTCTTGAAGCCGCTGTCAAGGAGGGACATGAGGATATTGCCAGGCTGCTTGTCGCGAGAGACGACTTGGAGCCCAATTTCGGCGCGAGGAGGAGCTGCTCTCTATGGCTAGCTGTCAAGCATGACAGAGACTGGGCTGTGAAGCTGTTCCTGGACCGATACGCTGTGAACCCCAACATATTGATTAGAGATGGGGAGACAATACTAGTTTTGGCAGCCAAGCTTGGTCGTGTATCTATCGTCCGGGCTCTTTTGGAGCGAGACGATGTCGACCTCAACTTCCAAGCCCAGGGATGGAAAAAGTCCGCCCTACACTATGCTGCCGCTGAATGTCAGCCCGATGTGGTTGAAGCTCTGCTCGAGAGCTCAAGTTTAAATCTCAAAGCTACTTACAACGGGATGCTTGCATTGGAGATTGCCGTTTGCAAGCGCCACCACAGATGTGCGAGACTCATCCTCGAACGCATGGATAAGGCAGACAAAGATTTAGAAGGAGCTCTTATGCTTGCCGTCCGCGGTGGTAGCATCGATCTAGTCCGATTGTTCCTCGCGGATGCCCAGATACGAAACTTCTTGTCATATGCGTTCAGCCTAGCTTTATGCCAAGCAGCGCTCGAAGGCGCCACCGACATGGTCAGATCGATGATCAAGTACGATGAGATAGACCCGAACCGAACCTATGCCACGTGCTTTTCTCGCGAGGACACGGCACTCTTCGCCGCCATTCGGAGGGGACATGTCGCTGCTGCACGTCTCGTCTTGAGCCACCCAAGACTCGACTTCAACCACACAGGGTTTGACGGGACAGTCTTGGGACTGCTCGCTGACCGAGGAGACCAAAGGCTGATGAAGGATGTGCTCCGCAACCCCAATATGGATGTCAATTTTCGTGCCCAGGGTTATCAAGACAATATTATTGTTTACAGACAGGGTTCAGACGAGCCCCACGGGAGGTTTTTGGGTGACTTTGACATGAGACTTACATGGGATGATACTCCCTTGTTAAGAGCGGCCAGAAAGGGTTTCTTCATCTCCGTGCGAATCCTTCTTGAGGATCCTCGCACTGACATATGCGCGACAGGTAGTGACCAACGAACCGCGCTTTGGTGGGCTGTGCACTGGAACAGGGAGAGCATGGTGAGGCGCTTACTCGAGGCCGACAACAAGGCCGTGAATATGCGAGACGTGGAGGGCTGGACCCCCTTGCATCTAGCCGTGAACTTATCAAGATCAGAGAGTATGCTACGACTGCTTTTAAAGCAACAAGATGTTGATCCAAACATCACCACCGAAGCTGGATGGACGGCACTTCATCTAGCCATGCTTTGCTGTGACACCAGGACGGTTGAGGCTCTACTCGACCACCCTAAGATCGACACCTCCGTGCGTCTTAGAGATGGGAGAACGCCGTCCGAGGTCCACGCTCCCGGTGATTGCGATTGCAAGTCGCTATTTCAGTCTCGAAATACTGGTGTTGAGGCTTGAATTAATTCGGGTTGTTACAACGGGAGCTAACGGCAACACTCACTGAGGTAACAGGTCTCTGAATGTTTTGTAGGGCCATGGGTCAAGGCATGATGATTACTCCTGTTGGTTACGATGAATAGTTTTGGGCAAGGTGTATATTTTCATATCCATTTCAAAATCCGTGTTGGTCAGACAGGACTTTGAGAAGCCACGCTGCATGTAAGCGATCTTAGCTCTTATGAACTAGGGCATTTGTAGACTCATGCGCTTTTCAAAGCCCCTGCACCCAAATTTGCTTGAGCTAAATATAGAATGGCGTGAGTGCTATAGAAAGGGTCCATCTTGCTTCCCATCACCCGTTGACATCATCGCCTTATTCGACATTTCATCACATCACCAACCAATTACAACATCCAAACATACGCGAGAAGCACACACGAGATGGAACCTAAAACACTCTTGACACTACCGCTTGAAATACAGACTAAGATATTTTCATACCTCACTACATCGTTTGGAAAATCTAGTATTCAAGCGGTCCTAAGAACCTGCCATCAGCTCTACAAGGCGGCTCTTCCAGTGTCTGTAAGAGTGTTCAGAAATACAGCACCTTACCCTAAGGACTATGGTCTATGCTCGCGGGCCCGCAATATAAAATTTCTACGCTATATTCTTATTTCAAAGCCTTGGTTGGCTAAACATGTTCAAACTGTTATTATCGGCAGATTCTCACCAGCTGGAAATAGTGAGTATATAGGGCAAGACCAAGGCCTAATTTCAGACCAAGAGCTTGGCATCTTTGAGCACCATATCAAGTACATTTTAGGACAATTGCCCTATAATGATAGATGGTCTGCTCAGTGGACATACGATCTCACAATAGGTAGTTCCGATGCTGAGGTTTCCTTGATCTTACTTACCTGTCCAAATATCCGAACACTTCTTTTTGAGATGCCCAAAGAAGCACATCATTTCCCTCTACTACTTAACTTCACCCGCATTATGTCGAATACCTCCTACTACTTCGGACCCGACTGGACTAACAACAACTATACTGAGAAGATTGTCCCGCTCGCAAATTTGCAAGATGTGTTTCATGAGACATTACATCCATCTGGATACCATACTTTCCATAATGAGGCACCAAACCTATTTGGTTTCCCCAGACTACGACTTTATGAGTGTATTGGGACTCAGGGAACCTTGCAAGCGGCAAGAAGATTTGCAGATCTGCCCCCTCGATCTTCTTCGGTTGAAGAGATAATATTACATTGGTCTTGGTCCACAGCAGAGCTACTCAAGAATATGCTAGATTCTTGCAGAGGGCTGAAGAAGCTTGAATTTAGTCACCGCGAGTTCAATGCAACAGATGGTGCCGCAATAATGCCCCGAGATATCCTTGATGCAATCTTGCCTCATGCAAGCACACTTGAGGACCTTTATCTCAATCTGGATGACTTTCAAGATAAACAAGTGGATAATCTACAGAGGCTTCACATGGGCACCGACCTTCGTCAAATGCATTCACTGAAGAGGCTTACAATCGGCATGCAAGAACTTCTTGGCATCCATGCATCTGCGCTGTTCGATTACAATGAAGGCACTGGCCAGCTACCGCCAAGCAGTCCTACTCTCCTTGATTGTCTTCCCGAGAACCTGGAATATCTCTTGATTCATTCTTGTGGAGGCGGGATTATTATAGACCAAGTGCATTGCCTGTTGCACGCTATCACGCAGAGTGGGCGTTTCAACAAACTCACCTACTTCGGTATATTGTTCAAAGGCTGGCGAGAAGATCTCCCAGCCACTGCGGGATATATTACCAATCACCCGGGTTTCAACAATGGCCTGGACGCTATCGATGAGTACAAGTCCCTGGAATTCGATTTGGGGTTCCAGACATACACTGCCTATCACCATGATTTGACTTCCATGTTCACGGATAATTCCAATCGACCGAGCAATTTAATGTCTCGCATTTACGCCCCACATCTCAGAAGTCTTTACCGGGAGCGACGGATGAATTCCCAGTACGTGGATGCTCAATATTCATACAGCGATGTGCCCAATCCGTTCGAGGAGTAGGACATCAATCAACAACCTGATGTTTTTTTTAAGCGCTTTGACGGACCAAGCAAGACAAATTTCAAATAGAATGATTATTGTTGGCGTTATTCTCTCTAAGACGTAATTTTATTCTTCTGGTTTTGTGTGAACATGTTGTTCCAGGAACCAATCGCATTTGGTGTACCGTTGTAGGAAGCTGGAGAAAGGCTAGACATTTTCCCGATCTGACCGCTTGGTAGGTAAATGGTTGGAAGCTACATATTATCTAGATTAGAGACGCTAAAAATCAAGGGCTGGGAACTTAGACAGCGAGATAACACACCTAACCTGGCGTGACAGACGATAGCAATTTCTCTGATATAGCCACAAGCCAGCTATTCGTGGACCGAATCGCCAACTCAACATCGCATCTAGAACTATCCTTATAGCAACACTTGATTAACGACTAATACAAGGCCCTCAGTCTCTAACATTAGTAATGGTCGCCATTTGATATCTCCATGATCTTCTCAATTTGTCGATTATCCGTTAGTACGCTGCACACTGCACGACGAGTACCTAGGCATAAGAGTCATATTATGAGTCACATCCATACATATTAAATATTATTACACACTTCTTGTGTATTGCACCCTTTCCGGCATTCGTCGGGTATTTGATTTTGAAAGTTGCATGAACGAGGCAGATTTATGGTAAGGATCTATGGCTTCCTCACGACGTGAGAATCACTCAGGCTTTCTCTTTGGCGGATCAATGTCACCCTTCATTACTAGCCAAGCCCAATCAAGACCAGGAGTTTGAGATGACGCACCATCTGAGCACTTATACAGTGACACGTAGCTTCGAGGTGCTGCCAGTTGAGAGCGGGGTTTGTGATGAGGTCAGAATGTCAGATTGTCAGGCATGTCAGATGATATGTCTGTCCCAATCAGACAAGCTCTTCGGTATAAGTGTGTTCAGCTGTCAAAGTAACGATAGAATAAGATGAGGTTTTTTTTTACAAAGGGTTCTTGCGTGGCAGAAAAATAGAGGCCACTTTCTCAGCATATTGATCACGAATTCCGCATCACAACAACACCACCGCCAAAATGTGGTCTGATAATATGCTTCTCTTTGAGATGCTCTGCAAAGTCTTTGAGCTCTTTCGGGGAAAAGCTGTAAAAGGATTTAATCAATATAAATCCATTTACCGATCTCTTTCCCGTCACTCGAAATTTCTACATTCAATAAAAAACAGTGCACCGCAGACGCAAAAATCAGTTGCCGCAGAATTAAAGTCAATCGACCAGCTCCTGGGCATTTTTTTCTCAAGGCTGCGGCGCTTGGACCCTCATCTAGGCAAAAAGAGGACGAGGTTTTCATGGAGAGGGCTCTTCAAAAAGTTGTCTTGGTCTAACCATGAGAGATTATTGAAAGATCTTCATCTAAATCTCAAAGACCGGATGTCTTTGCTTCAGGGGAAGCTACTCCTTCTACAAGCGTAAGCAGCATTGATTCAAAGTGCCGCCTCTAAGATATCTCAATTGACCGTATTTTTTCAATAGATACCCTTTAAATAGAAACGGCGAGGGCTTTAGCTTGCAAGATGCACGAGGGACAAGCTATGGACTCTCCTTTGGACAGGTTGCCTCTTGGGATGTCAGTAAACCCCCAAACAGACCAAAGCAGGATGATACTGACACTCCTATGTGGAGGACCTTCACGAATTTCTCCTTCGGCTGTTCCCGGAGAATGATTTAGCGAATCATTTGATTCTTGAACAAAATTACATAGTTCATAAATTCGATCCCGATCGCCTCTTTCTATGCAGCAGCCCTGCCAAAAGATCGTTCAAAGATATCGTTAAAGACAATGACAAGGTTCAAATCAGTATGGCTTTCCCTTACCATGCTAGACATAGAAGAAGATGTCCAAATTGTGGTCAAAAAAGGGTTATGAAAATTGGCGCTGGTTTTTACTCCTGGTTCGTTTTGAGTGTCCTATCTTGTATCCTCAGTCATTTAGCTAAAATAAACTAGCCCAAACAGCAAATGCCAGCTGAAGCTTCACTTTCAACAATCGCCAGATGATAGGCCTGATCCTCTGACAGAGATCGCATTGAGCGATATACTGGCCGCTAGCAAAACTGGTATTCGCGGTTACTTGGAAGATATTCAGAAACAAATAACCGGGCCTGGTGCCTGTTCGAATATAAACATCACCTTGCTATTACAAGTCCTACAGTCTTGGCTCCCAGCCGCCATGCCGGGAATGCGCCCAACTTCTCATAGGCATGAGGAACGAAGGTCCGAAATCAAAGACTTCATCTGGGTAACTCTATATCAAGTAAATTACCCAGACATAATAAATTGCGAGATACACCAAAGAGGTGAGAAAGCACTAGACAAAGTGAGAAAGCGCATGCAGCTTCAACTTCGCTGCTACGAGAATCGGAAGCTCAAGCTTTCAGAACGCGCCGCGCAACTTTTCGGTTCAAGACAGTTTAGCGCGCGGCACAATATGGCTTTGTACGAATTTTCGAAGTCGATCATCCACATAATCGACACCAGAAAGCCCCTGGTTTTGCCTTCTACAGAGCTATCATGCATGCTCCACCACTTCCAACAATGCCAGCAGACCACAGAGAGCCCTTATCATCCCCTTCACCTTCGAATCAGATGCCTTCTGTGGACACTCTCAGATCTCATGAGCATAGAAGCCTGGGTTTTGTTAGGCTGTTCGTACATTTTGTATCAGCCGAAGATGACGTGGCCACCTGAACATCTCATCGAGAATCTCACCGAAGATCTCATCGGCACTGTTTTTATGCCATTTGTGAGGCTTACAGATGGTATTGCAGATATCTTAAATCGTGTTGGTAAAATTACTCCAGCATACATGCCCTCTCTCCTACGATATGTTTTATCCCACGCAGGGCAGCTTATAATTCGTCATGAGATATACGAAGATCTCGACAAATTCCTGAAACCTGAAAATATTTTAGACAAAAACATCAGCTTAAGCCACATGCCAAATTGCAAAGAAATGATTAAAAAGATAATAATCGTCAACGGGGAAAAGGGCAGAGCCAGAGCCAAAGTTGATTACTTTATGGCGAGTAGACGTCTATCTCTGTCTTTATCTGAGGGATTCTCTTAGTGATCTATACCATTACCCTTTGGAGGATTCAGGATCCTACCGACTCTCCAAGAGATAAGCCTTTGAGGTTTGGATAATATACTGTTTTAGCATTTGATCATACCATATGCGACTGTATCCTGCGCAAGGGGTTTAATTGCATATTTATATGTATATATGTAATAACCCTTGCCAACTCATAGTCTAAATTGCCTAGATATGGACACCATGCTTTCTAACAGATTCCACAGCATATTACGCTGGTTAATTTCTTAATTTAGAAACATGCAGGCAAAAGTGGATTCTAATTTAGACGGCTCTTTATACAAGGCTTAGCACTTCTTGGGTGAATGTGCCTAGAATTTGAATAGTTAAACGGCCAAAAATGATGCTCTGGTATGAAAAAAGTCGACTCAACCCCAAGGAAGGGCATAGCTAGAGAGGATACCGAGTTCTCCTCCAAGTATGGTAGTCTGTAAAAACACGTTCAATGTTCTAGCCACTTCCACCCTATCGTATTGTGCCAGACTGTTGCAACTTGCAGCTTCCAACATACTCGCTGTTCTGATTAATAGCAAATATATCATGCCGTAGCATGACGAGGGCTGATGGGGAAATATTTAGTTGACTCGCTAACCAAAGGACATGCTAAATCCCGGTTATTGAGATGCCTCTATGTAACATACAGTAATCATCCCTTCTATATTAATTAACTGGAGTTAGACGTTATGGCACCTTGTACGTGGAATTCTGTACTCTCTTTTCAATGTGCGGATATCCGTCGTTGAAGCGAGAATTAACCCTCTCAGTACCTCGATTCAATGTCACGGAGTTACCAAAGAGAACGGGGTTTTGGATCTCCGAATTTCGCATAGAAAAGGAAGATAACTGCTAAATATCAGGGGGCCACTCAAGAGCTGGTTTAGATTGGCCACAGTCCGACCATCCGACTGTGCGTTGCCACCTGAATATTGGCAATACCAGCAGCTATTATAGGCAAGCCTGGGTGATAAGCGAGTAGTTATTGTCTTTCTTGTGCAAACTACGCAGATTAAATGGATCTTGTTGTTGTTAAATGAATGGAATGAGACTGAATGGGTGCGCCAATCCTCCTTCAGGTTGTTTCAGTTGGCACTTCCGGAGCAGCCGATACATCTTAAATTTTGGTATGGGAACCCTACATGGTAATCATGAGTGTTAAATTTGCTTTCGAATCCATCGCATCTTCATTGAGAGGAAACCACCTCGAAGGATTGGGAGACAAGTCGTTCTCAAAGAGATGAAAGGGTTCGCAACAATTACTCTTTCAAAATTGAAGCTCCACACGCTCACGAACCCGATGCATATTACCGTTGGATAATCATAAAGAATGAATAAAGCAGGGGAGTCTCCCCCTGCCAAGCTCCCAAACCACGTTCCTACCCAGGACTATTACCAAGATGGTTTTCTCTCCTGTTGCAAATGGAGCTCAGATCGGTTCTCACCTCCCCGATCTCATTTGTCAAGATCCCGCTAGGGAATGTATCCGACAGGGTCCCTCGCTCTAGTATCAAAGCTTTGTTTGTAATATAAAACCCTATTCCAATCGCCGTCGACATCTGTAACCAGAGCGGGGCCATCGCGCGCGCGATCTCCCTATGCACGTTTCGTCTGGACATCCTACTCGGATTCCGAGGATCGATTGGGCGGGAGAATCCCATGCGCGTGGGCTTCCTCCCAGATGTTCAGGGGTAAGAAACCTGAGATCCACCGCCCAGTAATATGCCAGAGTGCAGGGCTTGAGTCCTTCGACAGGAGCAGAAAGAACTGAAACTTGCTCAAAACCACTCTGGTGAAACACAGGGACTTCTCCACAACCCTGTCGTTTGGCGTATAGGGCCAAGATCGGAATATAAAGCCATCGGTTTCCCTTGCCACCTTATTCCCACCTCACTGCAACAATATCGCCTCTTCATTCATTCAGGCACAGAGAACTAAGTCCACCATGCTTGCGAAATCTCTCTTCACACTCGCCGCGGCAGCAGCAGGCCTGTTGCACTCGGCAGCGGCGGAGCTCCACACACGAAATGGTAGGAATAGCTATTCCCCCAATAGGCTTGACATGGGTTTGAGGTTCTAACTTAGAGATGAAACAGAGAGCTTCCCCGTAAACTACGGAGTCATCGCCATGCCCGGCGCCAGCATGCTGGACATCTACGGCCCCCTCGAGGTCCTCTACTTCGTCGCCGGCAACGCCCACATCAGCGTCAAGATCATCACCCCCGACGGCAAGAACGTGCCCGTCGCGCCGCCCATGGGCAACAAGTACAACTCGACGTTCACGCCCGAGTTCGTCGGCGCTGCGAGCTTCGAGGACGACCTCGACCTGGACGTGCTGATTGTGCCTGGCGGCGCCGCGGCAAGGGATACGTCGCTCACCTACGTGGACGACTACATCGCCAAGGTGTACCCCAAGCTCGATTACTTGATTACCATCTGCACGGGCGCCATCTTCCCCGCCCGCGCGGGCATCTTTGATGGCAGGCGGGTGACGACCAACAAGAATGCCTGGTCGCTCGTCACCGCTCATGGGAACAATGTAACATGGGTCGCGCCCGCTCGATATGTCATTGAGGATAACATCTGGTCCTCATCGGGTGTACGTTGCATCTTGTGTTCTTATTATGTCGTAGGATGTGGACTAATATTCTATTTCTAGGAAACCGCCGGCATCGACCTCATGATGGCCTGGGTGAAGAAGTGGCACGGCGAGAAGCTCTACAACACCATCCGCATTGGCGCAGAGATCATCGTGCGCGAGGCCGACGATGACCCGTTCACCGATGAGCTGGGCCTTCCTCACCAAGGTCAGCTGTAAAAGGCGAGCTCTTAAGTTTGTCCGAGCCACGGGACTGGTGACGATAGACATAAACCATGCTTATTCGGCTGGATCGGATGTTATCAAATGAGAAACAGTTCTCTATCTTCCATGTTCTAAAAGTGATATGTGAATTGTACAAAAGAGAAATTATAGACTGGTCCTTATTAAATCCACCGATTGTGACGCGCCCAGGCCATGACGACAATACCTATCACTGCCATGACCCCGATGATACCAAAGAACGGCGCCAGATTCACCTCATCAACGCCCCCAAAAGGCACAGGGACGTTCATCCCGAAGACGAGACTGACCAGATGGAGGGGCACGAAGATGGACGTCAGCAGGACGATCTTGCCGAGCACCTCGTTGGTGGTGGACCCCTGGTTGAGGCCGTTGACGGTGACGGTCGCGAGGTAGTTGCTGTGGGCGCGGGAGAGGATGTTCTCAAAGTGGCCGAGGTTGGCCACCATGGTGACGACGTGGTCCTGGATGTCGTCGAGGTACATGCCGATGTCCATGCCCGGGGTGATGATGTAGTTCTCGTTGCAGCGCTTCGTGAAGCTGCGGAGCACGTCGGGCTTGCCGCCGAGGAGGCGCAGCAGGGAGATGATGTTGTTCCGGACCTGGCCGATGCGGAGGAGGAAGGAGGTCGAGTCGAAGTCTCTCATGATGAAAACGTCGTCCTCGAGGGTGTCCACGTCGTGCTCGATCTGCCTGATGACTGGCCCAAACTCATCTACAATATTATCACTAGGTGAGGTGAGTACGATGTAAGCACATGCACAACACAGATGGGAATTGAGAACCTACATGAGAGCATAGCAAATCCAGTCGCTGCTCAGTGACACATGCTCCTTCAGGGCAGTTATCCTCTGACGAACGTAGAGCGCGTGGGAGTTTGGGGAGAAGCTGAAGCTCAAGGTACCCTCGCGGAACACAAGGATGTACATGTTGAAGGGCTCGTATTCCACGCCGCCATTGTCCTCCGTGACGGTGTAGAATGACTGGAAGGAGACGAGGTAGTAGGAAGAGAACATCTCGATTTTCTCGTGCGCATCCTTGGTCACGATGTCCTCGATGATCAGCGGGTGGACCCCAAAGGCAGTACATATGTTCTGCACCTCATCCTTGGTCGCGTTCTGGCAGTCAAGCCACCAGGCGCCCCCTTCATCTTCCGGGATGGTGAAGAGGTTGCGGATTTCCTCGCCAGGTAACACAAGGTCAGCCAGTTCGGGGGCGTGGATGGTTGAGTCCAGTGAGGAGGAGAAGAAGCTGAATCGGTTTGGCTTGAACAGGTGTGGTCTTGCCTTGAGCCTGGGCGATGAAGGGATGTCGTTGCGTCCTTGCGGCGAGCCTAACTCATCCGAGACACCTGTCGGTTGGTTGGCGTAGATGAAGTTCTCGAGGAAATCAAAGTCGATGTAGAGACGCTGATGGGGTTGATTTCGCTCGAGGCGAACCCGATCCTCGTCGGACTCCTCAGAAGAGGAGCTTTCAGAGCTGTCGTCAATAGTGGGAAACTTGTCGCTCATGTAGCTGATCTTGGATGGAGACAGGATCCGGCGGAGGGACGCCGTCTCACTCTCAGAGCTGGTGGAGTCGCTGTCGCTGATGGACGCTGCACGCTCCCGCCGACGAGCGGCAGCGAAGGCCTTGATGGAGGTCGGAGGGGATGCCTTCTTCGATGCATTGCCGCCATCTGCCTGCATGTCGCGATAGCGTTCATTGGGATTTGGGGCATCGGGTTCTCTCCCCTTGTCGCCGCTTGATTCCGGGATGTGGGCCATGATGAAGGACCTGCAGATGCGATGCGCAAAATCGCTTGGCGAATCCAACAAACCTACGCGAGAGGAACGAGCATTGGCGGACAGATGCACATGGCACGGAGTCTGCCCTCAGGAGTAGATTTACTCTGCAATGGCGATCCGTTGAGAGGTGCGCTGGCGACAGTCGACAGGCGAGCCCATCAGATTGATTCTTGGGACTGCTGGAGTGCAATGAATCCTACCCCATCATTCAAGGCTCGGATGCGCAATTATCGGCCAAGAGGGCGATCCACGGTATCGGATGGATGCGCGATAAATGGACAGACGTCCAGAGCGGGAGTCTCATGGAATGTGGCGGGCGGCGGAAAAGGGGTGGATAGGGGAGAAAGCAAGTTTGTGGCCGAGTGACAGGCCGAGGAGTAATAACGGGTGATTGAGAGAGTCACTGAGGGCACAGCCGGCTGACGGATCCAACCTTGATGCCCAAATGAAGGGCTAGACCAGCCTCGGATTGCGGATGAACAAATAATAAATAAGGTATTAATGTAATGGTCCGCGGGAGACGGGCCACGAGTCTAAAACAGTCCAAGATTGGCCTGTCTCAGCAAAGCCTACCGCTAACAATATTTAGGCCCGATTATTTTCTGGCACAGCCACAGCCACGAGCTTCTTCCGGCCAGAAGCGTCATTTCTTATGATTAATCACGGCCTGTTACGCATGTTCCGTATTGAGCTACCCTAGAGCCTGAAGATGATCATCACGGCGACGAGGTATGTCTGATAAAACAATAAATGATGATGCACTTGTGGACTGATGGTCTATTAGTCTCGAAATCTCGATAACGAGGCGTAAACACATGTTGATCATTCTCGCAATATGCCAAACAAAGTTACCCAACTAACACAGCCCTCCGCCATGCCACAATACATGTCACTGATAATACGACCATCGCAAATCCTAGACTTCGACAACTGCCACCTGCTTCACCGCGGGAACGGCACCACTGGCAGCGGCTTCGGCAGCGGCTTCGGCATATCTCTCCAAGACCTTCGAGGTGATTGGGCGAGTGACCAGCCTCCCAAGCCAGGCGTTGTACTGCGGATACTTGGTGAGATCCAGCTCTGGAACTAGACTTGGCAAACCTGCAAAGTAAGGAAGGAACATGAAGTCCGCATATGTCACCTTGTCTCCCACCAAGTAGTCGGTGCCCTTCTTGGCAAGGTGGCTATCGATGACACCGATAACCCGCTTCATCTCGTTGAGATAGCGCTCAATCGCGGTCGGTAGTCGCTGGGGATGGAACTTCTCAAACCAGATCTTCTGGCCAAAGTATGGGCCCTGCCCGCTCATCTGGAAGTGCTCCCAGCAGCGGGTGATGTGCTTCTCGGGCCCGGAGGCATAGTGAAGCAGGGCCTTTTTGTCATAGACTTCGATTATGTAGTCGATGATGGCTCCGGACTGATTTAGTTAGCTCATCGAATACTTTCTTCGCATTCCTTCATCTGGTTCTATAAAGAATTCTGTCGTCACTTACTTCGAAGAGCACGATGTCATTGCTGTTCGGGTCCTTAAAGGCAGGGAGGCGGCCGTTGGGATTCAGCGAGATGTACGGTTCGTCTTTGATGGTTCTGATGTCGACTTGCTCGACCACATACGGGAGGCCGAGTTCCTCAATAATGATGACAACTTTCCAAGGGTTGGGGGTGTGGCCGCATCCATAGACAATGAGAGGCTGTAGCTCGGACATGGTGTTTATTTGGGGGTTTGTAGATTTGGTGATTGCGTGCTGTGGTTGATGTGACTGTGTTGGATGTTTAGATGCTGTCTGGAGTGTCATGTTGGTTTAATTTATATTCGAATTATGATGTTTCCATCTCAGTCTCGACCCCTGGATGGCACGGAATCTTTGGCCCGCAACGGACCATCGACCTCTGATCCGTCGTGAGTTGGGGTCGGAGGCTGCAGGACCGGGCTGACGGACATGGAACCCGGACCAGCGTCTGCTTATTTGTGTCTGCCCCACAGTCAGAATGTGCACAACACAACATCATGACATTTACAAAGGTCTTGATCGCCTCATGTTGATGTTCATCTTCAAAATTTCAAGTTGCACAAACGCGACTCTTTGAATGGCGGCAGCAGAGGAGTTGGTGTCTCAGGTACCGATTTCGCAGCCTTCTCTGACGTCAAACCTGACCTCCAAATCGCGTTCTCATCTCTTCCTCACAACTCCAAAACATGCCAACTTGAGATTATCAGGCTCATTTGAAATCATCGAAAGCTATGGCTACCATCGCCCGCTCAGATCTCCAAGCCTTGGGATCATTCGCTACTGGCGCCTCCTCTATCACTGATGTAACCCACCTCTCCTCGTACAACTGGATCGAAGCAGACGAGCCCACCCATCGCTGTGCCTGGAAGCCCGCCTTCATGGGCGCCTCCAAAGACTCCCCAGGAAGTTCCTCAAGATTCAGGGTTTATGTACATCGACCAGAATGCTGCCAGATACCCGGATAGTCCTCTCGAGCCACTATTTCGATCCCTCTTCCACGCGAATCCGACCTTTGACATCTCCTCCGTCGACGTCATCACAGATCGAAATAACATCCGGAAGTTCCTATACTTCGTGAACCTAAAGTTGAACAAGTTCGGTCCCCAGCCATTTACAATCAAGGCTGAGGTTGTTGGGAAAACCATCATCTTTTCTCGCGACTAAACTGCGACTTACGAAATCATCAAGCCCGGCCAGTTTCGGGGGTTTGGCCACAACTTCGCGAAGTGGAATACGTGCTGTGAGAGTTCTCTAAGCACTGGCCATCACAGAATCATCTCGTATTCTTTTTGGCGGGTTGAAGTTCGTCGTGTGACATGAAACGGATGGCTACGTCAAGACACTTCGCTCTCCTGACGCCAGTCCATGCAAGACACAGGACGAGACCAGCCTCGATCGTATGATGAGCACCTTGGCTGTCTCTCATACCAGTTTTGTTCACCCCATTTGGGGATCCAAGCTATCTATGTGCCATGCCGGCGAGGAGGTGCCGATTGAATCTACCCTGGAAATTAAAACTCGTGCCATGACGAGGCGTCTTGAGATCTCAGATGTCGCCGCCCAGCTGTGGATTTCTCAGACACCTATGCTTGTCCGAGCCTACCATAACAGAGGCACCTTTCAGGCACCACAGGTTGAAGATATCACTGCTGAGATCAAGGCCTGGGAGTCTGATCATGAGGGGGACCTCAATAAGCTCGGCGAGCTGATCCAGAAAGTCGTGTCGACAGCCAAAGAATGTGCCGGAAGCGTCACCATCAAGTATGACGCATCTCGAGATGGACTGAAGATCGAAAAGGCAGCTGCTACACCGATTCTGCCCGAAGACTTGTACTTTTACTGGGATAGCAAAAAGACAAGCACAACTCAGCATGCTCGAACCGGCGACGAGTCTACTCCGCATGCAAATGGAAGTCAACTGAAGGGTCTTGAAGACGTGCGTTTTTCTAATGTCATCAAAACCAGTCTGTACGAAGCATTTCGCAAGGTTCTTGACAACATGTCGAAGGACCTAGCTGACTATCAACGGATCTGCGAGTCCATGAAGCACCTCGGAATCGACGCATTGCAGGGCCGCCAAATCCACGACCTGATGAGTGGTATTAGGAAAGGGGAGGGCTATTATGATTCCGAGGAACATCTGACATCCAGTTCCGAGAGCGCCCGAGATTCAGCTTTCAGGCTCCTCCTTGACGGGGCTGTTTTAGATGATGACGGGGCGTATGAGGCGACCTTATTTGTGGTTTCGAACTCTAGCATCTTCCCACGCGAAACTCGGAAGATGGTCCTGGCCGCTTATAAATCGTCCCAGTTTGTGGCCTCGAGATCGAAACTGCGACGAAAGGCCTTGGAGATGTCGTTTGGCCTGCTGGGTTGAGCCGCGGGTCCAACGATCTGGTTGTGATGACTGAAGAGTACGAATCTGATTGCTTCTTTGATTCGCTTAGATCATTCTTGGCAGGCTGGAACTCATTGTAAGGGCGGTTGATTGCCTCAGTAACATGAAAAATGGAGAATTCGATTGCAGAAGAATGAGATCGGTCATGATATGAAGATGCAGCTTCAAATGCAAGCTGAGGCTTTTTTCTGGTTGATTAGCTCTTATCAATAATAAAAACCCGGGTTATTTGACTAGAATACGAGCCATGTCTGCTCTTCTCTCAGCGCGCCTGACGTGCCCTACCTTGAAATTGAAGTTGCTCGTATTCACCCGGCTGACGGAGTGCTGGTTGGCTTCTAGTTACGAGGGAAACGGCCCTGAAAGTCATCGAAAGAAGAAACACACGGTGTGTTTAACGCGCACAGGCTGACTTGCAGCTGCAACGGATGATTCACTAATCGTCGTCGGCTCTTGAACTGGGGATCGGAGGCTGCAGAATCCGATCTGACGGACACGGAAACCGGACCAAAAGACGGAGCTTATTTGTTGTAATTCGACCCACAATGCCACCAAGGATCGACTCTGTCGCTTACAAAGCCTCGTTCCATTGCTGTCAGACGGACCAAGACAGGAGGCCCGTATACCTTCTCGTTGATTGTCGTCCGTGAACATCTCAATCATCTCCCTCAGATACAGCCCCGGCATCACGGCATGTTTCTTTGAAAATGAATAACGGTGTTGGACCCGGTGCCACCAGCCGGACAGGGGACCACGAGCCTTCCGAGATTGTCAGCCCGTGGAGCTGCTTCCATTGTCGCCGCCGCAAGGCTCGCTGCAACAGACGCAAACCCTGCGCGCTCTGTGCAAAATCCGGCGTCGATTGCTCGTACCCCGTGTCTGGGCGGATGCCGACCCGGCAGCATTACCCGTCACCGGCTCACACACTTACGCCGGGGGAGAAACGCGCTGAATTGATCAATCGTCTAAGATATTTAGAAGATGTCGTGGATAAGTTGAGTTCGCAGGTGCGGCTTGAAGCCATTCCTAGTGGTGGGAGCGTCGATCATGTTGACTGGGACTCGTCCCTTGGTGCTTCTGGCCCGGACAATGGCAATGGCGAACTTGTGAATGATTTTGGGAGACTGCATCTACATGAGGGTGGGAGCCTTTATGTTGGGAATAAGTTCTGGTCTATTTTTAATAACGAGGTGCAGTCGTCTTGTCCCTAAACACATGAACGCCTTGTCTAACATGCTTGTTTGACAGGTCAAAAGCGTGCGGCAAGCATTTGAAGACGACGATCACCACCAACGGCTCCAGCAAGAAGTCGCTGTTTCCGTCAAGGATGTCAGCCACACTCCTTTCTTCTGCCGAATGAGAGGGCGACCCTCGGAGAACGTGTCGCAGCCCCTGCCGTCCCAAGTGCCCTACATCTGGCAGGTCTTCGTCGAAAATGTCGACCCGATGATCAAGATTTTACACGTCCCGACCATGGACAAGGCTATTCGACAGTCCAAGGGTAGATTTGAGCCTCCAGGTTCTGGAATGCGGGCTTTGATGTTTGCGATATCTCTCACCGCCATCACCTCCCTCAGTGATGCCGAGGTAGGAATCTATATACTGTTCGAGTAGGATTTGACTAATAGAAGCGCAGGTCCAAGAGAACTTTCACGAATGCAAAGACGACATGGTATTGTCTCTGCTCCAAGGAACAGAAGAATCTCTCGCGAGCGCCGGTGTGTTGGACACCACGTCCATAACTGTTGCTCAAGCGTTCGTGCTATACCTTGATGTCGCGGGACACCACTACGGAGTGAGAGCCATGTGGACCATGACGGGCATTCTGGTTCGGTCGGCAGTGTCAATGGGGCTTCATCGCGACGGGTCCAAGTTTCCCAACGTCGACCACTTCGATTCGGAGATGCGACGGAGGCTCTGGTGGCACATTTGCTTCGTTGACAACCGCGTGAGCCAGTGTGATGTTCCCGAAATGGCGCTTTCCGAGAGGATTTTCGATACACGCGAGCCTGCCAACGTCAATGACGGCGACATATTCCCCGGCATGACGAATGAGCCGGTTGGTCGAGAGGGCTTCACAGAGTCGAGCTATATGTTGGCACACTGCGGCGTCTGGCGTGAGGCTCGGAGACTCCACAACTCTGTTGCGGATCTTATGGATACCAGCGCAGAGGGAGACAAGGCAAAAGAGCGTGGGTTGGAGTCGCTGGCGCGTCTCCGCTCCAAGCTCCTTGGAGAGACTCTTGCGCAGCCGGAGCCACCACGGCTCCTGACGAGCACGATGCGGCTAATCATCGAGGTTCTGTTGGATCAGCTGACTCTCGTTCTCCATCATAGAGACCTCTTCAGCCACCCGAGAATGTTGACCGAACCAGTGAGGCATCAGTCTTTTGAGTCGGCTTTCAGATGCCTCGAGGTCATGCAAAAGTGGAAGTCTGATCCTGCCACACGGCAGTGGAGCTGGGTAGCTATCAACTACCATCAATGGCACGCAGGCTGCATCGTGTTTGCCCAACTCCGCTTCGGCCCATGGACCGCTGTTGCTGAGAAAGCGTGGAAGATTGCCATGAGGTTTCTCGACGAGACGCCTGATGCACTACTTAACAGAAATCCGCTCAAGCCGGCCGTTTTCGGGTTGGTAAATGCGGCTAAAAAGCACCGTGAGGAGGAAATGCAGAGGATTTCTCTGGAAAGGAACCCTAAGGGTGGGCTTACTTCCCAGCCAACCCCGTCTCCTTTCTCGCTTGGTAGCTCGAGGAGCGCAGTTGAGAGCCAATCTCTTGACCCCATGACCTGGGCCTGGGTTTCAAGCGATAACCAACCCTCTTATGCAGATTCGTCCAACACGTCTGCGTGGGCTTCCCACATGACAAGTTCGAGTAGAACACCCTCGGATGCAATGGTTGATGTAGATGGGGATTCTTTCAACGTCAGAGGAAATTTAGGCCAGCCACAATTTGAGCTTTCCGCAAATGCTCGCAACTCACGGGGACACGCTGTTGCTGAGGAAGACTTGGAAGTGGAACTTGCAGGTTTGCAAAACACTGATGATATTGATTTTGGCGTGGATCCAAACTTTGAAGAGGGAGCCTTCAATTTCTTTCAATTTATGTAATCACTGCAATCTATCTTAACGAACAACTGATTTCGTCGTTCACCCAGTCTTGATTATTTAGCCATTTTGCGAACATATCATATCGTCATTGTATATTCTGCTCGCCAGACATGATGGTCTATCTCAAACTTAGGTATCTAGGAACTATAGCCGACTCCACATGATCCTACCCTGACAAATCCTAACCCATTCTTCTGCAAATATTAATAATGTGTAAGCGGTCATTCGCGCCCTTCAGCGCCCAGATACGGTTATTAGCACCATGAACTTTCCTGTTTCTGTTTGGCAGCTGGCCCCCGACCCTTTCTATTATTCCCAAACTTGGCCCAGGTCCATATAAAAACCAGAATGGTCGCTCTACCTTCACCCTTCAGCGAGATCAGTCGCGTTCCCCTCATGTATGATCGCCCTTCAGATGTCGAAATCCTGAACCGACTGACGGCCAAGTTGATTTGTGGCGTTACCTTCTGGATCAAGAGGGATGATTCAAATTCCGGCCTGGCAGGTGGCGGCAACAAGATCCGCAAACTCGAGTACGTCCTGGCGGATGCTTTGTCCCAAGGTGCCGACACGTTGGTGACTACTGGTGGTATTCAATCCAACCACATGAGGCAGACCAGTGCTGCTGCGGCCCATTTGGGGCTGAATGTAAGCCATGAGTTCCATGACCCCAGTCATTTCGCCTTTGGCATAAAGATGATTAGTAGAGGAGGAGAGACGCTCATACTTTGAACTTTCTTATCTACAGGTGGCCTTGTACCCTCGCGACTTAGTACCATCCAATGAGACGGAGTACTCCTATGCCGGAAACGTTCAGTTAAATCAAATACTGGGCGCTGAAGTCTTCCCAGTAGATACTACGGAAGAGGAGGTAATCAAGGTCTTAAGAAGCCGCGGCAGGCAGCCGTACCTGATCCCATCCGGGGCGAGCCTCCATCCTCTGGGCGGACTGGGTTATGCTAGAGCCGCATTCGAGATCCTTGAGCAAGAGAAGCAACTTGAAGTGAGTTTTCATACTATAATTACTGCTGTAGGATCTGGGTCGACATTGGGCGGATTAGTGGCAGGTTTTAAACTCGCAGAGACTCGTGGGTTGATCCCACAAAACAAGCGGCTTCTCGGCTTTTCTATCGGCCATAGGAAGGCTGATATGACTGACATCGTTCTTCGTATCGCGAGGACTGCTGCTACGAAGATTGGTCTCAAGGCGGAAGATATTACCGAAGATGATTTTGAAATCAGCGATGAGTTCCTAGGAGACGCTTACGGGGTGTTAAATACGAAGACCATGGATGGCATCAAGGAGCTTGCCCGGACAGAGGGAATTCTGACAGACCCTGTGTACACTGGTAAGGCTTTTACAGGCCTTCTCAGTATGGCGAAGAGTGGCCAACTCGGAACAGGGAACGTGTTGTTCTTACATACGGGTGGTCAAGTGGCTATGAGTGCTTATCCCCAATTGAAGTAGAAACAACGGGTTTCCAAATTGCCGCACGGCTGTTCTCGTGATGGAAGGTATGAAGTTTTAGAAATAAAGACCCAAGATTGATTAATTATTGATTGTCATGTTTTTGCATTGAATATTCAATTTCTAGATTACGATTCTTATTGAGCATTCGACTAGTTGATTGTGAACCCCCGTTAGATGACTTGACGGGCCTTGAAATAGACATGAAAATTTGTCTGTTTGATAAACCAGGCATTGTGCAAAGTCCACTCCCAGTTCTCTTCAGGAAGTCTCAGCTAGAAACGGTCAGCTTTTACATTGTATTAGGGAGGTCAACGCATCTTCGTTTAACTTACCTCATATCGCATGAGAAGGGCGGGAACAAGTTTATACATTTCCAGGTAACTGATATTTTTCCCAATACATGTCCTGGAACCAGCCCCAAAGGTGAAGAGGCAACTCTCCATGAGACGCCGCTGCTCTGAAGTTGCCTCGATCCACCGAAGCGGCCGGAACTGTTCTGCGTCTTGCCCGAACACGGAAGCATCCCGGTGAAGCACCCAGGCATTGCAGCCGATGATTGTTCCACCAGGGATGAACTTGCCAGAAACTTGGACCCCCTCTGGCGGAGTGATCCTCTCCAAGGTCAAACCCGCAGCAGGGTGGATTCGAAGTGCTTCTTTGATCACCGCGCCCAACACCGGCAGGTCTCTCACCTCCTCCCAGTCAACTAGACCATCTGTTCTCTTGAACGCACCTGTTCTCTTCTGCTCATCTAGTTCTCCCAACAACCTCTTGAGCTCTTGTGGATGTTTCAACAGGAAATAGAAAATAGTTCGAAGTGAGATGGCGGTCGTATCAGAGCCCGCAAAAATGTTCGCCACGGTCAGAGCCAGCACACGTTGATGGGAGATGAAATCCGGGTCCTTCTCATGCGCTCGCAGAAATCTAGAGAGAAAGTCCTGGCGTGTCGATGATCCTTCCATGTTAACCAGGGCCTTTTCTTCACCAGTGTCGAGATTGACCCGCTCCGAGAATCTTTCCCGGGCAAATTCTACCATGGGAGTGGATGATCCAATCAAGCCGAACTTGGAGAGAAGCAAGCGGAATGGATTCTTCAGGAACAACTTGTCCAAAGCCGGCATTTGGCCAATCTTTACAAGGGATCAGCGGCGCGAAGACCAAAGGGAAAAAGGAGACGAAGGGGTAGAATAGAACGTACCACACTGGCGTAATCGAGCATCCATTCGATGCTCGATATGATTCCACCAACGTCATTGCCGCCGTCCAGGAACCCTAACCTCTTAGAATAGGTGAGCTCACCAATGACATCAAATGCATAGTATTGAAGCCATTTCCCCAAGTCGCAAGGCTCGGCTGCATTCAAGAATCGCGCATCAATCTGCTGAAAAAAAGCCGTCGTTGTTGAGTCCACATATGACTCAAACTGCACCAGAGTGCTCATGGCATACGCGCTGCTGACGGCTCTGCGGAGCTTGGCATGGAACTTCTCGTCAGTGGACGTGAAGAGGGTGAATAAGGGCTTCCCCTTTGAGAGAGTTTGCTGGACAGTGTAAAACTCGGACTTCTTGAAACCGCTTGCCAGTCCATAGATTTCACGCACGGCGCTTGGATCTGACACTGACACGGCATTCGGCCCAAGGCGCACGAAATGACCGTATCGACGGTGAAGGGCTGCGTGTGTGATGTCTGGCCGACGCCCCCATACGACAAACAACCTCCAGAGGTCGGTGATTGAGGCCATGAATGGGCCGGGAAGTTGGGAAATGCCATGGCCGTACTTGTTGTATGCTAATCTGGCGAGAATGGCACCTATGAGACCAGCACCGGCCAGCCACAGATGGCTCAGGAGCACCTCGAATAGTAACATCTTGTGATAGTTACGGGGTATTTTTATGAGCGCATCAGTTGAGTGTCACGGTGCTGATATAGTTCAGACCATTTATTTAAGTTGGCTCGGAAAGCATAAGGTCTCAGTTCCGCAACTCGCTGCTTCATGTTAACCCCGAAGCTAGTAGCCGGCTCAACACACCCCGATACTCACCAGGACGTATGGGGTTAATAATCATCGAGACCCAGCAAATGAAAGTCCACAAATATCTCGCTCATCGGTTACGATTCAACCTAGTGTCTCCTGGCCTGGGGTATGATCTGGGGTTTGCCCCTCCACATCCCACATCATCCCACATCCCCCGCAGCGGCATGCTCGGTATCAGTTCCGAGACCTCTGATGCTGATGTGGCCAGGCACTACAATACAATGGTGATCGTTGATTCGGAGAACGTCGGAGAAAACTCGCAATGTTTGAACAAATGGCCGTTATCGCGTAGTAATACGTGCTCCACTAGAGGACGACATTACTCAGGACAGATTGTAGCAAACCCTCCTGTTCATGGAGTAAGATACATATATTCACAACAATACACTAAGCTTCTAAGCAGTTATTCTGTTTGCTCGTAAAGGCTAGATCATTGGCCGGTAGTTTGCTTGGTACATCTATTTCAGTAGCTAGGCATTATCTAGAATCTGGGCCACAACCGAACCCGCATTATCATTTCATGCCATTGTAACATCTACGCGGTACAAAGCTGGAAATGAAAAAAGCCAGCAGATACACAATGAATTTTCTTGTTTAGTGAATCAGTCATAGTCGGCGGCATTGTTTGCGCGGACTGTCATATCTGCAAGCTATCAACACACATCATTTTAAGATGAGTGATAAGCCTCTATCAACAAAAGCATGTGTGCAATGTTCTGAGTAAGTTGAACGTAAAACATGCGGCATCATGAAAAGTACAATGATGTGTCCTCTTCATCAACAGTATATCGCTTATATATAGAGCCAGTCGCTGGCGTGAAGATACTATCAATGGTTCTATCTTGTAGATTTGCGCGATTATTGCCCTGGTAAGTTCATTGAATTTCCCTGATTGAAATCACGGGATAGTTATATCTCTCCATACGCTAGCATGTTACATGTTGAGAGAGATAACTCCATATCGAGAGTGAATGTTATCTCACTTGAATAATAAAGGAAAATGCTAACACTGCGTAGTTCTGGAAACGTTATACATTCAAAAGCCAGCCTTTATTTCTCTTCCGAAGCCACAACAACTTTTGTTCAAAGTCCAAAATGTCGAGAAAGCTAGACGACATAGACGAACAGTTGGCAATTCTTCACGCAGAAAGAGAAACACTCATCACCATGATCCAGGGGCTAGAAACGAGGAAGCATGTTTTAGAAATGGAAATGATCAACTGTCAGGTCGAGTCCGCACAGTTGGAGACGATAGACAAAGATCTCGAGAATATCATCCACAAGGTCCACTCGTTTAGTGTTGTGGGCGATGGCTTGGTTTCTGGGAATCGGAACCCGCACGAAGCTATCCGACGGTCACTGCAGGCGATATATGATACGTGCATTCCCTAAACGCAAGAAGAAATAATCAGCAATTTTCGTGCACTGGAGATGGAGTTGGAAGATATATTAGTCCATATATCTGAGGCTAATGAGACCCTCCGCAAGGTTGATGAACTATACGGAACTCTAGATTAACAACAGCTCAAACTAAGGCAAAAGGCTTGAGTGTCTCTCCATGGATTCATGGACTAGCAAATTTATGAGTTCCTAAATGAAATCGTTGGATTGTCTTACCTTCAGTCTAGAACTTGGGCATCAACCCATTCTTGCTTCTGTCAGGGTTGTACGACTTTAAACAAATGTTTCACTTCAGGATTTTTGACGCATAGCTCGGTGTTAGAGATGCATATCACGAAGTTCTTTATATCCAATGGTCCAATCCAACTTAAATCTATCTCCTACTCACAAGGTATGAAAACTCGATGGTAGTTTTTCACGAGCTGCTTCGACATGGCTTTCATGAAGCTAATGCCTCCTCCGCCTCACCAGCCTTCTCAACGATCGTGTCGCGCTCCTCGCTCGTGTACACCCCAGCTTGGACAAATGAATCAGCAACGGAGGTAACAGTGTCAACAAAGTCCTTGTGGGTAGCAAATGGCGCGTCGTCCCAAACCAGATCAAGGAACGTAGGCCCATCGGAACCGGGCGACTGAATACCCTCAACTGGGATATCATACAGGGGCAAAGTGTCATTTCGCTTGTTGTTGGCCACACCTGTATCAATGCTTCCGAAGACGACTTCTGGCTCGACACGGCGGAAGTACGACGAAACGGGTTGCGTATCACTGATGTAATAAGGCCGCACGCTGGCCTTTTCCTTGGCAGTGGTATAGAGAGGATCGCCGGCTGACGTGGTGCCAGTTTGCGTGATGGCCGCCGTTGAATAATCACCATCAAGCTTCAAGTAGCGGTACAGAGAAAGTTCCCAGTAGCCGCTGGTGGTGTTCGGGCTACCCACCACCTGTAGCACGATTGGGCCCCATTTGATTGCCTGCGTATCCGGGCGGTCTTGAGCACGTTCAACATGGATAGTGAAGGGCATTTGTATCTCAATCACGTCACCTTTTGCCCAAGCCCGGCTGAGTGTCAGGTATGTTCCGGGCTTAGACTCTTCGCCAGTTTGGGCTTCTCCGTTGATTGTGACGTCGAATCCCTTCTGGACCCAGGCTGGCACCCGAAGCTTGATATCAAGTTGTCCTTCGCCGTTGACGGTAAACTTGACCTTGTCAGAGCGGGGGAAATCAGTTTCTTGAATCACTTCGAAGCCCCTGTCCTCCCATTTCAGAGTAGATGGGATGTACAAATTGACCCAAAGAGCAGACCCATCCGCAGACCGCAGGTAGACCGTTTCCTGGTACTTGGTATGACTCTCCATACCAGTACCACCGCAGCAGGTGCCAGTGTTACCGTATTCACGACTGAATGCAGGACTGAGAGGCTGGAAGTACGTGACTTGCGGCTCATCAGTGGCATCAGTGTCCAGGCGCGACCCAGCAATCATGTTGAACAGGCCACGCTCGTAGTCGTCCATGTATGACGCATTATGTTCATGCATGAAAAGATTCCTTGCTAGTTTGAGCATGTTGTACGCCGTACATGTCTCCGCGCCCTGACCGGCAATAGCGTTTGCGATGTTGTCACGGTTCTGGAACATCTCAACATTGTTGTTGGAGCCAGGGAAGTTTCCACCTGTTCCGCCCGTTGCGAAACCACGATGAGGCACGACCCAGCCGTAGAAGTTCTTGGCCGCGTCAAAGTATTCCTGCTCTGCATTATGCTCGAAGATTCTCATGTAGCCGATGAACTGAGGAACATGAGTGTTGGCATGCAGACGGTTGGGCCGGCGGGGACCCGGGTTGTCCTTCGCTTGCAATACGAGGATATCTCGGTCCTCGACCGCCGCGCCAAATAGTGACTGCCTGTTGTCGAACGCCTTTGCTGTCTCCAAGTGCTTCTCGTCGCCAGTCAACTGATAGATTTCGGGGAAGACCTCGTTGGCTCCACCAAATTCACCAGCGATGTAGAGATCCCACATGTAGTTGAGGTCAGCCCTTGTGAGATTTCCAGCGTAACCCTCTTGGTTTTTGTCGCCAATCGTTAGTGCGAGATAAGCCCAGTCTGCCATCTTCACAACAACATCATATGCTTGCTTGTTTTCTGTCAGGTAGTAGGCATCAAGAAGTCCTCGCAGGATCTTGTGCTGCGTGTACCAAGGTGCCCAGGTGTTCACTGCCTTGTCACTGCCATAGACTGCCCATCGAGGAGGACCGAGTCGGAGGACGGTGTCTTCAGGAAGGGCACCAAGATAACCTGGATGTGTGGGAATCCAGTCGGCATCGCCAGAGTTGCTATCACCCTCAATACCGGCGCTGCGGCCATTTGGCGAGGAGTCTTGTACAGCAGTGCCCTCCTCTTCGTCGAATCTGTACCAGGCGATGTTGCCTCCGCCAGTTGAGCCGTCTGCCGAGGACAAGAGTGATTTGATCTCTTCTTGGCTAAGTGCCCGGTTGAACACATGGAACTCGTCAATGGTAGCGTTGAGCATCGGGTCACTGTACTGGGAGCGACCAATCCACCTATTACCGGGGTTGTTGAGGTTGGAAGGGCTCAGGGTCAGGGCATTGTTCGTCCCAGACACCTCACCATCGACATACAGCGTACCCGTGCTTCCAGTCTGCGTGACTGCGATATGCACCCATGTGTCCTTTGCGATAGCGGTATCTCCGTCAATGGATTGTTCTCCAGCCCCTCCGCTCGTGGTGATGGCAAATCTAGGCTTGCCTGAGCTGCCGCGAGGAGTCAGAAACATGTAAGTGGTCGTATCGCGGCCGAAATCAAACACGCGAGTCCAGGAATCATCGTCTGCCAAATTGACCCAGGTAGCGATGGTAAAGTCCTTGATTTGATTAATCGTCTCCTGGGGGAGTGCAACGTATTGGGCCTTGCCACTCCCCTTGAGCCGGAGTGCGTTGCCGAACTTCCCTGGCACTCGGCCAACGGCGGTCGAATTGTCTGCCCTCTTGACTTTGCTTGGGCTGTTCATGCGGGCGGTGATAGCCTCTTGGCAAGCAGCCAGCTCTTTGACCATCCAATCAAGCTTGGTCTTGTAGACCTCTTCTCCCTGGTCCGCGTACGCTTGTGCAAGTCCCGTCAGATAATGACCTGCCCAGTGTCCACTAAGCAGACCGCCATCTTCCCATCCACCGGGAAGCTCAATATCATCTGGGTTTGATCGACCAGCCTGGTTGTTGAACATCATCAGAAATCGCCTCTCGTCGTATTCCTTCAGAAAGGCTTTCATTCGGTCGCGTTTCTCCTGGAACAGCCCATCGGCGAGCTGGACTTGATCCAGGCGGAATGGCCGCACAGGCGCCGTGCCACCTGGGCCTGGGTCGGCAGGGACATCAGCTGCGTTTGCCATTGATACGTGGATGAGATTAGATCCGACGAGGGCGGCGGCTCCAAAGGCAAAGGCTCGCATAAGGCGGTACGGGCCAGATCGCCCCTCGTTGAATGGGGCCATTGGAGAAGCCTTTATGTATTTCCAAATGATGTCAGTGGATCTATAACGTTTCTTGCCCTTAATCATCGAAGTGAATTAAACACACCTTATTGGTTGCGCTTTGGTTGAAGATTCAATGTGTTCTCCAGACTTCTGCACGCTGGCTGAACTCCTCAATGATGGAATTGAACATGGTCGTATTTTGGCAGCTTCTCAGTACATCTATATACTCCAAACCGTCGGGTCACGGCAAGCAGTCTGCAATCGTCTGCGGAGGCGATCGCTACCCTTGCAGAATACCACCGTACCAGCATTCCTCATTTGTTCTTCTCAAGACGGCAAGGGTTTCCGATGAGAGCAATCCTCTCTCCCGGTGTGGTGGCCGACTGGTGCGGATGAGGACAGTTGACGGCTAATATACTCTACAGACGCAGAAATAATCACCGTTGCATAGAGCACATTGCAGGCGGCAGCAGGCGGCACTTGGCACCGAATTCCATCCGTAGCGTGCGATATCTATACCCCTAGAACGTCATAGTTGAGGATTCAAAGGTCCCATGCCCTGCCTGACCTTCCTATTGGAGTTGATAAGGTCTGGGTGAATGGGATGATCAAAGCCTTGGGTTACATGTGGGCCGAATATACGGGAACCCCGGACAGCGTTCGGTTAAGATATCCAGCCAATGAGCAGTTCGGTATCTCCACTGTCCTCTGCCCGTAGCCCCCTGAAGACTATATCTCTATGTATCCCGCATGCTATCTAATTTTGGTGGAGACGGGAGCCTGTCCGTGAAAGCAAAGACCAATGCTTTGCAATCAGGTCATTGAAGAGCCAACCCGAGGACGCTCTAAGCCAGCTTCACAGGATACGGGATCAATATAATAGAGGGGATGAGCTATAATTCATTCTAGGATAAGCGGCCAAGACGAATCCTTCCTGGCGCAATTCGCGTGAAACCTACGACAAAGCCACGATCCCTCGCACTTTAACCAGTAAAGATAGCAAAATGATACGACTTTGTGGAGAACGATAGCATTTAGAACTAGGATTGATTCACCGATCGCCGTATGATATAACTGTATCGGAACGGCTTCGCAAGTACCTCACAATAACACCAAGACTTCTCCTCCTGATGGTTTGTTCAAAGCGGCTTAGTTCCGACAATTGAAATGTTAGTCCCTTCTTATCAAGAGGGGCGGCGAAGCCTGGAGAAGACGGCCACTATCTGGCACGTTCACGGAAAGTCCATGCGAAGCTGTCCGCCTCTTTTTTATGTTGCGTTATCCTCATTTTGTGCGAAATCCAAACTCTCGAACTTTCATCAAGCTCTGGTGATTATTTTCATGACTGCAGCATCGTAAACTTATCGTCTACACCCCTTCAACCTTCTAAAAGTTATATAGCCTTACGTTGCGTATGGATCCTTAAATGAGGAGTAACTAGAATGAAGATGAATAGGTTGCTAGTAGAGCTTATTGTTGCCCTTCTGGTTATTGTGTTAAGATGTTTGGTCTGGCCTCTTCTATTGCTGTTTTTTTACGTTATACTCAAACTCTCTTATAGAAGATGAATAGGTCTACTTCTCTTTTTTATGTACCGTTAATTCTTTTGCCTAAGTGAGCTAGATTCAACCTTAAGGGGAGCGGCTCATACACGTTACAGACGTCTTCGGCCCTAAAGGAAGGTCCATTACTATTGTCGACAATAAATTCTAGTTCGCAAGTAGCTGTTACTCTAACGTCTTAGCCAACCCTCGCTAGAGGAATCTTTTTTTGGCCCTTTTTCACATAATAATGACCACCATTTCATATTTTCCCCAAGTATAATAGGAGCTAGATGTTCAGTCCAGCTTGAAAACCGCATATTAATCATCAGCCTTAGGAGACTAAAGGCTTGCTCCGGAATATGTTTTTAACCAACTAAGGAGCTAGAAGAAGAAGTTGACGAGCTATTATCAGTTTAAATTTGCTCTCGTACGTGTCCCAACTCATGTAGCATCATCACGTGAGCGAGCGTGATGCAGGCACGCAGAGTGATGTTTTTAACGGAGTTGCATAAACTTTGTTTTTAGCCCATACATTAAGGAATTTTCAATTTATCTCACACCTTAATTCCTTCCGCTTGGTTACATTTGGGGAGATTCTGCTTGTTCTTTCCCCACCCTTGATATCTCCCAAGGCAGCGTTTTTTCCGTCAGACAGTAGATGAGAAGACTTGAGCATAAGCCTGGTGTATGGAATAGTTAGTTGCGACGCAGTCACCTCTAGCTGGACAATCAGAGCGTCGCGAGTTTGATTCTTTTTCGATAAGCCAATGTTGTTTCCCAATTCATGGGGGATCAAATGCCCGTGAACATCACAACAGGTCGGCCCACATCCAGCTAAGCCTTCTCCAAGGATGCATGGCCCACAAAGAGATGAGTGCGGCATTTTCAGGCAAAGCAAATACTGGTCCTCAGACCCGGCACCATGGGCCATCAGTCTCATCCGCCGGTTGCCCTCCTTGAGCTTCTCCGGGGTTTCGCTTTTCCTATTCGGTGAGATCCGGCCCTCCGTCGTTTTACCTGTCAACATTCGGTGCCCCAGTCATAAGGTGCTTACACCCCTGGCAGCGAGAAGCCGGGGACATGGGGCTTACCAGACACTCTTCTCCCCCAGGAGTGAAGGAAGCTTATATCCTAGATAACATTGGATTTCCAACCGAAGCTACGTCCGGTGTACAAACTCGCATCATTTCCTCTCCAAACGAAACGGACGGGATATTTCTTCTATCACACACTAGATATACGACCCTAACAGCTGATGACGGTCTCCGAGAGATCAGCGCCTACCCTACAGCAGTCTTTGTATTGAAAGGCGCCATCAAGCTTCACAGCACTGGGAGTTGTCAAAGCATTAGCGAAGGTGATTTTATTTTTGTTCCAGAAGTAAGAGATTCAAGGCCTTATGAAATACGATTAAGAAGCGCTGCTGACAATATTGCTTCTTGGGTATGAGCAGGATAGGATATGCAGCTATTCAGCAAGTGAACCCGGAACAGAACTCCTGGTGTTCTCGATTTGCCTGAAAGATGGTAACTTCACACCCAATCTAAAGGAGACCACGCTTCAGACTGAAGCTACCCTAACAGCGGATGCCGTACAGCCATACCTAGTAAAGCAAAACGTCAGACTATGCTCAGTTTTTGGGGGGTTTCTAACTCGACCTCTGCTGAGGCAATCCAACGGCTTACACCAGATTTCGGTCTCGGTTATGGAATCGACGACAAGATATCCGGAGCGGCCGTTTGTTGACCGATGGATTTTCTTTACGAATGTGTACCACTGTTTCTACGTTCTAGAAGGGCAGTTCAAGTTTAAGATCAAGGGCGACTCGAAATGGACCTACACTGGCCCAGGCGATTCGTTTTTCGTCCCATCAAGGACCTTTTTCATAGGCGACGTGGCTAGTAAAACCGCTCGATTAATCCTCTTCGCAAATGGAGGGGGAGTTGACGAGATGGTTGTTAAAGGAGGGTATTCACATGAAGGGCCCTTGCCCGAGACCATTGGGAAATGGGATGGCTGGGACGAAGCAAGAGTGAAGTCTGCGTGTGCACAACTTGGGGCTCAAATTGAATGACACACTAGGATGGCTTGTAGATTAAGTAGGAAATAAAAAAAATTAAAGGAAAATAACACATTAAGCAACATGATATTAAAGAGATGTCGTGCAATGGAATAGATACAATGCCTGGTTGTATAGCACTACACTAACAGTTGGAGTATATATGAAGTGATAGTGAAATAAATTAGATAAACTGCGTGATAATATGCAAATCGTACGGGATATCAACAGTTAGCCAAACTTGCTTATCAACAGTCCCATTGTCCATGAAGTTGTGATATCACTGGGAAAAGGTCACCCCCCTGGCTAATGGCTAACGCTAAGCTTGATCTGGGAGTTTCCAGCGGGGTACCATGAAGTAGGCTTGGCAAGCCGTGAAGTTGCGCTGACCGTGAGTTCTCTGTCAGCGTGAAATCTCATCGGCGCGCGGTCAATCGCGCATTCGCGGGTTCACGGTTCATCTGACTTTTGCCCTGACTTTTGCCCTGAAGAAAGCTCGTTGCCTCCCGCCAGAGACATCTGCTTCTTGGGGAGATGATTTGATCAAAGACAGACCAGACAAAAGAACGATATTGGCGCAGTGGCGCTGCCAATCATGGCCTCACAAGCACTCCCGGAGCTACCAGTTCCGTTGTCTGGGCTAGCGAAATACATCCGCGAGCATCCTGAGCTTTCTATTTCCCAGATTCTTGGCCCATACCATAAACATGAAGGCTACCTGCGGGCTCTTTTCGCTCAGGATGGCCAGAATCCGATTCTGAACGACCCATACATTAACACCTTGCCACTGTTCACGGAAGTCTCTGGACTGGTTACTACACGCGCACGAAATCCGGCTTTAGAGACAGTAGAGGAAAAATCTCGATACATCATGCCATTGTCCGATGATAAGCGCCGTAAAGATGGTTCGCCAGCCATCGTTACCAGTATCGCCGAGTTCCAGAGGAATTTCAGTATTTTCTCTGAGGCATCATTGGCTGAAATGGACTGGAGCAACGTGGTCGCTGCGGGCTCGTCCGTTGTCAACTGTCTATTACCTATACCCGAGGAGTACAAAGTCAACAAGCGGAAATTACGGCAGTACTTTCACGAGGTATTCTGCCCAGCTTCTGATGTAGATCTTTTTTTGTATGGTTTGACAGAGGAAGAGGCTATTGAAAAAATCAAAGCTATTGAAGAAGCTATCCGTGACACGCTACTCAAAGACGTAACTGTCGTGCGAACTAAGTATGCAATTACAATTGCGAGTCATTATCCAACTCGCCATGTTCAGGTATGTCACTCCCTGGCCCTGGGTTTTAGTTATTTATTGACCAATTCTGCATAGATCGTGTTAAGAGTATACAAATCTATCAGTGAGATTTTGACGGGCTTTGATATTGACGCTGCCGGAGGCGCTTATGATGGCAAGCAGGTCTACGTGACCCCACGTGCCCTTGCGAGCTTTATTACTCAGATCAACCATGTTGATCTCACGCGCCGGAGTCCTTCATACGAGACACGCCTGGCCAAGTACTCAAATCGAAACTTCGAGGTGTATTGGCCTGACCTGGATCGCTCCCGCATCGACCCTACCATCTACGAGAGGAGCTTCAAACGCACAGTCGGTCTCGCGCGTCTCCTTGTGTTGGAAAGCCTTCCGACGGAATCCGCTAGACATACATATCAAAATGAAAGAAGACGAGAACGTGGCAGACCTGAAGTGGATTACCACCTTTGGACTTGGAGGGATGATGGTGATATGAAGCAAGAACATGAGAACGAGGTGGCTGACTGGTTTCCATCGGAAGAAGTGAGCAACTATCACACATTTAGCATTCCGTACGGCCGCCGTTTCACTGCCAAGGCCATCGAAAGGATATGCTACTCGCAAGATGTTCTGCTCAATGCGGAATGGAATCAAAAGCCAGAGAAGAGGAAGGCGTATCTTCACAGGCATCCTACATTTTTCGGTCGCGTTGAGGACGTCATTCAAGACTGCTGCGGTTACTGCCCCATACCAAGCACGGTAGAAGAACAAGAGATGGCGGAAAAGGATGCGAAGACGTGTATTTCGGGCAAAGTATCATTCCTCACTGACGACCCAGGTCGGCAGGAAATTGGCTCGTTCAATCCGTTGACCGAACAAGACTGGACTGAGATGGCGTATATCGGCAACACAGCTAGACTTTTCCAGTCAATCATTGACGGGGATATACAAAGCATCCATACTTGGCTTGGCCAGGAAGGCTTCGACATCAACAGAAGAGATCACACCGGACGGGCTCCTCTACATTTCGCCGTCAATGTATCTACAGCAGAAGTTGTGCTATGCCTTGTAGACCACGGAGCCCGCTTGACAGCGAGATTGGCTGACGGAAGGACTGCTTTGCATCTTGCAGCTGCTCGCGGGAGAGTGGACATAATAAAGGTTCTCATGGAAAAGAGCCTGGAGAACGAAGAAATCGCTCAAGATCGCAAAAAGTTTAAGCGGCGGAAAATTTCTGTAGCTGAACAGGAAGTGCGTGAGGACATTTCTGAAGATGAAATGCAAAACACAAGAGATGATCTTGACATCGAGGAAGACGACAATAACTCAGATGCCGTGGTAGTGGGTGAAGGAGAAAGTGACGATTATGAGTTCTCTGTGACCACTGGATCGTTTGCAAAAATCAACAGAATTGAACCCCAGGGAGATGAAACTGAAATGAAAGAAGCCTCCGAAATGGGACCAGACTTTTACGACATCGATATACCTGCTTGGGATATCCCCTGTTCTCCCCTTCATCTGGCTGTGTCTGGTGGCCATGAAGACGCAGTTAGGACGCTGTGCGACTATGGGGCCGACCCTCTTCTTCCAATTCAATTCCGGCTCAATAGGGTGAAGACAGATGTCATCCTTACCCTGGCTCTGTCCTTAAAGCTTCCTACCGAGAAGGCAAAATCAATGATAAGATTGCTCATTGAACTTGGCGCTCTGTCTTCCCAGGCCGACGCTGATGGTATCACGGCCTTCCATCGCTTTGTTGCCAACAACTCGGGGGATCTTCTCGATGTTTTGGTAGCATGTGATCGGTCTAATGTTATCAGGGCCTTAAAACATATTTATATCCCCGATGTACGAACCATTTCAGTTCTTCACACGGCAATTGACCATGATGATCCAAGCCTTGTCCTAAAATTATTGAACGCAGGAGCTAAGCCCGATACAAGCTTCGACATGTGGCTTCGAGCTGTCAAACTCTCTCCTATGAAACATAACTTGGGAACTCTGCGGGAAAATAAGAGACTCTACAGAACTACGATACAGCCTCTCCTATACGCTGTTCAGGCGGAGAACCATCAAGCTGCGATTCAGCTCCTGGAATCCGGGGCAGATCCCAACGCTATGACACCGGATTCGTATAGGCTTCTACAAGGAGATGAGGTCTATGATGTAGCGACCGGATCTACTGTTCTTGACGTTCTGGATGCAAAACTCCTAAAAACAGCGGACAGCTTGGACAGGGTTAAGAGGAATGAGGGAAGTATCGCGTCCCCTAGGCCACCTCGTACGGACAAATTTCTCCAGCAGTTTCCGCCAGATTCCTATCAGCACTTCTATCATAGAGAGGCACTTGAAAGACAAAAATGGCGTCTTGAGAGCGACTTAAAAGATCGGGAGCACAAGCAAGAAATGGCAGTGGACCAAGAGGGACCTGATACAGAAATCACGCGTCTTGAGAAACTGGCCTCTGGGCTCAATAATTTGAGAGAAAAGCTTGTCTCTAGGGGTGGACGGACCTTTAAAGATCTTCATCCCGATTTCAAGGAATACCGCACCGGAAGAAGGGGTTTTCGACTAAACACTCCCTCATCCTATCGCAGATCTCCCTCTGTTGAGAGCGGGAAGATAAGTTTTAAGGGAGATAAGAACTTTTCCTCTTTTAAAGAGGACCGATATATTGAGCTGTAGGTCTCAAATCCTTGTTTGTATACGGACCAAATTGATTAATCTTTATCTCTCACTTTAGGATGGAGGCTGCTTGGGATGGAAATCTGGATAAAATCAGATCACTGACCCTTCAAACTGACCCGGATGATAAGCAACCTCGGCTGCTCATCAGCATTCAAGATGATCATTACAACTGTCCCTTCTCCTTGGCATTCTTCCGCGGCCATCGGGAAGTTGCTGCAGCTATTTTGGGCATTGTAAGAAGTCAGTGGGCACGTATCGAAGATTCAAACCATTCAACCCGAAGACCTCACCTTCGTCGGAGAACACGAACTCCAAGCTACCGGGGAAGTGGCTCTCCTGGTCGCAGCGAAATGGAGCTTGATTCAGGAGATGATCTATCTCAACTAGGGCCTATTATATTGAGCGAAGATGAAGATAATATGTCTGTTAATGAAGATATAAACCCGGAACCAGAACCAAGCATGTCAGATGCGACACCAATGCGCATTCTTCGACAAAACTGGCAGATGCTACATATAGTGGAAGGAAAGTGGGAACCCGGGCTTCGATGCACGTTGTTCGAATCCTGCATCAGCCGAAACGACGTGGCTGGTCTTGAATTTCTACTTAAACTTGCTCGGTATTGGACAAGCCAAAAGTTGCCAGACGATGCTGTCGAAGAGATTGTTTTGTATCGTGATCCTACTGATAAGAAGGAGCAGGATGGAGTATTCGCTCTGTCTGAGGCCGAGTTTCAAACTGTCTTGAATGAAGGAAATCTCGAGCTTGTGCATCTTGTTATGCGGAAGATAGGTGCCGGTCTAATATTGGATGACCTTGTGCGTCGCTCTGGTGAGAACTTAGAGCAGAAATCGGAGTATTATCAAGGGCTTACGGTATACGGGAAAAAGAGGCGAGTTATTCTTAGTTATCTTTACCACGGATTGACTTCTGACTGTCAAACAATAGAAAGGACTGGGCCAATATTGTTCCTCCAGGAGAGCGACGAAGACCAAGAGACCGGCTTCTCGACCTTTCCAAGAAGGACACTCATACGAAAGACGTAGGAGTTGCGCCGGTCATTCATGCTGTGAGGTCTGGACAGATTGAAATCGTGAAGCTTTTCCTGAGCGAGACTGTTCTGCAATTGTATGCCGAGTTTGCGCGATCCGACGCTGCAGCCGATAATCCTAAAATATTGCACCTTCTTCAGAGTAAAGCAGGATTTGAGTTGACTGCGTCAGAATGGCTCGGGGCGAGCAGTGAGTGATACGGTTAAAACCACTTGGAGTATGCTGGAGCTAATCCGCCTATCAGATCATCTTATTCTTCATCATGCCTTGTTGATTTCATCCCTCTGGCGGGCAGAGGAGGTTTTGAAATATCTGATCCAACGGTATCCAGACGCAGTGGAAAGTCGAGATTCCACAGGACATACGCCATTGTTGACTGCTGCACGAATCGGTCGAGTTTCACTAGCCGAGATCTTAATCCGGGATGGCCATGCCGACCAAACAGTGTGCAATTCCAAAGGAGAAAACATTCTCCATCTAGCGCTTCAAGGACCTGTCGAATCACGTCGATTCTGCGAGTTGACGAAGCTCATTGATACTAGGCTACTCGGCGATCTCTTTCTTCAGCGAAAGAAGCTGTCCGCAAACGGCACAGTTCCTCTCCACTCCTGGATTGCTCATATTTGCGGATATCCCAGCCGGGATGGCGACAGTGATATATTCTCCGAGTACGGCACCTACACGCCTTTGAGGTACCGGCCGGCAGATTTGGTATCGCTCCTACAAACCCTGCTTGAGTTCTCTAATGACAAAGTTCTCGAGTCTTTCAATGATGTTGGCGATATCTGCCTACATACTGCCATCAAATCTCGCCAATTTGCTATTGTTAGAGGTCTGATCCAGTACGATCCAGGTCTGGTTTGTCGCGAAAATGCCATGGGTCAAACACCTCTGGAGCTCGCGAATGATCTGTTAATCAGAGCCACCATCAAGCCTCCGAAGCCCTTGATGCTCAATGCAGATACTGAGGATAGATTCATAATGACTAGGCGCAGGTGGACCGACGCTGTTCCCGGACTGGAAGCTAGACCTCCCCAAGCTCAAAATGTGCCTAACACTTCCCTTGCGGAAAAGCTTACAGAACTTGGGCTTTCCGATGATTACAGCGAGTCTGTGGTGTCAGAAGCGTTATATCTCGCGGGTCTTTGCGGCAACGACAGGGTGGAACCCTCATCCGATCTGGGTGCGATACTCGCCAAGAAGATTACTCTGGACTTTTGCAAGACCTCCGTCCAAAGGAATCCGGGGATACCGCGCATCCTGGCTTCCGTGGTCGCGGCCAATGACGTTGCACGCAGAGTAGCCGAGCTGAAATCCTCTTCAAGCGACATGGGTGAGGAGCATACCAACATGGCTGATGCCAGATTGCATCAAGATATCGATGCATGGAACGATCGGGACGGCGATGATGAATATGATGAGAATGGGAACATCGATCTCACTGTAAGACGTGGCGTGAGGGAGAGAAGAAGAAATGTTGTGTTTCGGTCAAGGCGATCACGACTGTAGTGGCAATCTACTCGCAAGTAAAATGGCGAAATATTTATCACTATTCCAAAATACTGAAGGCTCTAGAGTACGGCATAAACTTGCTTGTAGTTGCCATGATTTTTCCTTGAATGCATAGCTTCAATAATGCTTGATCAGTGATGTAAAAGTCAAGCCACAATACCTGACTAAACGTCAAAGTTTACAAACGATTCTTTCAATTTCCGGCATTCAAGGACAAAATTGTAATCACTATCTGCCAAGTATGTTGTCGTATTCATTGCTGAGATGTCAGGTCTGGCATTTTCTATCGTTGTTTGACTTTATACTCTCTCTCCCTCCCTCTCTCTCTCTTTGCGAAGTATGTTGTTTTAACTAATTGGTTAATGGTTCATGGTTCATCAATAATTCAAAAGTAAAAGACGGTGGATTAGGGTCGAGGCTGTTACACGGAATGGTCCTTCCGAAGAGGTCCACCTACATCCGAAGCTTCGGATATCCTGTCCGTCCTTCTGAGCTTAGCCGGGAAGGGGGTTCCGTTGGGGTCCCGAAACGGCCGCGATGGCTCAAGGAGTCAACTGGAAACTCAATGTCATTACTGTACCACTGTTTGTTGGTTAGGCTGCCTAAGGACCTGTAAATCTACTTTGCGAATAAAGTAACCCAAAACAAGCACAAGTCTTGCAAGCTGACACGCAAATCATACGATCGGCTCACTATTATATGACCAAATTTCTTCTCTGATCGATCTAACTTCCAATGAAGCACAGGATCCGGCGTATGATGGTTTGTCCACTCCAATTGATAGCCCTCTTTCGGGATCCGTTATGAATTCTATTTCTCGTTGTATGCTTGTGGCCGAATCATCAAGAATTTTTCGGCCTCAAACCCCTCAACGCCGGCGAGGAAAGCAAGCATGCGTCCCCTGCCAGGCACGAAGGGTCCGTTGTAATGTCGCGGAGGGCGGCCCTTGTGCAAATTGTCGCTGGCATAATGTCAAGGTAGAGATCTCAAAAAGGGTAGCAAATTTACAGGTCATGTTAACTGACATTGAGTATAGTGCACAATAGTTCCCCATTTGCGAGAGAGGTAAGGTCATCTGGCAGCGACATCCGGATTTTATTCAAAAAATCCAATTCCTGCTCACCATTCTTTAGGACTCGTTCCAGAGGGTGGAGGGCATCACGCTCCGGCCAATCTGACTCTCAATTTTGGAACGTTCCCAGTAATGACCATTGGTCATCGTCGAGCCTATCGGAAAATTTGTATAACATAGGGGAACGTGAGGATACGGAGATGGACGAAGAGGAAAATCTTCACATTGATCAGGACAATGGTCTTGGTTCCGATCTTCCTCATCTTATCCAGCCCTTTCCAGCAAACATAAGTGCTGGCGATCTCCAATATCTTCAGTTGAAGGGGGTGTTAGCTTTACCGCCACTCGCAGTTCAAGACGCCTGTATCGACGCATTTATAAAGCATGTTCAGCCTCAGTTTCATCTAATCAGCATCACTGATTTATACCGAATGGTGAATCGTCGCAATGATACAGGCCCAGAGATAAGCCTATTATTGTTTCATGCAGTATTACATGCTGCTGCTGCATTTGTGGACTTGCATTTTATCCAAAATGCGGGTTACGCATCGAGTAGAGTCGCGAGGAAACATCTTTACGATAAGACTCGAGTAATTTAGGCGCCCGCCTGCTAATTCAAGTGCTGACTTCTGAGTCTTGTAGTTGCTGTACACTATTGGCTATGAGAAGGACCATCTCGTCGTGGTACAGTCCCTCTTACTACTAGCTGGCTGGTATCAAACGCCAAACGAGCATAAAGACAGCTGGTATTGGGTTGGTCTGGCTATAAGCACAGCACAGAGCATTGGATTGGATAAGAATCAAACCGAGCAAACCAAATTATCCATCACTCGAACACACTTGGGAAGGCGAGTCTGGTGGTCATGCTTGATGCATTATCGCCTCATTGCACTCGGCCTGCGATACCCTTCAAGGTTAAAAGAAGGGGATTACGACGTAGATATGCTCCATGAGACTGATTTTGAGAGCGACGGCTTGGTCGAGCACGGCACCGCTCGCAGTAGCTTCCTTAGCCAATATATTGACCAACTTCCTCAGTTGGCTTCTATATGTATAGCAAGGGCTAAACTGTGCGTGATCATCGGCGAAGTTCTCCATGAGCAATACTTTATTCTTCCCTGCCATGATCGTGCCCCGAACACCATAAAACGGTCTATCCTCTTATCACCAAGGAAGAAATTTGATAATCTCCGCTCGGCAGATCTGATATATTCGGAATTATGCAATTGGAGGAGAGAACTACCTTACAATTGCTGCTCGAATGGGCAACTCAAACTGACCACTGGCGCTGAAAAGACGCCGGCTTCATTACAGGGAGTTCTGCTCCAAATGGAGTTTTACACTGCAGTATCTGCTCTCTTCGGCCTTATGTTAATCGGACTTTTAATAACAACACCAGCCTTTCCATACAAGATCGGAAATCGTGCTGCCACCGCGTGCGGGACGCGGCCACGGAGGTCACCAAATTGTTGACTAATCTAGAACAATCGGACTTATACAGATACATGCCCAGCACCGGGGTCTCTATTACCGTGTTTCAGCAGCCGTTGTTCATCTTGCGGACGTGGTAGGATTCAATCCATCCAATCATGGAAAAGCGCTGGCCTGTTTTCAGCTTTGCATGCTCGTCCTCGATCGCCTGCGGGAAATCTACGTGGGGGCCGATTACGCCAGCAACTACCTAAGCAACATATCAAAGAGTGCTACGCGATCCGCATGCATTGCATAGTCCCTTTTGAGCTTCAAGTGAGCATGTTTGGTTGCTTTCGAGCAGAAAAGCGGGAAATTCTTGGGCAGGTCTCAATAAAGGGAAGACCCGAGTAAAAGAACACAACAAGACACTGGATTTCTTCTTGGCCAGCCGTTGGCCGTCAATGATGGGGGGACCATGATATTCATAGAGCCTCATACAGCAGTCTCACTGAATTTGGGATAGCATATTGAAAAACGCGGGACATGAGAGGATGCGAGGGATGCGGACAAGAGTGGAGAGATTGAGGAGACTCTTAATGAAGGGAAAATTCGCCTCGAGAGCATTCCTCAGATCTTCTCTGCGTAGCATAGTAAATGGGAAATTCAACGATTTCCTGATCAGCACAGGCACGATTTCATTCGTCCTCTTTATTTCTGCGTTCATTCACTAGTGAAGCTTCACAAGGCTCTTGATGAAACTCCCCTAGCTCGATTCTTGACTAAGATATGTAATGCTACTTCACACTAGGTACTGTAGGCACCGTGTGGGCTGATCAACCCATAGCACTTTCAATAATAGTATTCACAAAAGCAGCCTGAAAAGTTTAGGTTTGATTGATGGTCAATTATAAGTCATAGGATGGCGCGTCTCCCTTTTCTCCGTGCGGAAATGGTTTTTTCGAAGTGAGAACATTTGGTACATGGGAATTGATAGGTGATACGCACGTAAGAGAAAGAGATTTAAAGCTCAACAGCAATGGAAGCTGCCAGAGCCCGACAACTCAACACAATGAATACGAAAGTATGAGATAATTAGCCTTTCTTTTGATAGCTGACGATGCGTACAAGCCTTCCAGTTGCGCAGGGATCTAGGGAACTAAAACTTACCTACCTCATGTGAACAAAAACCGAGAGCTACTTTGGACCAAGATTTCTCACTCGGGATTAGATATCAGCAAAGGGGGGGGGCTCGGCTTATGCATCCGAGACCTCGTCAAGGGCACTCCTACGGCAGTTTCGGCACAGGGCACCAACTTATCCATTCTCAATCTTGGATTTCAAATAGACCTATCATGCAGAGGTAGACGGATGTCATTTTGGTTTGTAATAAAGGGTCAGCGTTAGTGCCTAGCCCGCGCCCTCTAAGGATACAGCTACGCACGATGTAAGTTTTATTGCCCCTAAAGGGTCTAAACTTCTATTCCATTGCCGTTAAATATGGGGCTCTAAAATGAAGATAGAGAAGATCTTTTTAAGGTCAACTAGCTCGGTTCAGGTCCACAGACTGTACGGGCTTGCAAGGCCGAGGCCTGTTGAAATGTTGCGTGGCCCTTTTCCCGGAAGTTCTCGTGCCACTAAAAGAGGGTCATATACTATTGTTATATGTTGAAATGGTGGTGGAAAATATTGCGATTATAAGGAAAATGTCACGAGAACTGGGACGGTTGTAACTCTTAGCGTACATGAGTGGCATCGACCTAATGTACATCCCTAAGGCTTACTTATTATGATTAACAGTTGAAATTTGCCACAAAATTCCTCTTATCTATATAGGTATACTGCGAGGGACAAACTTCGTTTCTGCATGTCTCTACTGGGGTAGCGACGTGGTCCCCGTGGGGAGGGAAAACCCCACACTCCTATACACTTCCCCTCACCTCCCCCGGCTCTGCCATCTAGAAGACATGAATCGTACTATAGTGGTCCGGGGTTAACTTCCGAGATGTTCGGATGATTTCAGTCAGGCCTTGCTAACTAAATTCTCCAATTACCAAAGTCGCTTCCGTTCCTCTCTTTTGCCATCACATTCATCCAATACATCAACTGAACCTTGATTGATCTTCGAACAGCTATCAAGACAATTTCCCGCCATGACTACTAATCCTCATGAAGACGTTACGGTTGCAAAAGTCCCTGATGAGAGAGATGTGGGCGCCGTCGAGCTCGAGGACCCCGAGGCGAACCAACTCGCCCCGATTGACCCAAACGAAGAGCGCAAGGCAGTTCGGAAACTAGACTGTGTTATCATGCCGCTCATGGCACTCGTCTACTTCCTTCAATGTGAGACCTTCAAATTCCTAAGCACCACTGTTGTTGGATGCTGATACCTATTGCTTCCTGTAGATTTGGATAAGCAATCGATCAACCAGGCGGCAATCTTCGGTCTTCGCAAAGACCTTGCGTTGAAAGGCGAAGATTTCTCCTGGGCTGTATCGCTGTTCTACCTAGGGCAGTTCTGTTCCGAGTACCCCGCGGTGTATCTCTTGTCACGCCTTCCGATCACGATATATGTTGGCGTAACTATTGTTATCTGGGGTGGTGTCAACATGGCCATGGCTGCCTGCCATAACTTCCAAGGCCTGGCAGCAGCAAGATTCTTTCTTGGCTTTGCCGAAGGTACGAATAAATCTTGCACCACTCGATAAGTTTTGTTGAACCTCCCTGCTAAAATACCTACAGGAACTGTATCTCCGGCGTTCATCATTATCACATCGAATTGGTACATTAAGCGAGAGCATCCGATCCGAGTAGCCACATGGGTCTCAATGAATGGGGTGGCCCAGATCCTGGGTTCGCTTATGATGTATGGAATCGGGCAGACGAACATGACCATAGCTCCTTGGAGGGTCCTTTTCCTTGTCTGTGGCGGTCTTACCATAGGAGCTGGTATGCTATTCATCGTTTTGATGCCCCGGAGCCCATCGACTGCATGGTTTTTAAACGAGAAGGAGAAGGCTATTGTCATTCAAAGACTTGCATCAGACCGTGGCTCGGGCGAGCGTACGGAATTCAACAAGGGGCAACTGCGGGAGGCACTCATGGCGCCTATGACCTGGTTGTTCATGCTCATGGCCTGCTGCATTACGCTCACGACCCCAATTATGAAGGTAAGTCCCCATCGCTTTTTGGGTGAAGACCCCTTTGACCATGTCGACATATACTAACAATGAATGAAGTTCTCTGCCACTGTCGTCAACGGTTTTGGTTACAGCACGCTGCAAACCATGCTGGTCGCGATGCCGGCTGGAGCATGCAACACCGGCACCGTCTGGATTGGAGCTCTCGTGCCACGGTTCTTCCCAGGTACCCGCGCCTACTCTGCCATCGCGCTCTGCGTTGTGCCTCTACTCGGAGCCGTACTTCTCTTGGCGTTGCCCCAGGATGCTGGCTGGGGAATTATTGTGGCTACTTGGCTTGCTGGCTGCTCTTCCGCTTTAATTGGCAGCTCCGCCAGCATCATTGCCAGCAACGTGAAGGGTAACACAAAGAAAAGTGTTGTCTCGGCTGGCTTTTTCATATCCTACTGTGTCGGTTGCTTCGCCAGTCCTTTCGCTTGGCAGGCCGAGGATGGCCCTCGGTTCAGCAAGGGTTGCATTCTCAGTATAGTGTCGTTGATTGTGCTTATGATATCGTATGCTACTTTCATCGTCATGGCTAAGACAAAGAACAAGAGGCGCGATGCGAAATTGGCAGCTGGAATGGTGGCCTATGGAGCTGGTGATGATGATCACAAAGCTTCGGGGGTAACTTCCTCTCTGGATTCGGACATGACGGATGTTCAGGACAAACGGTTCAGATATACCATCTGATAGATCATTGCTGTATGCCTCTTGGAGATGGACGATTAGGTTCAAAGTCAGACGCCAAACTAGAACCATCACGTGTCTACTTCTTAGAAAAGGTTCCAACACAATACGATTTCCCGGGTCATGAAGATTGTAACTATGATCGCCGTGTAGTGTATAATAGAATTAATTCACAGACATCGTAAACCTGGGTCGTGACTATTTTAACTAACTTCCTTAGAGAGGGCTCCTACGGTGATGAAGAAAGTCAAGTAGAGGACAAGGTTAGGGAGGAGGAAAGATAAAAACGCCAACATAGAGGAGGTGCCATTTAACAATCTCTTGTGACTTTGACAAGTATATTTCATGTTCTCACTTTCTCTAGGGCAAATATGCAATTTAGCAGTATTCGCCTTTAGAGAATGGCATAGGTCCATCGTGAAATCAGTAGTAATTTATTTACGGCGAATGAATTCCCATCTACAGCTTTATAATGAGGCAAACGCCTCGTTCAACAACGCGTCCTCTTCGGACGCATGCAGCTTCTTCAACCCTGTCGCCGTGCTAGGACTCGGGCCACGTCCAGCATATCGAAGGCTAGTGATAGCCTGACGATCCAACTGACGAAGAACGGTGTCCAGTCGATCACGCGTATAATGCCAGGCGCCACCGTTGTAATGTTCCTCCTGTGCCCAGACAACAGACTTTGCGTTGGGGTACGACTCGAGGTTTTCCTTGACCTCGGCCCAGGGAAACGGATGGAGTTGCTCAATACGGGTGATGGCAACGTCCTTCAAGCCCAGAGCCTCCCTTCGTTTCTTGAGAGCAAAGTATACTTGCCCACTGCAATAGATGACTCGCGCAATATCCTCTGGTTTGTCGATGGTGATATCGTGGTCCGGGTCGCTGAGGACGGGTTTGAAGGCGGATGAACCGGTGAGCTCTGAAACCTCGGAGCGAACCAATGGATGGCGGAGCAGCGACTTGGAAAAGAAAACAATCAAGGCTAATATCGAAGTTAGTCATATCGAATGTCCATACCTGAGTATCCGAATTCGGTTAAAAGGGGGTAGGGGCAACTCACGTTTTCGGTAATCTCTCCTGAGCTGGCGTCGAAGAACGTGGAAGTAGTTTGCTGGAGTAGTCATGTAAACAATCTCAATGTTGGCATGCCGCGCGGTACTTTCAAGGTCCAATGGCCAAGAGCGGCCGTCATCATCGCCCAGCATCAAGAAACGTTCCAGACGCGCTGACGAGTGCTCGGCGCCCTGCCCATCATAGCCGTGGGGCAACGATAAGACAACTCCAGAGCGATCAAGCCATTTGCTCTCCCCGGAAGCAATGAAGTTGTCCAACATAACTTGTGTGTTGTTGGCGAAATCACCGAACTGTGCTTCCCACATAACCAGAGATTGAGGATCTGCAAGTGTAATTCCGTACTCAAACCCAAGAGCTCCAAACTCGCTCAGAGGAGAGTTCTCAATTGTCAGCTTCGCCTGCTGATCGCTCATATGATTCAATGGAGTCCAAGACTTCCCAGATGGCTGATCATGCCAAACAGCGTGGCGCTGTGAGAAGGTTCCTCGCTGGACATCTTGACCTGTGACGCGAACTGCATTTCCTTCGAGACACAGCGTACCAAATGCCAAAGCCTCTGCCATGGACCAGTCGACAGTATTGCTTTCAAAGAATTTTTGACGGGTCGCGATCACTCGAGAGACACCGTTGTGAGGTTGGAAGCCATCTGGAATCGTCGTCATGCTTGTCATGACAGTTCTCAAGTGCGATTCATCTACCGCCGTTCTTTGATCATCATTGGCGGGACCAGATTCTAAATCCTTCCATGCTTGCGGGAGATCATGGCGCTCTGATGTCACATTTTTGCTCTTCCCATACTCCGCTTGCAGCTCATCCCAGACTTTGGTTTTCTTATCTTCAATGAGCTCGCGTGAGAAGGTTCCTTCTCCCACGAGCTTTTCAATGTATTGTTCGAGTGATGGCGTCTGGTCCATAACCCTCTGGTACATGAGCGGCTGAGTGAAGCTGGGCTGGTCGAGTTCATTATGCCCGAACTTTCTATAGCAAACCAGGTCGATTACCACATCTGTCTGAAACTCAGCTCGCCAATCGGCAGCAACTTCAGCCAAGAACGCAACAGCCTCGACGTCGTCTGCGTTAACGTGGAAAATTGGGGCGTTGACAAACTTGGAAATATCCGAGGCGTAGGACGTCGAGCGTGAGCAGTGGACGTCTGTGGTGAAACCAATCTGGTTATTGACAATGAGGCGTATGGTGCCGCCGACATCATACGCTGGGAGTCGGGATAGACCCAGTGTCTCGTACACAACGCCCTGCCCAGCGAATGCGGCGTCACCGTGGAAAGCAAGACACAAGACACGTGTCTTGTTGACATCATTCTTCATGGCTTGAGTTGCGTACGTCTTGCCTGTGGCGACCGGGTCCACGGCTTCGAGATGAGACGGGTTCGCCAGCAAAGAGACTGACACCTTGCGGCCTTCTGGAGTGACGCACTCTCCGTCATGGCCAAGGTGGTATTTGACATCGCCTGCCATCCCTGGAAGTACGTCTGACCTCATTCTTCCTGCGAATTCTGCGAACAAATTCTCTCTGGGCTTCCCGTACACTGTACCCAGCATGGTCAAACGCCCTCGATGGCAGCTCCCAAGAATGATGCTCTCGACGCCGTGGACATCGGCACAATGATCAATTATTGTTTTCACTGCTGGAGCCAATGACTCGGCACCATCAAGACCAAATCGCTTCTCACTGGGGAACTTGGCGGCGAGGAAACGCTCGAGAGTAGTGCCCAGCAGCAGGCTGTCCAAAATATTCTCCTTCTGCTCTGGGGTGAAATTGATGGCGCGAGGAACCTCCAACCTGTTGCGGAGCCATTTACACTTGGCTCGGTCAGGGATGTGCAGATATTCTACTCCATAGCTTCCGCAGTAGGTGTTCTCACACGCGGCAATGATTTCTCGTAGGGTCATTGACTTGCGTCTCTCATTTGCGAATCTGGGCAATATCCCAGGTCCCAGATTGAAATGGCGGTCGAGATCGGCCTCGGAGAAGCCGTAATACGAGAAGTCGAGCTCATTTGGTGCCTCGGACTTGAGGTCATCTGGCCTGATCATCTCTGCATCTTTTCGAATGCCCAGAGGATCGGTCTTTGCAAGGTAATGGCCACGCGATTGGTAGGCGCGAACGATTTGCTGGACTTTCAGGTGATCCAAGACCTCCTCTGGCTGCTGCCCGGGGAAGACATGATTCTGCAGGGCAGACTGTGGTTCTGCGGAATACCTCGTTTCTTGCCCTACGGCCTGGAAGTACTCTTGCCAAGATTCATGAACAGATCCGGGCGATTTAACCCACTCCTGGTACATTTCATCGAGATATCTGCTTGATCCCCCTTCCGGTATAACATTTTCTGACCTCTGACGGGTAGGTATTAGCTTCAAAAGATCTTGAATGTAACAGATGCGAAAAAGAGCATACTTACCTCGTAAGTAAGAACTTGGGCTTCTGCAGCAGCTGTAGCGAATTGGCTGGCTTGCACAAAGGTAATGTAGGGCGATTGCCTCAATGTGCGAGATCCCGCGTCTCTCTGTGGCCATCTGACGACCCCTCTATTGGCTACATGCCTCGAACAGCTAGAGCTGAGGCTTAGCAGCGGTCTCCCGCTGATCCTCACAGAAGCTATCATGATAGAGAATCTAAGCAGCTATTGTGAACGGGCGATAGGATGTAGGTGGCCTACAAGAAACGATCGTAAATGGTATGCCTGTGAAGGTCTCCCTCATAGCTAGAATGTTATCTTCAGACGGATCACGATGCACCCCATCTGTAAAACTAAATCTACGGAACTACATGTGTAGGCCGTGAATGGCCGGCCAACATACCGCGGACCGACTTACACTGGACGCATTAGCTTCTCCCCCGGGCGAGCTGGAGTGGTCTTCCGAAGCCTCGGAAGTTGCACCCGGACTACCGACTTGGGATGGTCAGCCGGCTCTCCACATAGCTCAGATCCAATAGACTGGCATGAACTGGGTTCATGTACCACACCGAACTCTAGGCCAGGCGCAAGCTAGGAATGGAAGGAGGGGGACGTGGTTCGATATCATGGTGAAGGCAAAAATTGAATTTCATCGCGTAGTCCATCCCGCATCTTGAATACAAATTTTAACAGTGGTTTCTACACTCGTCTAGTCTATGTATATTGTACAAAGAAGTACACCAAGTATCTAATCTAAAAGCATACGACTAGGATCTTCAATATATCCCTTTACAAGATTGAGAAACGTGACCGCCTCTCTGCCATCAATCAAACGGTGGTCGTAGGTAATAGTGATGTACATCATCTATTCAAGCGGTCTCGGTTAGCAGGTAGCCTGATGATGGTAATGGGAATGGAGCTCGGTGTGAACATACAGGTCTAATTTCCACTTTCCCGTTAATCGCCACAACATCTTCTTTGATTGAGTTCATATTAAAGACGGCAGCCTGAGGGTAGTTGATCAACGGAGTTCCAAACATAGAGCCGAAGATACCCGGGTTGCTGATGGAGTAATTACCACGCTCCAGGTCAGCCATTGTCAGTTTACCATCGCGTGCCTGCGAAGAGTTAGATTCTAGAACAAAAGATGTCGCACGGGAAACTCATGATCTGAGTTGCACTGACTTTTGTGGCCATGGCACCAACATCCCTCTCGAGCTCGATGATGGTCTTGGATTCACAATTGCGAATCACGGGTGTGACAAGTCCCTTAGGCGTAGAAACAGCGATGCTGATGTCGACGTAGTCGCGATATGTGATTATCTCACGGTCGGTGTCGATGCTCGCGTTGACCTGAGGAACTTGCTGGGCTGCCAGAGACGTAGCCTTTGCAAAGGCTCCCATGTATCCCAGCCGCACGTCGTGAACCTTGGCGACGGACTCCTTGTATTTTGCGCGCCAATCCATCAGTGCGCTCATGTCCACTCTTTGGACCGTCGTCAGAGATGCGCATCTGTTCTGAGATTCCTTGAGACGAGTCGCGATCGTCTTTCGCATTCGAGAAAGTTTTTCCTATTTTGACTGTCGTATTAGAGTAAATTTCCCCGCCAGAGAGGCAGCAATGGGGGATAATTAGCCGTTTCACTCACAACTCGCTCAAGCCTAGGTGGCTTCGGACGTCCATCCGATGTGGTGTACGCGGGACTAGCCACTCTTTGTACGCTCTGGGAGGGAGAAGAAACAGGAACAACGTTTTCTTGATTCTTAGGGGGAGGGGGAGGAGATGTAGCTTGAGTAGAGACAGAGCTTGTGTTCTGCGTCGCATTCGAGGCTGCCCCCTCGGCAGTGGGTGGTGGTTTCTCACCCTCAATTGGGGGACTGGAGCTTGCCAACGGCTTGGATGGAGCATCAGGACCGGGAGTGCCATCGGTATCAAGAATAGCGAGGCCTTGCTCGAGAGTGACAACATCGCCTTCTTGCACCAGGAGCTTGGTGAGCACACCGGCTTTGGGCGCGTTGACAGAGACGTCAATCTTGTCTGTCTCAATCGTAGCAATCTCCTCGTCCATCTCAACATGTTCGCCCACGGCCGTGAGAAATTGCGACAGAGTGCCTTCACTGATCGACTCGGCCATCGGAGGTACCTTGACAGTGTACTCCTCTAGAAGCCATCGCGAGGTTGAGAGAGAGCGGAGGGCGCATGAAGGCCGAAGGTAGGAAGAAGGGATTGGGCTTATTTGGGCCCGTGAGGCGCTGCGCAGCGCTTGCGAGAGACGCAGCAGTGCTTGTCCTTGTAAGGCGGGCATGGCGAATTGATTGAGATTGCAGGCGGGATGATGGATCAAGAGAATGAAACTGGCCGAGATTCGAGAGAAGTGTGATCTCCTGACCTCGTTCGACTTTTGCGGTATCCCAATTGACGTTGGTTTCTCTGAATTCTCTGTTATTAAGCATGAAGCGATCACGAAGAGAGGGTGGGCCCGAATTCTCACCACACTCAGTACCAACTCAGTCAATGCATCCAGAGCAAGGAAGTCGATATTTTCGTAACATGCGACCAGTTCTGGCATGATCTGCAGTTATTGTACCTCGAAGGGCAGAATCAGTGGGAGGTCCATCGATGATAAACACTTGGGGAAGGAGCAAATCTATGGATCGTACAAATACAAAAGCCATTCTCGGCTTCGGCTCCTCGGAAGCTTCTCCCAGTCTCGGATGTGCACAAAGCTACATTCAGCATGTACCTTAACAGGCGCCGGCCCAGCTTTTTGAACCATCACGGTGGTTGGCAACCGCTAACGATGCCCAGGACCTGCCCTGAAGTGGCGCCCGCACCTGACTCACAGGCGGCTGCCCCGCTGCAAATCCGGGGTGCTGCAGCGCATCTCCAGGGGAAGAGGCCGATGACTAAGCTCGCCCATTCCCCGTCTCGCAAGGCCAATCAGCGCATTTGCAGCTCCTTGGAGACTTCCATGTTGACTTTGCTCTCCATGCTGGCTTTGCTCTCTCCATGTTGACTTCGACTATTCCGTACCCGCTGCCTGTGCACCAATTTTGCCCGCCACCGAGGTGAGATGGTCTGTGTTTCACTGACGCGGCCATCGTAGAGCGGCGCGGGGGTTAGGTCTGCTAGCCAGGGTTAATTGGACGCACCATCCAACTTCTATTCCAGCATGGACGACGCAATCTCCTCTCCACGCAGCCAGCCTCCCGAGACGACGGAGCCCGCCATCACTGGCCCTCCTCGAGGAAAACGACGCGGGCGGCGGTCATCTATCGAAGGAGGCATTCGTACCAGCCAGGCCTGTGAAATCTGCAGGCAGAAAAAGGTCAAATGCGACGGGCAGCAGCCTTGCCAATACTGCGCCAAGCGTCGTCTTAACTGCGTGTTTGGCACTATGAATAAGCGCAAGATGTTTTCCGTCGCGTAGGTTCCCAGTTTGAACTTGATACAAATTGAGCCACTGACACAGATGCTGTGGGCAGGGAGATTCGAGAACTCAAAGATAAGGTCGCGCAATATGAAGGCCAAGCTCAGCAGCCATCTCAAGAACCAACACAAAGTAAACAAGCCAAACAGTTACATCATATTTGAAATTGCTAACAAGTTACCTTCATTGTGAAACTACAGGTGGCCCATCGCCGACCTTAATGAGACCCCATTCATCGTCAGCTTCGATAGCCTCAGCGTCCCCAAATCTCGTCCCCCATGCGCGAGCTACTTATGTCCAGCATACCGAATTCACGCCTCCAGCAGTGCCAGCTCGCGACCCAGGATCAACTCAGTCCCCAAGGCCTGCCAAATCCCCAAGTAAGTTGACTATTGCAGGCTCCTTCCCAACGAGGGTGCTAAACTAATCAGCGTGAACTACCTTGATAGCAATTGCGCCTGATTCTGCTCTATCATCAAGTGATAATTTTGGCTCTGAGATCAGGAGTCTTCTTGCCTCTCGCACCGCAGTTCAGCTTCACAACGAAAGTCCCTTCTCCCAGGCCATGTCGACGACCTCTCGCCACTGCGATGCCATCCTGCAGACTCTACCAGATTGGCCATCCTTGGCCGAGTCGCGGGAGCTTTTGGACCTAGTTGTGCTCAATGTTGGCATCTCACAGCAATTATTTGATGTTCGGCTATTTTCCGACATGCTCTCTCGCCTGTATCAAGGACCCACTTCCGATGAACCTCCTTCAAGGCTGTGGCTTGTCGAAGCGCTCCTGGTTATGGCCGTAGGCAGGCTGTTACAGGCGAAGCCGGCCTTACCGGGCGAAGATAACCCGGGGGCATCATTATTTCGTGAAGCTACCAAGTATCTTCCTGGAGTTTCTATTCTCAAAAGCCATGGGATCCTCGGGATCGAAGTCGTAGCACTCAGCGCTCAATATCTTCAAATTGTGGATCGAAAAGACGAGGCATACATACAGGTAAGCCCATCCAATTGTGAGCTGAAGGGTCTCTTCCGAACGCACCTGCTCAACTCTGTATTTCAAGGCAAGCCTGGCACTACATCTCGCCGTTGTGTGCGGGATGCATAAAGTAGGCGGCGATCAAATGCTCCCTAGATCTGAAGCAGTACATCGGAACCGACTTTGGTGGTCCATATATATGCAACACAGGTAGGCTTACTCACTTGATTAGCAGGAAACGAAGCTATCCTGTATTTTTCTCCGACTTACTGACATTACTTCCAGGCGCCTCGCAGCTGCAGGAGGGTATCCTATTTCACTGCATGACGAAGCGATCACCGTAGATCCTCCTAGTGACTTCCCCGGTTTCCCTTCTTCGAGTGCAATTTCAATGAATGTTTTAGCTGCCAGAATTACCGGTCAAACTATATGGAGTTAGTGATGGAAAGTATTCTTTTTCTTCACCGATTTGTTACTAACATCCGTTAAATAGCTATCTATACTAATAAGGGTTCCTCCGAGTCATCCTTCGTAGAAGATGTCCAGAATATTTTCGTTTCCATCGAAAGCCTTGAGCGGAAACTTCCAACTGAATACATCATGGTTCTGGAAGGCTCACAGATCCATGTTGGTGGCCTTCCGTTCAGTAAGGCAGCTCAGACCGCAGCACGGACAAGTTCTTCCTTGTATTTGTCTATTTTTCAGGTATTTCATTCTCCTATTGGTGGTAGCTTGGAGAGTTGTGCTGATCCAATGCAGGCCTTCATTCACGCCGGGCGCCCTATCCTTCTATCTATTGCACAGAGAAGTCATAAGGCGGACGACCAACCGTACGGCCATCCAAATTCAGCTCTAAGACGTCTTGCAGAGAAGTGCGTGGAGGCAGCCAGCAAGAGCTTGATGATTTTACAAGAGCTTTGGAATCGGGGCATCATGGGTGAGTTGGGAGATTTGCTCTCTATCTACCACACTTACTACGATTTTCAACCTAGGCTAACTCTACATCTTCGTTCCTTCGGGTCTTAAGCAAAACACGCATTTTTAGACCTTGATGCCCTCTTCTCAGCTGGCTTCGTATTCGTGCTCCTTGAAATAATCGCCCCAAAAAGAGGCCTCGGAGCCTGCGGTCTTGACATTTCGCGTCGACTTCTTTCCCATCTCATGAGCCTGGGTAATCGGGCTGCGTCAAGGAGACTAACAGAACTCAACCAAATGTGCGCACATCTAGAGGAGTTTCCGTACACAGTCCAGCAGCAAAGCCCGGTTTCTCAAACTCATATCCTAAGCCAAAGATTCTCATTCGAGCGTGGCTATGAGTCCGATCACATCAATAGCCGCAATCACAGGTCTGGCAAGACCAGGCAAAATTCGCTCACAGCCGACGAGGATAACAACCCAACTTATCACTTAGCGGAACATGATGGCCATGCGCCCGCAGATAGGCCATTCCTAAACATTGGCGCATCAGGGATTTCTCTTGACGGCGAAGATGGGATATTTTGGGCGTTCCAACCCGGGATGTACACGGGCGAAGAGCTGGCCGACTGGGAGATGTTTGAGAGCCAAATAACTGCTGCAGATATGCCATAACAATAACAAGTAGATGTAAAGCAGCTTGTTTGTGTGGAACGACAGCATCAAGAACCCGCTGGATCTCTTGCTGCTGTTCCAGAAACACCACCATGGCCACCCAATGTGGTTGCCAATCGGCATAAACTCATGATACCTACAGAGGGCCAGAGTTCTCTGACAGTAACCCACATCATTACGAGAAGAAGACACTATGCAATGAATTCCCCCGCGGAATCCTGCCGAATATTGTACAGTGCAGTGCGGGGTTTTAGCATCCCGCTCGATTAGGTAGTATTAACGAGTTTAAAAATACCAATCTCACAGATTTCATTCAATTTATGCTCTGTCTGACGCCACCTGAGGAAGTTCCACCTCTCTGATCGATCTTCATCGGCCATGCCGGCGCTTCATCGTCTTCCAAAGGAGCTTATCCTTCAGATTCTTCGATACCTACCTCTGCGAACACTGGAAGTTGTCGCGCACTCACACAACCATGCCCTAACGGACATGTGTCTGGTGCTCCTCCAGCCGGTGTTCAGATCCCGCCGGGCGTTGAAGCGGCTCAAGAAGCAGTTCGAGCTCGTTGTCCATGAGGACCTCCCCCAAGCGATGATGGATGGCCTCCTGTCATCGAGTGGTAGGGAGATCCTTGCGCTGCCTCCGCATGCCCACCTAAAGCAGCCGCCTTATCCGCGGAACTTGGATTATCTAGAGCTATCTGGTGATCTACACTGGCTACAACCTCCGTGCCCGAGTAAAGCGAAACATATGGCGAGGTATAACCGCGGTTGTGGCATCCACGAGGCCGCGGTTGCCGATCTCACCGCCAGTGCTGAACGTGTTGGGGTCCGTCTTCCAGATCCGTTTCTTATGTTTATCCAGGACATTGACCGTCGAGATTATGTCGTCAAGACTGATGCATCAAGGCTGGAGATGGCTAGGGGAGGGCTACGCAAGGTTCCTAAATCTATGGATGGCGGTGTGGGAGGATACATTATCGCGTTTCTGGCTGGTATGCAGTATCGCATCCACCTATACCTAGAGCCGGGCCAGGATGGCGGATACGGCTTGCTTGAAGAACGAAGCGGCTTCTGTGAATTTTGTGACAGCGATGACGAGCGCAAGGCCGATGCGTGTCCCAGGAAGAGCCGCGGTGTGACACAGGAGGATAAAGATGAAGCCAAGTCGCTTGGGCTCGAAATGATGAATTTCAATCCGTGTATTGACCTCGCATTGCTGGGGACGGATTTTGAAGCATGGCTGGCTACTCGGTATTACGAAAAATGGCTGTGGTTTGTCGGGATGAAGAAGTCGCTCGCTTCACCAGCTCTGAAGGAGTATGTTCGACAGAATATGGTGGCATGATGGTTTATGCAATGGTACAGGGCATTGTGTAGGGATGCATGAACAACTGGCAGACCAGCAAGATGATGAGCTTGAGCCTATGTTGTATATTGCATGATGAAGAATCGCACCATAAGCTTATGCAACAACAAAGAGCAGGTTTCTGGCAGAGGAAACATTGTTACTTGAATGCATTCATTGCCCATGATGTCGGTGCTAGGACGCGATGAACAGGCGTGCTTGTGTCGCTGTCTATTTTTAGACGTAGCAAACCATCCATCAAACAGTTGGCGTCTGCAGACTGGACAGCATGAACTGCTCAAATATTTGCGACTGTTCAGGCAGCTGTACATGCCATAACAATGTGCCGGTGTTTCACGTCATGCTCACCCTTATGCGCGTACCGTCAGGGGGGTAAGTGATATTATAATGCTTTCCTCCCATACCGCAGCAATCGGTTTATGTAGCCCAAAAAAGAATTCTGCATTTCTTCTTTGCAATATCTATCTCAGGACCAGAATCAATTAAACCAAGTGCACAGAATTCAACACAGTTTTCTTTGTGCATCATGGCAAAGCCACGGGCTCTGACTCATCCTGTCCGCCAGCTCATCATTCTGAGCTTCATCCCGAACCTTGTTCTATCGGTAGTCAATGCGGTGATTTCAGGAATGTGGCCGATCGTGGGCTTGCCGATTCTGGCCTTTTCTACCGCCATCTGTGCCGGCTTGCTCCTCCGCTACCGCCGCCAGACAGAAGATACCCCAGATTCAATCAAACTTCAGCGACAGGCTCGGTGCATTTCAATCACGATCTTAATATTTGACGCCGCTTGCGCAGTTGGCATACTGGCTATTTTGGTTTTCACATGGAGAAGTCTGGCTGGACGTGAGTCTGGTCAAGTCACCTTGACGACATATGCAACCATCCCATATCTCTTCGCCTTGTAAGTACGCATCATGAAGTCATGCTGAAAAAAATATTTCTAACATTAAGAACCTCCCAGCTTCAATCATAGCTATCTCGCCGTCCTAAATCTTGGCGACTTGATTGGCCCCGGGCGTCCAGTGAGGAATACACAGCAGCAGATGTGCCCCCAGTGCGACCTACACCTTCAAGCCCCAGTGGCGAGTCTAATTCCAGGGTTCGGCCATTTCAGAAGTCATCGAGAGTGCTACAGGCCCGTCACGGGCGAAACCGAGCGCTTCTTTGATGCGCCTGACTTTGATTACGACCTCGATGCTGATGACGATGAGGATGCTAGAGTTATCGGACAGGGGTTATTGGCACAATGAGTCACAGGAATTTCAGATGATTGCAACGTCGCTTTACATAGTCTTGATTTGGCCGATTTACGGGATAATTTGTGTGTAAAGCTGGGCAGATCTATTCTCAAGGAAAGTTATCAGGAGTTCAAGGTCTTTTTGAATAACATTTTCAAATTCAAATGCCTACTGGTAGCAACTACGGGTGAAGAACTCTCATTCACGATATTCGGCATGGGTAAGGTAGAGCTTCACGCTCTTAGGCCAGCAAGGGTGTTGAACTTGCATAATGGGATGAAATTTGACTGCATGGCCCCCTTTCAACTCGCCCCGCTGTGCGAGTGCTCGACTTGGGTTAACGGGTGTTTCATCAATGGTGTCCCTATTTCGTACAATTGGATGGAAAGAAATATGAATTCATGCTGTGACAGTCAAAATGGGTATAGTCATTCAGAGTATTAGCCAATTGTCAACCCTTGCAACCGGATTAGTCCATCCACGCATGATACTGTCATCGTCATATCTCAGACCCTGGCAGCCAGACCCTGCAATTCCAGCATTCACAGTCTGCGTCCCGGTATGATCTTCGCAATGCCATTGGCTTGTTGTGCTCGTCGCCAGCCAGTCTTGGGCTATCACAATGCAAAGCCCTTACGCCAAATTGTTGACCATCGGTCAACGCCGAATGGAGGTGTGCCAGAAGAATTTCAAGTACTCAAGCAGGAACTGATATATAATCAGGCGTTCGTCCAGACCCCCGGCTCTCCTCGTTTCGTCCACTTTCAGTCATTTACATACCTTAATCGCAACAACTGATACCCATTAATTCACATATACATTAATTTTATCAACATGCCACTGTTCAAGAAGAAGAAGGCCGAGCCGAAGGAGGGCGACGAGGAGAATATGCCCACCCAGGCAGAGAAGCGCATGACATCGAACACCGAGAACCTACTCGTCATGACGCGCCGCGAAGCCACCGAGAAGCTCCAGCAGGCCCAAAAGGCGGAGAGAACCTACAAGAACAGGAAGCGCGCCGGCAGTGGCCGGGAAAGCTTCAAAGCGTGCAAAGACCACTTCAAGGCGGCGGCTCGCGAGCTGAAACTCGGTTTCATCACTCTGTTCCGGGCCATCAAGGCCGTTCCCAATATCGTTGGGGACAAGCAAAATGAGAGACGCCGCTCCAGGGCGCTGGCTTCGAGGAAGAAGCTGGAGGAGCAGCTGGCCAAAACAGAAGCCCTTGAAGCTGAAAAGGGGGCCGAGGCCAAGGAGTCCTCAACTTGATCTACAACGTTACGCGACCGATTTATTTTACGACATACATAAACACTTTATAATACGATGCGACGATAACGAACGGTCTGGATACAAGATTGCGTTTGGTATTGTTGGCATTGGCATCCCTCATTTACATATTTGACTAGAAATGCGCAGAGCGCCCAGGCTTCGTCATATGCTTTTTCTTTTGTTACAATCTGATCATTACGCATTTGTTATATATACCCCTCAAATTCTCGCTTAGGACAGCTGCAAAGGTATCGGGGAGCGAGGGGGTTTACTACATCGAACTGTTTCCTTTCTTCTTTTTACCATCTATAGGCTCAATTACGCACGGTTTGTCTTTTGTGGCAGATGGAGCATCCTGTCTGCTATGTTATGCCGACTTGAATTACAATCTAATAACCATCCTTCCACAATAACCGCTGTACCGGCGTGAAGAATGACCACTCGTCTTGCCGTCTTCCTTGGTGCTATTACTTCTCTTCCCTGAAGATTAAAGCATAGCACTTTGTCTCCCGGAATGATTGCCTGGAGGCGTTTCCGACGCGCTATTCAGGGCTGCTCTGACGTTTGAAGGTCTTGTGGGCTAACATCATGATCTTGAAATTGATGCCGACTACCAATGTCAAAACAATACTCCATTAGTACAGACTAGGCGATGAATGCTGAATGAAGGGCGGCTCTTCTCTGGATTTGAGACATGGTGGATTCAATCGGCATCCATCGGCCCACAATCACGAATCAGCGCGTCTACACCTTCCTTCCAAATAGTTGATTGCAGGCAAGCTAGCTATGAAAAGCTCTACGTATTGGTGAGTTTTCCAACCAGGCGGCAAAAGCAAAAAGTAATTTCTGATATGAAGCCTATCGGATTTGAACCGATGACCTTGTGGACTGGAATCACACGCGCTACCGCTGCGCCAAGGCTCCCGTGGATGTAAATGAGTGGATATAAGCAACATACAAGTAGTGGGCTCTCTTGCGCCAGTTCTCGACATCTTGCAGAAACTCAAACTCCGCAACCGGGTGAATAGAAGCCCGCCGGTCAAATCGACACACCGCCCCATACCCACCACCGCAAACTCGACTGCCGAAATTTGCCTAGACATGCGATAGATAAACTTTCAATTGATGCTGTAGTGGGAAATATCTTCAACTTCACTCATTGTAATCACTTCACACCAAACATCAAGAACTAAAAATGGAGCCAGGGGACGTTGCCATCACGTTCCTGTCAACCGGCAAGGTAAGGATCAAGACGTCTATGAAAAGCCAGCCTATCGACAACAAAAACGCGATCCTCCGGCGAATGAGGTCATTTTTCGATCAGTCATGGTCAGATGAGCTGCCTGTTGGAGTCTTCTTGATCTCTCACCCGGACGGCCCGATCCTTTTCGATACTGGAGAATCACCTCTGTGTAACGATCCCGGTTACCATAGCATGTTGAGTACTGGGAGATTCTTTGCTCAAACGGTCATCGGGAAAGATGAGGGAATTGTATCACAGCTAAAGGCACGAGGAGTTGACCCCAAAACTCTCCAAGCCATTGTCCTCAGTCATCTCCATGGAGACCACGCCGGAGGGTTACCTGCACTGCTTGAGGAAGCCCCAGACGTTCCCGTGTATACAACCAAAGATCACTGGGACGCCTTTGGGAACTCTCCCATCCATGCGACCATCAATGGATGTGCCCCGCAACACTGGCCGAAGAACTTCAAGCCGCGGATTCTTGAGAAAACACAGAAGACCATTGGCCCATGGGCATCCCACTATCCGATCACGAAAGACGCCTCAGTTGTCGCGGTCGACACGCCAGGTCATGTCCCGGGACACATCTCGCTAATTGTCTGCGCGAAGAACGAGAAACAGGATCCCACCAACTTTTTCTTGGTCGGAGATGCCACATACAGCATTGAGGATCTAGACAGTGAGCAGCCTGACGGCATCAACGACGACCCGGAAACGGCCTTTCGAAGCCTGCAACAGATTAAGCAGTACGCCAGGTTCCATGATGTGGTCATGTTGCCGAGTCATGATCCGAATACACCAGAAATGCTGAATCAGCGGACTCTCTATCGGCCGACGGATGGGAATAAAGCATTATAATTGTAGATTATATGTACAACACGGTAGCTAAGATTCAGCTCATACAGCTAATTTGTATAACTATGTATATTAATATAACATAAAGCAAATCGATGAAAGATATGTGAGCAGACGAAAGAAGAGCCTCAAGATTTTGAAACTTATATGATACTTACACCAGGCTTGAGGTAGAGGAAAGAGAGATAGCGCCTTACACTGTGCGCGAGTGAAACAAGAAATTTAATTCAGCTTTCTTGAGTTTTTGAAACTTTTATATAAATCTACATGTATAAGCATCGTAATCCGGACGACGAGCATATTTAGAAACACCATTATCGTAGTCCGAAAGACCGGAAGTGAGTGTCCGAGCAGTCTAGGGTAAGGCACGCTGTTGAGGGGCATGAGCCGATGTTTTACAACTCACCCACCCTTTAGTTGCTACAGAACCGCGAGCCACCACACAACAAATTTAGTCACATAGCAAATCCGGCCAGAAAATAATTCTGAGAATATAGAGGATGTAAAGATGTTAATTCATAATCTTTTTTTTCTTCTTTTCGCATAGCGCTCACTAGCTAGCTCCTACCTTTCGATAATATGAAACTGTCAAATGGCCGATTTCGCTGCGTGGATGGCCGGATTCACTGTTCAGCAAGTTTACGAGGCCCCGAAAAAGGTGGAGCAGGGGCGAGTCGCAGTGGACCTGGATTTTATTAGGCTAGTGTACTGATTATTAATAGATCAATAGCAAGATCAGTGGATCGCCATTTACGTAGCTCGCTAGGGTACGTACCTGTGGCTCCGGAGTTGAAGATTGGGTTCGGAGTTGAGGAGATTTCACTTAGCTCATTAACATGGCCCCGACTCCTCCGAAACAACCACCGGCAGTCATCAAACTATCTGTATTTTGAGCGACGCAGATTATGAGAGGGTCACGATACTCGAACTCGCGGCAGAAGTCATGTCGCCAATGCAATATCTCGAAAACGCGATGTGACCGCAGACCCGGGTGTTGCGGCCGTTGTGCTTCACGCAAACTGGACTGCATCTATCTTCAGCCAGACACAGCGGCAAGCAGCAGCCAAGGGGATGATGATTCGCAAACTTTATCCGATACAACTGCCCAAATGGTTGTTGACAACAGTTTCCTGTCTCCAGCTGCTCTCACAGGATCTGACGGTAAAGATGACGTCTCCAGTCCCTCCCATTCACACGTGATGGGCACGCCTTCAAGTCAGCACTTTCTAGCTAGGCAGCACAGTGTCTTACCAGCTGCTGAGGGTTTTCTCAACTTCTCGGATGTCGAGCTCATCTGCCCAATCCAGGCAGACGATATCCAAAATCGTTGGCTTAACAATTACATTCCGGTGCCTGGACAACAGGCAAAGAACTATTCGCCCAACACGACTGGCTTCATATACCGCATGCTCAAATCGTACGCCGGAATATCTACCCGTGGGGGTTGCCCACCACCCTTTATTCACCCCTTGCAGGTGGCGGACGGCCAGGACTGCCATCCGTTATCGACCTGTCTCACGCTGGTGCGGCTCTTTGACAAGCCAGTTCCCGGAGGCGAAAGCGTAGCTGCCGAAGTACTGAAAAGAGAGATGGCTCGCATTTTTGAGCTGCATACGACATATACCGGCAGCGGCGTCCTGCAGGCGTTCCAGGCATATCTAGTCTACACCATGGTGATATTCTTCTCGCTTGGTCAGGAGTCGAAGCCTTTCTGCAAAGAGGCTGTGATGAACCTGCAGGTGCTGGCATGCTCGGCTGCCAAAGTAGGCCTTGTTTGTAAAGAGGAGCAGCAACATAGCCGCCCGCCGTGGGAGGGTTGGATACTGGCCGAGGCGAAACGCCGAACTCTCTACACAATGTATCTATTCGATAGTATGCTTGCCTCGCATGATGGAGCCCCGACCTTTCTCGGCATTGAACTGCATGGGCTCCTCGCGCCGGGAGGCAAGTCCTTATGGCAGGCTGGCACTCGACTGGTATGGGTAACAGCGTACAATTCTTTCCTCGTCCGTTGGAGCGAGGGCGGCCTAAAAATAAACGAGCTTTGGCCGATTCCAGCGGAATTCAATGACTTGGACATTGTTGTTCGGCAGCAGAGGGTAGAACAGTGGCTTGAGGATATAGATGAATTCGGCATAACGATCTATGCCATCACTAGTGCTACTCATGGAAGTTGAATATATAATCTTATTGTCAGGGCTTTTCTGAAACCCAGATAAATGATCGAACGGTCACATTTAAAAGCTACAATAAAGGCTCACTCTATCAAGGCTGTGGTACGCCTAGCATCGGCCCAATGCACCCAATGCTTCTTCAAGGCTGATCACCTGTAGGTTCATTTTAGGTAGTAGCATATCCAGCATAACTCTAGAGGACGCGTCATTATCCTCCAGAGGCAATTCGATGACATTGTCCCGGATGACATAGACCTGTATATCAAGGTCAAACAGTCGGTAGACGGTGGCCATGACAACACCGGAAAGGGTGATACCGGACTGCAGAGGATTGTCAGACTTCCGTGAGAGGGAGGGGAAAATCATGATTCTACTTACAATGACCACGGTATCAATGTTTTGTGCCTTCAGTAACTGCCCAAGGCTATTTCCCGAGGTACCGCTCCACCTTGTCTTTGCCAGGACAATATCGTTCTCGCTTACTTTGAATCTGGGATGAATCTCAACCTCGGGGCGTCCCTTGGCAAAGTTTTCGGGGCCAAAACCTTCAAGGAGTTTTGAGAACGGCGAGCCTTTGGTCAGCTCAGGGCATGATGGTTGCGAGAAAGTAAGGCTGGTGAAAATGGTAATGGGCCTCGGTGACTTCTCGTGTACAGCCTCGCACCATCGAGCGCAACTTGATACGAACTTCTCGCCTCGGATATCTTTTTGAACGTTATCGATCAAAATAGCCATGAGATCGAGGTTCAGAACGGCATAGTGACTTCCGAAGTTGATGGCATGTGGAAGGGGCCGTGTCTCAGACATTGTCGAGTAGAAATGAGGATTGTGTGAGTTAGAAGGAAAGTCCGTGAAAAACAGAATGATGTAACAGAGGTAGTCTGGAATATCAATTTATGAAGGAGACATGGCTGGAGCATCCATAGCTCAACTCCGAGCCGTTCGTCTCAACTCCGATGACCCGCTTCTGAGCTCCGGACGCCTCATCGCCTCGTAAGTTGACAGTAGTATATGAACATTGATTTTCCCTCCAAGATCAAACAACACAAAGATGAGCTGCATCAATATACTCAAGGTAGACTGATAAAGTAAGCTCTCGACGTCGACATCCAACAATGACCAGCACACCAGACAACGAAAATATTACCACACCGCCACCCACGGCTGAAGTCACACCGCAGGATGAGGAACCTTACAGCGTGTTTGACAATCGTCAAAAGGCCTTGATCGTGTTGTTGGTTTCAACTGCTGCTACATGTGAGCACCTTTGCCGAAGCGACATTACTCATCGGTCACTGCTAACCATCCACTTAGTCTCCGGCTTCGCATCCAACATCTATTTCCCTGCCTTGCCAACCATCGCTCGCGACTTGGACGTTTCAATCGAACTCATCAACCTCACTGTCACCACATATCTCATCTTCCAGGCTCTAGCTCCTAGTCTTTGGGGCCCTATATCCGATGTCAGAGGCCGCCGCACAGCCTACGTGGGCACCTTCATCATCTTTCTCGGGGCCTGCATCGGCCTCGCCCTGTCTCGCAACTATGCCACACTCATCGTCCTACGGTGTCTACAGAGTACCGGAAGTGCCAGCACAATCGCCATCGGCTCCGGCGTCATCGGGGATATCACCACGAGGGCCGAGCGCGGAGGCTACATGGGCATATTCCAGGCCGGGCTCCTTGCTCCTGTGGCTATCGGACCCGTCATTGGCGGCGCGCTGGCCGGTTCCATGGGATGGAGATCCATCTTCTGGTTTTTGACCATCTACTGTGGCGTGTTCCTCGTCTTGCTGATCCTCCTTCTACCGGAAACTTTGAGGTCAAAGGTAGGGCCAGGGACGCTGACGCCAAAGGGCGTTTTTACGCGGTATCCCCTCAGGTTCTACCAGAAGACTACCAAGGTGCAATGGAGTGCTACATATACACTTCCTCCCCAGAAGCGCATCGACCTCGCCAGGCCGTTTAAAATCCTCTTCAGCAAGCTGGCCGCCCCATTCATATTCTTTCTCGCTATCCACTATGCGGTGTGGCAGATGAGCATCACTGCCATGTCATCGCTCTTCTCGGAGCGCTATGGCCTCAACGACACACAGATTGGCCTGACGTTCATTGCTAACGGCGTGGGATGTATAATTGGAACGTTGGTCACTGGAAAGATCCTCGACTCTGACTATCGTCGAGTAAAGGCGTCATACGAAAGTCGGATCGAACGATCCGCTGGGTCCTCAGAGGAAGCATTCCCTCTTGAGAAGGCGCGCCTTCGGCTGGTGCCCGTATTTTCCTTCATCCAATCTTTATCTATTATTCTCTTTGGCTGGACAATCAACTACTCGGACAAAGTCCACATTGCCGTTCCCATTGTCTCAACCTTCATCACAGGCTGGACCGCAATAGCGACTCAGTCTGTTATTATGACTTACCTCGTTGATATCTTCCCTGATACGAGCGCTGCAGCTAGCGCCAGTTTGAATCTCGCTAGGTGTCTCTTTGCCGCAGGTGGCACGAGTTTCACGATGCCCATGGTGAATGGGGTGGGAGTCGGCTGGGCGTTTCTGATCTGCGCTGTTGCACAGGTTCTCGCCCTGTTGGGCTTGGGCGTGCAATGGAAACTTGCTAGCAGATGGAGAGATGAGGGAAAACAAAGCCAGCCAGAGGTTTGAAACGGGAGGGTTGTGAAATCGAATAGACTGTTAGGTGTACACCACATTTCCTTTGTTATTCAGGCTGACTGTGGCATGCTTAGACTCGCGTGGAGGGTGTTATGTTTGGGTTCCTAGAGCTAGAATGATAACTAAAAGCCTCTTTTTAATACTCTTTTAATATAATTTTTGCTACTTTTACTTTCGTTACGAGGCCAGAAGCAGCGTTGGCGCACCCACTTGTACCACAAATCTGCGACCATATCCTCACAATCTGCCGCTGCGATGATACGAAGAGCAACAGGAAGCTCTCTATCTTGCTTTGCTATCCGGGAGAAGGATTTCCTTGACTCGGTTGGTACTGTGTAATCCAGAACGCTAGCATGCGACTTGCTGCGTGGTTGTATAGCTACCGGCAAAAGTTGCCATTGGATCGACAAAAGCGTCATGGTAACCAACAGTGCCCGGGCTAAATGAGTATATTGCTAAAGCTTCCTCGTAGCTCGGTAATAGTCGACATCTGAGCCACTCTCCATAGGTGATTACATCATCAAGAGCTGACTTGTATCCTTCATCAATCATGCGCTCGCCGTATGTCCTCTCGACTATTGGGACGGGGTTCTAAAAAAGAGGCTGTCCAGAGTTAGCTTCATAAACCTCGGCTAATAATCTCACCCCATGCGTGACCTGATCATATTTACCGAGATGCTCCTGTCCTAAGTTCCAGCGTTGGGATGATCAACCATTCAACCACTGTTCCTGCGAAAAGAGCTGGAGTCGCCTCGCCTCTTACTTGGATGGGGATGGCCTCTCCTACAAAACCCAGGTGTAATTTCACTAGATTTAGTGACCTTGATCACTCGATGATTATCCGCTTGGTGCTGCCATCCATTCCCAACTCATCCCTAAGATGACGGAATGTGATGTCTGGGGTAATATGCTTCTCATATACGCACCCAATAAGGCGACTCTGTTCGAGCTTCTCTTCTACTGAATCTGGAACCTTTAACGCGTCACCTCCGACGTGATGATTAGGCTGGGACGACCCAATGGAGGCGACCCATTTTCGCTCCATCTCTTCCAGTATGTCCCAGACATGAACATTTTTTAGTCTAGTCAAATTGACCGCGTCCTTGACAGCATGCATCAGGGCCTTCACCCCAGGCGACAGGGCAAGGACGAGGACAGCCCTGGATATTGACAGCCGCACCTCGATGCACTGGTCTCTTGACTGGAGAATCCTTTTATACGTTTCGTATGGGATCGGAGCAGGCATCCAGGGATCTTGACCTTGGAAGCGGTACGACCACCAATATGTGGCGTGGGGTCTGTCGAATCGCCTGTCTTGGAAATACAGACCGCACATGTCTCTCCACGCAGTCGGGAAAGAGATGATTAAGTTCTGGTCCTGGACGCGCGGGGACAGGTTGCTGCTGATATTTCTAGCATACGCAGTCTCAAACATAGAAAGCCTGGCTGTCTCACTCACACTCTTGTTATCAGAATGGAGAACAACATACAGAGCGCGAAGAGTAGCTATAATTTGGCGACCTGATCTCACACCGGGGAAAAGGCGCTGTAGCTCAAATTGCTCTTGAAATCCGGGGTCATGGTTATCGAAAGATAGACCGTGGAGTATTTTCCAAACTTCCTGAAGCTGGTCGAATATGCTGTATTGTACATCTTCCAGTGCAAGAGATCGAAGTATCGGTAGCTCGTTATGGCTTCGATGGGAGGGCATCTGAATCAACACCTGGGGACAGGTTGAGACAAGGCTGTACGTGTCCGGACCCCCAACAAATGAGCGCTGAAGAACGAGATACATGAGAGTCTGGTCATCCACATTAAGTACAAAAAGCTGGCACGAGTTAGAAGTTGATATAAGCTTGTCGAGCCTTCTTTTGCATAGCAAAAACGCAGTGAATCGTTTCTTCCGCATTGCGAAGAATCCGAAACCATCTCTATGTGTTATGTAGGAAATTGGTCCCGACAGATCCATATACTGAGTTAATGTGATAGTCAATGCGCCGGTAGAAGCGTTTACCTGCGCATCATGAAACCATGAATGCTTTGCCGTGATATGCTCGCTGCCGGGACCAACCAGGTCATACAAGTCAACTGGAGATGAGATCAGTTCTGGCATTGCCTGGCCGTCTTCGCCGACATGAAGAGTTTGAGCAATCTGATAAAAGCGGTGTCTATCCGCTTGCGGGTGTGAGAATAATCGTTCCCAAGTCCGTCGTGATCTCCAGTCTGGAACCCAGGTCGGATATCTCTCTTTATGTGACCCAGGACCCCAAGCATGGTGAAGGATGGCCGGCTGCCTCAAGTTGATCAGGCAGTAAGCAAAGAGGCCGATGAAGACGTGTTGACAGGGGAGTGAGTAGTCCACGTGAAGACCCAATAGAGGCAGGGATGAATCACCGCCAACCTCCTTCATCGAGGCTGATAGATCGGGAAGAATCCCGAGCAATCCGAAAACACGGTCTCTCGGATCCGTCGCCTGAGATCGTGAGGTCAGTCTTAGCAGTTCCTGGAGGCTCTTGATACCCAAAGTTCCTTTCGCCATGTGTTGCACCCACGCGGCCGGCGTATTTGCCCAGTCCCAGCCAGGTAAACTTGCCTCGAGGTAAGTCGCCATGGCCGGGTCAGCCCAGAAATCTACGTCACCCACGCGGATCGAGACTCGCTGAGAGAGCAGCAATTCCTGGATGACCCAAATCCGAGAAAAATACCGGCGTCCGAGAAGATCTCCCAGCTGATGCGGTGGAGGCGTCTTCGGCGCCCCGGAGCTGTCAACAAAGCGTGGCTTCACAGCGCCAGTTGCAAGTTCATGCAGCCTGTGTCTACGGGGGTGTTTGCCGTGCATCGGGGAAACCACGTCGGGCCCCAGATAAACGACAGTCCTGCTGCAGTTGAGGTACAGGCGGCCCATGTTCGCTACCTGACTGCTACGCTCTGGGATGTTGCCCTGGTTGATGCAGATGGCGTCGACCCAGATCATCCGTGTTCCTCGCCATGGCCGTGCAGAGCGCAGCATTTCCCAGCAGTTTTTGGTCTGCAGAAGAACGTGCCAGAATGGGCCGATGTAGACGGGCTTGCACAGCGCACCGTCCTCGTCTTCGCCAGCCCATGTGTATGAGGCCGTCTCGTACTCGGGACAGTCATCGAGGTCGTACACTTCCAGCGTCAAGTGGACGGGGCTATCGTACTCATCAACGACCGGGAGATTGATCAGTCGGAACTCATTGGCGCGAAGAGTTGCAGAATACGGCGTGCTTCTTTCTGGAAACAGGTCCGCGTCTGGCAGCATGGCGACCCGACCCTGGTCAGGGGGGTCGCGGTTTTGGGCCGCGGTCGCGAGTAAGGCAGATGGCCGTGAATACGGAACTACGCGAGGCCACCACAGGTCCAGCTCGCCAATCCGCTTCTCAGCCGGCACCGTCGGCGTCGAACTAGTCATGGCACGACTGGCGACGAGCGCAGCAACATCTGGAGCGGCACCGCAGGCATGGCAGCGTGGCGTCGAGGTGCCCAATGCTACCCGCACGTTGGGCTCGGTGCAACGGGGATCATGCCAATGGTACATGAGATACGAGGATGGCAAATTCGGTAAGTGAGACACCGAGTCAGTTGTGAAGTAATGAAGAGGCGTTGTTGGTGCGAGCTTATCGACCAGGGGGTAAGGGGGTCATCCATGCATGCACGAAAATAAAGCGATCCGAAAAATAAAACCCCGCTCTGGGAACGGCAGTCAGCAAACTAATGCATCTTAAAAGTTGCATCTAACTTTGTTGATGGATCTCAGGCCCAGCCGCTCCCAGGCTGGACTGCCCGCAGTAGATTCTCGCCGTCATGGAGCTCAAGGACATGCCACTCGAGATGATCGACACCATCATCCGCCATCTCTTTGAATACGATGATCAGTGGGATGCAACCGGCGGCGAGAACTGCATCTACGTCTCCGATGCTCGGCTTGTGTGCCGCCAGTGGAACTTCCTGGCCTCGCGACATCTCTTCCACTCTCTGCATCTGCGCCACGAGCCCCAATGGCTCGAGAGGTGGAATGAACTCATGGACAAGGAAGTCGTCCAGCAGTGTACCAAAAGAGTGCACATCGACAGCTCTCCCGTGCCGTTCAAGACACGCAACAGACACTGGGTGGTCTGGCAGAACCAGGGAGTGTATCCCAGCTATACAGATGCACTCGCTCGCATCATCAAGCTCAAGAATCTCACCGCCGTTGCATTCCACTACACCAAGACGTGCCGGACTCACGAGGACTTGTACTACGAGGAAGATGTTGAGACCGAATCGACACGCGTCCGCAACCTCGTCAACTTCTTCAACGTGCTGCATCGGCGTATGCTCGAAACACCCGGCGCCAGTCCAATCCGCTCGCTCACGATTGAGAATCTTCAAAACCTGATCCTTCCCGACTTGGTCGCCTCAGACGCGTTTAGGATGATCATCCGAGAGCTTCACAGTTTACACCTCGTCGTGGGCGAGGAGCGCAACACCCTGGACAGCGAGATGATGCTCGACCTTCAACGTCCTGAGCGCCTGGGCTTCGAGCCACATTTACAAACTCATTGGATAGAGCCCATCGCGGACCAGCTCACCTCTCTCACCATCATGTTCCAGGTGTGCTGGGGGGCGATGCCGGCGAGATTCGACACCAGCCACCTCCATTTCCCCAACCTGCGCGTCCTTCACCTGGGCGCATACGCGATCGTGCATCCCCATCAATTCGATTGGGTTTTGAGGAGCAGGGACATTCACACACTACGCTTGGACAGGTGTTTTATCGGCTCACACATTCGCTTCAATAACAATCTGAGGCAGGAGTGGGAGATCGACAATACCGGTTGGGTGCAACTGCCCAGGGGAGCGTTTGGATTCGGCGACGAAGACGACGAAGTCTTCACTTTTAACGGAACATGGGAAGACGTGTTTAATTCAATCCGGGAGGAGTTGCCCGCCCTGACGGATTTCCGCTTTGACTACATACCAGAGGTAGAAGAGGTGCGCGAGACATTCCTCCGCAGACCCGACCTGATGAAGAACGACAAGCCCCATGCCGCCCGATACAGCGCGTTTGACACGGGCTGGTGCGAGGGCTGGATAGCCAACGATGGACCAATGTACTTTGGTGACAATAATCCATCGCCGTCCGCACCCGAGCCACGGCCTCGGTACTACGACGTCGTGTACGAGCTGAACCGTGCAGAGGAGACCTACGAGGGGGACCTCCGGGGGCTCGAGGCCCTCGTCGCGGAGACTCGTAGAAGACCGTACTTGCAGAACTAGAATGGATTGCTGGTTTCCTTACTTCGCTGGGGTTTTGATTTTTGAATTTCCTATTGTTTTTGCTTTTGTGGGAGGCCGCGACCGATGCGGGCATGGATGGCCCAACAAGGCCATTCTGACCGAGCAGATGGGCTAGGAACCTAGGTAACGCAATGCTACGTTCAAATTTTTCATGCATTTTTCTCACTGCTACGTACGGTCACCGGGATGACGGCTCTCGCCCCCCTTTTCCCTGTAAAACCCCCGGCCAAATCCACCCGTAGAGGAATAGGGGCAGCTGATGATCGACGGCTATAAGGAGATCGTTATTTTCGTAGACTTTGGACACTACGTTTCAAAGAGAGGCGAAAGTGCAAGACTCGGTCGGTGAGCGAAACCGGGCGAGGAGGCAAAAGATCCCGTGCTTACCGACGCCACAGTGTAATGCCTGCATATCGGGGTGTTTATGAGTGGCTGGGGAGTGGGAGCTGAAAAAAATCCTCGTCTTGGCGTCTCATTGGGCATTGGGCCTTTGTATTGCGTGTCATTGGCAGTCTGTGCCTTTGCCGTTGATGAGCGTCAAGAGGGAGATGCCCCCAAGTAACATTCTCAGTGCGCTCAGCCAGCTGATTCTCTTCGGTGACTATATCGATTGATGTTTGCTATGATACGACCGCAGGTTGCTGATAGAGAGCAATCATGAGAAGAGTTAGGCTGGTTAGTTCGAAATGACTTGTCGGAAAACAATATCTTACCCGAAACATCGCCTTTTCTAATGCTAGCTAGGGCATGCGTGACTTATGCGATCAGAAATCGAACGAGCTCGTTTCATAATCCTGGGAGCTCCCTGGCGTGGGAATTTGCTCACTTGAGAGGGAGATCCGGGCGTTCTTTCAACGTCGGGCTGATACCTGGCCAAAATCCTTTCCCCTTGATGCATAGAATCAGACAACTCTTCGCCTGACTGTATGCATGTTGCATCATGTGGCAGAGCCCAATAGCAAGCGACAGTTAATAGAACATGAAGGCTACCCGGGCCCAGAGCATGGCAGGGCATAATTTAAGGCTTTCCCTCCACCTAAACAATTATGATTTCACTGTATGATGTACTGCCTATCTTTGCAGCTCCCAGTTGTCCAGTATGCCGAGGCAGCTTTAGAGGCTTGGTCTGTCTGCCTCACAGCGAATTGGGGCCCGATTTGCACCCAATGGTTCGCTTTGCGTGTGCTCCCAATCCAGTCTCAGCGCCCAACAAATGGAAAAACAGGGAGTACGTCCAAAATCTATTGGCTCATATCTGCCCCTGCGCCCAAGATATGGACCCGGCCTGGCCGCTCAGGCGTTTCCATGGTGCACACACTTGTCGCTGGCACATCTGGGGCTGTGCAGTTTTATGTTACATCATGCACTCAGCTCCCCCCCTCTTCATTTAAAAATGTGTCTGCTACTGATCTCAAGAAAAACTAATCTCCATTATTAAGAATGTTGAATTAGTATCATGTCTTTATGTGCGCCATGTCAAAATTTTATAAGCAAGATTCTACACTGGGACGTCGTTCAAACCCATCCCCGGGACTTGTCGGTCTATGCTATTGACGGCCGCTCAGCTGGGCTTTTCCTTTGCTGTGTCGATAATGGGTGCTATATTTGCAAACGACTCTTCTGCAAATTCTCAGAACGTCTTCAATCGCAGCTACGAGACCTCGAGGGACCGCTTCCACGATTCAAGAGGCATAGCGGCTGCTCTCCCCACGGCATGCCACGACCGTGCAAATCTTCTAATGGTCCTCCAGACTTACTCATGGGGTACGAAATTTTATCTTCCTCTTTCACCGTAAATTTACAGTTAGGGGATAAGTACAACTCACGCTTACCGTCCGACCTACGCTTACCGTACAAACTCTTACCGTCCGGCTCACATTCTGTTTTTTATGGCCACATAATGGGTCACACTAGCAAAGTGTTCTCGATGGTGCCGCCAAGTTGGAGGATTACCTCGAGCTCAACGGGTTCCGAAGAGACGTTTGGTAAAATCAAGAAGTGGCTTGATCGTTGCAACTCCGAGCATGCGCAGTGCGTCCGTCATCGAGAGCAACATGCCAGGGACTGGTATCCCACCCGGTTGCTGCACATCAGCTCGCGCAACGGCCACGACGAAGAGCTCGCGTTACGACTCGTGGAAGGGGCTTACCTCGCTGCGGGCAGCCAGTACGCTACTCTAAGCCACCGCTGGGGAGAGGCGGACATGGTAAAACTGACTGTCGACAACCTGTTATCGTGGAGACAGAACATACCGATCGAAATCCTTCCTCAAACTTTTGTGGATGCTGTTCAAGCGACCAAGCGCCTTGGAATCGACCATCTATGGATTGATTCTATTTGTATCATCCAAGAGGGGGACAAGCTTAAAGATTGGAAACAGGAGGCCCCAACGATGCAGAATGTATATTCGAATGCATGCTTTAACATTTGCGCTTCATGGGGCTCTGAATTAGGCCGATTGTTTACGACAAGAGACCCAGCCATGGTTCAGCATGGGGTGTTCGAGACGACCTCTCAGAAGGGGCGGAAGCAGAATTTTCTTCTGGTTTCGACTGACGAGGGTAACGGAGTCTGGGAGGAGCGAGTTGAGCGGTCTCCCTTAAGTAGCCGCGGCTGGGCATTTCAAGAGCGATTACTTGCCCCTAGAAACATCTTCTTCTGCAAGGAGATTGTTCTGTACGAGTGTTATGAGCAGCGCTGGAGCGAATCTACGGGCTTGGACGCCGTGCTCTGGGACCCAGTCCTCAATCATGAAGTTGCCGGGGACATCGTTTTGGCACCTAACATCAAGACACTCATACCGGACAAGAGTGCAAATGTCTATAAGACCTGGGACACGTTTGTGCAGAAATACTCGGACACAAAGGTTACATTTGCTAAAGACAGGCTTGCAGCCGCAGCAGGTATCGCTCAGCGATTTAGCGCCCTCCTCGAAGACGATGTGTATGTGGCTGGGTTATGGCTCAGCCGACTTTCTCTTGACATGCTTTGGTGGCAGAATTTCGAATACATACTCGAATCTGAGAAAGATACTTACCCAGGGCCAACTTTGTCGTCCAGGCCAACTCAGCTGACGTTCTCTTGGATCTCTGGCCAAAAAGTTTTTGTATATGGAGTGGGGAAGACGCACGAAAACTTCATCTTGCCACAGATCACATGCGTCAAATGGCGCACTTCTGCGGGCACGGACGCTGAAGAGTACTTACCCAGCGAAGACATTATCATGCTTCCATCGAAGCCGATCATTGAAATCATGGTTCGTGGTGTTTTGAAGCGGATGATACTTCGAAGGAGTCCAGGAATGCTGCATGTGGTTCCTGTTGGTGGTATCGCCCCTGAGGCAAAACAAGATAGGGAGGCTCTCCAGCAACGTGAAATCTTGACCCATGGCTCTGGCCACAGCGTCTGGGCTAATCTTGATTTTGCAGTGACCGAAACAGATCTCGCCGCCTTGAATGGTTCAGAAAGACTGTTCTATGTGCCTTGGTACGACTATGATCAGCGTGATCGAAGCGGTCGATCTCTCATTAACTGTCTACTACTCGAACTTGTTTGTGGTGAGATGGGTAGATTCAGGCGGATAGGCGTGATGGGGTTTGTCTCAGGGCACCGCGACCTATACCCATCGCCACAAGTCAGTGAGCAGGGCTATCCATGTTGGAAATATGAACAGAGTACTGGAGAGCATACCTTCTTCATAGTGTAGCTTTTGGTATGTTTCAACTTGATGAGGACACATGTCGCACAGCTGTGGCAATGTTCCAAGCTTTAGTCGCGTTTATCAATCGTTGCATGAGTCTGACTGTAAATATATAAGGTAATTATCATATAATTGCATAATATACTGCCTGTCTCTGCAGTTTCCAGCTGTCCTGTACGTCAAGGCAGTCTCGAAGGCTTGGTCCGTCTGCCTCACAGCGAATCGGGACCTGATTTGCGCCCAACGCTTCGCTTTGACACAACATTTCCCAAGAATATTATGTATTTCCTTCCTCTTGGCTTGGATTGCTCGACGAAGGGCTCCCCCCGACCCCAATCTGGTCGCTCAGGCATTTTAATGTTGGCTTATAATTTTGTCCAAAAAACTTGTCATTGGTACATCTGTGGCAGTACAGTTTTGCGTCACTTGTTGAATTGAATACGAATTCTTGGAAATCTAGCCGTTTGTGGGAAAGGAATAGATGCCACAAGAAGCAATGACATTTTCCGTGACACGAAGACCGGATTAACTCGTGGTAGACCTGTAATTAATACGTAGCCTTCCTTTTAGGAGTAGCAGTATCAATAGCTGTAACGTGAATTCGACTCGCTCTAAGCTATGAAACAGTCTCGGGTCTTGTTGCAGTCGCTCCAGGTGAAAACATCCATCATCCCCAGCCTCGATGTCGTGATTTGGATAAGCTTGCGCATCTCTGTCCAATCTAAAGCAAAATCTTGCCAAGTTTATGTGCAAAATTAACGTCAGCAGAGATCTACCAGAACCAGATTATTTCGTCAGGGAGCATCATGGATGTGGGGCGAGATTTTGGCGAGATTTTGGACAGGCTGATGAGCGAGCGCCCAATCACAGGACCTTCACCTGCCCCAAATGGCATTCATTGAAACCAGACTTTGGACAAGCTATCGCTTGAGACTGCGCGCGTCTCTCGTAATGCCCATCGATGGTGAGTTTGGCTGTCTCACTTAGCCTCGCTTAACTGGCTATTAAGCCGAAAGATTTTGGACAGGCCGCCGTGACAGAATCAGATTGCACAAGGCGGAAGACTGAGTGTCCAGCATTTTGGACATTGCCCGCGTAACTGAATTCTACAATGGACATCTCGTAATCTTTAGCTTGAACGAAAAGATTTTAAAGTATAAAGGATCCCGGTTTCTCTCTGGAATGCCCTCAGTCCTCACTCTACAGCTCCTTCCAAAAAGACCATCACTTCCTCGCCTTTCAAAGGATCGCTATTGCACAGTCAAGTTCAAAATAAAGCTTCCTTCAACATGCCATTTATCCAAGAGTACACTTACAACGGAAATGAGGCACCCCCCTCTATCACCCCAGCCGACACTCCGAGTAGCACTCGAGCCGATGCTGGTGGCTCCTCTTCTGGAGGTTCCAGCAATGCCACCCAAGGAGGCAATTCTGGTACACAAGGAGCGGGTTCCCAACAAGACTACGGCATTCCTTCCCAAGATTACTGGTTAATCGGGACTGGAGGACGATTTTCATCCTTATAGTAAGTACGAAATCTAAACTTCATTGTGCGCAACCAACCTACTCACATGGAGTATAGGGATGAGCGTGGAAATGTCTATGGTTCTCCCTTTCGGACGTTCTAGAGAACAAACAAGTAAACAATGTTTTTGGATAGAGAGGGGTATAGGTACGACTTGATCCGAGCTTGGGGCGTCCTGTAGCTAGTCAATTTGTCATATCTCTCACCATAAATCGAACAAAAGTATTATGGGTGATTTGTTTCCTTCCCATTACCTTCCACCGTAGGACCAGTGGATAGGAGGAATGCCACGCTTTGACATTCCCAACTCAGTTTATGCTATGGCCTAGAATGATGGCAGCAACATATGCTTAGAATTTTTATTCAGTTTGGACATCCAGTGTCCATACTCCTCCCTAATTACTTTTTTCTTCTATTTTTCTCTTACAATTACTCCTCCAGAAAGACCAGCTTTCACGCCATAAAGTGCCTGGTTCTTAAACCCGCCCGCGGGAACAACAACCAAGACCAGTCATTACACTTGTTAAGCGTCATGAATCATTCCGGAATACTATATCAGGAAGTCCTGCTCATGGATATTCCTGTATCCGGATGCATCTCACTTATGGTTAACGGGCCTGCCTAAACCATCTCCTTGTCGTTGATTGAAGTCGCACGTCGACGTCTTCCCATTGGCAAATCATTTACAACCAACGGCTAACATCGTGACTGTGCCGGAATTATAGGCCGTAAGGTCACATCAAAGCCCACTGTAATTTCAAAACTGTCGAGGGTAATAATTGAACTCTGACTCGGCCTCGAACCTAATTGTTTCACCGTAGACATCGTTGCTATTTGGGAGGAGGTGGTGAGGGAGCGCTTGGTAAGCGAAGCCCTGGTTGTTCAAAGATAGCGGGTGCCGGGACATGGGAAGGCGATGGCAATAGGTCTGATAGGCCACGTGAAGGATGTTTCCTGGTACTGGTCCTGCCGCACCATGCTGATGGAGAAGATCCTGGACAAAAGGTTGAATGAGGGACAGGCCCTCTTCAAAGATGCAGGACGGGAGATAAGGGGAGTCAGGCCGGGGGTGTCCATGGAACAATAGATCCCAAATGCCAAACCATTTCTCCTTATTATCGTCCTCCCTACGGCACGCTCCCAGCCTGTCAAGTTCCTCCCGGATGAGCTCCTCAGGCCTCGGCCGGATCTGGCAATGGCCCTGGGTGATGTGCCCAGAATATTCTTGCTGGTTTGAGAACTCCTTCCAGCACCTAACACAGTAGGGGGAGACCAGCGAGTGACATCGGACGATGTGCTGCCTGACGTCCGAATGTCTGGCGAAACTGCATTTTTTGCATTTATCATACATGACAGGATTGAACTTGTAGAAGTGGCAGGCAAATTGACCTTCTGCTTGTCTCATCTCGTCACTCCCGGGTCGAGATGTTCGTCCTTGCCTTCGGCGTGGGTTCCTCGGCACAGGAGCCCCGAATGTACCAGCCATGTCGAGGACAGGGAAGTTTGCCTGGGGGGCGAATGCGATTATATTATTCGGGTGTATATTGTTCGGGTGAGGTTGTTCTTGATTAACTACACGAATCAGTATTGGTAAACGAGTATGAGTACCCGGGGGATTAATGATCCAGAAAGGCAATTGAGGTAGCACTCACTGAAACCATGAGGGTCGGATGGCGGTTGCAACATTATTATGAGACAATACCGAGGAAGTAATGACTGAAAAGGGTTGTGAAACAATATTAACGAGGGCAAGGTATGAGCGGACAAAAGACAGAAAGACAAATAAAGGGGGAGAAAGTCGAAAGCGACAAAACGAGGGAGTGCTCAATGAAATGACATAAATTGGAACAGAAGGAAATTGGCCCTATCCTATCGAAGTAGACGCGCTGAATGGTGGATGGAATGAGAACAGCCGTTGAAAGCGGACATTGGGGGTGTATTTATGCTCTCTATTATCGCATCGAGGCTCTTGACAATTTCTCCTTCGCTAAGCTTGGCGGTTATGTGGTGATCATAGAGGGTGTAAGCCAAACGAATCGACTCAATCTCTGACGCGGTCTCATCGATTGGATGGAAACGGTACCCCAAACAGTCCCCCTATGTACAGTTCATAGTTTGTTGCTTGCCGCCGCGATGGGCTGCAGCGCCCTGCATGATCCGGAGAGGCTGATGTATTGGGATTGACGTGTTCATCCAACATGCATGTAGGAATTGCAGGCGGATCGCTCGCTGAACCAGCCCCTTTTCCGTAGTTGCTAAAACGGGCGGCAAATAAACCACCAGTTGGGCTGCAGCTGTCCCAGCCTCACGGGTTTCGGTTCGCATTCCTCCCGCAAGGCGTAGCTCCATCTGTCGGACATAGAACGGTGAGATTGATTGACCTATTGCTGGACAGATTCAACCTTGCAGCCCAATGAGACGCGAATCAGATTTCATCTAAGCCCTGCGGGTCAAACATGAAACTCAGCTCAAAGGCCTAAGCAACCCGAAATAAACATGAAATTCTACGTCATTAGTTGCGACTCTCGCTGCGCGGTTGTGTGCACATTTGTGTAGTGTTTCATCGCTGCATCAGGGTGGGCACAACCTGCTTCCCTCACGTTTCAGACACAGCGCATCAGCCAGCGGCTAATATTGTACACGGCAGCTGACCAATTGCATGCAGAATTCTCAAGAGCCATTGTAAATATCGTCTTTGAAACGGGACAAGGTTATTTCCTGTAAACATTACAGACTACATGCACGTATCAAGATTACTATAGTGGCTGTGCACCTCAAGATCACTTGGTGTGCCGTGTTTCTTTGTCCGCTTGGTCCCTCGGATTTGACTGTGTTGGAGTGTATTTATTGGAAATTAATAGAGAAAGCTCATTTTGAATCTTAGCATTCATTTCAAGCAGATAAGCGAAACCAGGCAACAAACCAAGGTTGCTGCTCAGCCTGCTCCTCACGAATTGCGGAACATACTGACATTTCCGATTTGTGGCTTTATATAAGAGGCCAGAATAAATTAGTGTTGAATTTAAATCTAGAATAATCCCCGAATTCCTTTGTGTTCTACTCATATACACGTAGTTTAAATGGTCTAGAGTTAGCAGAGATCTACCAGATAACTGTATTCTTGCAGTAAACAACCCGTAACCTGTAGCTAAAACTGGAAAACTGACAACGTATGTAGAACCCTGGCTTCTCTCTGGAATGCCTTCGTCCTCTTGACTTTATGTGAGCCAGCCAAAGCTCTTAAAACACAGCATCACAATAGCATTCGATCTGAAAGGCTCAAGCGTTGCTCCAGCAAGCCACTCATTCCAATCTTCGTTCCTTTGAAAGACAGAACGAACGGTAGGGATTGTGATAATGCTAGTGGACCCAGTAGTCCGGGTAAACACCACTATATGGAACAGGGGGGACGATACCCGCGCAAGACCACACCTTTAAAGAGGCAAGGAATCGAGGAATTCCAATGTTCCAAAGCTCTAGGCGTATGCAGAAGCTGTAAGTTTTCAGTTTGCAGTCTCTCGATACTAATCGAAAAACGCCAATGTGTTGGAAGATTGGCATGGATGGACTGGACTGGGGATCACCTGATTCCACCGGAACTAACGTTTGCTTTAGCGCATAATGATGGTGGATGGAGTTAGTTTTAGGGCCTTCTCTTCTCCGCATTCATTCCTTGGCTCGTGACTCCGGGGGGAACTGAAAAGTACGAAGTGGCATCGTTCCTAATCCCCAACGTTATGCGGTGCCGTGGCCAAAGAGGCGTCGTCGAGCTATGAGTTTCTACCGTAAACGAGTCGCATTGGCCTGCCAGTTTTGCAGGAGCCGGTATGTCCTCTGCGCATCCCAGAATCGCTCCAGTCCCCCTAACTACTAACAGAAAGCGGCGATGCGACGCTGCAAAACCGACATGCTCCAATTGCTCCGAGATGGACATTGAATGCCACTATGATCATCAGCCTTCACAGAGGTATGCCGGTCTGCTCCTTCGTCCTCCCTATTGCTACCGTAACTCTGCCTAATCCCTTTCTTCCGTGCCACAGGATAGACACAACCGGTGGCACCCGTGAGATCTTGAACAGACTACGGGACATTGAGGCGATTCTGGAAAACCAGTCGGAGCACATTGCTTCACTCTCAGCCGAACCGAGACCTGTCCCGTCTCAGTTCCAGAATCATAACGAAACATCCCCTCAAAGCCAGCCGGGTGTGCCAATACGAGGGATGCAAGGTGAAGCCACCTTCGACTCTTGGTCCTTCAGCCCCCCATCCCAAGCAGCCATGCCCATGTCAACGAACCTTCCACCCTTGACGATCCCCGTGAAGCACAAGACATCATCCAGCTACCTCCTGGGCCTGCCGGCTATGAAAGCTCTCATTGGGGAGTACCCGTCTGACTTGTTCTTCTTGCTCGAGTCAAGCCATCCTTTGCCCCCTGAGCTCTCGTTTGATGACCTGCTAGGATCACGGCCAGACATCGAGATCACCCGCGAGGTGGCAGACGAGCTGGTGTCCCAGTTCTTCTCCTCCACCCACCACAACCATCCGATCCTCGATCGTGAGGAATTTCAGGCCGTGTACATGTCCTTTTGGGACACCGGCCCGGACTCGAGCATAGGCTCGGCTCTCTGCATGGTCATCTTTGCCCTCGCAACAGTGGCTTCCTCACATCCCAACACTAAGCAGTTCAATTCCTCGCCGCCAGGCATATCATTCATGCAGCATGCTTTGCCGACCCTCATATTACAATCGTCGTGGTCGTTCTCGTCGAGCTTGTTATTACCACATGCGCTGGTCCTCGCAAGCGTCTATTTTGCCTACATTGTGCGGCCATTGCAGAGTTGGCGGCTCATCTATTCCGCCACAACCATCCTCCAGTTCAGGCTTTCAGGGTAAGACGAATCTCTACAACTTTTTTATCAGAAGACAATACTAAACATGGGATTTCCATTCATAGTATCCAAGCTGGGGAAGAGTCCCCGAGTTCGCGAGAAAGTGTCATCCGTTTATTCTGGTCATGCTTCTTGGTCGAGTGCGACCGCCTTGCTGAGCTCGAACTTCCACGCAGCGGCCTCCAGCAGCTTACGGATGAAGTGAGTCTCCCGAGCTGCACTAATCTTGGGCTGATGCCGTCGACATGCTATCTAGCGGAGATTTCCATTCGCAGACTGCTCAATCGCATCCACAACTCGCTTTACCCGAGGAAGAAGCATGTCTTGACACTGTCGTCGACGACCTTGACCGCCGTTGATGATTACTCCATCGAGGACGTATCTTCCATGGTTTCTGTGTGCGATGAGCTTCATTCACAACTTGAGACGTGGCATGCCTCAATACCGGAGGGTTTCAGGCCACATCTCGATGTCGGCGCTCCCGGTATCGAGTCCAATACTCGTGAACCGGTTCTGAGAATACGGTATTTCGCTGCTCTTCACATCATCTACCGGCCGTTCTTGCTCTACATTGTCACCCACGGAGTAGAGCACGCCACTGAAGTCATGTTCGAAAAGGCATCAGTTTGTATTGAAGCTTGTCGACGCTACCTCCACAGCACATCCTTGGTTCTAGCCGGGCCAAGCCAATACACTTGGACATTTTCTCTCTCGTGAGCTACGCCTCCATATCGCACTCTGCAATCTTTACCGCTAACAATTGTTTCTCTCCCAGAACGCTCGGCGCCATCGTCATACTCACACTGGCTTCGTTGAACCCGCATCTACGCCATCTCATCGCTGATATTGATGAATTGCAAACAACCGCCATCCGGAACATCCGGCCCTGGGCATTTTCAAGTCTTGAAGCAGTCGTGAGTATATTGGAGGATCTACAGAAAAAGCAACGAATTCTAGCTCGTGTAAATAAATAAATATCCTCTTGTAACTTTGTAATTTAGTTGAAAAGGGACTATATCATCATTTACTAATCTAATAGTACATTGAATCGCTCATAGAACTCCTCCAGTAGGCTGGGCAATGATCTCCAGTCCAATGTCGCTACTCCAGAAAGAACCGTTGGGATAAGTATACTTTTCCAGAGCCTCATCAGTGTATCCCGTCGAGTAGCCGGGGGCCAGTGGTGTCACGTAGTGTGCGTTCTCGATCTTTGACGGATGCTTGAGATTCTCTCTGTGGCTGTCGGCATTTTCCAGCATTGACTTGCGGCCGCTGATGGCGATGTAGTCAATGGTACTGAGATGCGAGGTCAGCTCTGTTAGACCCATAGCTCCATTGTGAGGGACGCAAGGGACGTCGAATTTCAAAGCCATAATCATAACAGCCTATCGCAATTGTTAGCATGAAAATCAGTGTCGTTTAGAGGAATATTTTTCTTACCAGACACTCGTTAACGCTTCCTAGACGGACAGCGTCGATTTGGCATACATCTGTGGCTTCAGCTTGAAGCAGTTGCTTGAATGTTACTCTGTTCTGAGCAGCCTCGCCAGTAGCAACTCCCACCCCGTACGGCTTGAGTGCTTTTCGGATGGCCGCATGGCCCAAGACATCATCGGGATTAGTTGGTTCCTCGATGAAGACTGGCTTGAACTCTACCAGGTGCTTCATGTACTCGATGGCTTCAGGCACACTCCATACCTATCGACTGTCAATTTACGCTTTCAATACCAGTATAGCGATTGCCACATACCTGATTGGCATCAATCATGATTTGGTGCCCTTTATCATAACCGAGCACTTCTCGGACTGCCGAGAGTCGCGCGCGATCAGCTTCAATGCTTGTTCCTACTTTGAACTTGAAAACTGTGTATCCGGCGGCTATCGTCTCCTCAAGCACCTCCTTCATCCGGTCGCCAGAGAAGGCGAGCCATCCTGGAGATGTCGTGTACGCCGGAACAGCCACATTCTGCATCGCCTCCTGCAGGCGCTCCTCTTTCCCTCCCTGCGTCTTGTTGAGGAGCTTGATGCTCTCTTCTGGCGTGATCACATCCGTGATGTATCGGAAGTCGATACACCGCACAATCTCCTCAGGCGTCATGTCGCAGACAATCTTCCACACTGGCTTCCCGAGGATCTTGCCCCAGAGATCCCACACGGCGTTCAGCACACCGGCCACGGCCAGGTGCGTCACGCTCTTCTCAGGGCCGATCCATCGGTATTGGGAATCAGACACCATGTACCGCCATGTCTTGCCCATGTCTCTTGTGAGTTCGTGCATGGTCTTTCCCACGACTCTCTTGGCAAAAATATCTAGTGCCATGCAGACCAGTTCACTTCCTCTGCCATTGCTGAATGCCTACAGAGAAGTCAAAGTATTAGTAACAGAATAGCGGCGGAATGGGGAAACATCCAAAGAAGAGGGATTACGATTACTTACAATGCCCTCGCCGATCAGGTCATCGCGGTTTGTTAAGATCTGAATGAAAGGATGCGATCCATTGGTCCCAACATGCATGGCATCAGAGCCAACACCATCTAGACTCGTAGGAAAGCGTAGATCTGTGACTTTGAATGATGTGATTGTGACATCGTGCTCTGAGACAGTCGTGATAGGTGCCATCGTCACGAGAAGAGCGATATTCTGTTCAAATTTCCTGTCAAATTGCAATATAGACTGACGACAATCAATGGAATAGAAATTACAGTCAGGTAGAGGCAGATGGATGATCAGGGTCGTTGGGTACAGACGCTAAGGCAGCAGAAGCATGCCATTGATAACCACCTCACATTGGAGGCCCGACGGAAACCCCACGGATACCACCTAACCCCATTTCTCCTCGCCTGCCATCACGCGCCGCTCTTCCCCATGGGTATCGGAAAACGTCCGCCTTGAATGCAATGTCGTGGAGAATCAGACATGCTCCGCTCTTTCTGGGTGAACATGGCGTGTTTCATAGTGGTGTGGAGCTGCCGCCTTTCCCCGTTTATGGGTCTGCCGCTTACCCCCGTTAAGTCCCTCGATTCTTATGGAGCGAATGTACATGAGATGGCTGGTGGTGTGTCAGTTCGGTTATTCCATTCTGTGGAGCTGGAGACGAGCTTCATTGCCTTGCAGTCAGGCTCAGTTGAACGCGAGGAGGAGCTCCTCAAACTTGGTAGATAGATAATATCATAGGTTTTCTCCAACAAGGCTTCTCTAGCAAGCCTGTAGACCTTCTGACCTAAATCCATTCTCTGGCCAAGCACAACACCGTCAGGCCTCTTCTCTCTAACTTAAATTTCCGACCCAATATCCACAATGCCCATTCCTCTAGTCCCAGGCATCTATGCACCCACCCAGGTGTTTTATTCAGATGGAAAAGACGAGACTTTGGATCAAGCTGTGATAAAGCAACATGCTATTCGGCTTGCCAAATCTGGTGTTGTGGGCATAGTGACAAACGGATCCAATGGAGAAGCTGTCTATTTGAGTCCCGAAGAGAGACTCCAAGTCACAAAATCAACCCGGGAAGCTCTCGATGGATCGGGATATGCCCACCTACCAATCATCGTCGGTGCCTCAGACCAATCGGTGCAGGGAACATTGCGTTTATGCCGTGATGCTGCAACGGCTGGTGGTGACGCGGTCCTTGTCATGGTTCCCAGCTTCTTCAAGTGGGCGATGACGACTCAGACGATAGAAGAATATTTCATCGCAGTAGCTAATAGGAGCCCTCTGCCAGTCGTCATCTACAATTACCCAGGGGCTGTCGCGGGGATTGACCTAGATTCGGACCTGCTGATCCGTCTCAGTCAACACGCCAACATTATCGGTACAAAGTTCACTTGTGGTAGCGTTGGGAAGTTGGCTCGCGTTACAGAGGCCACAGAAACTGCCACGCAGGCACTTCAGCCAGAATCAGATGGCAGCTACTTTGCTTTTGCGGGAGTGGCAGATTTTATCTCATCGTCGCTTGAAGTTGGGGCGAGCGGAGCCATTGTGGGAGCAGCCAACGTATTTCCCCGGGCCTGTGTGAATGTATACAATCTCGCTGCCCAGGGGAAGAGGAAGGAGGCTATGGAGGCCCAGCAAAAGCTGGCGAAGGCTGACTGGGAATTGACCAAGAGGGCGATTCCTGGGTTCAAGGCTATCCTTGATCACTGGTTTGGCTATGGTGGGATCCCACGGGCTCCAATGCCCGCATTAAGTCCAGAAGAGAGCCAAAAGTTGTTTCAGGATATTTCATGGATGATGGACATCGAATCTGGCCTTGATGACTTTGGCGTACCTTCATAGATAGTTCTTAAGACGCAAATTGAATCTTCACGCAACCTTAGACCTGGCATTCTATATAGAATCACTTCTCCTTGAAATTTTGCCACCCGTGGAGTGTTGCAATAGATTCTATTTAGTTTATTACATTCATTGTGTTTAGATGTCAGGTTTGACACTTTCTATTATTGGTTTTTTCTCTAAACATAAACTTTCACCAGGATGCAGATTATCAAATCCGTTTCCAAATAGACTAACATGATGCCATACGAAAGAACAAGCCCTGGATTCAATGGTGCTAATAGTAATTGATGCGCTTATTTTAATTCTATAAGCTTAGTGATATACTTTTGTTCTTGACTCATTGAAACTGCTTCTCGTAGTCTACCAACGTGAACCTGTATTTAACATCACCATTGTGAACCCTCTTCAGGGCAGTCCCGCAGCCTTCCTCTCCAACAGGAATGGTCTCCACCCAGCTTTTGATATTCTGCTCCGCTGCGAGCTTAAGCATCTCCAGTGTCTCCTTGCGGCTTCCCAGGTGACTGCTTCCAATCAAGCACCCGTTTGCAATCAAGCTTTGGGGCCGCACTTTCCAGCCTGCCCCCTCCGGCAGACCGACAGCAATGAACCGGCCATGTGTCTTGAGAAGTGACAGATAGGGTGCCAGGTCGAACCCATCATCGGATGAAGCTGTGCACAGAATAAAGTCAAAGGTCATTTCATGTTCGCTGGACCAGTTTTCCTCTTTGGTCGCGAGAAAGCCGTCGGCACCCATCTTCCGGGCATCAGCCTCCTTGGCGCGAGACCTTGAGATGGCGTATGTTGTGGCTCCAAGAGCTTTGGCAAAGAGGATGCCATAGTGTCCAATGCCTCCACTGGGGATACGGTTAAAACCAGTAGACCTTGGGATAACGGAATTGGTACTACTCACATGCCAACAATGCCAACCTTCTTGCCAGGTCCGACGCCGTTACGAACCAATGGGGAGTAAGCAGTGAGACCAGCGCAAAGCATGGGAGCAGCAAGTTCAGTTTGCAAGCCGTCCGGGATAGGGAAGGTAAAGTGCTCATGAGCCCGAATGTGAGATGAATAACCGCCATGTGCGACAGTACCATCGGGATAGATGGATGCATATGTATCTATTTCGGTGTGAGTATAAAACCTGTTTTGGTTGATCCAAGAAAGACGATGTAACTTACCCAGGAGTTTCTTGCAGTAAGTTTCGTTGTCCTCCTTGCATGCGTCACATTCGAGACATGCGAAAATCTGAGCTCCTACACCAACGCGATCCCCAACCTTTACGGTTGTGACCTTGTGGCCGACTTTGACAGCATGTCCAATAATTTCTAGCAAACCCAAACTCGATTAGTTTGGCAGCATGAGTTTCAAGACTAAGATAACTCACCATGCCCAGGAACGACTGGCCATATTTTATTACCCCAGCCACCGGTAGCTGTATGGACGTCAGAACCACAAACACCACATGCAATGATCTTGACATCAATGTCATAGTCCCCAAATGGCTTTGGCTTGAACTGTATGGAGATGAGTTAGCCAAGACATACAGCCACGGGTGTCCAGCGAAATATGTTTAGCGAAAGCTTACCTCGAATCTCTTGGGGCTCTGCCATTGATCCGCCGAAGAGATGGCGAAGCCCTCAAATGTCTCTGGATACATGGCCAGGGAGATTAATTACAAGATACCCTCGGTAATTCCGATTGTCCGGTAATAAGAAGATGTCAATTAGCTTTAATGAGAGTGCGGCGTGCGAGCTTGGGCGGTGATATACGCTTCAGTTTACTCGGAATCCAGAACCCGATATTACTTTACACTGCACAACTGCAAAATTAGAAGAGCTACTCCAATTCTCCTCACTTAGTTAGCCGAACGGATTCCAAGCTCCGAATGGGGCTTCTTCAACCTGCCGCCTACCCCCGTGTAGTTCTTTGCTGTTGTGCTCTGCCGCTTACCCCCGCCTACCCCAAGCTACCCCGGTTTCTTTTTGACAACATGCCGCTAACCGTCAGTGCAAGCGGGACTTGGCTCATTGTGGTATGCTTGAGAATATTTGGGGAAATCCACGCGGGTTGTCCGAACAGTCGGGGAAACCCAGTGGGAAGCCTCGAACAGGCATGTGGAGAGCCGGGTTTTTGAAACTGGCAGGCCAAGCTCCTCTAAGGCATACGGCCATCAAGAAGTTGGGACTTGAGTGTCAATTTGATCATTCGGTTGAGGGGTACAGAATACTTCTCATTGTCACTCTATCTATGACTGTTTACTCAGAGCAAGTGCTTGACTTATGAGGTCTCTAACTGTGTCTTTGAAGGAGTGATAATCATATCCTAGTTCCTTTGCCGCCGTCTCTCCATCAAGTCCATGAGACTCATCAATAATTTGATTCTCCGGCCTTATACCATCCTTTAACTCAAGGAAACCTTCACTAATGATCTCTGCTGCCATTGCGTAAGAGAACCGCTCTGGGGACGCTGGGGTGTATCTCTTCCCTCCAACCTCTAGCTTCAACAGCGATTCGACATGCGCGACCGCCAGATCTCTGACATCAATCCAGAAGGGAACTCTGGCCACCGGGAGAGGATCCTCTCCTTTTGCAACCTTCCATAGCATAGCATTTGACTCGTTGAGCTTGTCCACGCTAGGAACAGGGTGCACCACGGGTCCAAAGGTCATCGGCGGACAGAGGGTCACTATGCTAAACGCCGGCTTCTTCTGCTCAACAAAATTCCAAGCCTCCAGCTCGGCAAATTTCTTGGAGCCGCGGTATGCTATCACGGCGCTTGTGGCAGGGTCAGCCGCCTCCTCGTAAGAAAGAGGGTTCCAGTCCGCTCCCGTGTATGTGAAATACGGCGGTGCTTTGCGATTTGCGTCGAGAACGGAGGCAAAGGATGATGTTATGACGACGCGTTTGACGCTCGGGCTTGCGGATGCGGCTTCTAGTATCGCTCGAACTCCATTTATAGCAGGGATAATAAGCTCCTTCTCGTTGTTTGTGGTATCGTAGGTGAATGGCTGCAACAAGTAGTCAGCCCTCTGGCAACGTCAATGTTATCAATATTGGCACACTTACACTTGCTGTGTGAATGATGCCATCGACCCCTTCAACAGCCTCCACTAAGCCTCCAGGATTTTCGAAATCATCAATCTGGACAAATTCAAGCTTCCCGGCATATTGCGGTCGGGCTTTGATCATTTCATCTCCTTTCGCAAGCGTTCGGGTAGCACCGCGGACTCTGAGGCCTCGTCCCAACAGAGTGTCCACAACGTGTGCGCCGATGAACCCCGTCGCTCCAGTGACGAGGACAAATTCGAGTTGCTTCGTTCCAGCCATGATGAGGTTGGTCGAGCCTCACAGTTCACAATGCTCTCTGGAAAGCGGGTGATGGCGATGTGAACATGCAAAAGAGAAATACGGTTCAAATCCCTCCCCCACGTCATCGTCACATTTTCTCAAGGTGGACTGTGGAGACGATACTACTGTATTGCGTGAATCATCTGCATGGGAGCTACGTGTAAGACAACCTGGTGTGGATAGAAATACCCTCACCTCTTGCAGCCCGAGGCAATGGTTCCGTTAGCACATCAGTTGAACTGCGTTATTACTCCACTAGAACGGCCATTTCAAGCATGCTCGTATAATACCCGAGCGGAATTTACCTTTCAGTCGCTAGTCCATGACTCCTCTTTGCCCTTGTTGCCGCTTATCCCCGCCCAAGAAAGTGATTTTTGCCAGTCACAAGTCCAGAGAGAATGGGTCTGCCGCCTACACCCGCCATGACAGGGCAAACTCTCGAGTCAGGCCAGTGGGTTCATCTCCTCGCCCCGCAATAATCAAATGTTTCTACCCCATGGGGGAGGCAGGGACGCGCGAGGTGCAGACAGCTACCGAACCCCTCTAGTGGTGTTGCATCTCATGATCCGACCTTCTCCAAACCGGTGTGGTGGTGTCTTGATTCCGATCATCCGTAGCAGCAAAGTTACACTATCGGCTGAAGGCGAATGTGGCGTCTCCATTGATTCCTTGGTTGTGGTCTTGGTCACCACCCCTGGGTATCATATCCTGGTTTGATATCGAGCTCACCTGCAGGGCGCAGATATTTAGCCGTGCAGATCCCTCTGGTTTCGGATTCCTTTGAGCCTTCTCTTCAGTCACCGGTCTCTATTCCCTGGCTAGATATAGGCCGGACAAGAACGCGAACCACCAGCGCCGTTTCCGTACATACGAAAGATTTCGTCGTCGAAAACAATCTCTATTAAGTTGCGGCCCTCTCTTCCAACTGAGCCATCATGGGTTTAGCAAACCTCTCAGAGCGTCTGAGCGGCACGCCTCTGATCGTGGCCATTACCATTGCCAATGCCTGGTACAGAGCCTCTTCTTCCCAAGGCATCCATGAGCTCTGTAGCTAATTCGTTCTCCCAGTTCCATGGCATGGTTCGGTTACGACCAAGGTGTCTTCTCCGGTGTTCTTATCTCAGCCGACTTCAAGGTTCACTTCCCCGAGACTCGACAGGCAAACATTTCCGGCATCACCTCTAGTTGCTTCTCCGTACGTCCACACATTATCCTCGTTACGGCCGAAATCTAATATAAAATATAGCTTGGGGCTTTCTTTGGCGCCATCTTCGCTTTCACTGCCGGTGACAAGCTTGGGCGCCGAAAGGCCGTTGCCTTGGCTCTCATCTGCAACTTCGTCGGTGCGGTCCTTCAAATCGTCGCTTGGCATCTGCCTCAGATGATCATCGGTCGAGTCATCAATGGTTTCGGGATGGGATTGTCCTCTGCCACCTGTCCCGTCTACCAAGCCGAGTGCTCGAAACCTCGCGTTCGAGGAAAACTAGTGGTTGTTGGGTCGCTCATGAACACTGCGGCATTCTGCCTGGCAAATTGGATGAACTACGGTCTCTTCTTCCAGGGGAACGCTCTTCAATGGAGATTTCCCCTCGGATTTCAGTTGATCTTCCCCATCATTGTCGCCACGGCTCTTCTGTTCTCGCCCGAGTCCCCAAGATGGCTTCTCCTCAAAGACCGACACGATGAGGCCTTGAACGTTATTGCTCGACTGGAAGGTTCCAATAAGAACGTTGATGATGAGGACGTACAGGCACAATATCTATCTATCCGCGGAGCTCTGGAGCAAGAGCGGGACAATGTCGTTCCTGTCCTGGATGTCCTTCGCTGCCGCGACAAGACGCAGAACCTCCGAAGGATCTTGCTATCCTGTGGCACACAATTCATGCAGCAGTTCAGTGGTGTTAATGCTCTGGGATACTACCTGCCCACGCTGCTGCAACAGAGCGTGGGCCTAAGCGAACAGCAATCCCGCTTGATGACAGGCATAAACGGCACCATTTACCTTTTCTCCGCCATGTGCTGCTTGCTCATCATCGACCGCTTTGGACGCAGAAAGTAAGTTCTTTCCTCCCGTACCGCGACCTATTATGGCTAATAATTACAAGGATGATGTTATACGGATCATTGACTATGGGATCTTGCTACCTCGTTGCCTCAATGTGCCTTAAGAATGCCGCAGGCGCAGATGATGACCGAGAACAACTTGTGAGTGTTGCAACAGGGGATCACAAAAGGAATCCTACTGACCGACAAACTTAGCTCGGGAGAGTCACCACAGCCATGTTCTTCCTCTACTACTTCTTCTATGGCACCAGTTTCGCCAAGGTTCCCTGGGTGTACAATTCCGAGATCAACTCTCTCGGCTGGAGAACTCGCGGGGCCGCAGCTGCGACAGCGACTAACTGGATGGGCGGCTTCATCGTGACGCAATTCACCAAAGTTGGCGTCGATAACCTCAAGTGGAAGTTCTATCTGAGTAAGTCTCACCTGGAGTTCATGCCCTTCGGACTCAGTGAAATTTTTCTAACAAAATCATAGTCTACGTCATTCTTTGCTGGTCTTACTTTCCTGTGGTGTTCTGCCTGTATCCCGAGACATCGCGCCGAACCCTCGAAGACATGGACGAGATCTTCATCAACTATCCTGGCTTGTTGGTCTTTGGCAAATCTACATTAACGCAACGCGAGCGACCCCAAGCCTTTATCGACGCGGAGTCGGCTCGTATCGCCGCCATCTCGGACGCCAAAGAGACCGGTGAGCTTCACAAGAGCTCCGGAATAGCACATGAGGAGCGGGTCTAATTGGCCAGTGAGACTGTCAGCATGGTGAGCTCTCATGTAAATAGAGGTTAAGCGCAAAGCACATGTTCGGCTGGGTCCCTTTCCATCATCATGATATGGTTCTGGGGTTTTATCGTGTCTGAAGGGCTAACACTTCTTGTGGCAATTATTAAACCTTTGACAAACAAGGCCATTATCGTTCACTATGACAAAATTCAGTGCCTTTTTTCAATCTACTTGTAACAAAATCTATGTAATAATCAACGTTTTATCGTCTCGTTGCAAAGCCAAAATTGTCAAAAATGATGTGAAGGATTACACACGTTCGATTGTAAGCCTACGATAACCTTCGTGAGATGCTTCAATCAAGACTAAGTCTTTGGACGCCCAATCTACTCAATGACTTGTTTTCTCCCAACGCCCACTCGTTTTCTAATAAATTCAATCACACTTCGCATGCAGCTGGACCCATTCTTTGGTCTTTATATAGCAACCTGTTGGTCGGTTGGCTGTACTGATTCCGCCTGTCTTCCAATGGACACATGCGGTGTAGCGTAGCAGTCATTGTCTCTTCCTTTGCAGGCTCCCTCGTGCTAAATTTACCCATTCTGTTGCATATTCGTCTTACCAACAACGCTTGGCTTATGTCACGCCACACTCAGCCAATTGATGGAACGATAGGAAATGGTTCCTCTTGCGATCCCTAGAAGAGGCTTTGGTCTATTTTTATAGCGACTTCGATGAACTAAATACCGGCGTGCTTTGCTGTCCCCTCTCGAGTCTCATCCACTTTGTCAACACCCCTTGCGACGAGTCTCGTTGCTCACCATCAGTCACACTTCGTGGTGAAAGTCTTCTTTTTTTACGTTTATCCAAAATGCTGCCGACTAGATTTCTTGTCGCTATTTATCTCCTTTTTGTCGGAAGCGCCTTTTCCCTTCGAGCAAGAACAGGTCAAGCCGCGGGCATCACGGCCACGGATGCTAGAGGCTTGAACCATCCACCCACAAAGCTAAGTCAGAGGGCTCCTCCTGTTCGCGTTGCAAAGACCCGTGTGCGCGCGAGGCCGAAACGAACAAAAGGGTGGTCTGGCAAACGCGACAAGAAACAAAAGCCCCCGAAGAAACCCGCCCCAGCTCCGGGGCCTCCGAGCCAAAATCTCTTGCGCGGCGGGGTGAGTCTATTCCAACCTATCCAGCCGCGATACTGGGCAACTGCTGATATTCCGTGCTAGAAATGCGGGAAACCGCCTGGGGATGGCCCTGGGCACTGTTTATTCACCGTAAACGGCCAACGCCAATTCCTCGACTGCTGCCCTGAGGAGAAGCTAAAAGTAGGTGACCCTGAAAGACAGGAACCGCGCAGACGTGAAGCTGATGCGATGGTCTCATTAGTGCAAAGTGTCGAATACTCCCTGCAATGAAATTCCTGGAAAGAAGTGTGCCAGGTGCCAGCAGCCTTAACTCACCAGCACGCACTGACATCTCGCCTGCTTATCCAAGTTTTCGTCAGCCCCCATCATCGTGGAATGATTAATTCGGATTTTCTTCGCGCGCGGCAATGACAAAGGAGCAGGTCCACTGATGTCAGACTGCCCAATCGCGTCGAAACGGATCAAGGATCCCACCCGGATATACGGTTCAGTCTCCATCAGCGTTATTCCAGCTCTCATCTTTTACATGTCTCAATCTTAGGTTCTAAGCCCGTCAGAGCAGGAGGCTCCGTGAGGACTATGGTTTCACCTCTGTGGGAGATTGATAAGGCCGTGTGGGATATACCACACGGCAGATTCTCAGCATGGTTCATCCAAGCTGTATCTCATATCTCGATGCTGAAGCAATCAACAACACAGCTGTATAAATAAAATGGATGGTTCTCCCGCTTTCAACTGGAGGATCTTTCAACAGCCCCATAGACAATAAAGCCTGGAGAGCTTCATCTCGAAAATTCCATCTTTGGCTTCACCCGAATATACTTCTCAAGGTTCTTTCCCCAACATCAAAGACAATGATGCGAACTGTCGCGAGCGCAGCCCTTCTTATTGGGCAGACTTTCGCATATGACCAGCTCCTCAACTTCAAAGCTGCGCCTGTATATGAAACCCGCTCTCTGGATGAAATTCACCAAGCTGCCCTGAAGGAAGGCGGAGTCGTCACCGTCTGGCACGGTGGTGATGAGGCCAATCAGCAGGACGCGCTAAAGCAGGCGTTTGAGACCCGATTCCCAGGAATGACCCTGAACATTACTGTCGATCTCTCTAAATACCATGATGGTCGTCTCGATCAGCAGCTTGGAGATGGCAATATCTACGTTGACAGTATTATCCTCCAAACGCTCCATGACTACCCCCGTTGGGCTCAGGAAGGCGCCCTATAGAACTACGCTCCCATCGGCTTCGATCAGATTGAACACTCCTTCAAGGATGACACTGCGGCCTGGTATGGCCTGTATGTCTTCTTCTGGTCTGGGGCCTTCAATACCGAGAAGCTGCCTGGGATCGAACCTCCAGTCGAGTGGAATGACTGGCTGCGCCCTGAGTTCAAGGACAAGCTTGTCATTACCTACCCGAACGATGATGATGCTGTCACATGGGCATTCTATCTTGTGTTAGTAGACCTTCTCCCCCTAATCTTTCCACCCCTCACAATGGTAGCTTCAAAATGTTGACTAACCGTCCCGTTTCCCCTTCCAGGATGCGTCAATATGGCACTGAATGGTTTGACAAGGTAATCGCTCAGAACCCTCGCTGGGTCAGGGGAACCCAGACTCCCAGCACTCTGGCCAGCGCAGCCAACACCACCTCAGCCGCCTTCTTCGCAGGCTTCGGGGGCTTCGGCTCTAGGGGCAACCTCAACTTCACAGTCCCCAAGGAGGGCAAATACGTCTCCTGGCCCCAGACCGGCGCTATCCTCAAGGATGCCCCTCACCCGGAGGGAGCCAAGCTCCTCCACAACTTCATCCTCACGCCCGAGTACCAGCAGGCAACCGGTCTATGGCCTGTTCGTCGGGACGTCGCCCCTCCTGCTGGGTTCCCTGATCTCTGGAACGCCAACGCCACGAACCCGGCTGAGTTTGCCCGGTTCATGGCTGATCGTCCTCTTGTTGAGAGACTGAGGTTCTTCTTCGAGGGTAAGCTTGGTACTGCCGTCGGCCTTGATCCTATCTCGGATGATATCTAGACATATATGGCGTTTGGAATGTGTCAGTATATAAAAACGTGCATGGAGGAGCTTGGTATGGAGGGAGTTATCTCGGGGTCTTTGAATTTTAAAACTATAGAATGTAGTAGTTCGGGGCTACTTTAAAAGAACAAAGGCTCGATCATTTCTCGCATCCTCAAACTGCAGAAATGTGAGGCTGTTAACAACAGTTATCGTGTGGCTTGCATCTCACTAACTCCAAACATCCTCGAGAAAGTGTCTCGAATTGTATACAATAATACCCTACCCTGATGAATAATAAAAAGTGTCATCACGTTTCAAAATCCTAAGAGCAGCGTGTTGTTTGAGAAATAAAATTCCACAATGTATTGATACAGTTGTCCTGTGTATCCGGGTCGTTATATACACTTTATGCATCTTCCTGCTGGGTTTTACCCTTATCCGGTATACGATGTCCTCATCTTATACGTAAAAACCCCCTTTGCCCTTGTTCATACTAGGAAAAATTGATTCATGACTCTACCAAACCTTCCGTTTAGAAGTACTGGAACTTGCCAGGTCTGCTGGGCCTGGGAGGCTTCACGGGGGTGCTGGGAGTCGTGCCGTCGCCATTGACGTTCTCGTTGATGAAATCCAGCAGGGCGCCCAGCCTGGCGTAGACGCCGGAGAAACCAGCCTGTGCGCATCCCTGACCCCATGAAACGAGGCCGACAAGGGTGCCGGACTCGTCAATGATGGGGCCACCGCTGTCTCCGGAGCAGGAGTCCTTGCCTCCCTCCTCAAGACCGGCGCAGAACATGGTGTCTGTGATGGCGTTCTGGCCGTACTGGGATCGACACTTTTGGCGGGAGACGACGGGAACGGAGACCTTCATCAGGTCTGCTGGGAGATCCTGTCCGTTCTCCTGCAGGAGACCCCTATTTAAATGAATCAGCGTTTGCTCAAGGGATGCAATTGACAGCAGAGAGGAGACAATGTGTGAAGAGTACTTACCAGCCTGCAACTGTGACAGTAGAGTTGGCAGCGGGATCGGAGCCGTCCTGGGGAAGAGTGGCATAGCTAATGCCAGAGCCCTCCTCGATGGACTGGGCCAGCTGCCAAACAGCGACATCGTTGCTGATGGTGCTCTCGTCGTAGGCGGGGTTGACAGTAATGGAGGAAACACCGACTTGGGTACCACCGGAAGCCCATGTCTATCATACACAGTTAGTCTCGGATATTTTCCATCAAGAGAACGTTGGACCAGGAGTAGTTCGAGAGCAACTTACCAGACTTCCAGCGCGGACCTTGACAGAGGAAGCCTCTTGGTCCACGGAGCAGTGCGCAGCAGTGAGCACGGTGTTGGCGTTGAGCAAGACACCTCCGCAGAAGTGGGAGCCGCTCTGCGACAAGCTGACAATGAATGGAAAGTCGCCGGCCTGAGCCTTCTCACCACCGACAATGAATGCGCTCATGCCGCCATCGCGGGTGGTCGGGAGGGCTGTGGTGAGGGCGGGGAGAGCCAGAGCGGCGGCGAGTGCAAGCTTAGGAGCCATGATGTGTAGAGTTGGTCTCAAGAAAGAGTGTGATTGAATGAATGATTGAAGAGGAGGATGTCCGATGAAGAGCGACCAAATAGTTTCAAGACGCAGGACCTGGGACGTATTTATGCGACAAAGTCGACGCAATGCAACCCCTACAGCCGCCGGGGCAGCCGTTACAGATCACCAACAACTCGGTTTCATTGAAGCAGATTGGCGAAACCCTGTTGATTCCAATACATGAAATCCCCACAGGGACAAAGAATGAGATTCCTATTGAAGTATCGGGCTTCAGTTCCATAGCCCGTGCAGCGGGAAGATCAGAGCAGAATGCGACCGTGGGCCAAACTTCAGCGACGAACACAAGCTATGACAAGCTATGATTGCCCTCCAAAGGCTCCAAAAGGCACCAGGTCTGGGAATTAGCCCCCACATGCTGTTACAGTTGTTGGTCTCAAGTGGGCAACGCATTGATGGGCTCATACCCAATCGGTTCTCTTCTACCCCAATTGGCAGCTGAGTTCGAACTTCCGTGTCAGGCGTAACGCTGATCAATGTCCAGGGGTAAGGACAAAGGCCTTATGAGACGCGTCTATGCAATGCCATTGCCGTGCTCCCGCCGGCTCTCAACTTGAGACGTAAAGGGGGCGCGTAACAGGGGTAGATGGGGCTATGCCCACAGAAGCGTTTCACAAATGACAGCCAGCAGCGAAGCAACGCGTTTATTCGGGCCCAGAATATTCCACCCAATAGCGTCAAGAAAGCCGTTGGTCAATCGCTGCCCAAGGAGATTTAGACTACGATCGCCCGCCACGGCTCCTTTTCTGATCCCGTTCCTGCGTGTTCATAGGCTCTTTGCAGCATGTGCCAAAATTAACACTCATTTTACCCACCATCGCAGGTTCGGTGAGGCAGTCTGGGTGGGATTCTGATTGGGAGGAAGAACACCTGGGTCTTTTTGCCTTGAAATCTCTAAGGATGCCGATCTGGAAGGACTTTTGATATCTCAACGTAGAAAGCCCCGACCAACTCACGGGTAGAAAGCATTGAAAAACAGGGGCGAGGATAAGCTAAGAGCTTGCTCCTGTTGATCACTTCTTCATTACGTCAGGTCTCTTCTCCACGTCGTACCACAAGGAATGCGAAATCACTTATCTCCTCGCACGAGCATGGCCAGCTGCCTAAACACGATAATGCTCAGCAGATCGCATAGCTATCAGCCGGCTACTTCAACATGACAGTGCTCACCAGGTCGTGCGTATATCCCTCAACTGCCTAATAGTAATAATGATAGACGTGAACTCAAACATTCGCTTTCAAAAGTGCCGCCAAATTATCGACCTCGGCCACAGATACGCTCTGACATGTGAGCCATACGCAAGGTCTCCCGGTATTGTGTAGATTATGCTTGTTTGTTTAGCACTATCAACGGATCCGCCTTGCCAGTTGTGAAGTTTGCAGCTGAAACATTGCCACTAATTGCAAACGGTCTCACTCCTCTTGTAACTGAAGATGAGAATATTGTGAGAAATAGATTAATTGACCCTTGAATTGCCTCAGGCTCAAAATCCAAAGCTCGCTCGGCTGTAGTGTAGCAAGTCAAATGCGCCTGACCCGGCCATGGGATTCCTGCAATTTTGGGGTTTGAAATTCGGGAGTAAAATTCAACGGCGAAAATTTCATGAGGCGATGTTATTTGGGCCACGCGGTATCTCAGATGGCTCAGGTGCGAGCATTTTGATCGTAGCCTTAGATAACGAGGTATCTACTCCGATTAACCCCTATTCAAGAGTCTCATTTGGTCGCTGCCGATTCGACCTTAAGTTTGGATACGTTTATAATCGTTTTGGTTACCTACTTATTTCCTGAGTATGGAACCTCCTCAGCAATTACGAGTAGCATCACAGGATCCTCACTCACAAGATATCCACCAGATTCGTCAGGTTGACCACACCGGTTCGACAATAAGACTAATTATCACCGTCTATCTTATTCTTTCCTCAAATAGATGCTTTTTAGCATGACACTATGTTCTCTACGCCGTTGGGAATGGAAGATGTAGGGTAGGCAAGCCAGCTCCCCTGCTGTGCCAAGAGTCCTCAAGCTCGTTACATGACGTAGCGCTAAGACACTATGACCAACTCTGCTATTTTATAAGGGTACTTGTTAGTGTAGTAACCCTTCTGAACTGTTTGGATGAGCATTACGCTCAATGAAGTAAATAAATAAACATTCCTCGCGTTTTCAGGAGGGATGGCTTGCTTGGTAATATACATTCTCAATATCTTCAGACTGAATATGTATTTACAAAACAGAGCAGAAAATAACGATCAATTTCGCTGGTGTCAAGCCCCAGATGGCACTTGGCAACGCGATATCGACGAGGCTGAACGCTTCTACGCAACCTTTTGCAGAAAGCCAGATGACCCGGATGCCGCGTCTTTCCCTGTCACTTGTCATGCTCCATTTTCTGTCCCCATTTCTGAGGCCGGCGGATCATATGAAGCAACAGCCGAGAAGACCACGGACGCGCTTCGTACTGCTTGGCTTGCGCTCTGTCACGAGTCCCCAACACTCGCCTCATGGATCCAGTATGACTCATCGGCAGGTGCTTGGAAAAGGATGTATGCGCCTTTGAATGGCTCTGAAGATTCTTCAACTGTGTCCGCTTGGCTGTCCCAGACTTTCAAGCAAGTCAGTCTAGATATCAACGCCGAATGGTTCAACCTGAACCCGCCAGTCTTCAAGTTTGCTACATTGTTCGTGGTAGTCTCCCCTTCCGATCAAGATGATTTGGTCCATAGAAAAGTGTACTTGCGTTGCCCCCACGACTTGGTTGATGGAATGGGTATACTGCATTTAACTCATCGCTTCTTTGAATTGGCCAACGAGAGTTACCAAGGAGGGGCTTTAAACACGAGATGGGATGGGCATGAAGCTGCATATCTTTCGCCACCTCTGAGCACTGCGATTGGAATCCAAGGCCAACCTACTGATGCGCAGCGTCAAGCCTATAATGATCTTATGGCAAGAAATGCTACACTCCAGACAGGAAAACCGCTGCTCGGCCTGATGCTTAGCGATAATCCCGGGCGGGCCGACCGCATTCAACGCATTTCCTTCTCACTCCCAAAGAGCTTGACTGCCGAACTGGTCAAAAAGTCCAAGCTTCATAGCATCACAATAACCCATCTAGTCAGCGCAGCCCTTACTCTGGCGTTGCGTGATCTCCAGTCTTTCCCGCCAGGAACTCTAGGAGTGAGGTACTGCAATCAGTCCATCGTAAATCTCCGTGGCCTCTGTCTCCCGTCCCAAGATCCATTAGCCGTCGGAAACTACCATATGATTGCGGCTCAATCAATGGCGATTGACCTATCACCCACCTTGTGCCACAACACTAACAATGGCAGCGAAGAAGAATTGATTTCTGTCGCAAAACAATTCCGAGATTATTACGCCGCTATTCGCCCAGTATCTAAGCCTATGGTCCAAGATCTTCTTTCGTTCATTCCCATGACCTGGGACTTGTTCACGCCAAAGCCGACGACACAGCCTCCGCCTCGACAGCAGGTCGCCTCCGTAGCTATCTCGTCACTTGGAAACATTTCCAACATTGTGAAAACTGAATACGGCGCGTTTTCGCTGACGACCGCCTGGGTCGCTGGTGAAACACTGGGAACGGGCATCAGCACCTTCATTCAGACCTTTGCAGGCGAGTTGGGGTTCTCGACTATTTTCAACTTGGCATTTCACCAGCAAGAGCGCATTGAGACGCTCCAGGAGCTAGTCTTGAAGAAGTTGACGGAACTATCCCAGCGACTCTAAGATTTATTTCCATTGAACCATCTCTGTGCCAATATATGATATCATAAATGTTAGCAGTGGGAACAGGTTGGCATATATGTGTCAACTGACAGAGATAGAGATGAGCTGGAAAGACAATCAAATCTTACGTACAATTGGTCCTTTTGTTTATTACCAGCAGTGTAGATATATTTCGTCTTAACACTAGGCATACCTGTTAAATAAACATATATGCCGAATTCTAGAAATTTCTCGGCCAGGCTGCCTAACTTGGAAGAGCCATGGGATTCCGCCTATAAATCAAGAGGAGTTTCTTTCTATTGTAGGCTTAGCTCTCCTTTAGCTATACAATCCCATGTAGTCTTTGGCGCGCTAGCTCGATATCTGTAGGTCTAATACGAGTTCAATATGCTTGTTAAGAAAATCCTCGTCCATGCTGCCCTTTGGGGGTTTGCAATACACATCTTTTAATTATTCTACCTTGGACAGTAAGCACAAAAAATTCTATAAATTAGTCAGGTTCGCTCTGAGGACTATCTACTTTATCATTACTCTCTCAAAATATCATTATCATATACTCGCATCTACGCCTAGACCCAACGTTTCGACCGATAAAATGAAGACTTACTTTGCCCTCGTTGCTTTCCTTGCATCCGCCTCCCTCGCGGCACTAACCGATGGTGCTTCGCAGGAGGCCAGTCTATTGCTAGCAGAGCGCACTTGCATAAGCGATAACGACCCTTGCATCGGCAATGACGAATGTTGCAGTAGAATATGCCGCGTACGTTTTATACACTTACCGCTCTTCTAGCCTTTATCTCTTTGGACGGTCAATGGATGCTAATGGACGGGAAAATACAGTGGAAAGCCGGTGACCCAAAGGGCAAATGTGGCGGACATTAATCGACTTTGAAACAAAGACAAGGCCGCCTAGAGTGTGCCGCCGATGCAGTTGGCATTGCTGGTTCCTCGGCTACGGGCCGAGCCGCATGATGGATGGATAGTTGTCACTTCATTGAACCTGCCATGGAGTGTTCTCGAAACAAACATTATGATGTTTTGAGAAACCTACTAGCTCGGGGAAATTGAGATGGATGATAATAAATAGGAGAATAGTATATTAAATCTAAAGAACTATAGATACTTCAACCCTCTTACTCTGCCTAGGCGTTCGAATAGTCAAAGCTTTAACCTTATATTTCTAATTAGATTTATACTTAATCTATATTAAAGACCTATTTAATTAAATTTTTATAGTAAGAGAGATACTATTCAAAGGCCTTTAGTTTGCTGCCGGAGTGTCTCCGCCACTTCTCCCGCCATCTTTTGTTTTTGAGCTTTTCTCTCTAGCCTTAACCGTTGCTCCGGGACATTGTCCGAGAGCCGCTCCCGGCTGGGTACTACATACTCCGGATCGAATCGACACATGGCGAAACATGCTTGTTAATAAGTACTGACAACGAAATCGTGGAGCGTATTGGGTTGCATTCACACCTGGTGTGTCAGTTGTCCCACAATGGCCAAAGTACTACTGGTCGTTCGGCTTCTTGCCTTGATTGCGACTGTTCTACCGCAAACCGTCGAGTCAGCCCCAGGGCCCCCGACTGCATCCGTTCAGAATGTGACTCTCACGGGATTGCATCTCTCGCAGCTCAATCAGGACTTGTTTCTCGGCGTGCCCTTTGCTCGGCCGCCAGTTGGAGGCCTGCGACTACGGCACCCGCAATCGTTGAATCACTCTTGGGAGGGAGATCGGGATGCCACCAGGCGGGGCAACAGCTGTGTCGGCTACGCAGGGTTTGCCAAGGGCCTGAACATGAGCGAAGGTATGCTTACTTTGTCTCAATGACTTTAGTATGATTATATGATATGACATGACATGACATTCTTCTGACTCTTCTCAATCCTCGAATAGATTGCCTGACCTTGGATATTGTACGACCTGCCCAGGCCGGACCAGGCGATGGCCTCCCCGTGCTGGTCTGAATCTACGGGAGAGGATTTACAGCCGGTGGCAGCGCTGACTCCCGCTATAACACGTCATATCTGGTCAAAGCCTCTGTAACTATGAGGAAGCCCATTCTCACAGTCTCGATCAATTATCGCGTTGGTGGATGGGGATTCTTGGCTTCACAGGAGATGCATGAGGACGGAGCTTCCAACATTGGACTGTTCGACCAGCGACTTGCCCTGCGATGGATCAAAGAGAACATCAAAGCCTTCGGTGGTGATCCCGACAAAATCACATCGCCGGTGAATCAGCTGGCGCATTCAGTGCTGGCTACCACCTCGTCGGATTTGATGGCAACAACGAGAATCTGTTCAGGGCTGCCATCTTACAGAGTGGCACTGCGCTCGGTCCAGGTGGTGGTCCAGGTGGTGAGTTGATACCACATCTCGTCAGCCCTTGCTTGAAATGACTGACCCTGCAATTACTAGTCAATTCAGTTGAGCAACTCCCGACAAGCTTCCAGCCCATCTACGATAACGTGACAGAGACCGTGGGATGTTCTACAGCCGCTGACACTCTGGCATGTCTTCGACAAGTACCGTTCGAGGCTCTTAATGACGCCTTTGCACCTTTTGTTCTCACTCCTATTCTGGATGGCAAGTTCCTCTCTCGCCTTCCCTCCAGGTCATTCGCTCAAGGTCTCGTGGCCGACGTAGCTGTCCTAGCTGGTTCCACTACTGATGAAGGCACGGCCACCTTCTTCGGTCCGCGAGGTACGCTGCACAATGACTCAGACACGAGGGCGTTCATTGAGTCTATGTGCAATGGACTCGACCCTGGGACAGTCGACAAGCTTTTAGAACTCTATCCAGATGACCCTAACCAAGGCTGTCCGTTTGGCACGGGGGAAATGCGCTTTGAGCAGCACGGCCTTCAATATAAGCGTGGTGCCGCCATCGTGGGAGACAGTGTCATTCATGCCGGCCGTCGTGCTACGACGGAGTACTTCGCGTCGCGCCAGGATTGCCGGAGGAAGCCGGTCTTCTCATATCGGTTCGATGAACGGCCGTGGAACGGTGTTTTGGAGCTCATCGCGACTGAGACGCCCGTCTTCTCAACCCATTTCGCAGATGTCTGCTTCTTCTTCAACATTGACCCTGTTGTCAGCCAGAATGACACAAACTGGATCGGGCCATATCCGGACTATCATGAGCTCGCCGACTTGATGTCGGGATCCTGGGTCTCTTTTGTGCACGGGTTGAATCCAAATCACGAGCCGGCCATCAGCAACATGCGGATCCCATTGTGGCCAGACTATTCCCTCGGGGGACACAATTTCGTCTTCAGAGCGAGGGGAAGCTATGTTGAGCGAGATGACTGGCGGGTGAGCCAATTGAGCTTTTGGGGTACTATTTGGGAAGCCTTGAAGGCATAGGCAAGCATCCTTCGATACATGCTCATTCGCAGTGAAGGTTTGAGGTAGCTATGAACAGACTGACTACTCTTGTGATGGTACACGCCGCATTTCGAGGTCTTGTGCCGATGCAGGGGAGTCATTCTGGCCGGAGTGACATCCATGCTCGGGGCAAGTCACGGCCCGGTGCCGGTGTCGAATTGCGACACTCCTTTTGCGTCAAATACATTTTGTAGGATCGCAAGTGGTGATTAGGTCGCGCTGAGAAAGCAATCTCATGTCGCGAGGTACCTTTGGGCTCTATAAGATCAAGAAGGCGAAACTTACCACATTATAGAGATGCGTAGTCTAAGTTTACCTAGTCATCCTTAATGGACAAGTTCAGCTAAGGGTACTACGAAAATGTACTTGAAGATGAGAAATGCCAAGCTGGAGATCAAGATTAGAAATACAGTACACCTTTGCTCTTTCACTCTCGCACACTTACGAACTCCAAGCTTGCATCATCGTTTGGGTGAGCGCCAGCTTCTTAGTTGAGTATTGGCCATAACAAAAGCTAGACATCCTATCAAATGTGCAATATGATATCCAAAGCGCAAAATCCTAGCCAGAGTAGCCGCATGCTTTCACGGGGCAACCTTGTTATATCCGTCAGTCTCTCCCGAATCGGTCTCGTACCACTTGACGTCATCTAGATACAGCGTTCTCTGGGCATCGCTGTAGTTTTCGCTGTCTACATAGCCGAGTGTGTGAGCCTGGTTCATGTGTGCCAATAGGAGCGTTGGGAGTTACGTACCATAGGCATATTGGCCATTCTTAAAGTACCAGCCACCCAACGTGTCCCCATCCCATGTGCCAAACCCAACGTTGATATTCTTCTTGCTGTAAACGTTGGCGCCATCCCACCAGACTTCATACGCACCGCGGCCTTCTCGCGACGCCTTCATACGGACTACAACGTCATGCCAGGTGTCCCTCTTGATATCCTTGACAATTGTGGCGGTTGTAGGGTCGACGCATCCGGTCCTGTGGGCTGCGATGACAGAATTGCCCGAGATCTCAAGAGTCCCACACCAAGACGAGCAGCCGCCAGGGCAGAACTGCTGAGAGAAAATGGTTTGCTTGTCCGCCGGGAACTTACCAGACGGGACGAAGATTCTGAACCCCTGCCATCCTTCCTTCTTCATTTGCTGGACGTTGGTTGCAGTTCCCTCTTGGAAGACACAGATCTCAACGCCTTTGTCATTGCGAGTGCCGTCAAAGCCAGTCTCATCAAAGAAGAACTCGAGGGTGCCGTCAACAACTTTGGCTGTTGATGGCGCTTTCACATTGCACGCCTTGAAGGGCCCGAGACCACTTGAGAAGTCGGCAGAGAATAGGGTCCCAGCGGTTGCGAGGGAGGAAAACGCCACAAGGACGAACGGGATGTTGTTCAGGAGAGTCATAGTTGCGTCGAATCTAAATAGGTTCAAATGGGTGGGTGTTCTGTCTTTGGGCCAAGGATTCCCTTGACGTTTTGCTACTCCGGGAGGCACATCTTTATAGCAAACGAAATGCGAACCCCGGAGGTACCAAATGACAGGGCGATGCGTACCCCACAGAGATCTGCGCATCTAACCCCGTTTCAGGTTCAGTCTGGAGACGAATGGTCGGGGGATACGACCAGCTTGGGCATCCAAGAGAAGCATACGACTAGACCGTGCTGGTGGTGACATCTCTGTCTGCCTCAAGTTGTGCTCCTGTAGTTACATTCTTGTCGTCCTTTGAGCAATCTTAGAGCCGTGTCTAGCTTCCGGCAATTGCTCCGTTTACTTATTGATCATCAGACGAAGGTCGCAAAACTCCGAGCGCTTGGTGCGGCAAAGACATTTCCACCACTTAGCGGCTCTTGACTGTTTTTAAGATCCCCAAATCTTCCTATAACCGGGCCAAGAGCGGGCCGATCGAGACTTTATTCTACGCATCCACCAAGCTCAGCAAACAACACCAATCTCCAAACGCCTCCCTTTCCCTTTACCCGTCGGGCCATTTCTCGGACCGTTCTCATACAGAGAAGCTCGAAAGCTTGCTCGGGAGCTTACCATTCCAGGATAGAGTCCGCTTCGGTCACATAAACTCATGCAAGAGGGGGAGGCGACAGAGGCTTTACGCAGTGTCCAGTGCCTTGAACAGATATATCAAATCAATCAATACGGCGTTCTGCTACTGATATCGCAAACCTCTTCTGACTATAGAATGGCTAGGGGCTTTGCAATATGATGTGTGCATTGGTGTACTAAGCGAGCGTGAAACTTTCTTGCAGAATAGATGAGGAGGGCGCATTTCTAGAATAGCGATATAATAGCGTGATGGTTCTCTGAGTGTGTCGAACTGTTCTTCCCCGGGATTGGCTTCTCGACGACTGGGCCGATTAATAATGTTGGTTTCTTAGTACTCTAAGAAAAGACTCTTGCCTACACCAAAGGGCTGATCACGGCGCATACCGGCAACTTATGAACTAGTAACTCTCATGATTCTATGCTCAGCTAGCCACCCACGTAACAAATGACCATATCTAGCAATCGCCGTATCTGTGAAAATCAGGGAATGCTAAATTTGGAACATCGAAGAAGCAAATGAGTTTATTTAAGGCATGAGACTTCTCACTTCTAGTTAGATTCACGTTTGGTCTCTATCAAAGACCTATATTTTTCGATTTTGTGGCAAGAGAGATGCTATTTAAAGGTCTTTGGTTCGCCACAGGTTTATTTTGGACCTCGCCTCTTGGTGGGGCTGACCGGTTTGCCCCTTTGAGTAGGAGGAAAAACATGATCGAGCCATGTCAGATGCACCTAGAACCGATGATATTGTCCTAGGCATAAGTATGATAAATATGCCCGAAGTTTTTGAATTTGCCTCGCGCCAGATCGAGTGGACACGTTAGCCTAGCGCTCGTTAACCACGCATTTCTCAGCATGTGTAAACGTTCATTTTGGAAAATCCCCTTGCTTTGGGTTCTCCCTCGGTGCAGAATCTGTAGATTTCCTATTGAAGAGGGTGAACATGTCGTTTTAGGTGCGGGAAAAAGCGAAAGTCCTTCCAAAGTAGCCGTGAGTAGCTAACCGAGTAATGGCTGCAGTGACGGTGGATGGTTATCGGACGCCATCTTTCACGTACAATGCAAACCAAAGCTTCCAAGACGAAGATCTCGGACGACGCATTTACTGTAGCAAATACGTGAGCTCCTGGTTGCTTGATGAAGTGGCTATTGGTTGCCATCTCGAGTGTCTCAAATTCGCCTGCAAGCTGGTGCCGTGGGCCAAGTTCCGGCCAGTGTCTGACCGGGAGACATCTTCCATAGCGAAGGCTAGGCTCAACTACTCTGGCACCAATTTTAAGCAGTCGCGCTTTAAAAATAATTTGATTGCCATCTATGGGAGGCACAGTACCTCGGAGCAAGATATACTTGGCGGCCACAGCCCATCTTCAACCTCTTCGTCTAGCATTAACCAGGGCGGTGCAATTGGAACACCGATTTCTCGGCTGTTTGCAAACAGCGTCTACTGGTACGATCCCACTCCTTCCGAGGAGCAGCACAGGCTTCAGGTCTTACGACAAGAGCTGGGTTGGATACTTAGCGAGACCTTAAGTCCAAGGAGGAAACTACCTTCTGAGATTTCCACTCAAATTGCTGGCCACCTTATCCAATATTACACTACCATGGCATCTCTAATACTTCCATACGAAGGAGAATCTACTGTTAGTATCTCGAATGACATTTGGGCAACATATATACAGATCGACGGCAGATCGTATATATCCGGCTTATCAAACGTGCAGACTCGCGAGAGCATGGAACTAATTCTACAAGCCGGCAGCCGACATGAAGAAGACACTCTTTACATCTTGGGAGATCATATAGGAATCCATGAAATTCATTTCTCCATTGGCTTTTCCGAAGCATTCAAACCAACTAGGGTTTCCTCATGGTGGCGTGTCCTTCCCCTAGACCCCATCCAGGATAAGCTCAGCTTTTTCTCAGACGTGAGTTTTCGTCTCTTCTCTGCTGCAACTTACTTTTTATTCCTGACAAGACCGCTTCTTCAGGGAACTAAACTTCAATCACTGTCAAATTACATTGCAAGACCAAATTCCCAAAGTCCCCTTCTCGCCGAGCGTATGCTGTGGGCCGAGCCAATCACTACAAACGAACTATCTAGTCTGAAATATGTCTTCTCGAGATGGTATGATGTGTGTTCACACGGCTTGGGCACCTCCAGGATGGTTCCCTTAACCATCAACCCCCCCGGTTGTACCGGTTATTCTGTGTACTTCCGGCCATGGCCAGACAATGATGCCATCCTCAGCCTCTCAGGTCTCCATGCACACAGGGTTGGACAGACGCTTGATTTTCAGAGAACAGCGGTCTATTGCCCGTCTAATGCAGTTTACACTTTCGTGCCGATGAAAGACGGAGAGCGTGTGCATCAAGTCTGGTATGGATGCTCCTTGAAACCTGCGAATGCTAGCCATCTTGCTGTGAGTTCATCCAAACAACGGCCCGTACACACTACATCTTACTTACAATTTTATGTGGCAGTTGGTGACAACCTCTGGGCGGTGCTTGGTCGTCATCGCATCAAGTCATGGTGGCTGTCCGGTGAGGAGACGAAATATGGACGAGAAAGAGAAATACATCTGGAAGCTAGCAGCCATCGCTTCCTCGAATGTAGAAGATCGATTGTGGCTTGTGTATGACAGCTCGAAAAACAACGTGTTCGCAGGATTGGCTGGTCCTAGAGCCGAGGAGGATGCTCCAGTGCCATCACCGCTGGACATAACAACTGTAGACTTTATAGACAACGAGCAGTCTCAGCTTTGCTCCAGGTCTCCGTCTGCTTTCGTTTGGGAACAATCAATATGGTAGTTAGACCATATTCTCTTTTTGAGTCTCGATATAGGGGGTTTGTTAGCCTCAGGTAGTTGAGACGATATGGGAGAAGACGAGGTTAAGTCGAAACTATTTTTGAATTTTGTATTAAATCAGTATTTTCTTAGAGGCGACTTGTCTTGGCCATATTTTACAGTTCAATGTTTCAGTGGGTAGATTATCTGGGGCGCTGCATGAATTTGGTGATTATTCAACACGGCGGACACGAATTATGCCGACGGACCAATCCCAAGACTGACAAATCAGCCAGAAAGCAACACAATCTGCAATGTATAAAAACAAGGGAGGATCTTTTGTTTCATTGTTTTTTTTTTTGAATCCCTTCTTTCACATGTTTGCGAGATCATTATTCACGCACATCCCTCCAATCGCCAATTTCCCACACGCTCGTCATGGCACACAGGGCAGAAATCCGCCAACAGCCTCCCACAGCATTCATCACCGGTGCTAATGGTTATATCGGGGCGGCCGTATGCAAAGCTTTCGTCAGGGCTGGCTATCGCGTCTTCGGACTTGTTCGCAGGCCGGAGTCGGCTGCTGATCTCATTCGCAACGAAATCATCCCCGTCGTTGGCTCGTTGGACGACTTGAGTTTCCTGGAACAGCTGTACATCGAGGCCCCTACATTCGACGTTATTATAAATAACATTGAAGGGTTCGGAGACTACGAGGTCCTTTTCACCAAGATCGGTGCTCTCGTCAAAGAACTCGCCACAAAAAGCAACGCCAATGGTGTCAAACCACTACTTCTATGGAGTTCGGGTTGCAAAGACTACCCTCTTTCGCCCTTTCACGGGGATGCACATCTCTCCCCGCTCACAGAAGAATCTCCCATCCTTTCTGCTCTTCCACCGGCACGCGTAAGGGCGGAGACATCTCTCCGAGTGTTCGATCTGCATGAGATAGTTGATGCCATCATTATTCGCCCAACCTCAGTGTACGGATACTCCAGCAGCTACTACGGGTTCGTCCTAGACCATGTGAAGAACGAGAAAGCAAGAGGCGCCAATGTCTTGCGCATTCCTGGCAACCCTAATAGCATAATGCACTCCCTTCACGTGGACGACTGCGCCGAAGCATACGTTGCACTTGCACAGCATCCTCGACGTGATGAAGTCGCCGGGCAAGCATTCAACATCTCTGGATACCGATATGAGACTGCAGGCGAGACGGCTTCGGCACTTGCCCAGGAATATGGGCTCAGCGGTGGTGTCGAGTTCATCCCGATCGGAGATGCACAAGGCAAAGGTGCCAAGCTTGAGAACCAAGGGGCTCTTTCCCTCGTATTCTACTTCTCGCAGTGGGTCGGCTCTGACAAAATCAGAAAGGTGACAGGTTGGACGGATAAGCGAGGTTTATTTTGTGAGAACCTCCATGTCTACAGGCTGGCGTATGAAGCTGAGCAGCAAGGAGGTCATGAGAACATCAATTTGATCAACAATAGGATTCATCTAATTAACCAGAGTTAGACGAAGCAGCCTAAATTTTCAATACGTGGTTTGTCTTCATTACCCCTCCCGATAGGACAATGGTGTGTGCTAGGTATCATCTGAAAAGGGGGTTGGGCCTCAAATCATTCCAGACTATTGAAACAATGACACATCTCACTATTTTCATAGGATCTCCATTGGTAGAGATTGGGCAAAAAAAAAAAGCTAGACATAGCTTGTTACTCCTTTATGCCGATTTCAGGGTTCTCTTAAATGTTGAAATTTGTAGCATTGCTACCACTCTATTCCAACTATGATATCATCTATCTATACAGCTTCCAGCATGCCCATTAGTTCTTTATGATAACATTCGTCCTCTCTAGTGTTTAAATGTATTAATATAAAATTGCATTATGGCTTACTTTCCTCATCGCTGCTTCGATTCTCAACCTCGACAGTAACCACGTAGTGCGGGCAATTCCTTTAGGTCCTGGAGGTGTGGCAACGATGGCCCTCTCGGAGTCACTGTCCCCCCAGCCGTCAATCTGATCTAGCCCCCTTCCCTTACCCTTGTTTTTCGAACTCACAGGACCCATTACAAATGTTTCAGTCGTGACATGGCCCTCTTCGGGGTCAAATTGGGAGTATTGATGTCGTTCGTGGCGAGACTAGGAATTGGGGACAAGTGTACGGCTCGGCGGGTGCGAGTTTTCGTTGGTCTTGGTTTTAATGCCGTACCGAGACTCGTCAAGGAGTTTGGGGGAGCCATGGCGAACAAACTTTCGGAATGTTGGGAGGGAGGCGCACATGATGATAAGATAGCCTTCGACTTGACTGCCAATCCTTCATCGTTAGCAAGAAGTCGAGTAGCAGCAAGTCGGCCTCGATTACGGTCAAGCAGAAAGAGGTCAGAAGTACTTACGTCCACACGCTGACAACTCCAACCATCCAAGGGCCATCTGGATTGCTGAGCATCTGTGGCAACAAAGAAATGCGAACAATGGATGTTATGACAGTCAACGACCCAATACCGAAGATGATGACGAGCCCCACAACCATCGGTAATGGTAAGATGAATAGAACCATATCGCTGACGATATTCGCAACGGCTGTGGCAATATAGAGACTCGGTAGACTTACATTTACATTTCTGTCTTGATTTATATATCTGCTCTTATCACATACATACTTACTTTGTCAAGTTCATACTTGAAAACTTACTCAGTTTCCACTCGATCTCAAAAAATGGTCGCAGTAAAGCATCTCGGCCTCCCAACTCTTCTTTGCCTTGGCCTCGCCAACCAAGGCGTCGCGCTGGGCATCGACGGGACCACCAACGATCTCAATCTCGTGCAGAGAAGAGTGGGAAGTTACTTCAACGTCGCCCCAATACTCGCAAAGCCTAGGGCGGAGGAGATTCAGTTTAATAAACGCGACTTTGAGGAGCTTAAAGAGCGTGACCTCAATCTTGAAGAGCGAGGGTTCCGCAAGGGCTTCAACACAGGTGTCGCCAAATGGCAAAAGCCCCGCGATCTTGAGCAGCGAGGGTTTCGCAAGGGATTCAACCCAGGTGTCGCTAAATGGCAGAAGCCTCGGGATCTCGAGGAGCGACGATTCCGCAAGGGATTCAATCCGGGCGTTGCCAAATGGCAAAAGCCTCGCGATCTTGAGGCGTTATTGCAGACGAGTGTCGTCTATGTTCAATAAAAAGGCCAGTCGCATGACGAATTCGGCTCCTTCTCCTCCCCGCCGCAGTAGCCTGGATGGATAACTTGGAGGCTGCAGGCCGTGTTATTAGAATTGCTTCGGATCCTAGAGTACATTCGGAGGGGCGTTGTAACAATCGCAGAAATGAGCTCGCCCAACAGACTCTTTTTTTTAGTTTGGTATAACAGAATACAGTAAAGACTTTCCGCAGCTTAAGGTTACTTATGGAAGCAATATTCAAGTCACAGATGTGAAAGTCCATCTGAGAGTGTCTGGCTTACTAAGCGAGTCATGGAATTGGTGATGCAGAGTGTGGTCACGTGCTGTTTCAGATATCGGCCCCACTGCACGTCACATGGTCCAACGCCTTTTGTGGATGTTTGGCTTGTCCGTGCTAGGTAGTTGCTCTTTCGTGCAGCTTGAGCCGTGGAGTAGTCGGAGAGTTTGGCGGTCAGAGCTAGCCTAGGGGATGGGCGATTCGTCAAGATCTAGGCAGAGGCTCCTCTGATCTTCAACAACGCGCCTCGACTCCGCTTCAGTCCAGCCAGACCCGTATCGATGTGTTCCACTGACTGGCCGGAACGAAAACGGAGGTAAGACGGGTAAATGTCGGTCAGCGCACATGCATGATATGCGAAATACGCGCGATAAGCACCCGGTCAGGTCGCTCTCAGCGAATGAGAACTGAGACACAACTCCCGCAACGACGGGCCGACAGTCCTGCTCTCCACCATGTGCGACCCGCCCAGTGAGGGGAGGCGAGGGGAGCAGATGGCTGGTGCTCTGAAAAGTCGGAAGCCGCAAGCAGGCCGGGGCTCGAGAAGAATTGAAGCCTGAGAGACTTCTTCCATCTCAAGCCAGAGCAGCGGAAGCACGAGGAAGGCGGAATACCCTGATTATTATGTCTCCAACAGCCGCCAAAGATCCCAATGCATTCCCCTACTGGCAACTGACCGTCCTGGGTGAGTGAATGAGACGCTGTTTCGCCTCGACGCGGTCGATCGCTAATCAATCACCTTGTTCGCAGCAATATGTCGCTTCTCTGAGCCAATCGCGTTCAATTCCATCCTTGCCTACTCCTACCCGCTCGTCGTGGACCTTCATGATGGAGACGAGACTGACGCTCCCTTTTACGGTGGACTGCTGGTGTCCGCCTACGCTGTCGCCGAAGCAGTGACGGCTGTCTTCTGGGGAACGCTGTCCGATCGTTATGGCCGCAAGCCCATTGTCCTCGCCGGCCTGGGCGGTGTCGCCATCTCGTGCCTCATCCTCGGGTTCGCCAAGAGCTTCTGGGTCGCATTGCTGGCCCGGCTGATTGGAGGCGCGCTAAACGGCAATGTCAGTGTGATGCAGACCATGGTCGCCGAGATGGTCAAGAAGCCTGAGCACGAACGTGAGTCTTTCTCTCCTCCTCTCTTTTCTCCTCTTCTCTTTTCTTCTCCTCCTCCGCCATCGCGTCGATAGTGCTGACCAGCCTCAAGCTGCTGCCTACGCCACGCAACCGTTCGTGTGGACACTGGGTGGTATTCTGGGCTCGGCCATGGGGGGCTTCCTCGCCCAACCAGCAAAGTTCTACCCACACCTTTTCCCCGAAGACGGCCTGTTTGGGAAATATCCCTACCTTCTCCCCAATCTGGCCTCGGTAATCATCATCCTTCTGGCCATTCTGCAGGGGATCATCTTTTTGGAAGAGACAAACCCCAGCGGCCACTGGTATCCGGAACAAGACTACAGCGCCATCGAGGAGGATGTCGACGAGACCAGCCCTCTACGCGGGCGCATGGCCAAGACGCCCGCCGTCGCGAGCAGGCCCTCTGTGGACGCTCAGTCTAGGCCATTGATTGCTGAGGAAGGCCTCCCCTTGCCCATCGACCCCAGCTTCGACATCAGGAGGAGCTCATTCGGCACGATGCACAATATCGAGATCCCCCCCGAGGCGAGATCATCTGGCCAGTCAACGCCTCGTCCCGGCGCCCCCTACGACGGCCCAGTCTGGAACTACTCCATCATCATGATCATCATCGCCCTCGTGATCATCGCCTACCACCAAATGGGGTTCGGAGCCCTCCTCCCCGTCCACCTCCTCGCACCCCCAAAGCAGCCCGCCGGCCACCTCGACCTGATTGGCGGCTTCGGCCTCACGCTGCACCAGGTCAGCGTCTACCTGGCTGTCAACGGCGTCATCAGCCTCTTCATCCAGGCGCTCATCTTCCCCATCTTCGTGGCCAAGGTGGGCGTCTGGCGCTCCTTCGTCATCACCATCGTTCTCTACCCGACCGCCTACCTGCTGCTGCCCTTCCTGTCCGTCTCGCCGCACTTCACGTCGGCGGGCATCTACATCTCCATGATCCTGCAAGCCTTCTACGGCATCATCGTCACGCCCACCGCCCTGATCCTGCTCAAGGACGCGACGCCCTCGACGCAGCTGCTGGGGCGCGTCAACGGCATGGCCATGAGCGGGTGCTGCGCCGCGCGTACCATCTCACCGCCGCTCGTCGGCATCATCTACAGCGCCGGCGGATCTGCCGCGGCGTGGTTCAGCTGTGCCGGTGTCGCGCTCATTGGATCGTTGCAGCTTATCTGGTTCCAGGGGAAGCATGTCCGTCATGTTGTGGTTGAGAGTGCGGTGGTTGGCGCGACCATTGGGAATACGGAGAGCTCTGCTTAGGAATGTAGAGTTGGATCAAATTGTCATTATGAGTTTGTGATAAAGCTCATCAGTCTACGTACACGTATGTATGATGCTTTGACGCGATCAGCGAACGTTCGCGACGCGTCAGAATTACATCGCCTGAAAGAGGCTACCCTAGAGAAGAGTTAGCGAAGACCATGTTTGAGGGTAGTGGATTAATAGATTGTGAACAACTGTGGTCAGGATATTGACTAAGCGCACACTGGCCGAATACAGCATTTGTCTCTAAAGAGAGGTGATCATTGTTCTCATAGAATAATGTATCATGTTCTCGCCTTGAGCAGCACATCTAATGCGAGTGGCTGTCGGTAAGACGTCAATGCAGCTGGATGGACTGGTACCCGATGCCTGTCCCACCACGCCACGACTAAGACAAAACACGTGCAATGTTATTGACGCAGTTTCAATCACCGCATAGCTATCAATTTATCTGACAATTTTCTAGGTACGTTTATCTCGTTTCCAAATAGCAAAAACAAATGTCAAAAAGCGCAAAAAAACAACTTGCCCCCACACAGAATTGAACTATGGATCTTCGCATTACAAGTGCGACGCTTTACCACTAAGCCATAGGGGCTCTAGGAAGTTGTTACGAAAACCTTGCTTGTTAGGTATTATCACCTGCACAATGAGTTACGATAGAGGTCGACACAAACATCAACTTCATTGTGAACTCTCAAATCGCGGCTCTGGAATAATGCAGCATAGGTGTGATTTTGCAGTTCCAGCCGGAAGCTATCGTGATGAACAGAGATGGCAAGTTGAGAAAGCCGAGAGCAGCATCGATGTGCATCATGTACAGCGGATCTACATGCAAAGTGTAGACTGTGCGAGAAATAGAGACCACTGAGCCTGCTTTCGGAGCATCGCCTGTGAATTCAATCTGGAGCTACTTAGGGACCGGGTAAATCTGCAAGGGAACTTACTTCTTGGGTGCAAATGGGGCGCTTGACCTGGCTGCACGCTCTCGTTGGGAGGTGATCTGATGTGCACCGTAGCCAACAACTGTCAACAGACGGCCACCCAAACACGCGTTGCGTTTGTTGTTGTGCCCCAAAATCCACGTCATAGTTTTCTCAGGTCGCTTCTTGTAAATTTTGAACTCCGCACAAGCACCCTTCATTCACTCGCGTTTATCATCCACCACTCGCTTCAACACTTTCGCTCTACTTGATTCCTTGAGCTTGTGCAACTCCTAGCTTACCTTTGTCCGTGCATTGACATCATGAAAGAAGAAGAGAACCCCGAAAATTCGAAGCCCACTAAGTGGCCTCTCTTCATCGAGGAGAAAACCAAGAAACTGGCTTTGAAAGAGGAGCCAGATCTTCCGGTGAGCTTCATTTCCCATGCCGATTCCTCATCGTTCCGTCGGGTTAACATAGTCTATTTTCCTACGGCCAGCTCTCAGAGCAAGCCAAATCCACAAGAAAGCCGTCAGGAACTACCGAGAAACGCGCCCTTCCTTCAGGCCCTACCCCGGCAACACTGGCCACAAAGCCTGGAACGACCATTCCACGCCCCTCACCTATCTTGGATGATAAAGCAGCGGAGATTCTCGTCCTTCTGAAGTCGATGCAGAAAACCCAGAGAGTAATGGACCAGAGGATCGAAACCCTCACTCGGGAACTCTCTACCATGAAACGCCATGTCGAAAACCTCACCGCCAAGGGGACCCAGACCCTCATCGACCTGGACGAGTGGATGACGAACCGGTCCAAGATCGTCTGGCAGCAGACGTCGATGCATGACTTCTTCGAACCGCCTCCCCCGAAGCCGCTTCCTCCCATATTTTCAGCATTCTCGTCCGCTCCGACACAGACTTCGGCAGCTCCCCCCAAGCAGAGCCAGAAGTCTGAGCCTCCAAGCATGCCCCAGCGTCCGCTGTCGGCGCAACCTGTGAGGAGAGAAGTTCCTCAGCCTGCTCGCCCTATGGCAACCAAGACCATTTCGAAGAGGCGGCCTAGTAAGATTGCGAGACCTGGGCCGCCACAGAACAACACGGAGAGTCAGATCAACGCTGGGAGTGCCACCCGTGGGTAGACAACTGAGGTAGAGGAGCTCCTGAACGATCTTTGTGTGTATGAGATGCAAGTAATCAGCAGAGGAGAGGAGAGGAATGCATAATCGACCGAGGTGCGCTGAGTTGTAACGAAGGCACCTTGCCACTGTGAGAAATAATTTCATAGCTCTGCTCTAGAATGTATGCGAAAATGTTGGATTTCTGTAAAAACATCACGTTCGGTCAATCATCCCCATCCGCCTCATATCTCGTTCCTCCCTGCCGCCTCATCTCATCCATCATCTCTAATACCCGGATCGTCTCAGACCACGGCATCACCCAGCTCTCTTTGCGCCCTGCCAGCACGTCGAGTGCTGCACTGTCCGCTTCGAACTGGTAGCCGCGCCCTGGGACGGGATATTTGTACGTTGTGCCAGGGCCTCTTACCGCGTCTTCTCCTGACTCTCCGCTGAATTTGGGATACACTGTGAAAGCAACGGGGGCGGATGGACATGAGCCGTGGACTTCGACAGAACCGTTCACACCATGGATTCTCGCAAGCATGTCTGGGTTTCCATTCGTCAATGTGGTCGATGTGACAATTCCCTGCCGCCCAGAGGGATAGCGAATAATAGCACTCGTCATCAGCTCAACATCCTCCCAGTGTGTCTGCGAGGCCAGGATCATCGGCCGCTCCGTTCTTTCAGGGCTCTCCGGTTCCAGCGCCAAAATAATCCACGTGAGAGAGTATATGCCCAGATCAAGCAGGGAGCCAGCCCCCAGCGCCGACTGTCTGTACCGCGACGTCTCTGGGAGATTCGGCACGTCCTTGTCGTTCCCAAAGTCGGAAAACGCGCGGAAAATCTCGCCAATGACCTTCTCCTTGTGCAGCATCCGTCGAAGATCGTGGACGAGCGGCCGATGCCTCAGCCACATGGCCTCTGCCACGTAGACGTTCTTCTGTTTAGCGGCGGCGAAAACCTCCTTGGCGTCGCGGGCGTTGAGGGTGAAGGCCTTTTCGCAGAAGACGTTCTTGCCTGCGGCGATGGCGTCTAGGCAGTTTTGTTTGTGGAATCCGTGGGGTGTGCCGATGTACACGAGATCAACATTCGGGTCATCGTATACCTCTTGGTAGCTGCCGTATATGGCCGGGGAGTGGGTTGGGCAGTGTTCCTTTGCGAAAGCTCTTCCTTTTTCGAGACTCGAGCTGCCGATGGCTGTGACGATGTGGTTGACCTTGGCGTCTGGGCGTGACATGACGATGTCTTCGACGAACCATGATGATATTAAGCCGGTGGCTGCAAGGGACTTAGTATGATGAGTTGGTTGGTGGGTGTTAGAGGAACGACATACCCACGATGCCCCAGCGGATACTTGGAAGCTTTTCTTGCATTTTGGCCTGATCTATCTATGCCGTCTACAGAACCAGTTGACAAACTGAGACAAGATGAACTACACATCCTGAGTAGGAGTCTCCTGTCTTTAAGTATGCTTCTTATAACGACCCTCAATCTGCTGGTCGGAATTCATACACTAGTTTTGATGGATTCGGCATATAATTCCGATATTCTTGCCCTTCGTTCAGTCTGGGTTATTCTTACCGATCCCCATAATGTGGGTGCGGGGACAAATGGAGTAGAAGGAGAGAGTCCGTTTCTCCGACGTGGAGGCAGATGGAGAAATTGCCTCATCTGGCAAGGCACGGCGATGCCATTTCGGGCCCAAGTAAGGGCTGTGACATGCCTCTGGTCTGGTTGAGAGGCATTGTCTGGTTGATCGATGGCTCTGTTTGTTCCTTGGCAGCAACACATATAGAGGCCGCCCCGGATCTTCCCCTGTACGGATGAGAAGCGTCTATATTCCCTCTTCTACTCGAGGCCCGGTCGCATCTTGACTAGGCTAAGCAAGGCATGCATGGACTAGCGGAATTACCGCCTTCTAGCTCAGGTCGTGTTGGCTCAGCCGTTTGGTGCTGAGCAGACTTGCTGGGACAGAATGGGCACCTCTTCTCTGGTATTATTTAGGTCATTGTCTGATGGCTTCATAGGATCGAGAAACCGTCCTTTATACCATTCTAATCCTTGTGAAACCGTGGAGTTAACCATCTCCCCCGCCTCGATCGTGGAGCAATGTGCTGAATTGATCTGCCTGATGGAGGGGCTGTTAGGCAACAGGCAGCCATTCCTAAAGGGGGTTTCAGCTGAAGAGTTGGCAGAGCACAGCCCAAGGCTTCCTCCCGTATGTCTCACCTGCATCGACTTAAAAGGCTGTGTATGTGCAATCTGGGCAAATCCTCGCGTCCCGTGTCTTCAATCGATTTGATTCTCCATTATCCAAAAAGGACACTCTTCTTTGATCCTGCAGCCCAGTTAGCAGAATGCCAGCCATCCACATCCTCGACCTCCCCGAGGAGATTGTCGATAACATCCTTCAGCAAGCAATACTCGTTCGCGTCTTGCCGATCAGGGACTATGAATCCCCAACCGGAATACCCAGAGTGCTGAGGCTGAGACTGGTCTGCAGTACGTGATCCTCATCAGACATGGATGTGTTCGTATCCTAACAGCGTGGATACAGAGACCTTCAATGCAATGTTTCGGCCTGCCTTGTTTGCAACGCGATTATTCGACACGTATCTCCCTGTTTCCACCTACCAGGCCACGCAAGCTTTGAGATACTGGCCCATCCGCAACAACCATGGAGCGCAACAGCTGTGGCACGCCTACCTCGTCTACCGCGTACAGAATGAAACGGACCCCTTGGCACATCGATATTTTGAGGTTCGAACGGCAGCAGAGAGGCTCTTCAACACCAACCTTACTGGCCTGTCATTGAAGAGTATAATTGAATCTGTCTGCTGGTTAGCGCTCGCCAGCGTGGCCGGGAAGGTAGCTCTGAAAACCTACAATAATCACTTCGTCATCAAGAATGGCGCGGATCTCAATTTGCTCAGCGCTGCAGCATATCTGAACTGCCAAGACGTGGTCAAGAGCCTGCTCGTGGAAGGCATTGATCCCACACAACACGACGACCTCCTTCCCGCGGCCATTGAAGCAGCTGCCCTGGCAGGCCACGCCGACATGCTTCAGATCCTTCAAGAAAGCTTGCCGGATATGGTCCGCCCTCCAGCAGACCGTGAGGCTAACCCTCGAGGATTTATTGGTCACGCTACATTGCCCACAGTCCTTTGCAAAGGGAAAGCAGACCCCCAAGCTGTTGTTGGTGCTGCTATGAACGGCGATGTCGAGCTCCTTAAAATGGCACTATACCCCCCTTCTCGGAGGGATCCACGGAGCACCGACTATTTTGAGCAGCCTCATGGAAAGGTAGCAGAAAGATCTCTACCTGGATTAACTCTAAGGGCTGCCATGTTGCATTCAAAATCACTCAGTGTCTATCGTATCTTGTCCGACTTCTTTGCTCAAAGCGCTGAGCCATATCCAACCTGCCAACGTTTGGATCGTTATTGCGAGTTTGGCAACCTGGAGATCGTCAAGCATTTGCTTGATACCGGGGTGAGCGCTCGCATCGATTCGTGGAGAAGGGCGAGACACCCTTCGGCACTCCACGAAGCGTGCCGCCACGGACATGAGGCCATTGTTGATCTTCTGATTGAGCGCGGCGCCCGCATCAACCAGCATTGCGGCAGATTCAACACGCCGTTGTATGCAGCGGTCTCGGGGGGGTTCATCACCATCGCCCAGAAGCTGATCGACAAGGGCGCGGAATGCGACTTGGAGTTGCTCAAGCATTCCTTATCCAGTGAGTACCCTGCCATGACGAGGTTGTTGCTTCCGCACCTCTCCGCGGAGGAAGTTTTTTGGAACTTGCGCTACCTCATTGACGATGAGAGACTGGACAAGATGCCTTTGTTGGCACTGATTGGGGAGCACCCGGGGCTGAGTTTCAAGAATGGAAAGGTCCGGCCGCCTGTGCCCCCGAAGGCTGAAAGCCTTTCGAATGCCAAGTTGATATCAGAGGATGGAAAACTTGGAAGCTTTGGACTGCGCGAAGCATATAAATTTGAAGATTGGCTTCGTATGCGACATGTGCCGCCTAGGTCCCGCAGGATGTTTACAGCTGTTGGTTATGACAAAGGATTTTAATCCCGGCCCGCTGGGTGGGTGAGGTTTTCCCCGGCAGATTTGCTGTGTTTTCAATGTACCTATGTTAGATACCTCTTATTCTAGCTCTACTGAGGATAGGAATTGACTTAATTGATGGTAGCAAAGGGTGGCTTCTATCCTAACTTGCCGATTTATGGGTTTATCTCGAAGACAAAGCACTGGACCAAGTTGCATCTTACTTGTTACGTTTTGACGGTTTCAAGTATGCAATATTACGCATTCAGTTTCGAGAGCTTGGAAGCGATGTCCGCAGTAGAGAGTATTGTAAGTTTCAAAAAGAACCATTGTAACTAATATTAAGCAAAGCACACGTCGCAAATAGGGACAGAACAAGGCCTGCTGGGGTTTTCGTTTTGTCAAGGATGTCTTCACTTGCCGAAGCAAGTTTGGAAATAATTTCTTTAATGAATGCAAAAATTGAACGACACATGAACTAGAATCGACTGAGTAAAAGAACTCGCTGATTGAAGATCGAGGGGTTTACGAAGGTCAAATAAGGTGCATCCGCTTGCTGCCGCTCCATGTTATTTTGTTATCCCTTCCTTAAACTCAACGAACCATTACAAATCGTATGTAGCATGTTTCACCCGCAGGTTCATTTTATTTTGATCTTTGTAAACTAATATCCTTATTAGTACAAAGAGATTCCAAGTGTGTGTGAATCAAGTACGCTTTGAGAACCTGTTTATATTCATTTAGGGATGTGCGCCAACAAAGGAGCTAAGTACATGTTTTTTTTGCTTGAAAATGTCGTTGAGCCCTTTTAACCTATATAAATAGAGACCCTCGCTCACTGGATTGAATCATCGAAAAGTATCAATTTCTTCATAGATCTCGACAACTAGGACAACCTTGAAAATCAAGAAAATTTCACCTAGCAAATTTCTGGCGAAATTGCTGAGACCGACAATCTAGTTCTCCATCAGAGTCCTTAGCTTCTCCGAGCACAATGTCTGCGCAGAATGATACCCTCAGTATGAGCCTTGGCTATTATGCTGAGCTTGCGCGGTATAATGGAATCGCTCCTATCGGCACGCCGAATCTCCCGTGGAACTGTCGCCTTGCCAAAGACCCGCCTCTAGTCCAGAAGAACGGTTATACGAATATCCTCGTTTTCCCGGGAAGCTTCAACCCGCTACATGATGGGCACTTTAAACTTTTGGATCATGTTTTCAAAAACAGCGGTTTTGATCCCGAATTTCAAGCAGCTATCATCTTGAACATGGATGACGAACATGTTAAAAGGAAATTGTGGAGCCTGCCCCAAACCCCCAGCCGTTTATTTCTTGAACTGAAGCACCGCCTTGACCTTTCGCAGGAGGTTGTAAAGCACAATGGCAAATACTGTGACAGATACTGGGTCTGGGATAAGGACTTGAACGAATTCGATGTTTTCATCAGGGACTTGCGCAAGAAGCTTGTTGGACATACCACGATTGAGCTTTATGCCCTCGTAGGCCCTGATAACCTTTCGGTCACGAAAATCCCCCCCAGACCCGAGACGTGGTGCTGCAACCATCTCATTACCAGCGACATAGGGCGCGGAGTAGTTGATTATGTTGCTACTAACCCGATTTTTATGAAACAGCTGCCTGGTTGTACTAGGTGGGAAGGTACTCGTAGTAACATAGAGAAAGTTCGAAAGGTAATGGAAGAGAGGATGGCGGGCCAGGATGCTCGTGGTACGTTTCTTTTCATCTATCCTTACCTTCTTCATCTTTTGGCTCAACCCTCGAACTCCACCCCCTTGTCTTTTCTGCCGCCTCTGCTGTTGATTAGGTCATAACTGATACATGATGTAACAGAGATTCAAGCGAAAGTCAGCAAGGTAGTCGAGGATACTCAAAGCTCAGTTTATTGCCGCTTGGAAGGTGTGCCGGGAAGAGAGACCAAGATTGTCTTCATTCCACACCTTCCAGGTCCAAGGCGCCGTGGACACGCCGAAGCGGCCCGGGATGTGAGCAGCACTAGCATTCGCGAGGAGATTGCAGAATGCATGTTGAGACCATCAACCCACCCTTCAACCAATGCGAATAAATTAAGGCCGTATGGTGTTTCGAGTCCTATAGACATAGAGCTAGCCCGGTATGTCAAAAAAGAGGTTTTCAAAGTGATTTAAAGGGATCGCCTCGGCCGGGGAACTAGGGCGCGGTTATTAGAGCCAGGAAAAACTTGCTTGCTGTATCTAACGAGTTTGTTGTTTTCGTGGATCTGGGATTGGTGCTGGCCCCGTAGTCAGTCGAGCAACTTAGTATGCCACGACCACGTAACTAGATGAATGAGATTCATTATCTAACAGGACCAAGTTGACAAATGAAAAAATTTCTTGATCAAGTCAAACTGTGTGACATGCATTTAGTTGGTTAAATCTCAGGTACTAATTGCAATCAAGTTGTAATTCTGAGGTCTTTAGTATCTCGGGAGAGTCGATTATGGTGTTCGGAACGTGTTTGTCGGCAATCCGAACCCGTTGATGTTTGGGGGTTTGTCACCCCAAGTTTGCTCGATATGGCATTGAGCAGCAGGTCTATCTACTCGAGTATTTCATGGTTCTAATTGCCAAGTGTACGTCACAAAATAACACGCCCCGGTCTTCGCTATCTCTCGAATCATTCATAGCTGACTTGAGTATGCCAGGTTTCAACGAGATCGTTCAGCGCGATGTCACTTGGGGCTCCTTGAGTGTTGGCTTGATCACCTAGATGACCTCAATGCTTGGAGAGTAGATCCTACTCCGTGGTGTGGGCACTCTACGTTTGCAGAATGAGGCCGGAAACTACCAAGACATCCATAGGGCTCTCTATCGAGGCGAGAGTTGGACGGATGGGCCGCTCCATTCAAATTACAATGTTTTCAGTCGGATAGAGCACAGGCAGCAGGCATGGAGCACTATGGGAATTCAATCCAAACCTAGCCCCTTTATATCAAGATCCGGAACATGGCCCATTTCGGGCTTTTGAGACTGTGTACCCTCGAATCCGGGATACCTAGGCTGATAGATATCGTTATATCCGCGAATATCGCCGTCGAGGATATGCTTTCTGGGATGATACCTGACTCCGGAAGCACGAATTTCCTGACATGGGATGGGAGACGGACGAGACCTTGGATCCTGAAGAAGCATACTGGGAGCCCCAAATGCCTAATACCTCTACAGAAACATTGGAGATGTCGAGAACACGACGCAGCGAAATAGGGGTAAAAGGGGGAAAGGGGTTGGTGGAGCTTTTGATGATAAGAGCAAGGTTTTGTCTGCCACTGGAGGATAGATACTGAACGTCGCTTGCGGGTTGTAGGTTCCTGGTTTGATGAGGAGCGGAAAAGGTGGTATGCCTGGTATCGAGATGTGAGACTGCCCGGGCAGTTGGACGAGAGATTTCCTGGAGGGTCAACATGTTATTTCTTTGGCTATGCCTTTACGACCTAACACATGAAACGCGAGCAGAGATGTGTAAGGAGTGGTGGAAGTTTGTGTACGGAGATCTTAAGACCTCCATTACTTAATTTCTGATGTGTTCAAGAAAATACCATTTCATCAGAAGGTTCTCAGCCGCTGCTTCTCCCCGGGTCAGAGGAAACACACAAATGTTTTTCTTTGAGAACGCAGCACAAAATAGCCTTTAGTAAGATGAAGTAAAAGTCATTCTATTTTATCCTGTAGTTTTCTAGCATGCTACATAATCCAAAATAATTTCATAACAGTCATTAGTAGTGCTTTTTAAACCTCCATTCATGCCAAGATACCTATTTTGCAAACCCCCAAAGATAATGAAACCAACGCCTGAAGAAGACCCGCTATTATGTTCCATCTACCTTGCCTCATAAGAAACGCCCTGGTGACTTGCCCTTCTGAGTTCCAATTCCAACCAAAGCTTACTGGTCCGGCTCGAGTCTAGTGTAAATAGAACGCTGACGCCACTCGCGGCCATGCTGCATCACGAGGATCGGGATCGGCGCGAGTGCAAGCGTGATAAGGGCCAGAATCGTGAACCCCCACCCGTAGCTGAAGATGTCGATCAGGGGGGTGGCGCCGAGGGGGAGGAAAGTGCCCGCGAGGCAGCGGATCACCACCAGTCCCGTCATGGCGGAGGCGGAGTAGTCGCCGAACGCGTCGACAATGTAAGCGGCCAGCGGGATCTCGACGGCCAGCATGGCCATACCGATCAATCCGACAGAGATCAGGACCATGGAGAGAGGGAGTTTGAGCTCCGCAGCCCAGCCGTAGAGGGCAATGGTCAGGGGAAGGGCGAGAGCGCCGAAGATGCAGATTGGGAGTCGGAATTCGGGAAGGCCGATGCCACCGTTGGCTGCCTTCATCGTAGCGTAGATCTTATCGAGGGCGAGATTGCAAAGCATAACGCTTGCAACAGATCCGATGCCTGAAATTGAGTTAGTGAGATGAATCGTGCGCCTAAGGGGTCAGGGTATCTTACTGAATGAGAATAAGGAGACGCCGATCTGAGGAGCGGACAGGCCGTAGATGTTCTGGAGGATGTCGGGCATCGTCGTCGTGACGTTGTAGTAGTGGGCATACGCAATCGCACCAGGGAGGGCGAGGGCGAGCAGAATTCCAGAGCTGCTGAGGATAGCCGCTGGTCGAACAATCGACTCAATTAGTCCACTTTGACTCTCGAACTTGATCTCTACGACTTCGTCGTTAGCCTCGAGCCTCGCAGCTTGTCGGCTAGCCTTGTGCAGCAATCGTTGCTTCTTCTTGATGATGGCCGCGTGGTACGTCTCCTTCAGGCAAATGATGAAGAGAACCGCGCATGAGGAGGTGAGAACGACGTTCATCCAGATCACCCATCGCCAGTGGAGGCTCTCGGCGATGTAGCCGGAGAGTGCCGGTCCAATGGCACCGCCAATAAGAGGCGCCAGCATGACCAGACTCATGGGTGATCCTCGCTGCTCCGGCTCAAAGATGTCACCGACAATAGCAGGGCCGAGGACGTTGGAGGTGACGGCGAGGCCGGACAGAGCGCGGGAGACGATCATGACAGGCGCCGTCTGCGCTAAGGCTCCCAACGCTGTGGCCATGACGAAGAGCACGCTGCAGATGTTGATGACTGGGTAGCGGCCGTACATCTCAGAGAGAGGGGCGATGACTAGGGGACCAGCAGCCTCGCCGAATTCCCAGATGGTGACGAGTAGTACGGAGGCATATCTGTTTGGTTGGCCATCATTCAAGTCCTCGATGATGCGGCTGGCAATTGGCATGGGCGAGATGCAGTTGAAGGTTCTATTCATTAGGTTAGCTACACCTCGATCGACAGTGAGGTTAAGGCAGGTAATTCTTACACTGTAAAGGCCATGAAGAACAGCAATGATGTGACTAGCCACTTGAAGCTGCTGGGCCATTTTTGAGGATTCTCATAGTCGCCTACCTCCTCGACCTTGGAGATGGAGATGGTCTTGTGCAGGTCATTGGGGAGATCTGAAGCCCTGAGCAAGGGCTCTCGCTCATCAACGGTTCGCAAGGTCATCCTGGCTGGGTCATTCACAAGAGATCAAATTGACGAAGAAGAAGAAACAATAGATGGGGTCCTCCAATGATATAAGACGAGCAGTGGCGGACAAGTGGGCAGAGATTTCGCGGGGGAGCGTGATCTCAGGTGGGTTCGGGTTCCACCTGCACACCGAGTGGACCGCTGTAGGTTGGACATGCAGATGCAAGGCAATGAGACGAGGAGCACAGGAAGATGCTGGTGTGCAGGCGGGGGTAAATTGGGGCCTGTGTCTCTGGATGACGTTGTGGCCAAAGAAGAGGCGGTGTTGTTGGGTTCAAGACTCTCCTTTTTGGCCCTTTCTCTCCCCCTTCTCCCTCCACGGAAACCCACGAGCACACGAGCATCTCAGAGCTTATCAACAGAAATACAGGGCCGCGCCCTTTGACTGTACGGACATGGCATGGGCGTACAGGGGTTCGTGCTGCAGCCACCAAACCGTCTAGGCAAAGCTGCGGAGGGGTCTAAGACACGGCTTGCCAACAGGGCGCGTTCGACAAGGCGGGCTCCGAGCGCCCAGAACTCTCCAGAGGCGTCAAGATCTACTGCCACCGGAGACGGCCGGTCATGTGGAAAGCGTAAAAAAACTCACAGCCAACTAATACGGGCTTCCCGCCTGGGCTCGCGGCTACCAGCGGTTGCTCGCATCAATCGATGCCCTTCTATAGCCGACCCTGGTCCTTCCCATCCAGCTGCTGCGAATGAAAGACTGTCTTTGTTTTGACTACAGTTCGTTTCGGGGCAATTTTGGCATGCATGTCGAACATGCGGTAACGTGATGGGGGGCAGATCCCACATTCCTGCAGGGGGGCCAAACCAATCACGGGGGTTGAATCACCGCTCGGGACCTGTATTAATAAGAATGGATGAAAAATTCTCAGGCCGGTGGGAAGGGTTGCATCGCCACCGTCCTGCAGCCAGGCTTGCCAAGCAGTGGTAAGTTGATGCATGTTGTAGCACGGGAAGGGAATTATCATCCGGAAATGACATCACATCACGAGAAAGCATTGATATTAATCTTCCGTGGTCCGATTCTGTTTTGCCGACGGGAGTTGTGTCTGGTGCATGCATTGACGCATTTCCCGTGGTGTTTCTGGTTTCATTGAGGGTGTGAATGCCTTCATTTTCTCTACTTGCCTAGGCAGCCCCTGACTTGCTCAACTAACAGGCGCAAGCCCGCCAACACTTGCCATGATATTATCAGAAATGTATTAATGCAACTGAAGGTCATAAGTCATCAATTCCTCCACAAGATGTTTACTATTATCAGTCAAAACAGATCCTATCCAATCATAGATTCTTGATGTAATCAAACAACAGTGCCAAATATTAACAAATTTCTCTATAAATTCAAAATCTCAACAATAAACATTCACGCCTTGCGACCTATATCCCAGGTGAATTGGTTGCCAAGGCGAAAGGTTGGCCGGCGCACTGGAGCCGGCGTGATTTTGTTGTACAGAGTCTTGGTTGTGGCGGCGATTCGCCTGTAGTACAGGACGATGAATGCCGCGAGCGTTGATCCGAAACCCGTCACAACAAACATCCAGATGTCTGTGGATACGTACATCTTTCTGTCGTTGTCTAGCTGGGTGAAGTTCATCCCCCAAAAGCCCTGCAAGGTCACAATCAGCACGGGGAATTGTCACGAATTGGTTGCTAGATGCACCTACCGCAACAAAGGTGAAGGGCAGGAAGAAAAGGGTCAAATGAGTCACGAATTTGGTCAATCCCGTAGACTCATTTGATTCCTTGAGTTGATAAACGCTGACCATGTTGTATGCCTAGACACGACGTCATTAGTAAAGAATATATCTGGCTGAGAGCAGTCGTGAATTCTCACCATCTGAATTTCATTCTCAAGTCGTGCCACAAAGGCATCGGATCGTAGCTTGAGGTTGTTGAGAAAGACGTTAGAGAATCGGATGCCAGCAACGATGTTCCTGGTATTCATGGTCGCAAGACCCAGCCCCGATCCAGGACTCATCAGCCTTGTTTCAATATCGCGGAGGGTTTCTTCGACGGTCTTGGAAGCCGCTTGAAGCGTTTCGCTCATATGAATCGAATGACGAGATAGCTCATGCATGTTAGTATACTTCTTCGTGATCTTTTCACTCTCTCCCTTCATTTCGATGGCGATAACATCCTCGATGAATCCTTCTCGAGCCTGAATGGTAGGACGTTAGAACTGGTTTGATATCCGCCAAAGGGAAATATTGGAGAATGCTCTGGAATTCCGAACGCAGGATCAAACACATACCTTTTCAATGTTTCTGACTGGTTCCCGGAACCCCCAGAGCGCGGAATCATATTCCCAAATAACCACCTGCAGGAAAGCATCATAGATGGCGAGCGGGTTATCCTTGATGTCTGCCGGAGAGTAATTTTTCAACGCGTCTGAGATCTTGCCCTCTAATTTTTGACAGTCATCATAGCATACTACCACACAGAATACTTTGCCGTCCTTGGGATTCTTAGCCCATAGGATGCTGAACGACAAGAACAGCCAGGAATACGTCCACTTGTTGTTTGCCTGCGCCACGACCTTGATCAAAAACCGGCCCGCGTAGCCTAATATGCGTGTGAGAAAAACTCTCCAAATCCAAGTAAAGGGAATCTCACTTTGAAGATCATGGTCCTCGGGATGTGGGACGTGTCGGCTGATGAGGAACCCGTTGGAGTCCCATGCCTTGTGCTGTAAGAAGAAAGGCGGCAGGTGAAGACTGCGAGTGAGTTCGTTGCACAAATTTTGATCATCGCCAATAACGCCTGATTTCTTCTCGTCTTTCGGATCACGGCTGATATGAGGGAGAAAGCTAGACATGTGTTAGGCAGATGATGGAGACTGTCTGTTCGTTTCTTGCACATACTATAGCTGGAGCTCATCAGCCTGTAATCGCAGTCAGTGAGATAATCCAAACTACTGATTGAAGGTTTTCCACTCGCCTTTGCCTGTCCAGAACCAACGCCGTGATCCTGGAGGGCTGTATATGTTGTTGGGTGAGCACCTTGGCCAGCTCGCTGTGCATCGCTCAATTTGGTACTTGGCAGCCACGTTAGCCTCAGTGTTAGTTCCATTGTTGGCATGAATGCTGTAGGCTTGGGTATCTCACTTCAAGGATATGCGCTGGACCGTGGGCTCATCCAGGGCAGGTTGGCTGGGCGGTGGCATATTCGCCAGCCTTGTTGGGGGCATTTGATGGGTTCAGCAGCGCGTCAGGGGCTGATCTCTGGCGTTTCGGATCAAATATTACAGGCTCTCACTGTTGGTCGATCTCCCGACGGATAGAAGCGAGGTTCCCATGCCCAATGTTGTCGTTGGCCGGCGGGCGGGGGATTTTTCAACTCTGTGGAACACGCAGTAATCTGATCGATTCAGCTCAGCCGCCTTGAGCGTCGAGCGAAAAAGCCTGACTGGTGGCTGGGTCGAGCTGGGGTCGAGCTGCATGCATCGTGCATATTAATCACGTGCAGCCCTCGTGATGCTCAGCTCAAATGTGAGGACTGCAGCAACCGATGCACTTGTAGCACAAATGTGCTCCTGATGCCCAACCGAGCGCAATATGCACTTCATAGCTGTGCGTAATGAAGTCATCTTGTGCTTGAACGGGCTTCTGGCGTTGCAGACGCGATCTTTCATAACAAAAGGATGTGCGGTATATTTCAGCAGGGGTTTGGACTTGGCGGAGTTGCAAGTTGTTGATCGAAATCAGTCACTTTCACCGATTTTCAATTCCCAACAGCCCCCCCAACCTCGATTCTCTTCTACTGCTCTCCCCTGATGGCTTTTTATTTTTATTTTTATTTTTATTTTATTTTTTTTTTTTTGGAATAGACGCCACCTTCATGTTTTTTCATTCTTTTTTTCGCTGACATTGATGTCTAGGCCGCTTCCGAGTTCACGAATGCTGAGCTACCCTATACGGTGATCTCCCATCGAAATTTAGTTGGCTCGCTGTGAGCAAATACTTGGATCTATGCTTCTGAATAGGATGAAATTATTACAGTAAGTAATAATATGAGATAAGGAGTCAGTTTTCTCAATACTTCGTAACCCCACTCTGCCAGTTGATAAACAATGCTATACGCCGCTTCCACACTTCGAGAATCTAGCTCCCAATTCCTTGCCAAATAACAGTTCGGGCGATTTTAGAATGGCACATTGCAACCCTTCAGTGGAACAATGAGAAGATAATCATGCGTTTCAGTACAGCCTTCAGTTCCCTGCAGGGATAATATCGCGTTGAAGTTGGTGACTCTTCTATACGTCCCTCGGCTACTGCTTTTCGGAACAATGATCAGAACCCCGATGTTCAACTACATAAAATGGGGCTTCTAATCCCCCTCGCAGACTCTTTTGCAATGGAAGAGTGTTGAATTATCTTAATATGATTGTATCTACCTTATGGGAGCTGAAGCCGCGACCGAAAAGTCTCTGGGACATAAGATGCTCGGTTAAAGCAAGATGCTAACGTTAGTTCTCATCTAGGCTGGAAGAAAGAAGAAATGCCTAGGCTCGTAAAAAGATACAGTTTCCCTAGCCTGCGTGAACCCATACGAGTAATCCCTAGTACAAATTATGTCTTCCGTGAAAATGTTGCATGTATCTGGTATTAGTCCCATAGTCCACTCCCGCCCTCTCGCAACCCGCCACTCCACAGTAGGAATGAGAGTACCTGTCGTTGTGGTCCCTCCAGCTTTTGAAACATTTGTTATGGATCTTACAAGATTGGGGATATGATTGACGATGAGCTTGCTTATCTTCCCGCGTCGCGAATCTTTCTCTACAACGCCCGCACTTGGCTGATTTCTTGTGACTGCCGTCGGCACCGCTGGTTGGCATGACAATCTTGCCGTTCGGCGCGTTGTGTATGGCAAGGTTGTTGGTGTCGGCTACATTGGCCGGCATTACAATCTTGCCGGTAGGTGCATTGTATATTGCAATGTTATTGCTGTTGGTAGAACCTGGTGGCACGGAAACCTGGCCTCCCGGTGCGTTATGTATGCCAAAGCTGTTGTTGTTCCATGCATGATCTGCACCGATAAGCTGGTTTCCGTTAGAAGTGCCATGATGATAATTATCGACTCCATTGTAGTTTCCATGCTCGGTCCAGTCGTTTGCAATAGGGTTGGGTTCGTTGAAGGCAACATTGGTGTAGCCGTAGACTGCGTTATCGTTTCTATGGTCATACCCGTTGGTTTCGTCACGAGTGCGATGGTGGTTCCTGTGGCTCCTATCATGGTTCCCCCTACTGCGCTGCTTCGTAGTATTAAATTTGCCGGGCTCACTGTGTTTCGTCGTCTTCTTGCCGCCGCTTGCCCCTGTTGGCATGTCGACTGTGCCGTCGTTGTATATTGCAATGTTATTGCCGCCACCAATATCTGTCGGTATGATAATAGTGCCTTCGTTGCAAATAGTCGTTATATGCTGACCATTGACAGTTCTGTTGGTGAAATTTCGTAGCGCACGCTGCGCTCCGGCAGGGATTTGAGAGGAGTTGTTCGGCATAATGTCTGGTGGTTGAGAGTGCGATAAAATCGAGAATGAGATTAGTGTTTTTGTCGAGAGCAGTGAAAGTAACACTCAGCATTTCATCCTACTAATAGGCCTGGAAACAGGCAGCAAAGCGGCCTGAATCGACCGAAGAGTGTGAGCGCATTTGTAAATTGACATACCGGCGTCGCGACAAATGAATAAGATAAGTGTTTGGGTATTTGCGAGTTCTGCCCGATATAAAGCAACAGAGCTGCCATCAGCCAATTGACCAGGGATGTCCTGCAAGCCTTGGGCTCGCTTACAAAATTGACTTTCCTTGTGACACAGGGTGTCATGATTTCATGCGTGGGAGACCAATAGACGGTCCGCCTCGGTGAGACGCAACGTTGCACGTGAACGTTTTGGGATGCCAGGTCAGCGTCTTGGTGCCCAACCAGAGAGACAAAACACCACTGGTTGTCTATCATTCCAAGGACGCCTCATCTTCCTTTAGGATGCCAAAGAGATACAGGGCGACGAGCTACCCACGCCGGCGGTTGGCTACGAGCCTGTATCGGCATTAAATGATGAGCAGTTAGTTATCTGACATGTTTTCTTCGCGCTCTGTTTCCCTAAAAAGATTATTATCCGACCGAGATATTCGGAAACTGTAAACTGATAGGATGAATCACGCTTTGGGGCAAGAGATGCGAAACATTCTCTAATGTTTGATTTGATTTGATTTGATATGATAAATGCAACTTCAATATCTAGCTCTATCCCAAGTACACAATAGCCAGCGCAATTTCTATTGTCCATTTGTAACATTTTCAAGAATAGGGAAACCGTTGTCATCAAAGTACACGGGTAACCCGGTACGGAATGAATGCTGTAAGGCGGTGCAAATCTTACCCGCCTCGAAAGCATCTTCGGCAAGACACGTCAAAGGCTTGTTGAAGAGAACGGCGTTGGCGAACTCAGTAATGTCGGTAAGGAAGGTTTCTGGGAAGAGTTGGAAGGCGTCGGGCACTGTGCGCTTGCGAATTCCGTGCTTGTCGCGGATCTCAACATTGCTCACGCCGCTGACGATGGAGTGTGCCTTTGTGCCACAGACGCGGGTTGAATCCTCGAAACCGTTTGTTGTAGTTCTGGCGAGATGCGTGGTCCAGATCTTGCCGTTGGAAAACTCAACTAGGCCATACGCATTATCCGCATCGCCGAACGCAGCCAGGTCGTTGTAGACGGCTCGCTGGCCCATTGCAACGACTCTTTTGACTTGCTTCTTAGGGTTTTCAAGACCCGACTTGACATCAAGCAGATACCGACCAGTGTCAATCTGTTGTAGAAAATGCCAGTTAGCAAATGTTTGGTGCCCGCCCGAAGAAGGTAATTTAAAACACAGCGCTTACATGATGGATGCCCATATCAAGAAAAATACCTCCAGAGTGTGCTGCAAATGCTACGAAGTTACCTAAATTGATGGAAGAATCAAGGTTAGTACATGTCGTATAATGAACAGAAAATAGTGATTAGGCTCTGACCCGCAGGATCTTGCACATCGCTCATAAAAGTCTCAACGGCGTGGACATCACCAAGTTCGCCACTCTCAACCAAAGCCTTCGCCTCACGGTAAGACTTGTCATCTACAGATAATTAGCCTCGCCGACTCTCCAATTTAGTTTCGCTAGGGGAAGAACAGAAGGTTTTAGCATGTACTTACATCGGCGTGTGAAAGGGACCAGAAACTTGAGATCAGGCCGGGATGAAACCTTCTCGATCACGGCGGCTGTTGTAACAACATCCACAGAAATGGGCTTTTCACACATGACATGTAAACCCAGATCAGCAGCCTTGATAATCAGGGGAGCATGGGTAGCAGTTGCAGTGCAAATGAGAATGGCCTCGGCTCCGCTGTTCTTCAAGCATTCGTCAGGGTCGGTGAAATGCTGGACGCTACTAGGGAGGTTTTCTGCGGCCCATTTGTCAGTGCCGGGCTTAGTATCGCAGACGGCGACCAGTTCAATTAGAGGTTGTTGGTAGGCAAGGATATTGGCACGAATAACACCCAGGCGGCCCAAGCCGAATAGGGCAAATTTGAGGCGACGAAGTTCAGCAACCATTGTGGTGATGTCCGATCAACAGTGATCTTAGTTTTTAGACTTCGCGGGGCGATATTGTTGGCAAAAATGGCTGACTTGTGACGTTTAGGGAATGAGTGTTAGGGGATGGGTGATAGAGGTGAGAGTATGACATAGACGAGCGGTTGTGCATGTGATATATAATGATTGGAGTATTGATATGATTCGGGGAGCGTAAATAGCGATCTCAGTAATCTAGGATTGGTTTAGCCATTCTCATCATGAGGGAATTGGTGACCCCCGCCCCGAGTTTGAATTACAGCCTCTTGGGGGTGTGTCCACTTGAACATGGATTTTTCCCTCTAGGAAGCAAAGCAAACACTTGGGGGAATTTGGCGGCCCCTAAGTTTCGAAGAATCGTCAATTGTGGCAAATAGATTCCTAGATCGCGACATTGAGACTCTGGAAAAAGAAATTCTCTCCGCGAGACAACAAAGTTCCCCTGCGGGCAATAATGCTCCAAGGCGAACATGTCCTTGGAGTCCACTGATCGTTTGTTGTCTCCTCACAACCAGCCTAACAGCAGCCAAAAAGAAGGGTTTCGGCTGGACCCTGTATTACCTGGGAAAATAGATGGCAAACCACCAAGTCAGGCAAAAATCGGAGAGAAAGTCGTGGGGTTAGAGCCTATCTCGGAGATTCCACTACCAAGACAAGCACGAGGTCGCCGACTCGACACAAGCGTGTGATTGAAACTGTTTGTTTACCAATTGCAAACTACCCAAATAGGAGATTTACCGCCGATGTGCGGAGATACCAGGCACGTGATACCCCAGAGCTGCCCCGGATTTGTGACAACATCAGCCAGACTTGTCAAGTGCATTGGGAAAATGTGCTGTTCCGTCAAGGTAGGGTGTGAAAAAGCCGAATGCACTTTCTCTAGGAAATTGCATCCGGGTAACAGAATAAACACCCACCCGTTCTCAATAACCTCTACAGCATCGATTGGCCTGGTGGGGTGAGCTGAGGAAGTCGGGCAGAGTTTCCATTTGCGGTAATTGCCATACTTGAGAATACCACGCAATATGCAATAGTCAGACATTGACAGGTGGGCAGGGTAATGCAAAACGTACGATGGACATACGAGAGGCAAAGAGTTGAGTGCTAGTACAAGCATTGCCCTTTTTTAACCTTTTTGCTACATGTGCCATCCTTCAACTCTATAAGAATACCTCGAGACTCAGCGTCAACAGGTACGACTTTATCACCAACTCTACCTTTGACATCTTCGTTGTCTCAAGCCAATCTAAGAACACAGCGAAATGGCTTCTACAGTGGTCCAGTCTGTCTCTGTTATCGAAGGCCCTGCACTCGACGCCAAGTCAGAGGTGACCGTGACACATCATGAGATCCCCACGCCCCCCGTTGCAGATGATTTCATGTATGACTTCAAGTATAACCATGCACTCCCCACCACCGATGTTCTTGGTATGGAGATCCCGTCCAACTGCAATGCTCAGATAGAAGCCGAGGGGATAGTTAAGGATCTTTCAAATGCCATGGGAGCCGGAGACGCCCAAGCTTTCACAGACTTGTTCCTTGAATATGGTAAGTCGACATCTGTCTTGAAGCTTTGATTCTAGAACGATGGAACAATCACAAAACTTGAATTCCAATCGGTCCTAACCCATTCTCATTTAGGCGTATGGCGTGACAAGCTGTCTTACACATGGGATTTCCGCACTTTTAACTTTCAACCTGCCATTCTGAAAGCTGCAAGCGACTTGTTCCCCCAAACAAAGGCCCGAAATTTCAGATTCCTCGCCCCTGCACCCAAGGTTGACAGGCCTTACCCCGACTATGCTCAGCTGCAGTTCGTTGTGTCTTTCGAGACAGAGATTGTTGAGGCTTCTGCTGTCATCAACGCCGTGCTCACCAAGGAAGGATGGAAAATTTACACCATGCACACTGTCGCCGAGGAACTTCTCCAGTTTCCCGAACTTCCTCCAGCCGATGGGCATATGACTGGTTTAATTAGCTGGGAAAAGCAGAGAGCTCAAGATGTAGACTCTGCGAACCCTGAAGTCCTCATCATCGGCGGTGGTCAAAAGTAGGTTCCTATTAATGCCGTTCGCTCCTCAGTCAGTGTATCGCTAACCTTTGGCTCTCGTGATGAAGTGGACTGGCTATGGCAGCTCGTCTGAAAGCGCTAGGGATTGACAACTTGATCATCGAGAAAGATGAAATCGGTGACATCTGGAGGAAGCGTTATGAATACCTTTCCCTCCATTTCCCCCACTGGCCTGATGCTTTGCCGTACTTCCCTTACCCTAAAGGCTGGCCGACTTACACTCCGGCTCAGAAGCAGGGTCTGTACATGCAGTGGTACGCTTCGGCTCTGGACCTCAACATCTGGACCAAGTCTACCATCACAGACGCTAAGCAAGATGAGGATGGCAACTGGAACATCACAATCAACAAAGAAGGCAAGGATACACGTGTGCTTCGCCCCAAGCAACTAATTGTAGCCACCTCACTTTGTGGTCTTCCTTCGATGCCCACCGTGCCGGGCATGAATGACTTCAAGGGCGAGATTCGACACTCTACCGCACACGACTCCTCCAGGGGTTTCAAAAAGGTCTGCGTGGTTGGGACCTCATCCTCCGGCTTCGACACCGCCTTTGATTGCTCTCGTCGCGGAATTGAAGTCACACTCCTTCAGAGATCCCCAACATATGTCATGTCGCTGACCCATTCGGTCCCTCGTGTTCTCGGTGCCTATGCTCCAGACCCCAAGACAGGCAACCTACCTGTTCTCGAAGAACAAGATCGTCTGTTCTTCTCCACTCCCGTGGGTCCAGGAGAAGAGCTCGGCAGACGTAATGCCAAGGTGCTCGAAGACCTGGATAAGCCTATGCTTGATGCACTCAACGCTCGCGGTCTCCGTACATGGCGTGGTCAGCGAGGCACCGGCAACGCAACGCTTGGACAGACTCGCAACGGCGGCTTCTACTTTGATGCTGGTGCTTGCGAGCACATCATTAACGGCAAGATCAAGGTGGAGCCTGGCTATATTGAGAGCTTCACAGAGGACAAGGTAATTTTGAATGGTGGCCGCGAGCGGGACTTTGATCTAGTCGTCTTTGCCACGGGATTCACAAACACGATCGAGTCTATCCGGGGTATTCTTGGTGAAGAAATCGCTAGTAGGGTTGGTCCTATCTGGGGTATCGATGAGGAAGGTGAGGCAAAGACCGCCTTCAGAGAATCCGGGGTGAAGAACTTGTGGATAACCGTTGGGTTCTTGCCCCTAACTCGTTATGTATCTAAGTTGATTGCTCTGCGACTCAAGGCGTTGAAGGAGGGCATTTCTCCTTCACCATATAAGATTTAGATTAGACCAGCAGTTTCTTTTTGGCCATTATGAGTTGTCTTGATTTACTGAGCTTTTTACACTCTTTCGTTTTTGATCGATACCAACAATGATGTTGCTGCTGGGGTAGCCATACAAGCATATTGTCATGTGATACACACACCATGGGTGTCCCCTCTGATAAAACCGGTCTAGAACTCCGGAAAGTTCTGATTTGGCAGATTAGTTGGCTGCTCCTAATTCGATTTTACGCCACCATGGTCAAGTTGATAGCAAATTAGTCTCGAAACTAAACTTTGGGCAAGGCATGAGATGCACTTTCCCGTCCCTGCGGACTATAAGTCTATTACTTATGCTACAGGCACCTCTTTATACAAATTCTCAAACTAAATAGAATCGAGACTTGAGAGCGCAAGCCTTACTCTCACTTTTCGTCGCAAGCTATGAAGACAGTCTTCGGAGACCTACAAAATGAATTTTCGGACAGGAATTCGATCTCATAGAAGAGTAAGAAATACCCACACTAGCTCTATTAACTTCCTTTCTATAATAAAAAATTCCTTTTGGGAAGAATTCCAATCGTGGACATATTGAAATGCTGAAGAAGCATTACCTACGCCGTTAGTGACTTGATTATATGCCGGGCGTGCTAAACGCTGAAAGCTTTCTGCTCCTGGATCTGAGGCTGTACCACATAAGGTCAGTTGGTTTCTACGAATCAGTGGATCGTACGACTATTTCCCTCCATTGCTCATTGTGGGTGGCGTTAGGCATTCGAGATAATCTCTAGATCCGATCTGCCTCGTAACCCCACAAGGCCGCCGACATTCGATGCTTTAGCGCCGGCGAATTCTCTACCTTTTTAGTAGTTTGTGCCTGGACTAACGCAGATCACCTCCTCCCCAATGTATGGTGGCTGGATTCTTAATGGACCACCCCTCACGTTTTGAGTGCTCACAGTCGGCGAGTATTTCCCAAATTCGGTAGTTGATGGAGTGGATTTCAGCTTTCAGCTTTCAGCTCCAGCAGTCATTTCCATGTGTAAAGTCATTAAAGGCTAAGCGGGCGCTTGTTCAACAAGCTGCGTCAAGGGCAAGGGGAGAAATGCCTAAAGCAGTATTCGTGCAGGGAAATACTACCTGGAACTGAGATGTAGGTATTGGCCAACTTTGGTCAATCTCGATTAGGGCGAGATTTCCTAAGATGGAGTCTGGAGGAAAGGGTTAGACAGGGCCTGTGTGTCTCCTTTTCCCCGCCCTTGGGTAACGTACAAGACAACGGACGAGAAATTAGTCTTGACAAAATTAATCCGAGTCGATGTAGTTCGGGCTTTAAATCACGACGACCCCGAGTCAAAAGTGATAAGTGAACATCCAGATGCCAGACTGTTCGACTTATCAACTTACCAATATACCTGTTGAGTGCAACCAGATCTTGGGCCATTCTTTCTACTCCAAAATGGCTCCAGCTTCTCACTTCAAGCTCAACACGGGAGCAACCATTCCCTCAGTCGGTCTCGGTATAGTTTCAAACTCCCAGTGCAATGAAATAATCACACTACTAACAACTATGAAGGAACATGGCGATCGGAACCTGGTGAGGTTCGGGGGGCTGTTACTTTCGCCCTCAAGCAAGGATACCGCCATATTGACGCGGCGCTGTGTGTTTCTCCCATATCGTCGCAATTTGAGAAATTTCCCTGGCTAACCACCACATAGGATTTACGGTGGGATATTATCATCATTTGACCCAGTCCTTGGGAGACTCATATCAAGACCCCAAGCTAATAAGATTATTTTGGTCTCTAGGAAATGAACATGAGGTCGGACAGGGCATTAAAGACAGCGGTGTTCCCCGTGAAGAGATTTTCTTGACCAGCAAGCTTTGGAACACTCACCAGCCTAATGTCGCAGAGGGACTCAAAAAGTCTCTTGATGCACTAGGCACAGACTATCTCGACCTATACGTATGTGAATCAGCATAACCAACGTTCTATAATTTCTATGCAATTCAAAACTGACAGTCGCTAAGCTTATTCACTGGCCTGTTCGCTTGGTCCCTGTAAGTAGAATATCCTATCTCTCCTTGGGTATAATTGCGCATCTTCATTTGTAAGAATATTGCTAACCTATGTAGAATGAGACAAGCGAACTCCTTCCAGTTAACCCGGACGGTACCCGATCTGTCGACAGGTCGTGGGATCAGTCCGAGACTTGGCGCCAGATGGAGGAAGTGTACAACTCTGGCAAGGTGAAGGCCATTGGCGTGGCTAACTGGTCTATCCCATATCTAGAAGAACTACGCAAGACCTGGAAAATTGTTCCCGCCGTCAATCAAGTGGAACTACACCCTTGCCTCCCCCAACATAAGCTGAGAGAGTGTTGTGCCAAGTATGGCATTCTCCTCGAAGCATACTCTCCACTTGGATCAGCTGGTAAGTGTTATCTTATTTGTCGCGTGGTGTTCTCAGACTAATTGGCAATTTTTCTCGTGTATAGGTGCTCCTCTCATGTCTGATGATGATATTCAAGAAATAGCTAAGAAGAACAATGTATCGCCGGCTACGGTGCTGATTAGTTATCATGTCAATAAGGGAGCAGTAGTTCTTCCCAAGTCGGTTCACGAGAAGCGGATTGTGAGCAATAAAGAGGTTGTGGAACTGTCACAGGAAGATCTGGATCTCCTAGACGGCTTGGCTGCTAGGGGTAAGGCGAAGCGTATCAACACTCCATTGTTTGGCTGGGATCTTGGATTTGATGACTGGTATGGACCAGTGAGCAAGAAAGTCTGATAAAGTATTCTCATATACCAATGCATCATATTGTGCTGCAATAATACTCAACCTTGACAATTTATTACCATTTGAAGCTATTTTCTCGAGATATGGCGACTTGTACTGGAAAGTTTTGATATGGAGGCACTGTTGCGGTCTTTCTCACATCTCAATTTGATACTAGTACTCTCGCCGACGCTGGATATTCCTTTGGCATTTAGAACAATATCAAGCCGTTACCCTGGGATCTCACGCCAACCCCACTGGTAAAAACAGTGAGCTGGCTAGGTACGCAAGAGGCGTTTTAGCTATCCATTTAAATACCAATCGAGCAGATGAAGCTTCGTGTCTGCTAAACTTCTTTTATCTTCTAATGCACATTGCTCCTTTAGAATCAACATTGAAGGTCACATAGTTTATCGAAATCAAGTATTATCACCCAGTGTTGCGTCTGCTTACCGAATTCACATCATGTAGCCTTTTTAGTAGTGCGCCTACAAGGAATGTGGTTTTCTGGTTCAACAAATCCATACAATCATCAGTGTGTATGAGACAAGATCGAGATGTTAATGTGTGATGGCGGAAATGTCGCGAGGTGGCGGTGATGTCAGTTTGCCAAGAAAGGCGACTCAAATCGCGATGGAGAGATCAGAAAATTGTGTCTGCCAATGTGCCTGTCATTGTATGTGTGCTATTGGTAGAGTGAATGTTCAGCTGAAGGATCTTTTTGGGATTCAGAAACCACTAGGCCGGCTGGTGTGCGACCATCAACCACACGAAACGGGCAGTATGCAGTATTATTTCAGCCCTTCGGTTCCGAATATGAGTGATTGGTAATTGCGTGCCAATTTCAATTCGTTTTAGCGCTGACGTCCTGATAAAACCGCGCATCAGGATGCTATTGCTGCAGGTTGCCATATCCAGATGCAACAGTGAACCAACAGCATAACCCATATTTAGAAACGGGTGGCTGTGAAATGTGACTCTCAGTCCCTTTACAAAAGGCCCGCACCTCATTCCCTCGGGAAAAGCTCACTATCTCATGAAATTTACTCTCTCACCAACAATTACCAAGTAAACTGCAGTAGATCAACATGTCACCAACTAAGACCTCAACCTCAGCCGACACCCCCATCCCATCCATTGAGTCAGACTCTTGGGTCCGAGACTCATCAGAAGAGACAGAACCTTCGGTCAGGCGCTTGAGGACTCCATCTGTATCCATATCCCCTCCGCCTGATGCCTCATCAAATGGGGTTCGTTCAGGGAGCCTGGGGCTGGAATCACAGATGCAAACCGTGCGGCTCGCAAGTGAAGACCAGAGGGGCCTCAGCGCTGGCCTCGCAGACCTGCTTCACGCTGTGAATGCCGTCGAGCGTGAGCCTACTCAGCCCGTTGCAACAACCCCAGCTTCACGTCGGGATCCGAGCACACCTCGACGAGCCAGACGCCGCTCCGGGCGATCGCCATCTGCATCCTATAGTACACGCCACGATGTCCATGACGAACCTCTTCCCGAAGATCTATTCCATTCGCCAGCCTTTCAGCAGGGTTTGCGTGACGCAAAGAGACTCACGGCCGACCTCAAGACTGTGCTCGATGATGCGCCATTGCTTCACGATCACGAATCGACAATTTCCAAGCTTCATGAAGAGGCTGTCAAACTATCGTCGTTTGAATATCCCACCAGTCGAAGAATCGGCTTTGTTGGTGACTCTGGCGTCGGTATGTTCGGCGCGCACATTTTGGAAAATGTATGGATGTTGACTCGACTGTGTTCCAGGAAAAAGTAGCTTGTTGAACTCCCTTCTTGATTATAAAGATCTCGCTAGAGCTGTAAGTTAAACGCTATTTGTCTCTCTCTCTCTCTCTCTCTCTTTTCTTTTTCGCATCCTTGTATATCTAACAGCGAGAAGAGCAATAGCGGGGAGGCTTGCACATGTGTTGTGACCGAATATCATTATCACGAGTATGACCACATGGATGTCCAGGTGGAGTTATTCAGCACTCAAGAGCTTAATGAGCAGCTAGAGCGAATGCTCGAGGACTTCCGTCACTACTCTTTCCACGCTGACGAAATGACAACAGCCGAGGAAAAGAAAGCGGCAAAAGATAGGGCTAATGTTGCCAAAGATACTTTCAAAGCAATGTTCCGAGGCCGGATGAACAACGACTCATTTCTCCTTCAAGGATCTCAACGTGAGGTACTGCAAACATTAGTCCGCTGGGCTGAGGAGCAGAGGCCGTCACAGGCAGTGACATCCCAACGTAACCTCAGTCTCGAGCAATGCTCGGACGCATTGTTCGTCCTGTCCTCAGAACGGTTATCTCGAAGCGGACCCGCCATCTGGCCGTTCATCAAGACAATAAAGTTCGTATTGTCTATCAATAATTCTCTTCATCGTAGTATTCTGCTAAATTTACTTCTAAATAGGGTCTTTTTAAATGCCCATGCCCTCAAACAAGGTCTCGTTCTTGTCGACCTCCCAGGTATGTTGGACACAACGCCACACGCTCTGCGTTCTAGATTTCCAGAACTGACTGTGAGTTTAAAGGGCTGCGTGATTTAAATTCGGCACGGAGATGCATAACTGAGCGATACATCCTTGAATGCAATGAAATATTTGTGATTTGCAATATCGGTCGAGCTGTGACCGATGAGGGGGTTCTTCACGTGTTCAACCTCGCCCAGCGGGCACGGCTGAGGAATGTAGGCATTGTATGCACTCGTTCTGAGGTAAGCGTTGAATCAGCCTTCTAAATGGGTTTTTGTTAATTCTTATCCATATTGATTAGGATATCGTCCCGAGTGAAGCCTTGAGGGACTGGGATGGCGCGCGGCAAGCACGTATCAAATCTCTCGTAGCTGCCATTGATGAAGATACACAAGACCATCGAGAATTGGAGGCCGAGATTCTGGATTTAGATGAGCGTGAGGATGAAGGCGACCTTTCTGATGTCGACAGAGAAGAAAGAAGCTTACTGGAGAGGAGTAAACGACAACTCGAGTAAGTATAACTCCTTCAATTTTGGGGCTCCAAGCTTACAAATGTCAACACAGGAAAAGGATAGAGGATGGAAAATTTGAGTAAGTCAATGGCCAAATTCCTTTCTTATTCAAGGAGTGTGGCAATTAACAAAGTGCCCATAGGCTCGACCAATTTCTGGTTTCCACGCGCAATGAGTTTGTAACCAACAAGCTCTCCCAGAAGTATGCCCACCGTGTCGATGGCCTTCTCCGAGTCTTCTGTGTTAGCAACAAACTCTACAACGATAAGAGGAACAAATCAAAGGAACGCTCGCTTCCCTACCTCAAGTTGAGCGGTATAATCGATCTACGGAAGCATTGCATCTCAATTGTAGCACAAGCCCAACGTCGCGTTGTCGAGCAGTTCATCAATGACAAGATTCCAGCGTTGCTTTCCAAGATCCAACTCTGGGTTCAGTCGGGGGCTAGGACGGCAGATCAAGAGCGTCGTATTGCTACTATTGCAGCATTGGACAATATTGAGCGTGAGTTGAGGAGGGTACGGATAAGCTGCAAATCACCTACAACGTAGACTTGGCCTACTAATGCAAGTCGTAGAATTTGCGAAGGCACAGTCGCCCGGGACAGACAATGCAACGAGATTTCAATACCATAGTACTCGGAAGTGAGTACGCCAAATCTTTTTGAGTGGTCCGAAGTAAGAGCAGGCTAATTAGTTCTAGGAATCCAGTTGCTTAGCTGGACCCAGTCTGCTGCAGACACAAGCCTTGACAGAAATGGAGTAAGTAGAAACCTCTCGGTCGAAATCAACCTGTATCGCTAGCTAACCTTTCATTAGTGGCATCATAGTAAGTGTTTCATCTTGGTTCTGCAAAGTCGAGCTTGGAAATTAAGTCGAGGCCTCAAAACTGACAATCCGCTCATTAGGCTCATATAGTGCCTTTGTTAGCAACTTTGGTAATCATTCTACACCAAAGGCAGGAACTCACGATTGGAACTTAGAGGCCATGGAGAAGATGGTAGAAGATTTGAGGGCACCATGGGAGTCACTAGCTTCAACGCTATATGAGCGCCAGTCCGAACTTACACAAGCTATCGAAACGATAACCGAGACCATTCAAGATGGCCTAGGTATGCTTCACTTTCCCTTACCTGCCCACCGAGAAGAGAAATCCCCGTTGATTCCCTTCAACTGAGCCTACTTCACTTTGACGAATCTAACTTCACGGCATCCTGGGCTTACACCAGCCTTTATCTATCTGACAAAACTAATCAACGGCCCTAGAAAATGAACTGGACGACAACGATGAAAGCACGAGCGTACTACTTGAAGCCCTAGAAGCCCAGACACGGCTCCTTCAAAGATCGATGGAAGTCTGCTTTGAAAATCTTACTGATAAGTTTCTGTACGTTCCCAATCTCGAATCAAGATCATCCGTGGCTATTTACTAAGTAGGCATCAATGCAGATTGCTACACACCGACACCTTCTCCGGCATCCGAACTTCGTTGTTTGGAAAAGAGATGGAGCCGACATATCGGCTCTGTAACCAGGAATACGGTAATTCCCCATATGATTATTACACGCCTTTCTTCGGCTCATATTGTGTATCTGAGGGGTCAATTCTGACATCTATACCACTTATAGGCACCGGAAGCGACCGACGGCGGAAAACAATTATGAACGGAGGCTTTTCTAATCAAGTTCTTTTCAGAAATGTGATGAAAGCCTCCAAGGAAGTATTCGAAAGCATTACGGACGATTTGCAGAGTGAATGGATAAATGCACAGAATGACTATCTCAAGCTGGTGGAGGATATCTTAGACCTCGTTAGGTCAGAGAAGGCTGTCCGGGAGAGCGAGCAGGATCCAGGCTTCAGAGACCGCGTGGATGATACGATTAGGCGAGGCAATGATGATATTCGGCGGATACAAGACGCAGTTCGCCAATGAAATTCACAAATAGGCGTCAAGTACTCGCTCACATGCTCTAATCAGGATTTGGGAGAGGTTTTCTTGTTGAAGATGCAGCGCGAGTCGGTACACGAATGTCAATTAGACCAAAACAACATGCTGAATAAATACTCCCTAATAAACCTGACAATATTCGCCATAAAAATCTCAAACGTACATGGTTTTCTTTCCCTCCTTTTTATTGTTTTCTGTCTGATTTGTATTCTCCCGTAGGTCGTTCTAAGGTTAAACTCCCAACTTCTCCCGGAGTTGTCTTTCGTACAAAGAAGAATTAATTTGTGCCTAGTGAGCGATTAAAAATAGTCCATACCCCTTCGGAGGACCAACTTGATATTACATGCAATTGGGTTGTGACCCCTTTGAGCCATGGCCACATTCTGTTCCGCCTCCCGCTCTCTCTGCACCTCAGGGCCTGTTCCCGCAATTGTATTCGGCAAAAGAATTGGACTGGTAGGTAGTTCGGCGACTGGATAGGGAGATTGGGGGCTGTCAAGCTCTGGGAAGGTCGCATACATCTCCTGGGGCGCCAGTGGTGGTGGCTGTTCAAGTTCTTGAGCAGCATGGTACGGATGCTGCTGCTGCATTTGTGCATTCTGAACCTCCCACGTCTTCCCAGTCTGCGGGTCCCACATCATTAGAGTTGGTGACCTGGAGGATTGCGTAAAATCCAAGTTCTTCGTCCATGGCGTATCGGGAGCTACTTCGGTTTGGATCGATGGTTCCGGTTCGACTCTGGTCCACAACCCGTTGGGTGCCTTTTTGGTGCTCATTGCAAAGACAAGGCAGAGGATGATAAATCCAGGCCAAGTGGAGAATATAACATCAATAAGGGTCAGAAATATCAATCGTGAGCCATTTCCAGGGTTGGCTGATATCAGTAAGCCGTAGGCAGTACACACGACGAACAGAAAACAGCAAACGAGGAGGAAGACTGAGGCCTAGGGCTAGTTAGCTGGTTCACACCAACCGCTGAATGTCGAAAACACCGGGGTTTTGAATAAGGAAGTACGAACCTGGTTCAGCTCGGCCACTCCCCGAGTCCTGAGCTTTACTGTGATAGCCCAACTGCCAACTAGGAGTGATGCGGTGCATATGCAGACTTGATAAGCCATATTTATTCCAAACACAGGCGATGAACTTGAGATAGTAAAATAAGAAATAGTCGCGCCGACATTCGCGGCTGTAAGGAGTGCGAGTGCAACTCCAACCATCGGAATACCGCGTCTGAGTACTCTTTCGGTCGGTGTTAATTCGTTCAAATTGGCAACGAGAATTCCAATGCAGAGGTGTGAGAGAAGGAGAAGTATCAATACGTCGGTAAGTTGCGTGAGGAGTAGATGTACGGCGGTTAAGCCGATAATCGCTCTGACAGCTGACAAGCTGATAGTCGACATCTCCGAGGACGAGCTACCACCGCTATTGGATACGATGAACGCTGCTAGGTCAAAAAGACGCGACCTACACGGTAAGTGGTGTCATGTTAGATCTTTTGCCATCTCCCGCAGCACAGAATGTCACCGGTGTGCCTTGGAACCGTGGCCATGACAGGAAAGAACTCACACGAAGAAGGAGCATAACGCTATTCGCAAATACAGAAAACAATGACGCGCAGCATCCCCGTGTCGATGAGAGAGGCGAATGGCGCAACCAAACACGACGATAGAAGCCAGGCCCGTGACCCCAATGAGCACCTCCCGGCCTGTCAACACACTGGAGTCCCGGTCCATAATGACATCCGTTCACCTTGTGGGATCCGCGCTTGATGGTCGGGCAACAAAATGATTGTTGGCATTCAGAAAGAGTGACGATGAAGATGTGACGGATCTCCGCGTAGAAAGGAACGGGGAAAGGTGTGGGGGGTGGCGAGGTAGTATGTTGAAGTAGGTAATAAGACATCTTAAAGGGCAGCAATGTAGGCACTGAAACTGTGTCAGCTCGGGGGTTGGAAGCAAGACATAGCAAGCCATTGGGAGCATGTTCTTACCTTGAAAGAAACATAAATGGAAATCTACCCAGAAATAGAATCATCGGCATGTCGATCTAAGCAAATAAGTGAGTAGCATAGAATTATTTTGGCTTTGGAAGCGGTTTGCCTTGGTATTGTGACATCGATGGGTTAATCACGAGACAGCCTGTTTCATATTTCCACCTCAGCCGCAGTAAGCCAACTCTAGCCCTTACCATTCGGGAAGATGAGAGCCCGAGTGTCTGAGAGTGTCTCAAAGAATACACAGGGGTCTACGTCGATCAGAAAAACAGTCTTCACACGCGTGACTGGCCAGTGCATAGCTCGGCCCGACGATGGAAGGATAGTGCCGCAATTGTAACCGGCGCTGTATCATCATGCATAAACTTATCTTTGACTCTTGTATGAGAAATATCTTAATGCTCGACAGAAATTTTAGGGTACCCAAGATTGTAATCCAGAGCATGCAGAAACGGCCGACACTTCCTGCAAACAGGTGAACAAGAATTTTTTACCACTTTGCGCTATGTCTATAAATACTCCTTGGTCTCACGATTCCAATATTAATAAGTCATACCGAACTCGGGGCAGGCATCTAGGCCCAAGGTGAAACCGTTGCCAAGCCCAACGGGTCCGTTCTGGATGCCTGGTCGTTATAAAACCGGGCTCATATGTTAATGTAATTGTCTAGAATCTGAATACAAGTATCCTGGTAGTAAATTTCACCCCGTATTTGTGTGTAGAATCCTACATGAAAATCTCGGCCGGCCGGTATGCCGTTAACATCTCCCCAATTCCCCATATCCCCTGCGATACAAAATATTCACGGACCAAAAGTAGGTTCAGTACTCTAGCAAAACAGATACAAACACGGAAGGATTAGGAAAAAAGGCCCCAAAGGCGACTTCTCCTACGAGTTCTAAGCAAAAGGTTCGCAAGCTCATCCCAAAACTCCCGAGAGGCCACCTTGGCCCTCCCATTACCATCTAGAAAAGAAACCTCCTCTTCAATACTTCTACCCTTCTTCTGTCGACACCTACATGTTGGGTCACTGAGGGATGCCCCTGAGTCGATTAATAGTCTGACCATTTCTATCCTCTGACGCGAGAGATCATCCATGAGAAGCCTCCAACTCGCTGAGTAGTGAGCCAAATCCTCGTTTGTACGGCTCACATAGAATTGCCACCCGAAAATCGTATTTTCCAGCAGAGATCGCCTGTTTGGCTCGGATTTGACAAGGCTTTTATTGGTCTTCAATTTGGCTTTGACATAGGGGACAACCGCGAACTGTGCCGCGATTCCCACGGCAGAATTCTCAATACAGAACGGTAAATTGTCCTGCGTCCATGACCAATGCTTTCCAGCATTGGATTTGTTGCTGGATGAGCGCTCTCCCTTTCCTCCACGATGGAGCCATCGGTTTGTTTTACTCGATGTCGAATCCGGTTTCGACAAGTTCGCGTCAAATATGTAGCCGCGCTTTCCAAGATCTGCAGCTCGCTCGCAAAGAGCTGCGTCGAAATCATCAACCGCATGAACCAGGGATTCAGAGAAGTATTCATCTACTTGAGACGCATACAGAAATCCTAGGACAACTATATCCCAAAATGCAAGCTGTGAAAACCCCAGATGGATAAATAGCCGTGGCTTCGAAATCACCGTTGTGAGCACTTGCAGCAGAACCAGTTCCGGAGCGAAGTTTGTTAATGACTTTCGCGGTGTCGATAGAATTGATTCTTGCAAGACCCAGTCTCGTGCGGTTCTGTGAAGAAAGGTGACGATCCCGTCGTCATCCACTTCCAGAAGGCCTTTGGTCGAGCTATCCAAGCGTCGTTCCAATATTTTGACGATATTTTCCTTGTGCTCCTCTGTGAAAAAATCTCCGTTCGGCAGACTCTCCCCGTCCGCTATCCAGAGTGAGATGGCGTGCAATGGTCTGAGGGATGCAACTGTAAGCTGGTAGTATCGCGTAGAGTTTTTCAGATCCTGAGGATCGACCTTTTGTCGCATCCGACTATAGAGCTGGAACAAGTCTGTTGGCAGGTCATCGACAACAGCTTGCAAATCGGCCAGGCTTCTACCCTTGGACAAACTGTATAGCAGGTCTCGGACTACAATGAAGACCCAGAGGAATACTCCCTGCGCCTTGTTTGCTATATCATAGAGCAGGGCCCCGGCCTGGTCGGGGAAAAGCGCTTGCCGTTCTCGAAATGCTTTACTAGATTGAAAATTTCCAATGATGTAGGCCTCAATATCACCTTGAGTGAGGTACTGCATTGCAAGCCTGGGATATTCATCAAACGCGTCCGTGAACTCGCTCAAAGGTCGACTGCCAAGGCATATCTTAACACCATACCTTGTGACAAGCTCCTGAATGAATGAGATCAAAGCGCCTGGATCACCGCTGAATTCATCAAGCCCGTCTAGAATCAGTGCGAGCTTGAACCAATGTCCATTAAGCGACGCCAGGCTGAAGAATGCCTCTTGCAACTCCTCCCAACTCCAAGCCGGTGCCGGGGTTTCCAGGCCACGTAGGACTTGATAAACCGCCCAACGCCTTGGAAGTACCATCGGCGTGAGATCGGGCATTGATTCTAGACACTGGTAGAGTATTGTTCGTAATAGTCCTTCTCGCGATTTTTGCAAGTTGTTGTGTCCAGCTTCCCAGAAGTAGAAGTGGGCAAGGAGTAAGGACATTGGGGCTGCCCATTTTTGAAGGCTCTTTCTAGTCCGGGAATCGCGGACGATGAAATTCATCAGAGTTGACTTTCCAGAGCCTGGTTTTCCCGTGATCCAATATACCAAACACGGATCTTGAAGCCAATTGGTGAAGTTATTCCTTCCCTTAAGCATCTCGTTGTTCCCGTTGTGAACCTCATCATCGCGCTCGAAAATCCAACGATAAGTGTCGTCGTACGGTTTGGGTATTGACTTCTCCCTCCGAGAGATGTCAGAGAAACTCAGGCTTTTGACTATTTGTTTATGGATTTGCTTATTGAGATTATTGCTTTTAGAACTCGGATGATTCGTGTCCTCAATGGGCGCGTCGAAGGGGTGCCAATCTGTCTCCCATAGTCTCCTGAAAAGAACATTTCGGTTCCCAGGTCCTACGGTGTCATCCTCCGAGGAGATCTTATCGAGTTCAGAGGCGAATTGGTCCAGTTTGCTGTTGTTTCTATCAACTTTCTGCGTTAGGTTAGAGATCTGGTGTTCCAAGCTCTCACCCATCCCATTTCCGCGGGCTCGATCTCTTTCCCTGCATGTATTGTTAGCTCATAACTGCAAGGTACGCTCATCTGCACTGGCACATACCACAAGTTGACCAGCATCGCCATTGTCATTTCCGACCGGATCTGCTGTAATCGCTTCTCGATATTTTGCAAGTTCCCTTTCGACCACATGGCCTTGAGCGCGACAGTGGCATTATTTTTTGCCATCATAGCTTTTGAGCCGCCTCCCTGGGCCTGGAGATAGCCCAAAGCGCTACTGATTTCTGCTGTGATGGACTCGCATTCCCGGCAGAGTCTGATGAGCGACTCGTCAGATGCTGCAAGCGCTTGAGACGTCGCTGTATCTAGTGCATCGCTAACCTGGGTACCGATCTTTCCCAGGTCCTTAACGAGGGTGGACAGTTGGAAGTTTTCCGAGGATACACCCTCTGGCGACCGATAGATCTCGATGGACTCTGAAACCAGGCCATAACAGAAATCGACAAACGTCACAATTGTGCTGGCCACTCGGAATGCAGAAACGGGATCCATGATGTCGAGTGCTTGAGTGAATGCCAGTTCTCAGAGGGCTTGAGGCTGAGCCTACCCAACTGGCATGAATGCTGCCAACGCTCGATCCGGGAACTGGATAGCGATTCGCGCTTGGCTGCATCAATGGGGAGCTAGAAGCTTGGAGAAACTATGTGTCTTCGATTTTCTTACCGCCAGCTGCAATGGCTGTGCGAAATTTGCAATAGCGACATGGGTATGCAGGAAATTGGATACTGGATCTCGGCTGACCCCTCACTCACGAGGCAGGGCAAGATTGGCAGGGGTGAGATGTGCTATTCTAGGAAACATCTTTACGGACAATTGAAAGCAGGAGGAATTCCTCTTGAATGAGTTCCTGTAGGTAAAAACTGTATCTATAGACAATAATTCAATTGCTCTATCGACTCCATCTTCTAAGATAGCCCTACCCTTCGTAGATAATCGCAGCCCTGGAAATTGGTCAGGCCTTTTGGTCGACTTCTGCTGTCTCAGGTGAGACATCGCGCGAAGGGGTGCCATTGACAAGATCTTTCAGCCCAGGAAGAGCGACAACGGTGATGGCAAGGGTAATCTCAAGCATGCTCATTGGATCTATATTTGGGGATAAGGTCAGCATACATACTCGATTTACAGTTCGAGTGTGTCAAAGCGCCAACTTACAAACGAGGTTTTCCTGCCCTGTACCGATCTTGAGACACGCAAAGCGCACAATTGTGGTGAAGATGGTCAGGGTACCGAGAACGAAGGTGAGGGTGACACCCTTGGAAGGTTTCAGCACACCTTGGATTAGTAGGACAACGGGGAGGGCATATACTACCGGGAGAGGATATGTCAGCTATGAATTCCGACCAGATATTCAATATATAATAGGTAAATGAAAGAAAAACGTACCGACGAGATAGCAGGCCAGATTCAAGGTGAAGTTGAGAATGAAGGGTGCTGTGGCATAGAAGACGCTGCAGGCGCCCTCCTCCTGAGACCACTGGACAGAAACGTCTTTGCCGCAATAGAAAGTGTCATCCCAGAGAATGGTCATGTAGCAAAGACAGACGAAAATAACAGCACACCAGAGGGTCCTGCGCATGCCTTTTGTGATGTTGGGGACGAAGTAGCCCCAGTAGAAGGCCAGCATGCTCATCTTAGGGAAACCCATTCCAACATCGTAAAAGTAATTGGAAGCGAAAGAGATCTGTTCCAGATAGCATTTAGTAAGTATGAGGTCTGTTTACCCAGAAGGCAAGACAAAGCCAGGAGCTGTAGATTAAGATTCCGCACCTTGGAAAGTGTCACGGACGGCTCCCACTCGTCAAGTACACCGATCTTGTAGGTCAGGGTGTCGCAAATGATGAGAGCGAGTGCATCAAGAGCAGACAGAACAAGGAGCCAGTCAGACAAGTCGAGTTTTTTACGTAGGCGGAAAAGGCGTGTGTAAATTCGCAAGGCAACAAATACGTAAGAGGCGGCGAGTAGAATCCATTCCGATATCTGGGCGTTTGAGTATTAGATGAACAGTCATGTTTCCTGCTGGGGATTGAATCGCTCACCATGCAATCTTTTCCGTCAATGAAATACGCCATGCTGTCAAAAGTCCCTGGATGTCACCAGATCGAAGGCGTATGTGGGTGGTTTGTAAGCGCGGAAGAAGTTTGAATGTAGAAGAAGGAAGGGAGAAGGCAAAATGGCACAGAAATTATAAACCAGTGAAAATAATAAGTGGAAATATTTCAGTGTCCTTGCCACAACACAAGGATGGGAAATGAACAGAAAGAATTGCATGGGAGACATGGGAGTGTCGCATCACGGTGGCCATATGCAGCTTGGTCAACCAACAACCAACTCAAGGTTGCACTCAACAGCGAGCAGCTGGATGCCATCAGACTTTCTGGGGACTTTTGCTACACCTACATCACAACTGGGGTTTTTTAAGAGGCACAGTGGTCTGACTTGGTCGTATCGATGCGACCCCAACCGTGTTTATGTTTCCGGCCTACAAGGGCCTGCAGCTTGGTTTGCTTCATTGCTGTGGCATCTTTCCGAAGCACCCAACAGCATGAACGAGCCTGAAGACAGGCGTAGAGGAAATGGAGCTGCATGGTGAACCGATTTGGAAGATGAGCCGGGAATGGTCGGAGAGTCAGTCCGAGCCCCCTGTTCTCACAGGGATTGACACAGTACTGCAAGGATGCATGTTTTCGTCTGGGCCCGCTGTGTGATTGCTACAGCCTACATGATCTCGTGCAGTGTTATTAGGTCACAGCAATAGAGCGTGTACCTGGTATATTCCTATGGGGAAACAGGGAAAAAAGAACGACGGGGACTCTATGTATCTACATGGCGGTTCTGTTTTACCTAACGATATCCTCTCGTCGCAAAGATGATACACTAACTCGCTCCGTCTTGTAAATCCCACCACGTTCTTTTGGGAGGTCTTGTAGTTCTACTTCGCTTCCCGAGTGTCCTACTGTAGCAACGTTTGTGGAAGTCACATAAGCATCCCGGCCGGATGATAGTTTGATGTGACCGGTACTCATCGCGTAGTTCTTGTATGCTTTTCCGTGAGACTTGCTGCTTGTCGCGCCCGTCTTCGACGAGTGTGTCTCGACGCGACGGATGAGTGATCTGAGGGCAGGTAGACACACGACTATAATGGCAGCAACCATTTCCGCCATGGAAAGCACGTCTAGTAGCCGAGTTAGATTTTTATTCCCTGTGTCGGGCATTCTATCTCAGGCATGGGAAAAATCAAGCGCCAAAGGGGAGTTCAAACTTACAAACGTTCGTCCAGGCATGGATAGCTTGCATCGTGGCAAATCTAACGACGCTGGCGGCCACAGTGACCGCGCCCAAAGAGAAGGTGACAATTAGGCCGATGAGATACCGCTTGTTGATCCGCAGTCCCGGCAGCAGAAAGAAAGGTATAGAAAAGCCTAGCATGTGACCGTAAAATAAGAATCGACCCAATTGCAACATGCATGTGCATCGACATACCTAGTAAATCCGCCACGATGCTGAGGACCCAATCGATTCGAGAAACATTCATCGAATCAAAAGTTGCACAATCACCATTGGGATCCCAGTTAACTGCCACATGAGAACCGCACCAGAAAGTGTCCAAGAAACAAGTAGCCACGAAGAAAACCACAGTCACGCCCGTAATAACATAGAGGTACTTGCGTAAGTTGGGCATCATATTCCTCGGCGGGACCAGCTTGTAGTAAAACGCAAGTAGAGCCATCTTTGGAAAGTAAATACCCGCATCGTAAAAGTAGTTTCCCGCAAATGCAAGCTTCATCAGTGCGATATCGACGTCGACGGGCGTCTCAGGCGCATCAGGGTCATAGTCGTCCATTCCTCCCAGATTATATGTCATCGCATCGCTGACGAAGAGGGCGATGGCATCGGCCCCTGAGGCAATAAGTAGCCAGTCGCTGAGGGTCAGGCGAGTTCGGGACAAGACGAGACGCAGAAACAGTCGTGAAAGAATGAATATCAGGGCGATGCTCAGGAGTGTGGCCTCGACGGGCTATTGCAAATCATCATGTTAGTTAAATTGATTTCTCGTTTGTGGATCTCCTTCCCTGATGATCGTCGACAGATTGTTGACTACTGAACTATTTGTGCAATATGGTGATGTGAAACAGAGATGAAAGGACATACCACGACCGCCTTCTTGTTGATACCTTTCCCCATCTCGACCGGTGCATGAATGAGAAGGTATAAGATTGTTTTGTATTTTGGACTGAAGGCTGAACGAACCCCTTCTATTACTATATCACCCCCTCGGTCTGCGTCCACCCCAAAAGTGAGCACGCCGCAGCAGCGCACATTGTTGCCGCTTCATTTTTACAAGCACTACGCATTCTTGGCCTGTCGGTCTGTTGGTTCGGCGCCAGTAAACGAGAGCGCCCCTGAAACCGTACGAGGAACTTGCATTAACTGCTGTAGATGCATGCAACCACACGTTGACAAGGGCCATTCATGCAGGTTGTTGGTAGCTACTGAGGGACAATATGTCCAGAAAGAGCGCATGCCCTCCGATCCTTGTTCGAATGAGAGCCTCAACGTGAAGGTATTACTGCCAATACGGAGTCCAGTAGATTCCATGTCAAGATACTGGATTACTTCATACTACCAGCCCGGTGACCCGGTCGAAGGACCAACCGCATATGTGCTTAAAGGACCGCGGGCCGAGAGAAGGTCACCTTGCATCGGGTAATGTGTGACAACCCCTGCATAGACGGATGGTAAGCACACTCTCGCAAGCTTCGACACATTGTCAAAATATCGGAGTATCGGACCCGAAAAGCAAGGAAGGGTCCGGGTTGTGGGAAGCTTTCCGCTGTGCAACCGCCAACGCTCATCACTGTCGTATGGTGATGTGATGTGACGGGACCCCTTGTCCGCCCGCCGAGCTGAGTCTTGGTCTCCACAGAGGCAGGGCATCAATATTTGTCCCGCCGGCTCGCGCATCCCTAAGCCAACCGTGCCCCCCTAATGGAACATTGAGGCCAGGCCTCGTCACATCGGACATGGGTTCGCTCGCGGACAGGGACTCTCTACGTTTGGATGGCGTATCAAAACTACTCTAAGCATGGAGGTATATCGTTCTTTCAGATACAGAGCTTTCTAAAATGGACGAAGGGAAAAAGACAACTGAAGTCAGCGCAGCAGCATCAATTACATGTCCGTCATTTAGGTGTCAGCATGGTATCCAATCAACCCCGTTCTTAATCAGGCGTTCAAACCAGGGCCAACATCCAATGGGGCCAATGAGACCACAGGTCTCGAAGAAAAATACGTAAGGGCGTGCATCTTATTGGGTTCGTTCCCAGTTGCTACAAACGGAGCAGTCATCCATGTAAGACGACGCACCTCAAGAGTTTTATGTACAGCCTAAATAGAGAACCAACAGCACATTTCATAATTCCAATTATGTACAGCGTACACTGTCCTATTAAACAATCATAGAAAAGTCAACTTCTCTTCTTTGGTAAAAGCCACATACTACCCACCGCTACCAGCGACTATTAAGTTGACTCCACCACAATCGCCGAGAAGGTGGTGGGTGACTAAGAAGCCCCTTCATTCATAATTATACAAGTCTGAGCTTAACCGAATTGTGCAAATCCCCGATTCCCACAGTCCAACCGTAGCCTTTCAACCTTTCATTGAACGCCTCTATTCCAGCATAGCCTTGAGAACCTGGATCTGCTCCAGCACACCTGCTCGGCTAGTACCACCTTGAGCAGAGCGTGACTCAACACTAGCTTCATAATTAAACGCATCCATAATATCATCCGGGAATCGCCCATCGATAGCCTTCATCTGCTCGAGTGAGAGCTTATCCATCGGAATACCTAGCTCCTCACTCTTTGCTACCACTCGTCCAGAAATATGATGTGTCTCGCGGAAGGGCACGCCAATTCTGACCAATGCATCGGCAATATCCGTGGCAATCATGGATGGATCCAGTGAAGCTAGCATCCGCTCAGGTCGCAGAGTAAGTGTGCTAAGGATGCCATTTGCGATCTGTACACTGTCAGAGACAGTTTTGACATGACTTATCATCGCCTGGAGGCTCTCCTGATAATCCTTGTTATATGTGCTTGGCAAGCCCTTGGTCGTGCAGAAAAGACCAGCTAGATGACCGAAAGACGTGCCTGCCTTGCCCCTGAGCAACTCGGCCGCATCTGGGTTCTTCTTTTGCGGCATCAAGCTGCTGCCCGTACTGTAGGCATCGGCAATAGTGATGAACGAGAATTCGGAACTTGAGTACAAGATCAAGTCCTCACTCCATCGTGAGAGATGTCCCATGAACATAGTGCCCCACATCAGGAACTCGGTGACGAAGTCTCGGTCACTGACGGATTGCATGGAATTGTACGTGATACCTTCGAAGCCAAGCTCCTTTGCCATCATCTGGCGATCAATACCAAAGGCATTACCAGCAAGTGCACCAGCACCGAGTGGGCTACATTCAATATTAGCAAGAGCATGCTTCGTCAGATATGAGAGAGCCTACCTCCTGTTGATGCGCTTCGAGACCTCCCTTAAACGCTCCAAGTCAGTTGCAAAGTTGAACCCGTATGACAGGAGCCAATGCGAAAATCTGACTGCCATGGCTCGTTGCAAATGCGTGTACCCAGGCATGATGTGATCACTATTCAAATTAGAAGGGATCGCCTTATCAGGGGTGGGAGGACTGGTGCCAGACTCACATATCAGCCTCAGCACGGGCTACCACAACCTGTAGTAAAGAAATGAGATGGCTTTCAATCTCACGAATGCGCTCGCGCAACCACATTCGCATATCAACGACAACTTGCTCATTTCGGCTACGACCGGTGTGCAACTTGCCCCCAATCTCTTTGCCAATAATTTCACATAGCCGACGCTCGTTCGCAGTATGAATCTTGTCATTCCGTCAGCAAAGGTATTTCAAGTTTCAAGAAACAGTGCCTTACGTCCTCATCATTAGGCTTAATCTCAAAGGTGCCTGCCTCCCACTCCTTCATCACTTCTCGGAGACCATGTTCAATCTTGACGAACTCGTCGTCAGAGATAATGCCACTCTTGGCGTTGGCACGGGCGAAGGCAATACTGCCAAGGATGTCTTCCTTGTAGAGGACCTTATCGATGGAAATACTCTCGTTATACTGGTGCATAAGGGGATCAATACCGCCTATCATCCATAATAACACTCAGTATAACAGATCCAGGAGCTTCATCAACGAGGAGCTACCAACCTGTAAAGCGCCCACCCCAGAGCATACCCTGAACAGGGGCGCTGTTGGTGGCCATGATGGGCTTGGCTGCGGGTGTCGTATGAGGTAATCGGATTAATACCTTATCGAAAAGTAGATGGCGTCTGATGGAGTCAATTGGTGCTTGGTCAATGGGTCAATGGCGAAGCTGATTTAAGAATCCGGTCGACCTAGAGGGATGAAGTCACAAGGGAGCAATTTTTCCGACATCGGCCGTCAGTTGAGTGCGGTGCCTGATGACTCACGTGATTCCCCTGTTAAAGCCCGCATTAAGCGACCCACATTTTTCCTTATCATCCATCGTTCGTGAATAATGAATTACCCTACAACTGATGCAACTCTGCACTGTATTTGGCGAACTAACGTTTCCAATATGACGTGGATGGTCGTCAAAAGAGGAATATGGGTAATTGATATGAACCTTTTTGTGCGAGAGCCTTGATAGATCTCTTCAACCAATCCGTTCACCCCCCTTTTATGAGGCCGTCTATCTACGCGGACCCTCCTCCAATTCCTGCATCTTGAGTAGACACTTCCACAATTTGTAGCATAGCCAGTCCAGCTTACTACAACACCACCAACTTTCAATTCTCGTGGAACCAATTAGAGCATTCGCCGGCGCTAATTCCAGTGTTAGGTGAAAAGAATGCCAACGAGATGAACACCGTTGAGAGGAAACGGCCAAGAAGCGTGCCAGCAAGAATGGTCACAAGCACAACTACGTTGCACCCAGTGGCAAAATCTACCCAAAATTGTCTGATCAGCGGTTCATCTACTAGAACTCGCAAATTCCAGGGTTATAACCCTCTCTGCCGACCTTTCGGCTGCCCAGTTTCTCGCTTAGCCAGAGCAGATTCAAACAGAAGGGTTAATTGGCGCCATCACGCAATTGACCTTTTCAGCTCTACTATATTTGATGCAATGATGAGCTGGCAGAGAACTACATCAAGGGCCTAGGGTATCTTCCTTCGATGATAGCGAACAGATGGGACCCAAGTTCCTGGTAAGCCTTATCTTGAAGAGCAATGATACTCTCAGATACCCAATTATTCTAAGCGATCGACAGAGCGTAGAGCTATAAATGTCCACAAACCAGGATAGACATTGTAAGCACTATGTACAATTAATCCTAGTGTCATCCGTGCCCAAAACCTAATGTGCTTGGATGCAGAAAGTCATTGGAGTAGTAAACTTGGGTACCAAGTCTGCCCATATGACACATTGCATAATTGATCATGAGATGAATTTTCATTAACACAAGTGGATGTGATAACGTTAGGTATCGAAGAGTGAAGGTGGTGATATTTTGGGCACCGTGGTGTGTGATGGAACCAATCACACTCAGCATGCGTTGGCAATGCAGTGCTAATCACCAACCCAAACTTTTGCCCTGTCTTTCGGGTAACAATTGGGTTTGTCGTCACTGTAAACTGTGAATTATTGTTTAGCTGGATTCATATGATTAAAAAACAAACTCTGATCCCAGGTCCCGCCATCAAAGCGTTCGATATTCATACTTCCTAAACATTGTGGACTTAATCACTGCGCGTCATTTGCGATTATACAGCCATTGTTGGCTTTGGATTTATCTTCAACAGAGGTCTGGAAGAAACCGTGCAAATTTTCAGCTACACGACTAATAATGACGGCAGATGTCCCAGAAATATGCAGAGGAAAGGGCCGGCAGCCCCCTTGCTCGCCTACAATACCTTCCCCATATCGCCGCCAAGGAAGGAAACGATGCTGCTCTGTCACTCATTCTGACCAAGTCCAGAGAGTCCAGCCCTGGGAGAGGAACCTTCTTGAGCTTTCTGAATCAGAAGGATGACAACGGTAACACTGCCTTGCACCTTGCCACGGAGAACGGCCACATCAACGCCATACACAAACTCCTATGTGCTGGGGCTGAGGTGGACCACTGCGACGACAAGTATTACACTGCTCTTCACATTGCCGCGAGGAAAGGCAATGTGGAGATTATCCAGCTTCTTCTCGATTTTGGATCCAGCGCAAGAGCGCGTGATTCCAACATGAGAACGCCCCTTCATCTGGCCGCGCTCGCCGGCCATACTGATGCGGCTTCCTTCCTCATTGGAAAAGGCAAGGAGGCCGTCGATATGGAGGACATGGACTCTCAAACTCCTTTGTTCTATGCGGCCAAGAACCATCATTTCGACGTGGCTAAAGCGCTGAGAGATGCCGGCGCCAACGTGAACGCGAGGAAATACGGCTCGCCGCTCTTGCATCAGATGGCGAGCTTCAATGACGCGGATGCAATAGATGTACTCATTGAAGTCGGGGCGGACAAGGACCTCGTTGATTCTAGTCATCGGTCCGCTCTCTATGTGGCAGCTCAAGAAGGCTGCCGGAATGCATTTGCTTCACTACTTAAGCATGAGATTAAGAAGGAAGATGATGATAGTGACATGGGCTGGGTTCTTCTTCGACGCGCTGTTGAAGATGCCAGCCTGGATGCTGTTGAGCTCCTTCTCAAGTCTGAGTTCCGGAAGAAGTACATCGAAGACGACACAGGGATGGAGAATCTCCTCTATATCTCGGCAAGAAGAAATCTTGCCAAGATTGCTAAGCTTCTCCAGAGCTCTCTCACGCAGCTTAGGGAGCCAGCAGGAAACAGGCTCTGGGAGGTTCTACATAGAGCCATTCGAGATGGCGATCCAAGTGCGGTGGCTGTCTTATGCGACATTGGCATCGACAAGGAGGCTAGGGACAGTGCAGGTCGGAATGCTGTCTATCTTGCCGCTGAGATGCATCATGCAGCGGTCGTCGAAGTCCTGAAGCAGAAGCAGGCGGACCTCGAGGCCCCAGATGATGAAGGGGAGACCCTCCTGCATCGTGCTATCAGGGAAAGTAATGCTGTTGCCCTGGAGATCCTGGTGACCTCGGGTGCGCCCCTTGACTCGGTCGATAACGAAGGCAAGACGCCGTTGCATCACGCAGCAATCAAGGAATCTCGCGCTGTTGAAATTCTCGTTGGCGCTATGGCGAATGTGAATAAGGAGGACCAAGATGGCAGAACCCCTCTTCATCACGCCGTTGCTCGAGTGGGGTATGAGGCTTTGAAAATAGTCGACATGCTCCTGAGGAATGGTGGTAGGATCTTCACTCAGGATAAGAAGAAGGAAACGCTACTACACACAGCAGCAGCGAGCGGAGACTATCATATTCTGACTTTACTCTTTGATAGCCGGAAGGTCCAGAAGTATTACCAGGAGCTCGTGAATGAGGAGGGCCAAACAGCTCTTCATGTCGCAGCAAAGCATGGGAATCTCGAGGCTGTCCTGGTACTTGTTACTCAAGGACTAAGCACTGAGGCATTGGACAGTTCTGGTCAGACGCCCATTGAGCTAGCCATCAAGGGGGGACATTCCAGAGTCGTCAATCAACTTCTGGCTCTTGAAAAATGGTCCGCCAAGGGCAGTGATCAGGCCCGTCCCTCCTCCTACCTTGCCATGCTGAGCGGCAATCGAGAGACAGTTGACTTTGTTATTAATTCTAAAGCGCCCGAACTGGTACGGGTATAGCCCACTTCGAATTGAACTTGGTCACTAACACGTTTTTAATACAGGAATCTATCTATCTAGAGAGATTGTATTTGGCTTCCACCCGGAGATTTACCCAGCGAGGTTTGAAGGGCCTAGACATCAACGAAACGCATCTCTCCTATGGAGAGGCAACCAACAACGCTTTAAGTTGGGGCCTATCGCCTAGGTCTATTCCGTGGATGATGAAACTAGGTTTTTATGACTACGTGGTCTTATGTGGTACGTGGCCTTCTGCCTGGCTGTGTCCTCTTCCGTTGCCCTTTGGCTTACATTTATGTCTTTAGATGACAGTCAATCAGTCCATGACAACGAGCTGGTTGGAACCGTCAAAAATACATTGGATGAAATTGCTAAGATCTCAGAGTCATTCACGGAATCTCGAATAACAGTACAATTCGTTAACGCTGAGAAATCCTGGCAGAGCAACTCTGGTGAGAGTTTACGGCAGGTAGCTGATGAAGCGCTACGCACACGGCGTGAAGGTCTTGCTCTAGGCACGCAGTTAGAAGCCAAGATCGTGAAGCCCATGGTTCTTGATAGAATCGATTCAGACGCCTTCAATAAGCCCTTGGTCATTTTTGTGGTCACCAACGGAAAGGTATGTGATCAAGATTGATTTACTCGGACTTTGAAATGGCTAACAGTTTGCTTCAGCCGGAGAGCGAAGAAGAAGAAGCCAAGTTCTTTGAAGTCATCACACAATGCTCTGATCGCGTTGAAGCAAAATCTCTCGGAAAGTCGAGTGTCATATTTGTTATGTCGGGGCTGGCTGGCGAGCCTGAGCATGGAGAGCTTGTCGACGGTATCAAGAAGCACAAAGGAGCCAAAGACTTGATATACTCTGTCACAGAGACCCTCAGTGAACTGATGGAGTTTGGGCAAGAGCCTGAGCTAACACATGGGCCTACCAGAAAGGCAAGTCTTACACTGTTCATGAATGTTATTATCTACACACTAACTGTTATGATCTTTACTGCAGTTATGTGAATTTTTCCTAGCGGCCCTAGAGAAGCGGGACGTCATAACTAGAACAAATGCAAATGGGTGGAAAGCCGAGAGTGGTCAATGTAACGAATGATTGCATCTCAAGGGGCTTTTATGTCGCCAGGGGTTATCAAACCAACGCTCGTTTAGATAAATCTTTTTCCTATGTTTTGAACTGTATAAGAGGGGATGTTTATGGCAACAGTGGCTTTAGGTGTAGCCACACTTTGAAATATTGCAATAAAACCAGATTACACTTTATGCCTACCAGCAGATATCGAGGGCATTTCCATGCTCCCTGAGTCTTCAGTAGTACTGTTCTGACAACCCTGAGAGTAGATTTTCCCGCCAATACCATAGAGCAGCATAAGTAGCACCGGGTCCAGCAATGATTTGGCCGACTAAGACCATCATAGTTACTTTGAATGCATGTAATGTTGAAATATACCCCGTGCCACGGAGATTCCAGACAGTGTGAAGCAAGAAAACGAAGAGGGATGTCGAAGCAAAGATAAGATCCCAGATCAACTGGCTGTATGCGCCTTCGGAAGTACCAGGTACAGACCCGGGAAAAGGATGGCTTGAAGACTGTAGGATGCGAGAGAAATGCCCTCTTAGCTTCACGGCAACAAAAATCGCCGTCCCAAGATGGATGGTACCCAAGGAGACGTGTAAGAGGATGTATAGTCTGTTGAGATACACAACGTCGCAATTGCGTCTACCAACGACAGTACCTTTGTCAGAGGCGCCCCTTGTTGAAGTCGATGGGGAATGTTTTAGCCCTTCAATGTTGGTAGATTGGGAGAGGACCGCCGTAAAGAGTGCAGTTAATACACCAATGTATACAGGAACGGATTGCAAAAAGCCAAATGAAATCCGAATTGATTGCTCTTTGAAGTTTGGTACCACCATAAGCGCAGTAGCAGCGAAGTAGACGATGCAGAAAGCTAGAGCAGCAGCTTTGACCGGGGAGGGCGGTACTGGTCGTCCAATAATCGTATTGCTACCAAACGCCATATTCAAAATAAAGTATAGAGAGGTTGCGCAACCAAGACCTTTCATCTTGAGAGCAACCCAGAACATAATTGGCCTTTAATGAATCAGAAGTGTTTCCGATCTTAAGGGGGTTGGAAGATATAGACAAACCAGCGAATAATACTCCTTTGGTGGCCAAGTCGATAGCCTTCGATCGTCCAGATAGTAACCAGAGACATCAAAATTAGGATTGTTTCAATAAACACCAGGACCTTATTAAGGTCATGTTCCAAAATCAGGTGAGAGCAGGTGGGCATCACTGTTGACCAAATTTGGTCCATGAGAAAGCTCACATGCGTCTGCCGTAGCCCCCAACCTACAACATCGTCAAAACTACCTCGTAGAGCTGGGAGGTTGTACAGTTCTCTTGAGCGAAAAAAAATGTAGCCGGTCATCATGATAGACAGCCATTTCAACGTCCACATCTTACGAACAGGGCGCGCAGGTAGCTCATCCGTGAACGGAACAAGCCGTGGTCGTTTGGGCGGGGGGAAATCACGAAGACTGATTGCACCTACAACTCTCTTTTTGAGATGTCCCAGATCATATTCAAGCCCCCCAACAGTCCCGAGAAACCCAGGGACCAAGCCAGACATAGGATGGTCATTCGCCAGCAGCCTCTGTTGGTCGTTAGCAGCTTTGACCAGCCCCTTTACGCGGGTCTCGAAGCGGCGTTGTGTCCGTGTAAGCATGGAATCATATTCGTTGTTCAATATGGCCCTTGGATTGTTTCGTCTGAGCAAACTCTGAAGCTCATTGACAAACGCAGCCCCAGACTCAAGCGCTGACATGCCCCCCTGCCCTGCGATAGGGTTATGCTGTATCAATCCTGTCAGCCGAGCGAAACTAACTGAGGGTCCCTCCGGGCGGTCACCTTGTGGGCCGAGTCTCCCAACAGCACGATCCTGCCGAAGTGCCAACGCTTGAAAACATGCTCCACGAGGGGAGTGAGAGTAGAGTAAAGGCGGCTCTCATAGAGATCGCCGAAAGTATGTCTCTCGGCAATCGGATCACGTAGGTGTTTCTGAACAAGTGACGTTTCTTCGTCTTTCGTATACCGGGGTATCTGGTCTCTATCCACCAAGCCATTGCCTGTGTTCGCAAACAGAAACCAGTATGTCCGCTTACCTGGCCCTGGGGATATGAGATATGAATGTCCATCCCCACAGACAAATTCGTTGGAATCGAGGCCCTCGGACATCTCGGAGATTCCAAAGACGCATTTGTACCTGCATGAAACGGCTGGGTAGGTTCGCGTTCCACGTCAGCTTTTCTCGGCACTTTGTGTATTTGTTGGGGGGATCCTACGAGATTCCCGGTCCTCGAGGAAGACCCCTGGCTGGATCCGTTCACCGATACGCCACATCTCCTCTCTTACTCTGCTGTGAACACCATCCGCGCCCACCAGAATGTCACCTTCAAGCGTCTCTCCATCGGCGGTAGTAACCTTCACTCCCTGTTCCCCCATATCCACGTTTGCCACCTTCTTTCCGAGGTGAACCCTGTCTTTGTGTTTTAGATTATCGAATAGGATTTGGAGAAGGCTTCGTCGATCGATGAAAATAAAAGGGTACCCGTGTCGCTCCTCGAGGTGATCGCCCATTGCCGGACTAAAGCAGATAACTCGACCCTTGGCGTCACGGTTGGTGTTACTCATCGGATGGTAACCCCATGTGGCCCGAATGGCCTCATAGACACCCATCTGATCAAGAATTCGCAACCCATTTGGGAACAGACCAATGCTGGCTCCGACCTGAGGTGCAATTTCGCTGTGTGACTCGAGCAGAACCCAGTCAATTCCGGCCATTTCCAGCATGTTGGCAAGGCCGAGGCCGGCAATGCCACCACCGGCGATGACAACTTTGAAGTCCTTGTCAACCATTATTTCATTTGCCGAAGAGGGTATTTTTGATAAGAGTCACAAGGAACAAAATATCCAGGCAGAATAGAGGTCTCCTGAGAGGGTTGCAAGCTCATTATCTAGGTATGTCAGAAACTGTTGAGCGCGCTAATGCCTTGTTGGCGGACGTATATCCCAGCTTATCTCCGCCTCTCATGAATTGCCTCAATGCTTACACAACCCCATTTAAAAGCTGCAACTGATAAACAGGGTTCTAAAAAGTGCCGAAGTGGTTCAGAGATGTAGGAACAATGTGCACAAAAAAGGCTTCGTTTAGAGGGCAAGATGGAGTCACTTTTGAATCATTAACACCATAGAGTTTGTATTCCTTACCTACCTCCAGTGCCCTAGGTTAGAAGAAGTCTAGGATACTGTTAGTAAATGCTATGTAATGAACAGTAACCGTGGTCACGAAACTCTGGGTTCCCGTCATTTTGTTTGTTGGATTATGACAGTAGCTAAACGTTACGGCTTTAGAGCAGGCTAACATCATCTAGGCCAAAGACACCCCCTATACTAGAATAATCACACCACAGTGCCACAGCCAGATTGCTTATTCCTGTGGTTGAAGCTGTAAAACTCCCGGATAACAGATAGTAGCCAGGGGGGTTACCTCCGCCCGCGCCAGAGTAAATGGTCGCCAGCGCGAAGGGATTCGCGTCGATGGAAGCCTGCAAGTAGCAGCTACTCAGTGGTAGGTCTAGCACACTATAGAACGCCTTGAAGGAGTAGTTTAACCCGCTTGTCAAGCTGACAGATTGAGAAAGGACCGTGGGGTTCTCATCACCGCTGTTACCGATCTGGCTGTTTCCGCATACATTTCAGCTTGGACAATTCGTCCAGAAAATTGAAAGAGAGAACTGCTTACGCGAATTTGTCGCCGCTGTGAGCTTCGAATGGAAAGTTGACCGTGCTTTCCCCGTTGTCGGTTATCCTTACATAGCCCGAACCAGGCGCAACCACCCATGGGCTAGTATCTCCGGATTCGAAGCCACCGTTAGAAATTAGCTCTATTAGGGTTGGCGAAGTGGTGGTGCTTGGAACGGAGGTGGAAGTGCTTGAGGCAAAACAGCTACATGCACTGGAGAGCCTGGAGGGGCCACATGATGCGAATTGGGAGGGCGCTACAGTAAGACTGCATCAAATCAATTGGCTTTTCGAGCGAGCTGGGCGACAAGGAGCCGACTTACTGATCAAGGTACTCGCTACAGAATTGAGTTGCCGTTGCCGTCTGATAGGACTTGATTGCACGGTAGCAGTTGTCCGCGTGACAAGTGCTTGTAACAGAAGGAAGAGCCAAGAGAAGCAGAGTTGCAGAGTAGAGAAACATATTCAAAACTTGAGGGCCTTGGTGAAGGTATCTGTATGGGTTGGGTTCTTCCAACCTCAGGCTTGGGGAAAGTGGCGGTTTTACGTGGTGGAATATATAGCTAGATCAAGCAATACGAGCTGCGCTCTGAACGAAGACCTAAGGCAGTATTACCCGCATCGATATATAATGACTGTAATGGCTCTAGTGCGAAGCTAATGTATCAAATATTGAATCGTATTCATCTGTTCAGGGATTCATCTTTCAGCTCAGCTGAATGATATGCAGCTTATTACCTTGCCGACCTCCCTTTCTACGAAGCTTGCTTACATGAGGGGAAACACCTATCGCCATTTGAGTGCTCCAATCTCGTGACTATCAATATTCAATCCTTCGAAGCAAAATCGATTCAGCCTCAATTGCTACGACGAGGACAAGTGTGTGGGGGGAGATACGAACAACCCATTCAAGGTATCAAATGCGGCCTTCCCTAATTTGTTTGCAAAAATAAGCGAAAGTCCCGTGCCTTGGCATCTAATAATTCATGCAGCTGTTTCCGAAAATGGATGAACCTTCACAAATAACTAAAGCATGACCACACAGATTACCATTTGGCCAGCCGAATTCCGAGGGCTCAGCATCAGGTCACGCGGACAAAGGGGGAAGTGTAGCCAATCTTCGTTCATTCCAGAGTAATGAGAGTTATACCTCGAAGTCCTAAGTTGGGCTGTGAATCGGTAATCACCCGTTGGTTTCCAACCAGGTGTTCCTGAAATATCAATGAAGGCAAACTAGAAACGAGTGTATACAGTCAGCGCAAGGGGTGTTCTAACTACCCCGCACAATCAGATCTATATGCATAAAGTGCAACGGAGCAGTGTTGAATCTTAACTGCTTTTCTTTTCTATAGATTCGTAGACTATTGTAATACTACTTCTCATGGACTTTTCATCGTTCTCTCACGGCTCTCAAGAAAAGCCTTCAATAGATGAGAATCGACAGCTCCAGAAAGAGGAAGATGACTGCTTGACGTCCTTGATTCGCAAATGAACTGATGGAAACTCTGTACCTACTGGTATGATTCAGAAATGAAGAGACAGAGAATGACCCCTCACAAGCTAGTCACCCAACTCTGCGCCCAAGACAGTTGTATCCACTTGAGTGGGATGTAATTAGTCGTGAAATTATAGTGAAAGGTATTGGGTGCCAATTCGCAATGATTCGTACGCTTCCTGTGTCTGATTGTTCATTCCTGGGTGAGATGACGAATTCTGAACAAGTCGGAGTTCATTACCAATCAACACGTTGGAAATAGCAACAGCATATTGTATTTCGAATATAATGTCGTTCTTTTGAGCGTTTTAGGATCTTCTAAGAGTATGGATAAGTCCTTAAGTTCTTATATATATCACCTCCTATCATGGTGATATGCTTTTCCCGCCGGCTTTTCCTGCACACTCGTAAGATCGTACAATACCACAACATAGTATTTTGTCAAACCTCGGCGGTATCATGGCACCAACTTCAATCACACTTATTCTTGGCTCCGGCCCACAGGTTGGCGCTTCTGTTGCCAAAGGCAATGGCACCAAGTGGACATTGCCTCGAGACACGGAACCGGGACTAAGAACTCGGACGGCTATCTCTCGCTCAAGGCGGATTTCACAATCCCGAATCAATCGCGCCCCTGTTTGAAGAAGTGAGAAAGGGACTTCATGGCTCGCCTAACGTTGTGGTATACAATACCGTCAGTCTGACTATCCCTCCTGAGGAGGATTCTATCTTGTCTGTCCCATTCGACATCGTTGCATCGGATCTCAATGTCAACACCATCAGCCCTTATGTTGCAGCTCAGCAAGCCATCCACCATTGGAAGAAGCTTCCGTCTGACATCAAGAAGACCTTCATATACACTGGTAATATACTGATTGTCTCGGTTATCCCAGCTCCAAGAGTGCTGGATCTGGGCATGGGCAAGGCGGCTTCAGCATTTTGGGTTGGGGTGGCAGACGTATCGTATGCGGCAAAGGGATTCCGGTAAGCATATCTAGGCATCACGACAGAATCAAAGCGGTTTTCAAATGGATGTAAGCTGACCATAGTGTTTAGATTCTTTTACACGGACGAACGAAAGAGCGATGGTCAGCCTGTCTCGACGGAAATCGATGGCGATGCACATGGTGAATTCTACCTTGAGTTGATTACCCATGAGGGGCAGATTCCATGGCACGCCACCTTTGTTAAGGACCAGGGGTATGTTCAGTTCAAGTAGACCAGTTATAGGGTCTCAGCAGAATAAACCATAGTTTAAATCGATTGCAATACTTTCTGACAGAATATCGGCCAAGCTAAGATCCAGGTTGGTATAGTGTCCGTCACGCCAGTGATACCTTAACCCAGGTGTTTTGTCATTTATATTCTATGAGACCCCTTAATCAGACCACAAGAAAAAGAAACAAGCTTGGGCCAGTCAAATCATGATTCATCAAACAGTAAACGATCTGCGCAAGAACTGTCGAAATTTGAGAAATTATTTGATGTGCCTCGGTCATATTGTTGAGTTGTGCATCAAGGGTTAGGATTTCAATCGGGGATTGGTAATACCTGAAAGAATGGCATACAAGCTAAATGAGTTGTAGTGACACGTATAGACTGAATCAATCATTGTTGTTGGTTCTCCGTACTCTCAGTGTTATTGTCCCGAATGGCGGTTGCCTTCTTGTTGACTTCAACCAAAGCGTTCTCTAAACTTAAAGCGTCTTCTAGCTTGTTGATGGCAACTTTATGTCAAATGTGCACGGTCGGACCTGAACACCAAATATTTCTTTTACTCCCGAACTTGCTCCCTTTGTCAAAGCTCTTGATATAAAGCCTAGTGTAATGCACCAAGCTCCTGACAGTCGGCTGGACTAACGTCGTTAGGCATGAACTCCATAAGGACTTCAAAAAGTTTGAATCCATTTGCCAAATTCTCATCGTAACCAACTAACCAACAAAACACCTGCGTCATGATCTCCAATCTACCATTGCACCCCGTTCTTGCGCAGGGAAGCGCGGTGCGTCAAGAATCAACACCGCCGTTACTCCGCTTGCCCCCTAAGATCCGCAAGAGAATTTATTGCTTTGCTGGTCTCATCCGGGAATGTCCTGTTACTATTGTTCCGTTTGGTAAACTCACCACTCATTTCTGTCCTTGGGGACAACGGCCAGCTATCGACACGTGCGCCTTCGAACTTCGCAAAAGTTCAAGGTCCCCTGTCCGAGTGGCCACCTATGATGAATGCTCGTGCCCGAAGTTCCCTAAACAGCTCCTTCTCGTTTGCAAGCAACTGCATATGGAAGTTGAGGAGATTCTATATGGCGAAAACAAATTTGTTATCCAAACCCAGGAGAAAGCCGATAATCTCAACGTCCTACGCACTATTTCCACCAACGCCGTGCGATCTTTGCGCCACCTCTTAGTCCGCCTAAATAGCTGGCCATGCATTCGAGGGCACGGCTCGCCATTCAAAAACCCCAAAGCATGCTTGATTTGTGGATCATCCGCAAGAGAAGCTGATCTAGAGATGCCAAGTCACAGGCGCTCTCAACAAATCATCGAAGCGTGGGAGAACGTGTGTGGGCGCTTAGCGAACTCAGACATCGCATCAGGACAGCTCCATCTGGAATTCGTCTGTGATGTTGAAGACTTACAGACCGCTCAGCGTGTATTAAAGCCGCTCGAGTATCTCCCGTGCCTGAAACAGTGCAGCATACGGCTGGGGAGGAGTCCAGAGCGGGAGCTCAGCTCACTTGCTCGAATAACTAGCGAGAAGCTTACTCGGAAGAACCAGAATACCAAAGGCTTCCGCTTCTTTGATCTACCGCGGGAGATACGTCTCCAGATTCTTTGGCACACAAATACGGGCCCTAGTAGCGACTTTCTCGCAGATGCGCACACGAATCGAGTTCTCAATGGAAAGTTTGACCATCGATATCCCTTGGCCGACTTACATCCCCTAACTAAAAACGCAGTGAGGCTCTGCTGTCTCGACTGCTCTTTTACAAAATCACACTGCCTCTGCCCTTCGAAGCATGCATCTTATAATTCTAGTTGTCGGTGCCAGGTGCTGCCCCTGGAATTATTTCTTACCAGCCGGCAGATGTATTTGGATGCCTCTGAGATCTTCTACTCACAAAATCCATTCCATTTTCAAGGCCCGTTTACCAAGACCTCGTCGGTGCTTGAAAATATGCCAGTTCAATTACTGAAGCGACTGAGGCGCATTACCTTTGACCTGGACAGCCAAAAGATATTTCTATGGAACCACTTCAATCACTATTCTCAATGGCGAAAGCTTATCCGCTTCCTTGGCAAATATTGCAACCCCTCCAACTTGCTAATATCAATAACTACGACAGATCATCCAGCGACTGCCATGGGGTTCGGAAGCGAAGAGGACAGGGAAGACATCATGCGACACATCTATAGCGTGTACGTCGATGTCGTGCGTGCCGTCAAGAAATGGCTCCCCGGCCTCCAGGATTTCCACCTGTTTTTCAGTATTTATCTGAAGCTGGAAGCCGTCCTGGAGCAATTCGTCATGGGACCAGAGTACGATAGTTCGCATGGCAATCGCTATCCCAAGACCAGAAACAGAAAATGGCAAATTTCAGATGCACCCGAGTACCTCACAGAGATCCCTGCCTGGCACACAGACGTGCAACAGTTGTAGATATTCCGAAATTGAGGGAAAAAAAAGACGAAAAAAGGAACCGGCTGAACCAGTTGGCGGACTCTCCCGCCGGGAATTGAACCCGGGTCTCAAGCGTGACAAGCTTGCATACTGACCACTATACTACGGAAGATAATCAGCTGTTTTCAGCTGCTGTAGTGGATTGGTGGGAGGGAGGTGCACATTTGGCATAAGACTCTAAGCCAACACCAACGATGCAGACAAATTCAAATCTGGCATTGCGACAACTGAACAGTTATGGCGATAATGTTGATGTGACTCGTGTCAATTAACTCTAGTCTCGGACTAGATGTTACAAAATGTTACAACTATACGTAAAAATGAGACATTATATCAGACATCATAACAGTGCAACTATGGGCATGAGAATCATCCTGTGACGGGTGTCAATTAACATTAGACGTTACAACTAATATATACATGAATCTATTCTCGAAGCAGATGATCAAACTAAATCACACATAAACACCAGTGCCTCTGAATCTCACTCTGGACGTCAATCTCATTCCACTAAGCCAGGCAACGCCTTGACCGCAGGCCAGGTAAGCTGCAGCGTCAGAGCCTTCTCCGTCGTGTACACCTTGGTATTCCCGCTGCCAGTGGGCAGCTCCGTGGCATAGAAATTATTGGCCCCCAAGTACGTCACATACGCGCCGTCCCAGCCGAAGCTGCTGCCGAGGGTAACGCTGGAGTCGCAGAAGATGGACAGGTCGGCAATGATGGCGCACTTGCCTTTGGACGACTGGAGGGTGAAGTTGACGCCGTCGACGTTGGGGGTCGCTGTGAAGATGGCCGCGGCGCCCCCGGCGCGGTACCAGTTGTCAGAGGTGAGGAGCCGCCCACCGGTGGATTCACCAGGCGTGGATGCTAGGACGTTGCCCCTTCCGGGGAGAGCCTTGCCCGCAATGGCGACAGGAAGTTCCTGCCGTTGATGGCGTTGATGGTTGTAGCTTGCGCCGCTGCTACAAAGGCAAGCGTTGCCACGAGAACTTGCATGTTGCGTATGGGAAAGGAGAAGGAGTGGATGGACGAACCAATGAGTGAAAATAAATGAATGAGCGTATATGTAAGCGAGCGTGTAGGTGAAGAGAGCAATGGGAAAAGAGATAGTGAACAAGATCAATTACTCGCACCCGACTAGTCAGGGGACGGGTACCAGGACGGTCCTAAATCAGGGGAGTCCATGGCATACTCGTCCCTAATATATACTCTATCGACGTCTACTCTGAAGCTCTTCTATTGTTACCGAGATATTGGGTCGATTGTTGATGAGCAGTTGGCAGCTTCCTGTTCGAGCTGTAGTCTTGAGCCCGTCTAAACCCCAAGGCTCCAATCGGGATCTATGTTGAGTCCCCCGTGTCGCCAGAAGAGGGCAATCTATCTAATTCCCGTTGACGCCGGCTGGTTTGCTAGCGCCTGGGCCGGGAAAGCGGCAGATCGGATCCAGGAACGATGCAAAACCGCTATCACCCAGCAAATACAAGGCTGGGCGATCAAATACTACATGTGAGCACGTGCGTGCCACTCTCTTGGATCAAGGAACCGTCATAGACGGCATCAATTAGTGTCAGGAGAAAGGAATAGTAGCACTTGACATGCATCGAACCATAAGCTCAACTTGCCCTGGGTATACATGCCTACGCCGAAGCTCATTATGCCTTTTTGCCCGGCCCAGTGTAGGCAGCCATCTCTCTGGAGAATTGTATATACTTTGGGCTTGATCCTCTCACCTAATAAAACCGCTGGTCACGGCAAACTATGTGATTATTGTGGAATTGCGGGGAGCCGTGCTGAAGCTCTGATTTCCAAGCCAAGCAGAAGAACTAAAGTACTTGAAATCACGAAGCGGACTTTAACTAGCGGTTAGTTTACAACTTTTTCTTGTCTTTGCCGATATCCGGATAGGAGTCTTGAATGTTCGGTCCATATGTTGGTAAGCGGCCAGCCGGATGTCCCAACCTGGATCACGTTGGCGAACAGGTTCGAAGCTTAACAAAACGATAGTTTCCTTGTACCAGCCGCCAAAGCAGTTGCCTCAAACGACACAGCGATGATAACATCTAGCCAACGTCTTCACGTCGCAAATGGCGCCAGGCTGCCTTCTTAAAACCAATCATATGCCTCTCACCTCGGGAGATTAGTCCATTCATTGACGACGACTGGCTTTGTTGTTCGGACCACCCAACTTACAATAACGCATCACAGTCAAGAATTACGTCCCGGTTCCCTTTTGCCCCTTCCTTTGCACTACAGGGCAGTCAGTCTACAAACCATGTGCGAACGCCCTGAAGGTATGAAACGCCCAAACTTTAAAACCAGGTATAGAGTATTGCTTTAGGTGTCAGATGGTAGTGGAGTCTGGAGTTTACCGCATGAATTGAGGGTTATCTTGCATCACCTTCTCGAATGGGCGCTCACACTGGCCTCAGTTATTCATTTGCATGTTCCAACAAAAATTTGATCTTTACTGCTGCGTGTAATTACGGGCTTGGGTGACTGAATCGTTTGTTTCAGAATTCCGCAGATTGACCACTAATTGAGATGCTCAATCTCGCATGCGACAGAACGTTTGAGTTGTCAAACAGAGAGTTTCGCCTTCGACAACGCTTGCACCTGTACCTAGGCTCTGGCTAATTATATGAGGAAATGAGACCTTTTGGCTCCTGCTCTTGAAATAACAAGATGGTCTAGGTTAATTCTTTCTGTTCATTTACTCCCCCTAACCTTGCATCCCGCTCGGCCACGATTCGGAAAGGGGTAGTGCCACATAATGTCACTCTATTAAGGTCTACTCACCATCCTCTTACCAGCCAAAACATGCTATAAATCATGTAGCTAGACCATAGAGAAAAAAAAGAAGAAGAAGAAAGATGAGAGTTCTGATCGGTGGCATGAACGACTTCGGGCGCAGCACTCGACAACACCTGGGAATAACCCATGTAGTGATGAGCATCTCATTCCCAGACACGGCAGCTGCGATTGCGCAAAACAACAGGTCCATTGGCGAATGATGTGCAGATATGAGCACAAAGATGGCCCGCTTCGGTAATATTCAATTCAAGTACTTCCTTGATGGATATCTGTTTGCACCCACAGCCAATCACCCACCGAGTTGCCCCTCCCCCTGAAACACCGGCTCTTCCAACTGCTTTGGCCAGACTAGCGCTTCAAACACACATTTCCATGGCAAAATAAGGTGAGCTTGCTGGAGGCATTGATTTGAATGGCCAAGAACTCTTGGACAGCCAGACTCGCCGCATAAGGAATGGTGCTTTGGTGAGCATCCAACGTAAACGGGCTGGCCCCCAGATTATGCAGTGACAATCCACTGCTGACAGTCAGGCCTGCTTACATCGAGGAACGTGTTCACCATCGTCGCAAAAGGAGTTGAGATGTGGCAAATTGGCCACTTCTCCGCCCAAAGAGGAAGACGACAATGCGACGCTGGAGGCTCGATTTGGCGATCTGTGCCTCTCTTCTGGCCGCAATAGGCATCCCAAGGCTCGAGCACGATTATATTTAGACAGGAGCACAGCAGGAGTTCTAATATAGCAGTTGCTATTGATGACTAACCGACTGACGATGCCATTTGGGGGGGAGTGACCCCAGACGATTCCCTGTCGCCTAATTTCCTTTCATGTAGTGCCCGCTCCTAAATTTCAGGTGCCGCCACTGATCTCAATTTAACACTCTGCACCGACCGTTTCCTATTCTCTTTCTTCCTCTCTCGGTTGCGGGAAATTCAAGGCTGCACGTGTCGTGTCGTGTCGCGACATGCGAGCTCCGTCCGAACAATTGCTGCCCTCCGCCCGGACAAACCTCAACCTCCTCCGCGGTCGGTCCCATTGCGCACTGTGAGCAAGCCACCACTGGAATGCGGCATGTCGGATCCCGCGTCGTCTGCAACGGCCCCAAAAGGGGCAGATGTCGAGGTTGAGACGTCGCCCGAGTTTCTCCTGGGCTACCCACAGCGGGTCGTCCTTGGCGTCGTCCAGGACGATGACTATCCTCCTAGCTTGGACAAACTCGTCGAGATTGCTCAGATGACCCTTCGGTATGTTGTGTGTCTGCTTACTTCCTCTCACCGGCTCTCTTCTCTCGCCCTCACATCTCACTGCCGGGCCCGTCTCAGATACTGACCGGACACGATCCCTGCCAGCACCGCACAGCGCCATGTCATCTACCAGATTCTGAAACGCTGTCTGTCCAGCACCGACGGCAAGTGGCGCCAGATATTCAAGGCGCTGCAAGTCGTCGACTACTGTCTGCATGTCGGCTGTGACGAATTCCTCCCATGGGCTAGTTTCAACAAGTCGCTGTTCTCGGATCTTCAAACAGACGAGAGGCAACAGTACCATGACACGCTGCACGGCATCAGGCTCATTGAGAAGGAGTCGAATCACATCCTCGATATCCTGAGTCGCCAAGATGAGCTGCTCCCGTTTGAGAAGCGGAACCCCAGCTCCTGGATGTTTCGCGTTACACTATCGCCCAACCCGTTTCTGGAGACCACGCCCTTGACGACCGAGTCTTTCGCCAAGTACTCATCTTTGGAGAATGCCCCGAGCCTCACCATGCCCAAGGATCTGGGGGAGCTCAATACCAATCACTCAGCTCCGACTGCGGAATTTGAGATCAACCCAACCCCTATAGAGCCCATTAATCATTCTCGGGATCTGTCCGAAATGTTGAGAAGCCGCCATGTAAGGAACGGGTCCTCCATAGCAGAATCTATCCGTCCCAGTACCTCGGCGGATGATCGCAACGGATTCCAGTCAAAGATTCTGCGTCGCCCCAGTACGGCAGTTGGTGACTCCTCCAACAGCGGGCTGCAGGCGAAACTCCCCTGGCCTCTGGGGCCTCTGGTACATGATGAGCGAGAACGAGGGGAATCTCCCACACAGGAACCGCCTGCCCCCATCCTCGACCCTCTACCCCGTGACCTTGGTCTTGGAATCTCCCTCTCGAGTCTTTCGCTGGGAGAAAGGGAGCCCTGGCCAGCAGATGATGCCGTTTCTGCAATCTCTGTTAACTCCCTCATCTCTCCGACACAGCCACCATCAGACGCATCATCAATCACACCGCCCGTCAGTGGATCTGGGCTTCCTTCTCCGGCGCAAAGACGCCAGTCAAAGAGACATCGCCATTCAATGAGGTCGCAGAGTCTGATGGAGTTGAGGAACAACCCCCTTAGGCAGAATGATGAGCCCGTTGTAGTTGATCAAGCGCGGTACATCAACATCGGGCCTTTGAGAAAAGGATCGATTGCACGAACCAGACCGACGCGGTCCAGCTCGTCTCTGGTCCAGCAGGCACACTCTCAACAAGGTTATACACCCACGCCTGTGAATCACATATCAAATTATATGATAGCGTCAAAGGTAGACAGTGTGTCATCCGTCAGCGACAGGAGTGAATCTGTAACCACCTCGAGAGAGTATAAATACTCCAGCCCGGCTCGCTACATGCCCACCCGGCGAATAGTGTCAGATCTTGTGAGCGACTCCAAATTAGAGACGGTGTTCTCAGACGACGGGACGGTCTCCCATACATCCTACGAGTCTAGCATCGCTACTCGCCAGCGCCGGGTGAAACGGGAACACAGGTGGAAACGATGCTGGGAGCTGAGCACCGGCACGTACGGGCGTGTATGGCTCGAGGAGTCCATCAACGAAGAGGAACGAGGTAACCTTCGAGCCGTGAGGGAGATTGCGAAAACGAACAGGGGACAGCAAGTAAACTACGATCGAGAACTAGAGGCAATGGCCAAGTTCTCTCATTCAAAAGTGGGGTTCATCATCACTTGACCGGTTTGGCACTGCAACTGACTGACCTTGATAGTATGTGCATTGTTTTGTTCAGTCATTGGGCTGGTATGAAAACACGACTACGTTATTTACAGCGATGGAGTATTTGGAAAATGGAGATTTAGGGAAATTTCTTACACGGGCGTTTCCAGAGACAGAGGTCAAGCTTATTACGACTCAGCTGCTGGAGGGTTTATCATATATGCACGAAAACGGGTTTATACACGGAGATCTCAAGCCTGGTGTTAGTAACCCTACAATCCACTTGTCTTTGGGAAAAGAAGCTAACAATCAACAGAATATCTTAGTATCAGAACAAGGACCGTGCTGGTGGGTCAAATTAAGCGATTTTGGTATATCGCGGAAGGCCGAGGAGATCTCAACCAACTTCCGCACCATCGTCGGAACCAGGAGCTACCTGGCTCCAGAAATACTTGGCATATTCAGCCCTGATGATAACGACTCAGACGGCAAAGATGACGAAGATGACGACCGAAGCGAAAAGGAGGAAACCTACACCGCCGCCGTCGACCTGTGGGCGCTGGGTGCCATTATCTACCAACTGCTCACCAACCAGGGAGCTTTCAGCAAGCCTCGGAGACTGTGGAACTATGTGCTCCGGAAAGCGCCGTTTCCAAGTCGACTGCTGAGCGAGGCTGGGATAAGCAAGGAGTGCTCGAGTTTCTTGGAACAATTAATGGCCCCTGCTCCGGGGCATCGGCCATCTGCGAGCCAGGCTACGCTGCACGCCTGGTTGTTGAAGGTGGACGAGTAACGGGGGTGAGTTTGTATCATATGTATCATGAAATGGTTTAAATATTAGCGTCCAAGGGACACGTCTAGGCATGGTTTTAGGGGGAAACGATAATAGAGGATAGATGATGACTCCGTTTTGCGGCCCAAACCTAATACCAGGTTGAGACGCTCTTACAATTCTAGAAATGACAATGGGTAATAACGCCATAACCCCTTCTATGGCCTATCATTCATTCATATACTCTGGCCACGTGATAAAAACGGTTGACTTTTGATCGGACCATGGCCTTCCGAGCTAATATAGACTTGGCATTAACGGTAATATGCCGAGATTTGCAGATCGTTGTGATGACAGCTACCGGCGTGAGAACTCAAACTCCTGACCAAACTATCGATGAAGGTTCCAATTCCATTTGATGGCCTCCTTAAATGTTCTTAGGTGGCTGAGCCCTATTTGCCATACCTCTTGGAATTGCGTCGCTCAATCACCGAAAGAACGGCAACGTGAACGGTCAGGACGCTATGAAGGGTTAGATGGGGTCTTATTAGGATATTCTTGGGAGCAAGTTCATCTTGGGCACTTACAAAACGACCATTATCACTAAAGTCAGGGTCACGTTGACACCGCAGCTGCCACCGGTGCATGTCCTGGATATTCCCATGAATTTCAGAATGATCAAGGTGAGCCAAAACACCGTCTCAAGGCAGTTGAGAATCGCATTCGCTTTGGTGCTTGCCCATTTACTGAACCGTTGCGTGTGCTCAGTTAACAGCTGATAGGCTATTATGACGATTGATTTAACGGACTATAAGCCGCTGTCAGCGTCTAGTCCAGGTTGAAGTATTTTCAGAGTTGGAAATCGGCGAGGTGACATACAAAAGGTATAGCCATGATCTCCGACCGCACGGGAATGACTCCAGGCATACTTAAATACACTCCGCAGAGAATAATTATGAGAGTGACGAGTATCAATTGGATAATGTGGTCGCGAAACTTCCATTTCGGGTCTAGGAGTCCGGACTTCATCGTGAGCTGTGTTGGGGCGTCTTTCGGGGGGAAGCTGAATAAATCCGCAAGAATTGAGATTAGAGAGAGAGAAGATTCAGATATGATAAATGAATAAATAAATAGATGTTTACCTTATATATCTATGCAGGGCAACGAAAAAGCGGATGGGCTTGAAACAAACACGAGATAAGCCGAGTTTACGAGCTCACACCCGAGCTTCGGGCGCTAAGCCACGCAACTCGAGACTTCCTGTGGGGAAGTAATAACTCAAATGTGTATCACTGGTTTCTATGGTCTTTGAAAGGCTTGGCACTAGATTTCGGTTTGGCTCATTCGCCATGGCGAGATCGGTAGTGGTGTTTCGCTTTTAGAGATGATGATGCCATCGGCGCTTTCTGGATCCCCGTCTCCCAACAGATTGACATTACACGATATTAAAAGAGAGGAACAAATATTCTCATATCATTTTTATGAAGCGTTTCCCTGCTTGAATAGATCATCTATGCTGAGCCGCTATGCTGAACCGCCTGCTCCTGGTGCGGGCCATGAGCCGCCCTGAGCCGGGTCTGCAGCCACGTTCAACTCCATCCCTGAGGCTGAATTGAGCCAGCTATTCCAGTCAACGTTGCTATCAACATCCATGTCCATATCCAACCCAGCATAAGTGTCACCCAGCGGATCTGTGGTCTCGTTCCACAACCAAGGAGTGAACCCTGGACCCATGAGCTCCGGGACCGTGACAGCCGGCACACCGTATGATGACGCAGCTGCACCGTCAGCCACCATCATCCCTTGGTTGCCCGATCCGTGTACGTTACCCGGAGAGGCGGAGCCAGGGAGGAAGGGGATCTGGGGAAACCCAGCCGGGGCCAGTTCATACGACGCAGAGACTGGCTCGCCAACCGACATGCTGCTGTCCTGCACAGTAATGGACGGGGCAGGCTGACGACCCTCCCCTCCTCCCGTACCCGACATCCCAAACAGCCCTCGCCAATGCTGCCTAAACATCTCCTCGCTCTGATCAGCCGCAAACGGCCCATGGCTCGCCGGGGCCGGGATCCGCGCATCGCTCATCTCCGCCCTCCCAATCGCCCCCGGGTCGCTCCTCATCCTCACCAGTTCCGCCTCGCGGTGCTTCCGCGCCTTGCTCATCAGCTTCCGCAGGGGGACCCAGATCCTCAGCCCCTTGTCCGCGCCGGGCCGCTTGTCGGGGATGAGCCAGACGCTGTGCAGCGCGAGCCACGCCCGCTCGACGAGGGGCGACAGCGGCCGGCGGGTCACCTCGAGGAGGAGGTAGACGATGGCGTGCCAGTGCGTGTACGTCTGGTATATCCAGCGCCACTGGCGGGCGTCCTGCTCGGCGTTGAGGGCGTGGTTCCACTCGGCCACCTCGAGGGCGGCGACGAGGAGCTTGTCGCGCACCTCGTCGGAGAAGTTGTCGCTGGGGGAGGAGAAGAGCGCGGGGAGGTAGAGGAGCAGGGTGAGCTTAGAGATGACGAGGCGAGTAGCCGTGACGCCGACCCAGTAGGCTATGTTTCCGGTCGGGGATATGTAGCGGATGTGGCGGTTCTGCAGGTGATCGTAGAGGTTGTTCAGGATGCTTGTCTGTTCCTCGAGGGTTTTGTTGGCGCCAGGGGCCATCATCTTGCGTGTGGCTTCGCAGAGCTCGTACGTGGCGACGGAGAAGGTCATGTCGGTATGTCCTTGGCGCTCAACGGGAGGATCGGTGATGTCGATGCCAATGTCGGCGTCGTTGATGTTTAGTGGGAGCTTGGTATCAAAACTGCCGCTAGTAATGGTGAACTCTGTCCCTTGATCCTCGGATGAACGCATGTCGAGAATGCAGAGCCCCCACCAGGTTCTGCGTCGTATCTCAATCTCATAGGGGGTGAGGTAGTCAAAGTGGGCGCCGTCACGGTGCAGGCCGATTGCGTGGGCCATTCGGATGACGAGACCGGTCATCATCCAGACGAATCGGGGACTGTCATGGCGGCGGACAAGGAAAAGGAAGATGGTGAAAGCTTGGACGAGAACAACATCGGGGGAGTTGAGGAAGTCGGCTCTGGCGAGGGCGTGTTCCAGGCCAAGACGGTATTTAATATTAAGCTCTGACTTGGTGGAGCCGAAGTTTGTGAGGACCTAGTGTAAGAAAGAAGGAAGCGGTTAGGTAAGAGATGGCAAGCGGGTATGGTGATGTTGATACTTACATCGTCTTCCTCCATGGAGGTGATGGCTGCGTAGTATATTGAAAAAAGTAAGGCCTCGTAGGACGGGCCGAGGTTCGACATGTCCTTGCCTCGCAGATCGCGGATCATCTTGTTAATGGTAGGTATATGTACGGTCTGGACAAACAAGTTCACATTCTCGGAGAAGACGCTGATGAGGAAGGGTATCTGTGATGGAAGAGGGCGGTAGCTGCGAAGGCTGGATGAAGATTTGCTCAGGTTATGGCCGAACATGAACCCGTGACGTTCGGAAGGCGTTCGGTCCAGCTCGACGGTGGACGGCGTCTTACCCAAGGAGTCCTCGTCTTCAGATGAGTCGGAATCCCCACCCCCAAGTCCCTCAGCATCCATCTTGAGACCATCCAGCTGGGAGAGGTTAGCCTTGAATGTAATACTTGATATTCATCAGAATATAGACACATGGAAGATAGCATTACCTCATCGCTGACCCGGGACCAGAATCCGCTGCTGATATACCTTGACTTGCTTGTGTCCTGTAAGACCATCCGCCCAAAGTGCTTCTGCATGCTGGCTGAGCTGATGGGCGGCGACGCGCCCTCTCCATGCTCTCCATGACCTGAGCTCTCTGGTGAGCCAACCCCCGACGAGGCCCCCGGCACCGCACCAGGGGGGCTTCCACTCGACGAATGGGCCTGCTCGAGCTGGCCGCTGAGTTCTTTGACCAGTCCCTCCAGACTCCTCAGCCTCTCCATGACCTGCCCAACCCCAGCCTGGTCGCCCCCGTGCGGCTGCAGGTACTGGGATGGCGACGACGACGCATTTCCCGCTGCCGCAGCAGCAGCAGCGGGGTTGTTCGTGATGCGCTCAAGCCGACGAGCCCATTTGGGCGGCCGGTCGTTGGAGGGCACGACACAGGGGATATTGGCCCTCCGGCAGTTGGAGCACGGCGACTGCTTGTCGCACCGGACCTTACGGCTCCGGCAGACGACACAGCTGCGCGGTTTGGTCGGCGGCGCTGAGGCGGGCGAGACGGACGAGCTCGCGCTTTTCTCGGGCGCGGGCGGTGCCGAGCTGGTCCCGGGCGAACCACCTGGCAGCTGCGACATTGCTGCCCTTGTGAGTGTCACTGTCTCTTTCTTGGCGAGGCTAATGGGACGCTTCTGTCTCTGCCGGGCCACGCCGCCGTGATTGTCGTTGATGCAGCTTGGTGGTTTTCATCGGCTGCGTCGGTCGCAGGATCTTGGGCTGTGATGCTGACTGACGCCTGGGAAATGAGTCTTCTACCTCCATATCTGGCTAGCACATGTTAACGCCAGACACACGGGGTTTTGATTTTGCCGTATCATAGTGCTAAACGTAGATCGAAAGCCATATCAAGTGTTGAGTAGTAGGAAGGATACAATATCTCCCATATAGGAACCATGGCTGCCAGACAGTAGCCAAGCATCTCTGTCGTGAACAGGGTCATCCACATTTCAGTTCTTCGTATTTCTGATGGCTAATGTTAGTGGATGCCATCAGAGGATCCGTCACCATTTTTGGTTTTGGCGAGCGGCGGGGTCAAGCCAGTTTCATCGGCATCATCCGAGAGACAAGGGTCCAGTCACCAGTTGCTTGTTCCAAATGTGTTGAGTTACAGAATGTATATTAAGAGAAGAGGTGTTAAAATAAAGCAACTATTCCAGTGGTATCAAATGATCCTATCTATGCAACAAGTTCGCCATGCCAGGTTCAAAACAGCATACAAAAGAAAGTAACGCCAGACGAAGGAATCAAGGGTTCAGTACCCGATCAGTACGTGATGGTTGAGATCTTATTCACGTACTTGGCCTCGCGATTCACAATCAGATTATCCGCGAACCACTTGCCTGCATCTTCGCGGGAAATGGTGTATCCGATCGCATCAGACTCGCGGCCCGTCTTGGGGTCCTCGATGCCCACCCTGATCGGCGTGTTCGTCTCGCCATTGACCAGCAGGCTGCATCGCACAACACAAAAGTCCTCGCCGCTTTCGGCCAGCGCATTCTCCATGATCGCCTTGTCCTCATGGGGCACCTTGAGGAGGATGCTGTAGAGAGGGACGACAAGCAGAGGAGTGTCGCGGCCGAACTTGGACATGCCCGTGGTGCTGCAGACGACGATCAACGGTCTCCCTGTGGCGCCGTCGCGGCGCAGCTGCTCCAACGCCTCCAGCAAGGTGGCCATGCCTTTGCGGCAGACATTAGGATCCTCAATACTGAGCTTGAGCAGGTCGGGCCGGGCGCCGATGGTGGAGATGATCTCGTCGACAAAGGTGCCGTCTTCCTTGCGGAGGACGGAGACAAGGACTTTTACGTCGTGCGCGTTGCCCTCGACCACGCGCAGATTGGGGGTCGTCGACAGCGGGATGATGTCAGTCAGCTTGGATGGTGTTCGGCAGACGGCGATACACTGGTGGCCTGCAGCCAGGGTGTGCTTGAGTGCCGAGAGGCCAACTCCACCGCTGGCGCCCAGGAATACAACTGTCTTGGGAGAGGACATGGCTAGTTGAGACTTTGGGATGTTTGTTGGATGCGAGTATGTGAGTTAGGCTCGGTTGAGTCTCGAAGGTGTTAATGTCGATGTTGATGTTTGATGCTGTTCATTTCATCATCAATCCGTCAACCAGGCACTTCTATATATGTACGATCCAGCACGGCTTTCATTCGCCAGTCTGCTCGGCCGAGGTGCAAATATGGCGTCTGGCTTTCGCCCATTGCCTCCACTCTTCATCACCATCTGTCCCTTTTGTGCGACGCGAGAAATTGCCGAACTTGCGCGAAGGCGCGTTGTGAGCTATCACGTGACTCCTTCGGCGGTCTCTCGCTCTCTCTGGCTGAACTTCGGCACAGCTCCACCAAAATGTTTATCGATAAGAGGCACCTCAAATAGGCAACCTACCCTAGATCGAGCACCAAGATCACCAAGCATTCTTCTCTCTCAACATTCAGACAAAAGTTCCTCAGTCAATGGAGAAAGTATTTGCGACTATTGACTTGCTAAAATCACGTAATATCTATGAAAGAAAGATGGTGCGTCTACAGTATGTTTTTGTTGCCTCTCTGTATCCGAGAACATGCTGCTTGACAGGCGCGAAAACCTTGAGTCAGGGAGTCTCCCCGTGAGGTTTGTAACACGCAATACGCAGTACGCATTTGATTAATCAACTTCTCAACCAGCCTCTACTCGCATTATCTTTCATGTAGCTTCGAACTAACTAAACAAGTAGATGTGGCGGCTTCACTTGAAATACGACAAGCAAAAACTCACCCCGCATCTAGGGTGAGGGATATTTCAGGGACCTTTGTAGTCTGTCAATCCGTCTCAAACTCTCCAGAACTGCAATTCATCGTTGATCACTTGAAGCTCCCTGGAAACTATCCAAGGTGAACGTCGTATTCAGGGTCCCGACGGTAAGTCTGAAGGGTTACCTAGTTCTCGGTTATTTGTGGTATTGCAAGGATGCTCAACCCCTGGCCTTCACCCGTTGGTAAACGACAAACCCCAGGCCAAGCCACGTTAGCGTCTGGGTGAGGCAAACGCCAATCGGTCTTGGCTTGTCAAAAGATCCTCTAGGAGTAGAGCCTCCGTATCAGCAGACCGAATTCTTTGCCAACGATTTGCGCTTATCTGACAAGAGAACTCATCATTTGACAAGGGTTTACTAACTTTTTGATACGCTTATTTTTCAATCGATTCGGATTGGTCTTAAGTCGGTGAGCCTGCTGAATAGGGTAAGAAGGTCCGTTGTGGAGGAATGGCTTTGAGAAGTCAATTAAGGCGTCATCTGAAAAGAAAGCCCGAAAGAGACTGGGGAAATTGCCCACCTTATAGAGCATGGGCCACCAGATTGAACATGCACCCAGGGTAGAAGCATGAGACCAGAGCCTAGGAAAGCCAGCCACAAGGCACATCGAATCATCTGCTCACCGTTATCAGCATGAAACCATATTCGGCCATGCTTTGCTCAACTGACACAACTTCGTGGGAAAATGGTGGGGTTGCTACGGAGATTTCCCGGGGGCAGAACCAAGACAAGCTCTAGACTGCATCCTTGCTGTTACGTGAATGTAACCTCAGCATGTTGATAGCGGGCGCAATCCAATCGATGGAAGCTAGGCCGAAAAACTATGCCCTTTCGGTGCAAGGATATCCAACGTTGAGGCGAACTTTTTGCAGCCCACCCATGTCGAACTTTTGTGAAGGACTTTTTGGGATCCATTCTGGAAGGTCTGACGATTTAGGGTTAAATATTAACTTAATTGACCATTGTTCATGTTTATCTATTCACTCTGATAGGCTCCTTCTGTTCTGGGTAGATGATGGGGAAGAATGCAACCGAAGCTGCGTGAGATTATGCGCTTCGGTACGACCCTGACGAGGTCCAGACCCTTGGTCGCCTCAACCAAAGGGGCTTCCAACGTAGCATTGAAACTCCCTAGATAGCAGATACCCTGATATGGACTGAAAGAGAGCCCTACCGGGATTGCTTGGTGCGTCCCCTCATCCAGCCTGGCAAGAGGCCTCCCTGGATACAAAAGGTAGCAGATGGTGACATTTTTTTGCTTGAGCCTCTTAGGACTGTTCTGTGCCGAACAAATCTTCTTTCGATCGCGTCCAATGGCTACCAAGGCTAGTTTGGAGATCACAAAGGGGGGCTCACTCGTTGAGCCTACCATGGTCAATGAGAGCAACTCTCCAGACTCTGACCCCGAGGAGTCCACCGATCTTCTTCACCCATTCCCAACCGAGGAGGAGTGGAAGACCCTGCCTCGCGTTGCAGGCAGCATCCCATGGACCGCCTGGACGGTCGCCTTTGTCGAGTTTGTTGAACGCTTCTCGTACTATGGCACCAGCGCTGTCTGTGAGTTTCACCCGTTCAGCGAGTAGTCCCTATAGAGCGTTCCAGAGCTAACCTCTCCCTTAGTTGTCAACTTCATCCAGAAGCCCCTCCCTCCTGGCTCCAACACCGGCTCCGGCTTCCTCAAGACAAGCTCTGGTGCCCTCGGAATGGGCCAGAGAGCGTCCACGGGCCTCACTACCTTCAACCAGGTGGGTTAGCCAGTTCTCACTGAGACGAGAGATAATCAATCTTAACATGACTTTCTCTAGTTTTGGTCGTACTTTACTCCATTGATTGGCGCATACCTCGCAGACACGTACTGGGGCCGCTACCTGACGATTCAATATTCTAACTGGGTCGCGCTATTCGGTCACATCGTTCTCATCATCTCGGCCATCCCGCCCGTCATCGTCCACCCCAAGGCCGCCATTGGTATATTCTCGGTTGGTCTTGTCATCATGGGCTGCGGCACTGGCGGCTTCAAGTCCAACATCTCGCCCCTCATTGCCGAACAATACAAGGACTCCAAGGCCTATGTCCGCGTAAACAAGCGCGGCCTCAAGGAGATCGTCGACCCTGCAGTGACGACGGCCAGAATCTACATTTACTTCTACCTCCTCATCAACATGGGCTCGCTGACCGGTTCCCTGGCCATGGTCTACTCGGAGCACTTTGTCGGTTTCTGGCTCTCCTACACCCTCCCGACAATCTGCTACCTGCTGTGCCCAATCATCCTCTGGTACTTCAAGAAGTCGTACAAGCTCTCTCCACCAACGGGTTCGGTGATGGGCAAGGGCTGGAAGCTGATTAGATACGCCTCTAAGAGGAGCAACGGCTGGCGCGACCCCGAGTTCTGGAACCGCGCCAAGCCCAGCGAGATCCGAGCCCGTGGCGAGACACCGCCCGCATGGATGACCTTTGACGATGCCTGGGTCGACGAGGTGAAGCGTGGTGTGCTCGCCTGCAAGGTCTTCCTGTGGTACCCTCTGTACTGGCTCGCCTACAACCAAATGACCAACAACCTCGTCTCCCAGGCCAGCACCATGGTTCTCGGGTCGACCCCCAACGACATCGTCTCCAAGCTCAACCCCATCTTCATCATCATCGTCATCCCTCTCATGGACTTCATCATCTACCCGGCCCTCACCAGGATGGGCGTCGTTCTTAGCCCTATCAAGAAGATCACCGCTGGCTTCGTCCTCAGTTCTTTTGCCATGATCTCGGCCTGCGTCACCCAGTACTACATCTACAAGCTGTCCGCGTGCGGGAACGACATAAACGCCCAGGTCAAGGCCGGCCGCAAGGACTGCACTGCCCCCATCACCGTTTGGATCCAGGTTTTCCCCTACGGCTTGGTGGGTATGTCTGAAGTGCTGGCATCCATCACCAAACTCGAGTAAGTTATAATTTCACCATGCATTCATTACCTGATTGATATGCTAACGGTTTCCTAGATATGCATACACCAAAGCGCCCAAGAACATGAAGTCCACCGTCCAGGCCATCGCCCTGTTCACTTCCGCCGTTTCCTCCGCGCTCGGACAGGCTCTCGTCGGTCTGTCGGAGGATCCTCTGCTGGTGTGGAACTACGGAACTGTTGCCATCATCGCCATGATTGGTGGTATCGGGTTCTACATGACCTTCCGCAAGGCTGACAGAGATGAGGATGCCCTGAACAACCAGGAAGAGAGTAACTTCATTGGAACCAATGACGGCGCCCCAGAAGAGAAGGTGGTGGATCTGAAGGTTGATGAGAAGCAGGAGATTAAGGAAACCAAGGAGACTAAGGAGACTGCTGTCGTGTAGATCGAGCGTGCATTAATCTTTGTGCGAATGGGAGATACCAGGCGTTGCGATTTGGAGGCTGGAAATGCGAATAAATGCTCAGTGCTATAAGTGCGTTTCCAATAGTTACAACCCATTAATCCAAAATGCCATCTCAATATGGCTCGACATTTCTCGCGATTGAATGCCGTGCTCGTTAGGATATCATGAAAACAAATCGCAAACTCCATGTTAATTAGTGCTCTGTCGACTTCCCGGCGCCGGTGAGCCAGAGGCGAATCTCGAAACCTGCCGCAAGTGCTCCGGCGTGCCCAGTGCTACCATCTCCTGGCCGTACTTCTTATGGGCCACCTTCTTGTCGCAGTTGGTGCAGATATGGGTAATATGGCACCTCCAGTTCTTCTTGTACGGAACAGCCACACCTCCGATAGTGGTGAGGAAGAGGCCCGTAGCAGCATAACTAATGGACTGTAAGTTGGGGATATCTCGAAGTGGTCAATGTCAATCTGCGTACTGTGTGTGCCGTGAAGCCTCGTACTTCACTCGAGTCTCTACCCGTTGGCGGCAGAAGGGGCAGTCAACCCAGTCGGCCTGGTCGTCCAGGAGGTGCAGAGGAGTGACGGTCAAGTGATCCCCTTGATCCATTATTGACGGTGCCTCGTTCCTTTTGCTGGTGGAATTGACTGAGACAGCGGAGTGATTGCGGTGTACCATTGGCGCCGAATGGGAACGACGTGTACTGTTTGACGAGGAGATGACAACCTCAGGGAAGCCTCCGTCGTTCACAGGTGCCAGGCGTTTGCTTCGTTCGTTAGATCCACATCGGCCCTATCGATGTGAGGGTTCCTTACTCTATGGAGGATTGGGTCTGGTCGACGAACGAGCCCTCAACATCAATTGGCTGCTTCGACCTGTCCACTTGTGCGTACGAGGGCGGGGGAGTTGCGCAGTCGGGAGCGATCTGGGACGACATATTGGCAGCAATTCCTCAAGTTAAACAACGACAGCAATCTCGCAGCTCTCATGTCGTTCGTTGGGCGGTAGCTACTTTAATGTTGGGGACGGAAGAGGAGAGGAAAAAAAGAGGCCGCCTCCGTTCATCTACTTGCTGGGTTTCAGGGATCATGCTGACGAACAGCCCAGCTTGACGTAGCGGCTGACAAGTGCTAACTGGAAAAAGACAAGATGGAACGATTCCATGCAGTTCAGAATAGGCGATCCCAGTCCTTGTAACCACTCAGCCCTGCTGCTTCTAATTTTGTCTTTGCCCCTGGCATTACCTTGGATAGATTCGCCCACTGGAAGGGCTGAACCCGGAGATCTTGTTTGCTATTTCTATTGAGTATATCAATCTGTAGAAGCCAAGTTCTGGAGGATTGAGGAGGTGTTGCATGAGGCTAATGTCGCATATTGCATGGTCTCGTCCATAGCGCGTATGATCCTCATAATAATAGGAGATATCCCCACCACCTCCACTCCTCCTGTGTTCAGAGACGGCACGTCGCTGCCGGGGGCTGATTGGATGGAGTTTTGTCTCGCAATTTTCCTACCAATTTAATATGAGAAACCGAAAGCGAGCACGCAAAACCTAGTGACGAATTGCCAGACTGCGCCTCAAACAAGGCGTTCTGTTATATATCATTCACGGCCAATATCAGAGTTCATATCTATTGAGCGGCACTAGTTTGGCCTCCAATGATCTTTGGTGAAGGCTTCAAAGCAAGACTGGTTTGTAAAAAGTCAATTACTATCTGGTCTTTTTGCCTGCCTCTGCCTAGACTCGTCGATCCCTGACCATATTACTCCCAATACGCATTGACTATAGTCTGATTCGTGAAGATGAATCGACGCCCCATCGGGGATGACAAAAACAAAAGAAAATAGAAGAAATCCTGAACCCTACCCGAACAAACCATCCATTTTTGTGCCTGAACTCCTTCATTTCCTACCAAAACGGTCCGTCCATAAACTCCTCCGTTTGTCAAACTGATTATTTGAGTCGCGCATTGACTCTGAAACGAATTGCTCATCTTTGAAATACCCCAAATCTCCATCTCACATCTTGCTCTTTCAGGGCCGAGACATTGGAAGGGAGTTCGCTAACAGTCGTGATGCTTCTTCTGGAGACTATTCGCGAGCCCTAACACTGACCTTGTTGATCCTGCTCACGTGCAGAGAGTAAGCCTGAACTCGCGACATATACCTGACGGACCCCTTCAGATTGTGAGTGTTTCGACAGTGCATCAGAACTCTCCTGCTGTCGTGGTCAACATAGTTGCAGTGAGCGCGCGGGCAAACATAAGCCTCGCTGGCCTCGAGAAATGGAATCGGGCTGATTTCGGTTGGTTCGCTCTTGAGCTTGTCCCTGATTCGGTCCATCATGGCCGCAACGCTGTAGTCTTCCGGTAGGCTGTCCGGGAAGAGCCCCAAGCATGCTGTGAGGATGTGGCGGACGTGTGGAAGGGCATGGCAATTGAGGAGATGCTGCTCGATATGGCGATGCGTGTTCGGGCACGCAACGTGGCAGACGGTGCACAAGACGACCTCCAACTCCGGGATAAGGTGAAAGTATTCCTGAGGAAGACCAAGATGCAGGCCTGGGAATGCTGCATTCAGGTTGTCGGCCCAAGAGCCTTCCTGGGAACCTTGCTCAGAAGCTTGCTGCTCATGTCCGTGTGGCTCAGCTTCGTTCATGTTCGTGGCGTCTGGTGCAGGGGCTCGTGAAGGGCTCCGGTTGTAGAGACGAGAGAGCTCGAATTCCGCAGAGCCTAATGGAAGAGCTTGCGAGGGGTGCTGGTTGTAGAGATGGGAATGCTCGAACTCTCCGGGGTTGAGCAGAACTGGCGGTATTTGTAGGTTTCCATTACCAGATTCGCCTTCTGAATCAACAGCCATCACATCTTGGGCGAACATTGGTGGGTTGTCGTGAACTACCTGTGAATCAGGTGAAGCCAAGGTCGGCTCAAGACCGGTGACAGTCACGTCGCTTTCATCGTCATTATTATTCCACCAGCCCATAAAGTCATCATCTGCTGAAACCTTCGACATGGATCCATCCTGCTCGTTTGTTGGATTCTTCTTCTCGGATTGATCCCCATTGTGGTCGGTTGCTGGGTCTTTCTTCTCTGATGGTCCGTAGAAATCCTCAACAATGTCATGAACGTCTTGGAGAGAAAACTCAGGGTCCCACCCCCACATCTCAAAGTCTCGTCGAGAGGAGTTGATGGTCTCGTGAACCATAGTGCCTAGGCCAAAATATCCGTACCCGGCATTCGCTGTAGCTGGGTTAGATGGTTCAGCCCCTTGCATCGACGCGTCGCCTGATGTGCGGCTAACAGGTTGTTTATCCATCCCGGCGACCCAAAAGTAATAGCCTTTGTTGAGGAGATGGGAGGTGGACCGAAAAGCTGCCAGTGAGATAGAATCAACAAGATGAAGAGTTGGGAGAATTACTCTGATCAAAGGTTCAGTTGACTGGGTGTGTTCTGATGAGCGATGTGGTAGCGAAAGGGAGAAAGGTGTTGCGAAGTTGTGAGGAGAAAGAAGGGAGAACTTGGCTGGAGTTGAAGGAAAGCACGCGAGTTTGTGGGCGAAAAGAAGGTACGGTGCAGTAGACGTGTCTGCATGCAATAACCCTTTTCGTTTGGGGTGCGAGTCTTTGGCAAGTTACTAGTTAAGGTCAATACACGTAACCTGGGTTTGGTCACTTGTTTGTCTCAACGCCATATTTCAATGAGAGGCATAGATTCACTGCGTATTACTACTGTCGGCTTTAGGCAGTATTTATTCCTGATGCGGCTTCAGTAATTATTTTTTACATTATCTCTAATTGTTGGAAATGCGAGATGCTCAATGCCTTGCTTCGTAAGATACTCAGTAATCTTAAGAGAAGTTATTCTAAGGCACGACAACTTAAGAAGCTTCGCACAAGCTCACCGAAAGATAGAAGTTGAAGAGATGTTTATTCAGAATAACTTGCTTGGTTACAGGAACATCGAACTACTTATTGTGTAACTTTGCTGCCTAGTTCCTCGGTTCTGGAAAAAGGTGAATTTAACCTGAAGATGATCTGACCTAGACTAGTGTGCACCTGTGTAACCACAGCTTCTACAGCTGTGAGATCAATATCATGGCGTCATATCCATTCATTATGGAGGTTGTTTCATGTCGTGGAGTTGGTACTTATAACAAACAATCGGATTCCAAGACCTAGCCCACCGTTTTTAGCCACTGATGATGCGGCAGCTTGCTGGTGTGTGCCAAATGATAAAATTGGAGAGTTGTAGAGTTAATGAGAAAGGCTGTTTAGATTACAAGTTGACCGAAAAGAGATAGCCACGACAAAATGACTCAAAGCCACTACAAGATGAATAATGCTCCCAGAAGTTCATCATTTAGGTCGATGGTATGAAATTGAAGTGTCTGAGAAAAGAAAGGAAATCATTTCACAGAACTTTTGACATTGCCGATCGGCCGAAGATGAGAGTAGAGAGGAAGATTGAGAGGCTTGCGGTCTAGAAAAGCGTTTGAACTTCGTGGAAAACCGGGTTGGTGGCTTGGTGCTTGAGGGTGGAGGACTCATACTTGTTTGAGACAAGACACAATGATGGCCAGGACTGATTCTAGCCAAGCATGGCTCGCTCGTTCGTTCGTGTTGTTGAAGTCACCGAGGGGTGTCGTTAGCGTGTTCATATAATTACGGTAATGCCTCGCTCGCTCTGTTGACTAGCCAACCATTTGGGAACTCCCGAAGCCACCCTAAAGCTTCGACCACTATCCTCTATGAACTCAACACCGTTTGTGGCAGTTAGTCTGAGAATAAGTTGGATGAGAAGCTGGTAACATCAGCTGCTTCTATAATCCCTCGAAAGAAGTCAGATGGACATGAGAAAGTGTGAGTAGGAAGAAGGTGGGTGGTTCAGTGTGAGCTATATACATTTAAGCTATACAGGCTTAATTGATTGAATTTATATCACTAACATCACTCAGTATCATTATTCCACTACCACGATAGAAGAGATAAATTTCAGTACCATTGACTGCCTTGCAAATATTACCAAAGGGCTCGTATGGAGCCAATGGGGTCTTCCAGCTTACTGAACTAACACAGACAGAAATGCGAGTCTACTTCCGCGCTCAGGCGAAACCAACATAATTGGTAATTGGGTTCATGTTTGGTATATAATGTCTCAGATCTAGTATTAGGGCTCAAGAAGCTTCAATTTCCGGCAGGGAACAAAGAAGGTCTTAAAAGACGGCCTTGAAAGCTAATCGCCAGTGACGGGTGATGCTCAGCAGAAGGAGAAACTGGAAGACGATTTGATATGTCTTATTTACTGGCATAGTACTTATTTGTCTAAGTGGTGTCCAAGAGTCCGGCACACGTGGGATTATGGCAAAGTAGATTAGATAGAGCTACTTCATAGGTGATCCTACTTCGACCGTCATAATGCCCATCCTGAACATCTGGGCGTGTCGTATCAAGAAAAAGAAATTTGTAATTTTTCTCGGATGATCATTGTATAAGTAGTGTGATCGCGGAACGAAATGAGGAACTCCCCTGATGGTCATAAAGCTGATTGTTACTACTAAAACCCTAAACTGAACCTCAACACCAACAAAGGAGGCAGAAGCCATGACTTACACACTCCCACCACATCCCTCCCCTCACCTCTCGAAACCTCGCCCAACCCCATCCCACGCCCCGAAAACTTCCTCAGCCTCCTTCCCAGCCTCCCCTCCTCGCCCACCACCCCTTCCTCGCACCCGCCTCACCCCCTCCGCCGCACCCGAAACGTCAGCCAGTCCGCCCCAGCGCTCCTAAACGACTGCACCAGCGTCGTCCCCCACATGTCCTTCTCCCCGCCGTGCACCCTCCTCATGTGCTCCCTCAGCACCGCCCGGTTCCGCCGCGGCTGCCCGCACAGCAGGCAGAAATACCCGCTGACGGGCGGGCGCAGCCAGGGAACCTCGGGCAGGATCATGTCGCTTCCCGCCGCCAGCGTGTACAGCTCCCCTCTCCGCCGGATCATGTTCCTGTCGTCCTCGGTCGTGGCGAGCAGCGCGCGGGCCTGGAGGGCGGCCTTGTCGAGTTTCGGGCCGGGGGCCATGGCGTAGCAGGGGCTCTGGAGGTGGATGCCGATGGCGATGGAGCTCGTGGGGACGAGGTCCTTGCATGACTTGCAGTAGATTATTTGGAAGGGTTCGAAGACGGCGAAGTAGGGTGTTTCTTTGGGTCGCTTCTGGACGCGAGTGGGTGGTTTTTCACGTTGAAGAGGTTTTTGGCCTTGCTGGTGTACGTGACGGGCAGGTCTGCGGGCTGGGGGTCCCATCTCCTCAAAGGGGTGTCCTGCTTGCGGTGAGTAGCTGGGCAATAGTAAAGGAAGACGGGCACCAGAGACTGACCAGGCATTGGGAAGGGCATCCTAGGTTTCCAACCAACCACTTCCGCCCCTGTATTACCGATCGTTGCTTTCAAATTATGATAGTATTGAGTTCGGGAGACCGGATGGAGGTTGGTGCAGTTAATGAAACGATGAGTTGTGTGAAACCGCTGTTGATGAGGGCGATGACGAGGGCGATGATGAGGGCAGCAAGGGCAACAAGGGCAGACGGGGCTGGTTATTGTCTTCAGCTCGGACAAATACACAATTACACACTTCCCCTGCTGGCCTTTCCCGCCGCCGCCTGGTGTGCCCTTCTGCTGCTCCTCCTGTTTTCCCTTCTGCGCCGTCGCCGTCAACACACGAGTGGCTGTATCGTAGGCCGATATGTAAACAACCTGCTTCTACGTAACTCACCGTGCCCACCCTTTCGCCACGTCCCGAGGCTGTAAATATAAACCATCCGTAGCATCAAGGTTGTCGTATGAACGTGGTGTCGCGTTAGTAACTACAAATCATCACATGAATGGGTTTCCGTAACTTGTTAAGGTCGGAGATTTACCCCCTTGACCTCTGTTACGAAAACATAACCCATAGTTGCACTGGCGCACTCGAGCCAGAACACATTCCTTTGGACACAAGGCCTACAGTAACCACTCACTCACTATTGGGAGCAAAGGCACTCAAGATTGGTTTATTTTTATTTTCTCTAACCCGAATGATCCATATCTGAATCTAATGTGCTTTTACTTCACAGGATACTCAAGCCAGGTAGCCGTTCTGCTTCAGCCAGTTCTCGACGTCCGCGGAATCACGTTCTAGCCATCCCTGCTTGACCTTGATGGCATCGAGGGCCTGAGCCAGATCCATATCGATACCCTTCGTAGTGTGCTTTTGGAAGAACGCTTCGACATCCTTCCTCTGCTCCTCCTTGGTGAACGAAGTTGTACCGATGTGAAGGATCGTTCCAATCATGCCGATCGAGGTGGGGAACAACTCTCGCAGCTGCTCCCAGTGTTCCTTGATCCAGGCCCACAGGGTGTTGATCTGTGCGGGCTTGCGGCGAAGTCCTCCCAGAATGAGGTACATGTCCTGGTTCTTGACCTCCTTGCTGAGGGCGTAGTCGAGTGTCCTTTGAACGAGCGCAGGGTCGTCGGCGGCGCCCAAGCTGCTAAGAGCGGCAATACGCTCGCTGCCTGTTTTGGCTGTCTGATACTCCTTGAGCACGGCCTCATACTCCTCAACACCACCCAGCCGGATAGCGGTAGCAAAGACGATCCGGCGGAGGTTGGGGTTGATGGCCTCGCGGTCGCCGCCTTTGAACTTGGAAAACATCTCCTGGGCCGCGGCGGTGGCTTTCTTGTCGTCTGAGCCACATGCTGCCCCGAACATGAGCGTCTTGAATTGCTGCTCAATATGTCCCTCTTTTCCGGTAAAAGTCCAGCCGAGCTCGTTGGCTCGCTTGCTCACAAGGGCTCGGAGGAAAGACTTGATAGCATTGTAAATGGCATCGCCCTCAAATAACCAAGCCGTCTGCAGAGTACCGATGCGACCGATGATTTCGCCCCAGACTTGGAACTCGGGCTCCGAGTCAAGCGACTGCAGAAGGTTGAGAAGGCCGGATGTCTTTTGATATCCAGCCTGGGTGAGCGCGCCGGCATCGGCAACCATGCCTGAGCGATCGGACACGGGCAAAAGACCGTTTTTGGCGGCCTGGCCCAGCTTCTTCAGTCGCTCAGGTGTGTAGAGTGTGCGGTAAATGCCCGAGTGCTCCGAGTTAAGCTTAAAGAAATCGAGATCGTCGAGCTTGAAGGAAGCCTCCCGTGTGTTGAGAGCCAAATCGTGGTTCACACCGTCTTTGGTTCGCAGGCCCAGGAAGATGGGGTACAGCACCTCGTCTTCCTCGGGCTTGACATCTGCCGTTCTGAGGAATCGATTTTGCTTGACATGGATTGTGTTTGAGGCGGCATCCTCAGTGACAGTCAAAACGGGAAAGCCAATCTTCTTGGTCCAAATGGTGCCGACATTCTCAACGTCCTTGCCGCTGGCAGCACTAAGCGCGGCCCACAAGTCGTTGGTCGTGGTGTTTCCATAGGCGTGCTTCTTGAGGTAGTTTCGGATTCCCTCCATGAAAACGTCCTCGCCAAGCCACTTGGAAATCATGCGGATGACAGCAGATCCCTTGGCGTAAGAAATATCATCGAAGATCTGGTTGATCTCGTCGGCCACCTTGACAGGGACCTCGATGGGATGTGAGCTTCGGAGAGAGTCTAGGGCGAGGGCAGAAGCCCAGCTGTCGGAAACATAGCCATCCCACACCTTCCACTCAGGGTAGAAGGCGTTGCATGAATACCACGACATCCAGGTGGCAAAGCCCTCATTGAGCCACAGACCTTCCCAGAAATCCATTGTGACGAGGTTGCCAAACCATTGGTGGGCCAGCTCGTGTTGGACGGTCTCAGCAAGACGATATCTTGTCCCCGAGCTGCTGGTTTTCTCATCAAGCAGGACAGCAACGACTCGGTAGGTGACAAGCCCCCAATTCTCCATGGCACCCGCGCTGAAGTCGGGAACAGCAACCATGTCCAACTTGGGCAAAGGGTAGGGAATGCCGAATTCCTTTTCGTAGAACTCGAGGGTCTTGGCGGCCAGCTCGGCGGCATAGACACCATGGGAGATGTCCTGGTCGGGAGTGCAGTATGTACGAATGGGCAGTCGGAACTTGTTCGTCTCGTAGTATTCCAGATCACCGACGATGAAAGCAACGAGGTAGGTCGACATGATCGGGGATTTGTTGAAGGTGACGGCCTTGCGCTTGGTGCCTGGAGTGATGGTGGAGTCGACCTCGACCTCGCTGGCCACATCCATATTGCCCAAGCATGTCTTCTCCTTGTCGGCAATCAGGGTGACGGTGAAGGTAGCCTTGAGGGCAGGCTCGTCGAAGCAAGGGAAGGCTCTTCTGGCATCGGTGGCCTCGAATTGAGTCGACGCAATGAAGTGCTCCTGGCCGTCTTTGGACCACGACGAACGGTAGAAGCCCGCCATCTTGTCGTTGAGATTGCCTGTGAAGCGGTGCTTGAGCAAAGCCTTCTGGCCTGCCTTGAGCTGGGCGCCACCGGTGAGGTCGATCGTGGTGGTCTGGGTTTCGGCATTGTGGCTGAGCGAGGGCGCGGAGGACACGGGTGTTCCGTCGACTTGGAGGGTTGTCTCGTGAATCTCGATATCGTTGACGTTGAGGGAGATGGAGTTCGAGTCTTGCTTGACATCAAGCTCGATCTCGACGGTACCGAGGTAGGTGAAGGTAGAGAAGTCGGGCTCGACAGTCAGGGTGTAGTGGACGGGCTTGACGTTGTCCGGGAGGACCTGTCGGCCCTGGGCATTGGACGCCATGTCTGATGGCTAGTCGATGTGCTAGCACCGTCCGTTCTATGGGCTTTAAAGTCGTAGGAGGTGGACGAGCTCAGGTCATGAAGGTGCTTCGTTCGAGTGGATGGGAGAAAGTCGGGAAGAAGGGATGGAGGAACGAGAAGCAGTAGCTCGGGACAAAGATGAGCTGGCGATTGCTTCTACCCCGCCATTGAGGTGGCGCGTGCATGTCTCAAAGTGCTGCATCATAGCGCGTCGGTGCACCACATTTTAGCAGGTCAGTGCACCGACAATCGGTTTTAGTGCACGCTACGGGGGGGTTGAATGAGAGTTTGTAGTGCTCGTAGTGGGTACATACGGGGCCACAGCCAATCATGCCACGCCGATAAAGCTCTGCACATGCTTTATCGGCATTGCGGGGCAGGAGGATCACCTCTACTAAGCCGCGCTGAGCCGTTCAGGGAATGGTGGCAACACGTTGACCTGGCACATTAGGTTCGACTCTGTTGAAAGTGTTAGCAATGTGTGCTTTTCTGACTCATTGGGAGAATATGTTGATGTTATTATGCTGCTACACGGCTGGGATTTTGGCAGAGACACTGTCCATTGTCTGGGTAGATCGATGAGTGAGGAAGGTGGGGTCTACTGTAAAGCTGCCTGGTTGTTCACATGGCAGGCGCAATGGTCAACCTTCTGCCTCAACTTCTGGCAGACTTCACACAACAAAATCACACACGCACCACCCACGAAAACCTAGAAATTTTCAAAATCTGCAGAAATAATCACGGCAGGGAGAATGGCTCCTCTCAACTCCCTGCCCCTAGAGCTGCAGGTCGAAATCATCACTAACCTGGATCCCATCGGTTTGATCTCGCTCAGCCAGACTAGCAAGTACTTTCGAAACTGCATCGACCCAAAAAAGCGAGAGTTTGTCGAGAGGCTTTTGCAATTGGAGCTCACAGAAGAGTTTGGCGGACCGGCCTTCGAATATCGTGCCAGATATTTCAACGAGCTCAAGTTGTTTTGGGCGAACGAGCCATGGCAGGCAATCCGATGGGCCTGCTGCGGGTGTATGCGACTGCTCTCGCATGCTCATTTTGACAACAGGTCTCTCCTCCGCCTGGAGTTAAGGAAGCCGAGTTCAGGATCCTCTGACAAGACTCTCACCACTTGGCGGGTCACGCTGCGCGGCAAGCATTGGAGCAGCCGGGAACAACGAAGTATTTCCGATGAGGAGAGAAGCCGCCGCAAGCGATACCAAATCGCGGAGTCTTATTCACCGCACGATCCATTCGATTTGTCTAACATCCACTTCAACTTGGAAGCTCTACGTAAAGAATTAGGATTTGATGGTTTTGATGATCTCGACGAGGCGCAGTTCCGCGAATTATCGCCAGAAGATAGGCTACAAATTTTCGACCGAAACATCGCATCCATTGAGTCTGAACGCTGCGGCTTGAAACGGCACTTGCGTAGATGCAATGAGTGCAAATACCAAGGAAACCAGATTAGGCGTGAGACCGCTGGACGTGGCGGTATACCCATAGTTCCCATCCAAACCAGCAGGAAGATACGTCGCACACCTATGTTATACCGATTTTTCCCCAACTACTGGGCTGGGTTGCGCAACGGGAGACCTCCGACAGATGAGCTCCGCTTGGAGGAGGCTGTAAGAGTCTTTTACAATGACTGGACCCTGCACATGGCACGATGCCCCGGATGCGAGCGCTGGCAGGAGGTGAGAGCGTTTCGTATTGGGGTTGGCATTCAACGGTGGAGGCCTGCACCCGGGTTTATTGCCGGAGGTGCTCATGGGGAGACGGTAAACATTACAGAGGCTTTCCTTGATGGTATCCGCTGCAACGCATGCTTCGCTCAAGCCCATGGAAGGGAGGAGCTTGCCGCAGCCTTGTCGAGTTGGTTCTTCAGACTTTTGGCCAAGCACCAGTCCGAGCTTGAGCGTGACGCACTTTGGGGGTGGGGTAAAATTGCAGAGCTTCTGCCGAGCTTTCCATCTCCCAGCCTGCCGTGGAGTCCATTCTCTGGTTCGCGTCCGTGGAATCCCAAGGCTATAAGGTGTTCCCCCCCAGCAGCCTCGAAGCTTTGAAGTTCCATCATGGTCGATTTAAGCGCATATGGGATTATATGCCTGCGACTTGGGCGAGGGAGTATAAAGTTCCGAATCCCAGCATCGAACGCTGGAGTCGTGGCTTCGAGGCGCTTACAGATTACTTGGCGTGGTTGCACGCAAGCACAGGGGAGATTCAAGAGAATCCTCAAGCACTGGTAGACTGGGCCTTGAGCCAAGATGGAAGCACATTGAATGGAAACACATTGAATTGATTTTAGTAGAATTGATTTTAGTACTGTGGTTGCTGACAAGCGATCGATGTCGTCCGGTTGTTCTTCTCGCAAATTCGAGCAGAAGAAAGGGAGAAGAGCAGTTACTACTGAAAGGGGATACACTATCTTAGTATCACTTTGGTATCTGCCAGTTGTATGACTATAATTTCGTCTTGAAAGAGTGGAGTGTTGGCAGAGAAGCACTCGTCGATATTTGACAGACATGGGGTGTATTAATTGGAGATATGGCTAGATTAATTAACTGCAAATTGACTTGCCTTGATTGATATTTTGTTCAATGAGGTGGTGAGAGCGAGCAGTGTCAATGCAACTTTATAAAAGACAGCCCGCCTGACAAAGCGTCACGTCTGGTTCCTAGATGACTGCGTGAGGTGAAGACTCGACTTATCGTTCTGGACCAGACTGATTTAAAGGTCAATAGCCCATTAAAAAACAGTAGCATGCAGACGCGTTTCATAGTCATAGAAGCAGAGACTTCACTGTAGGCACGAGGAGGTACAAGAAGTTTGGCCGATTATAACGAGGTGACATCGTTGCGGCATGCAGAGAGGCATTTGCGCAGCTTTGCCAGAAAGGCAAATCATCAAGTATTTATTTTTATCTAGCTGAGATCAATCGATAAACAAGTATGTGCGCCGGCAACAAATTATCCATAAAATGCAAATGCATAGAGTTAGCTGCGTTGGTTGATGCAGACCCGACACGTCCTCCACCTCTGCACCCTTCTTCTCATTATAAAGTTTCAGCTGTGGTTCATTCCATCCAACTTCTTGTCCTCCGGGAAAGTCGCCCTGCCGGCCTTTCTGCTGGCCTCGAGAGCGCCCGGCAGCGAGTACTGCGTGGGGACGCCGTCGATGCGGTGAACGCTGTTGAGGTTCTTGACCAGGGTGATCTGGTAACACGTGGCAGAGCCCTGGCGAGAGGAAATTGTGGCGGTCGCGAGGAAGTACTTCCAGATCTAACGCGCGATGCTGAGGTTAGCCGACGTGCTTTTATTATGGGCTGGGAATAGCCTCATAAATCAACCCACCTTGAACCACCTCACGCCATACTTGGTGGTGACCTCGTCCTCGTTGTTGAGCCAATTTCTGTACCAGCGCCAGAGCGTGGCAGAATAATGAACGCCGATGGTGTCGATGCTACACACGTCAGTCAGCATAAATGCCAGGCATTCCACGGGTGAATGAGCAGGCCTCGCTTACCCCTTGACCTCCCACCCGGCGTGTTCACAGAAAGCGACATAGTATGCAAGGGGGGTCGAGGCATCGGCACCTGGGAAGACGTAGCGGTTCATGAACAGGCCCCAGACCAGGTCTTCGTACTGCCACGATTGCCTAATGCCGGCAATCTGAAGGAACATCACACCATCGTCCTCGAGTAAGTCGTAGCATTGGCGGAGGAAATTGGTGATCTTGAAGATGCCGACATGCTCAGCCATTTCCAGACATGTGATCTTGTCGTACTTGCCCTCGGGGATGTCGCGGTAGTCCATACAGAAGATGTTGCTCTGCGAGTCGGGTACACCAGCTCTGCGGAGCGTCTCGTTGCCCCAGGCCGTCTGGTTGCGACCGAGGGTGATACCCGTGACATTAGCCTCGTAGTTGACGCTGGCGAATTTTGCCAGAGTGCCCCATCCGCAGCCGATATCCAGGAGGCTCTCGCCGGGCTTTAGAGCGATCTTCTCGCAGACAATAGCTAGTTTATTGTCCTGTAACTGCTCGAGGGACTCTTCCTTGTCCACATCTGATATAATGCCGGCTGTGTACACCATACGTGGGCCCAGAAACCAAGCATAAAAGTCATCACCCCGGTCGTAGTGGTCTCGAACTTGGCTCTCATCCTGGGATCGGCTGTGGGTCAGAACATCGGAAGCGAAATTGACTAAGATGTACCTGAACAGCTCCCACGTGAAGCGGAAAGACGCCCAGTCGTGGCGGTATTCGAGCACTTCGAGAGCGTCTCCGTTGAAGTCGGCATCGCCATCAAAGTATTTGCGCATGAAAGTCTCCATTGGCACCTTGTGCGGGCCCTGATACTTGGCACGGTCTGCCGGCTTGTGGAATGTCAGATAGTGCTCCACGGGGAGCCCGGGGCATCGGACTCTCTCATTGACGGGCGGTGATATGGACGAGGCAATGGTCCAGAAAACGATGAGGACGGGGACCGTCGTTAGAGCAGCGAAGAAGAGCGTTGTCTTGAGCCCACCACCGAGCTTCCAGGCAAGGTAGTTTGGTGCTAGGAGAAGCAAGAATATCAAGAGCTTGTTGGAGAAGTTTCGATTACCGGGGCCGTCGGCGGGGAGGGGAGGATTGTGGATCGCAGGGGACTAGAAGGATGGATGATGAGACGTCAGTCAATGGCAGCAACGACGGTTCATAGCAGAGAATATACTTTACCGATGTGATCTTGACTCCAGGATGATACTCGGGCTTCTCGACCTTGAAGGTGGACGGCACAGCTGCGGGCGTAGGTTTGAAGGGGAAGTCGGGGCCAATGTCGATGCCCATGATGACGATGGCGAAGACAGCCGGGCTCTCGAGGGACTAGGGGAGATAGCTGCAGCGAAGCTTACGCCGGCAGTAGCAGCGATAAGCGAAGAGGCAAGCTGGGGGACAAGACGGTGATTAAGGTAAGAGCAAGAGGAAAGAGAAACAGAGAGTTCAACATTTTCTGGGAAGGAGGAAGGGTAGAAGAGAGCACGTGCTTGTGGCTGCCTGGTCTTGCACAGAGTGAATTACAGCGCATTACAGTGCATCAGTGCCAGGCGGCCCCTAGGACTGAAGATGCACAGCACCTCCTTGCCACTAATTGTTCCGGGAGTCCAGTAAAACACCCCGACGTACAGCACATCCCCAACCCACAGTTAATTTGGCGGTCCATCATCCGCCATGTTTTCCACCAGCACTTTATGTGTTCTGATTGATGGCTGTGGCTCTCACCGGTTGCCTCATTGGAGGGGACCATCTTGTCCGGTTCACCCAAAAACCAGAAGTTTGAGGATTTGGGCGCCCAAGCATATGAACTTGTCTAGTGGTTGGGCGCTGGCGCATTAGCCAGAGGTGGCGCGCGTCTGCTTCGTTTTGATGCCCGTGACGTGCACCCTGATAACCTGCATCACAACCACTCGATGCATATCAACGGTTGATCTTTCGACCCAAGGATACCCGATCAATCCACTGGTAGTGGTTGAAAGAGGGGTATATGTATGTTCGCTACCTAAAAAGCTCTGTGACGCACGTCAGCGGCCGTAACTCTACCAGTGCAACTGCATCCGCCGTGATCGATTGGTAGGCGAGGACTCCCTAGTGGGCGCAATGGGCTGATAAACCTTGGTATCCGCATAGGCATATCATAAATAGATAGATGGCAACCCCAAATCCCATATTGGATGTCGTGGCGTGCATGCTGGGATGCGGTGGCTCCGAATCTCTCCGAGAGCACAAGGGCGTATAGGCCAACCATTTGAGTGTCCGAGAGTCAATATTGTCAGTCTCAATCCAGTCTCCCAAGACATTCAACCACGCCCAAGAGTACAGTTTTGATCCTATGCTACCAGGCGCGAAACACGAGGCTTATTGTGTTGGGGGAAAAACGAACAACACCACAGCCGTTAGCAAGCTTGAAATGCAGACTGCCAACCACACCAAAATCTAACAACCTTCCACAACAGCTATGAAAAGGAGGTTTTGAGTTGTGTGTGTATTCTCATTTGATCAAATGGTTCACGTTTACAGCTAGTCAATTGACCTATCGTAGCCGCCGTAACGTTGCAAAAGACGCATCTTTCATAAGAAGGGATTTTCAAAAGTGAAAATAAGAAGGGGTAAAAAGGATGTCTTTTCCTACGGATGCTGAAAAATAGCTAATTTATCTAACCCGGCCAAATTGACAAGTGGGCCCCGACTCATTATATGAACGGGTCGTGCCGCACATGGTCCGCCACCGTGCATGCCACCATTGCCCATACAAACTTGACCCTTGACCCTGGCCTTGGAGCGTTGTATCCTCGAGACAAGTCATTGATAAAAATCATTTCATACTACGGACGGTCCGATTAGCCATAGATTCTGGGCGCTTGAGAGCCACTGCCCGAGGACCATGCCCAGACATGTACAAGTCCGGTGGACAGCCATAGTTCAGCCAATATCACTTGCCGAAGCGCAGGGTCATTATATCTTGGAACTTTCGACCTAGATTAGATCTAACTAGCACCTACTAAGGAATTAACCCTGGATATACTCCATGCAGCAACATATCACACAGTCCATGCCACACAAAGCCGTTTAAGATACTGGGACGTATCCCCTTAGCTCAACCAATATCAAATACAATCACTCACTAAGACTCGCATTCGAGTTATTCTTCCTCGCTAGGGACTCGCCAGAAACTAATTCATCATGGCATCTACATTGGCTGGGGGAGTCAACAATAAGAAATGGGATTCAACTTATCAAAGACTGCATTCCTAACCATCCCCTAGGTCAACTCGGCCTGATTCTCAGTGTTTAGACTAGAATACAACCAAATGATATGCGGTTACCGATAGTTTCATAAGAGAAAGTTAGGCGGAATGTACAGGTTGCCGTACCCACTGCTACATTACATGGATGTTTCTCAGATTCATCCTCGGAACGCATCATCCTTGTTGGTACTTTAATTCATAAGATTCGTGAGTCAAGCATGATTGAGGTCGGGTGTTTACACCATACCCAACACTATTTCATAATCAACATCTGTCCCGCGGACCCTGAGCTGGAAAATAGATATGATCCACCCTAAGCGTCACGAAGAAGGAATCCATTGTTCTGTAGTTCCTGGAAAAGCTGTTCGGGGTCGTATTTGCGGGATATTTCCTGCATCTTTTTCAAATTCTCTACGCCATAACTGTGGATGACATCCTGATTCAGGTTTGCAAAGCTAGCGCAGAGATAGTTCAGTAGCAAGTCCTGAGACTTGGCGGATGCTGTGAGAGCGTCAATACACGAGTCGACGGCCTTTTGAGAGGCTTCGTCGCTACCCTCTTGTGGCCACTCAACGGTGAATACCCACCCTAAGCCAGAATTAGAATCACTGCGTAGCCGGTTTTAGCATCAAAGTGTCAAATCAACTCACAGACTTGGGAAACCTTGCCCAGGCCCATAATATTTCCACCTTGCGTTTCGCCAGCTGTAACACATTCTGGTCCACGTGGTTGGATGGTATAATGCAACATCACACCCTCAGGAAGCATCTTAAGAGCCTCTCTCCAGGCATTATAGGCTACTACATAAAGATCCTCTGAGAACTATGTGGTCAAGGTGCCGACATAACGCCTGTATAGGTTGTACTCATTATGATCACTCGCCTGGTTAGAGGACAAAGAGGTCGGTCTGCAGTGATTGCTGCCCTCAGAAGCAGGCAAATAGTTCAGGCCCATGGGAATGGTTGACACCAGGCTGTCCTCACAATAATTTCCTCGAGTCATCATTACGAAACAATGTATGCCCTTTAATAAATCTTATGAACAGAAATCTGTTCCTCCATGTACCTCCGTGGATATGCTACCAGGTATTCATGCATTAGCGCAGTGACTTTGTTCAACGCCAAGGACGCGGACAGCTTTTCATTCTCCATCGAGCACCAACAGACACCTATTATGCGCTGAGCAATAAAACGCACTACTTGCGCTGACCACGTAACTATGCTAAGAGATGTAGAATCACCCGCATCAGCACACACTACATCATGGCGGAAGTCTTGCTTTCATGAATGCCCAGTTGTCATTTCGTTGGCTAACAAAGAAACTGCTTACACCTTTTTAGTCATGTTGCGTTTGGCACTTCCACCTTCAGCAGCCTTATTGATTCAACAATTTGGCGGATTCAGATCCCAGCCGAAATAGACACGGTTTGTAGGATTACGACAAGATAATCCTGGTGCAGGAGTTAACATATCTGCATATGCTCACATCAGATACTGAGGCTTATCATGGCATTAAGATTATCCCCATTAGGCTACATTTCAGTTCCATAAGCTCGGATGTTTCCCTTTTGACATCCTATCGGACCTGCTCACCTAGTGGTAGCTACTTGTGAGTAAGACAAATTATACTACCGTCAGCGTCCCCATAAACCTCCCGCATTTAGAAGGTTGTTACTACCTTTTGGAGCGGTCGGGTCGTACTTTGAAACTATCACCTACTCTCACTGACCACAATGCGGCTTAAGAATTTTCCTTTTTCCTTTCGTTCTTGCGACTCAGATTCCAGACGGCGAAACATGAAATTCCCAGTGAGTTAATCTTCCTTGACGCTCTCGTGTAATCATCCGAGCTCTGAGACGGGCCAAGGTGTTAACATTAATCCCTTCGGCTTGTGAAACCCAAACTCTGGGGTTTCTTTTAGCTATATTTTTTCAACTCTTGCTAATTACTTTTCGTAACTTGAAATTGTCTACGTGTAGTAGGTTGACATATTTCATAATCATTAGAAACTGAGATGTTCATCACGATTCTAGGGTTGTAATTAAATAAAGTCTTCACTACATATGAGAGTGTTACTGTTGGAAAAACCTTGAATTTCGCACTTATGCTGCTTCCTATAGAGATTTATGGAAATCGTAGTGGTCTCACTATCACCATATCGAGGTATTTCTTTAATCTCTCTATGCTTTCGCCTAACTAAGGTATAGTTGTTAAAATAGGTACTCAACTACTCTGCATTTAGTGAACGGTGCTGGTATCCTAACGTTTCGGGCTAGAATCCGGCGTGTATTTAGGAGGCTTATCTTCTACAAACTCATGGAGGATCATTTGGTCCCAGTCTTCGTAGGCGTTCTTCAGAAAACACTCTAGATGTTGCGGGATTTATAACGATTCATCTGTTTAGCATCTTTGGACCGCAGGTACGTTCAGCCACTGTTGAAGGACATTCCGCCACATGTGGATGGTGCTGTGGCTAGAGTTTTGTGGCTCAGCTTGTGGCGTTTTGTTTCGGTCTCTTTGAGCCAAGAAAGGCAGCGACTTTCCCCAACATTCGCGTGGAGATGTTCCCAGAACCAACGAAGTGATCTAATTAGATGTGAATTTAAAACTATCTTAACTAACCTCTAAATAAACACAAATAATCAGGAATGTGACTTTCTTCATGGAGAGAAAGGTTTCTCAGCTGCACTGGAGCAGGGAATGTTCATCACTGTTTGTATAGGGTAGGCAATATTCTCGGGACTTACGAACACTCCGACCGATCTACTGTAATCCGTCTCGGGATGTGGAGGGATGATCTGTCTCGGCTGTCGCTGCTTCAAAGATCACTCTGATCGCCTTATTCTATTTCCTCATTTTTGCAGCGTCGGTATATTAATATTGACAATAAGGAGGCGCCGCTACCGTCTTCGTCGTGTGGCTGTACAAATTTGTCTGCCGACTCCTGCAGGATCCACTGGGGTATGGTACCCAAGCAGCAGATTGGCCTAGAGGAAGCTGGGGCTAGAGTCATGAGGTTCTTGTAGCATGCCTATGTTGGGTTATGCGAGTGGCGGCGAATGTGATGAAAACAATTGAACTCGGGTATTTCCTCTGGACAAGCGGAGGAGTTTGAGAAGAGTCTTTATGCTGATTGCCCGGTACTACCTCGTATCCCGCTAGCCCCTCGCTTACGCATCTCTAAGCCATCCGTTGCATTGATGACCCATTTCTAGGGCTGTACAAGTAACATTGATGTGAGCACGGTAGATTCACAACATCGCACATCGCATCACACGCAGTCCAGCCATGCCTAACCTCTAATCCTGCACTTGCGAAAACCAGATATGCTGAAGCGGACCAGGACTGGCTGCATCTCCTGCAGGTACAGTAGCAACCGCCCATCTGTTCCTCGGCAGCCGTGCTTACAGACCTCGCAGGATCCGTCGCGTCAAATGCGACGAGACAAAACCGCACTGCCACCGGTGCAAGTCTGCCCGGCGAGTGTGCGATGGCTACCTCCCCGAGGGCCAGACCATGACCCGGCGCGAGATGGTCGAGGCCCTGTCCAAGATTGGCACTCTGAGACCTGCTTCCGAGGTCCTGGCCGGGCCCAGGCAACCGGAAAGATCCCTGGCCCAGCTGCCGACCCAGACGATGCTCTCCAACCGGGACTTCATCTACTTTGACTACTTCCGCAGAGCAACGGCCCCCAACACCGACGCCCTGATCCCCTCGGCCTTCTGGGGCCAGGACCTCCTGCAGCTTGCCCACACCGAGCCCGCCATATGGCACGCGACGTTGGCTCTCGGCGCCCTGCACCGGAGATGGGAGCTCGAGTCGGCCGGACCAGAGACGGAGAACCTCGTCCGGAGTGCCACCTCACACTACGGCAAGGCACTGTCCCTGGCCAAGGACCTGCGCTCGCCGGCCAAGATCCTCGCCCTGAGCCTGCCCTTGATCGCGTCGGCCAACATGCTGGGCTTCTGGGACGAATCCCACCTACATATCCTGTCCGCCTTCAAGATCCTCGCCCAGGATTCTGGCCGGATGCCGGATGCGCAGCGGATTGCGTCGACCTTGACGCGCATGGATATCCAATCCATCACCTTCGACGACTCACGCTCGCCTTACCCATTCGCCGAGGCCGCTGCGGTAAGGAGTACCAGCCAGGGCATGGCGACGGCGACCATCGAGTCGTACACACAGGCTTCTTCGACGGTTTTTGCGCTGATCCGGGAGGCCATGATCAACGAGGCGGCGTATACCGAGGGCATTGTCGACGAAGCGACGTACCAGTTCGTCCAGGCAGATTTGCGTGACAAGACGCAGCGATTCGAAAGTCAAATGGCCGAGTTCGAGGCTGGGAATGGCAGGTCACTCAACGAATCTGCCGCCATGACGATCCGCATCTACCACTGCTGGCTCAGATTTATCTTCACATTAGCAGTACCATGTCCGGAATCCGACTTCGATCTGCGGCTGGGCTATTTTCAACGCGTTATCACCCTAGCTTACGCCGTCATGAAAAGACAAGCCGTGTCGAAATCTGTCCAACTCAGCCTGGAGCCGGCGTTGGTAGCACCGCTGTTCGACGTGGGGAAGAGAAGTAGACACCCGGCTTTGCGACGCCATGGCCTGCAACTCTTGCAAGGGATGAACCGACACGAGGGGATGTGGAGAAGCGACGGGGCGGCGATGGCGCTCAAGGCCATCATAGATATCGAGGAGAGCCAGATGGCGTATAGCGCCGAGATGGTAGGCAGCATCGAGAACTACTGCGCGGTTCACTCGATGCAGGAGGAGGCGTCTGCGGTTCCCTGGGACGCGTGGGCTTCTCCGGGCTACGAACCTCCTACCAATTATTCGTGGCTGGGGATCGATCCCATCCCTGAAGACCAGCGCGTCGCGATAGTCGGGGTTTTGTCGCGGTTTGACTCGCGGCAGCTGGACCTGGAATTGGCAATGAGTTCGTCTGCCCCTTGCCGGCGGCCTGGACCCTCCAAACGTGTTACGATCCAATTCTAGGCCCATGGCTGGCCCTTCTGGTCTACTCCGACTGATAGATCGCGGGACCTTGCATGACCCGAGGCCGGACTCGGAAACTATCTCTGGAAATGATATTCAGATTGCTTCACAAGGATACTGATGTACAGGCACCTTCGGGCACCAAACTATAGATGTGCCTTTCGGCGAAGAGCTGCCGGCTCGGGCTCGCGAGATGCGTTAATCTCCACTGACGGGGGAATTCTGAGACCGATAAATGAACGTACATGGTAATACGCGTGGGAGGATTTCACGAAACAAAGAGCAATTTAGTCGCATGCGGGGTCGACCCAGGCTCAGGAGAAAGTTGGGAGATGGTTGAATCACTTGAGCCGAAGAGAAGGCGTCGGGTTATTCAGTAGTCCGAACTCCCGCACCCTAAGACTTGTCTCAATTGTCATTGGGCCATGTGAACTTGTGCTTGGGCTGTTGTTATTAAGAGCGTGTATTAGAAGCTCAGACACTTGACTCGCGGCTGCTTCAACTGGCTGCTGGCCCGACGCTTCTAAACTGCTAAGTAGGACTTTTAGATCGAGCCGAATTCTCATCTGTTCTTGAGATTGTTAATCGCCGCTAGACATCGAGGATTAAAAGGGTGAAACGTGCCAGTGGCCGTTTTTAGCTCTTGTTTTTTGATCAAAATCACCGCACATTCATTTGGCGCTATGCGTGGCCGTGGACATCTTGTTCACTTAAGTAGAATTTGACTGCGACTTAGCTCTGTATATTTGATTTGGTCATCCTATTATGTCTTGCAAGTGAAGGCCATCGAGGTGTTCATGTCCTAGGGCTTCCTCTCGAAGGACATGGCGCTGTTTCTGATCCTCTGCCCCCTTGTTATCTTCCGCGGTTTTGAGAAACATAATTAGAATTGACTATCTGCATGAATCAATGTGGGAGATTCCCCTTGAACAGATGAGGGAGGTTTTCCAAATATGGTTTAGAGCGGTTATGAAACTGGGATTCTTAACTAACAAGCATCTCTATGATCAATACGAAGAACTGTCCCCCAGACCCCAGCCTCTCTGAGTATCTGCTCCCTCCAAGGCTTATACCAAGACTGGCCGACTTTCTAACATGCGTTGATTTCTTTTCAACAAGGGAGTCAAAGCTTGCTGGTTTTCTTCCTTTGGTGCTTGCTTGAGCTATTTGCTATCGCTGAGCATGTTGGGATAACGGTCTCTAAGATCTGAGAGCTCCTTAAGGAGGGCGTCGTTTTCTTTCGCGGGCAATTTGGGCTCGCTGATCAAATCCTCTGGCTCGTGTCGCGTCAATCACATTGATTATCTGTAAGCTCGTTCTTGGTCCTCTCCAGCCCCTAGACACTTTTTTTCGCGATCTCGTTGACGCTTCTCGAGGTTTGCAATCTCAATACCTATAGCCGTAGTCTGTTATTTCATGTTGAAGTCTTGTAGAGAATATTGTTGAGTGAGGCATGGTCTCTCTTGCTATCGTGACTTTGGGATGAGGTATACCGCCTGGAAAAAGTTATTGAGTCTTCGAACCTGAAAGGGGGATTGAAAGAGGAGGAGATGCGAGTGCAGTGGAGTGGACCATCTGGCTTTAGTTGAGAAGGGGCAGAATCTGGGGAGAGCTGGAATGTTGGCGTGAGCAGGACTGACAGATGCCTCCTCTGGAGATTGCTGAACGGCAGGATAGACAATTGAAGTTTCGCAACAATGTATGGGAACGCTCTGCTGGGGAGATTTCATAGAGAAAGCGAAAAGAAGAAAATAAAATAAAGTGTGTTTGGTGATTCATCGACTTCCTACCAACTGTGACAGTTAAACATCTGTATCACGTCGTGGCTGACCGAACGGTTCAAACACCCGACAACTCATGGCAAGGCACCAATTTGTCCCCAATGGATTGATTCGCTTCATCATGTACTACGTAATTATTGAAAAATTCAAGGGTGCAAAGGAACGCCATCTCAGGGGCAAATCGGGGAAAGTCCATCCACGTGACAACACCACATCGATGAAAACAATGCAACATCACGCTCCTCTGCCATCATGGGTCGCCTTCCTTGATCGCGGCATGGCGGATCTGGTAAATGTCCGCAAGAGTGTCGGCAGCAAGATGAAGCCGCTGACTAAAAGATCAACAGTGAATAACGTGACTTCAACAACCAGACCAGATTGAGACTGGCCAAGCTTCTGTCGAATTGACATCAGCTTGCGTAACTATTCCCCTCATGCGGGTGACTTTTTCCCGCAATAGCTCGCTGAGGTATGAGGTAGGGTGTTGCGACTGAGTGCGCTGGCTCGGGACTTAATAGGGGCCGACAAGACCACCACCACTCCAACACCTGCACCCCTCCTCGGCTGGATTGCACAATATTGGTGCCGTGCAGGGCTCGCCATGGGTAGAGGCGAGTGCTGGAGGCCCTGCTCACGGCCCTTGCGAAGTGTCCGACAACCCGATCACCACCGGATGTAACCCCATACCATGAAGCAATATCACCTGATAATTAATTGCGGGATGTACCCCAGCATGTTCCATCCAGATTGTATATATTTAATTTTTACCTATGAAGCCAGGCGCTCTAACATTACTCCGATCTCGTTAACATCACGACAATTGCTGGGATTGGACCGAGATGGCGACTCCTCGCGATCAACCACCGGCCACGGTGGACGACTCGGACGAAACAAAGGCAGTTTCAATAGAACAGGAGCGGAGGGCCAGCCTCGTGCAAGAACTCGCCAGAACCTACACCAATCAGAGCCGAGCATCTGCCCCCGGCGGCGCTGCCAGCGAGCACAATGACCACGTCTTCGATGCGCAGTCCGACCCTGACTCCCCGCTGAACCCAAACAGCCCCAAATTCGATGCGCGGGCTTGGGCCAAGTCTCTTGTCGCCCTGACAGAGTCCGAAGGCACCTCGTTTACTTCGAGCGGTGTTTGTTTCCAAAACTTGAACGTGTTTGGATACGGCACCACAACAGACTATCAGAAGGACGTGGGGAATGTGTGGCTGGAGGGAATTGGCCTTGCGCGAAAGGCTCTCGGCCATGACAAGAGTCGCATCGACATCCTGCGAGACTTTGACGGAGTCGTTCGCAGCGGGGAGATGCTTGTGGTCTTGGGACCGCCAGGCTCCGGCTGCACGACCTTTCTCAAGACCATCGCGGGGGAGACCAACGGCATATACTTGAACGATGATGCATACCTAAACTACCGAGGAATATCCTCAAAGGAAATGCATACCAACCACCGTGGAGAGGCTATCTATACGGCTGAAGTCGACGTTCACTTCCCGATGTTGACGGTCGATGAAACGCTTACCTTTGCCGCCCAAGCCCGCGTGCCACGACACTTGCCCGCAGGCGTAACCAAACCCATGTATGCCAACCATCTCAAGGATGTTGTCATGGCTATGTTTGGTATCAGCCATACCAAGAACACCCGGGTCGGAAACGAGTACATTCGCGGTGTCTCTGGAGGAGAGAGGAAACGAGTCACCATCTCAGAAGCATCTCTTTCTCTGGCTCCCGTTCAATGCTGGGACAATTCAACCAGAGGTTTGGATAGCGCCAACGCAATCGAGTTCTGCAAGACCCTTCGTCTTCAAGCAGAGATCTTCAATACGACGTGCGCTGTTTCCATCTATCAGTCCCCGCAGAGCGCTTATGATCTCTTCGATAAGGTCACCCTGATTTACGAGGGCCGTCAGATCTTCTTTGGCCGAGCTGATGCCGCGAAACAATATTTCGTCAACTTGGGTTTTGAGTGCCCGCCCCGGCAAACCACTCCCGACTTCTTAACCTCTATCACGAGCCCACAGGAACGTATTGTGCGTCCTGGCTGGGAAGGAAAGTCACCCAGGACGCCAGACGAGTTCGCAGCTGCTTGGAAGAACAGCCAAGAGTACAGAGAGCTCCAGAAGGACATTGAAAACTACAAGTCTGCGCATCCAGTCGATGGTCCTGACGCAACTATCTTCCGAGCCAAAAGAGAGGCCCAGCAGGCTCGTGGACAGCGACCCAAGTCCCCGTACACCATGTCTTACGTCCAGCAGGTTCTTCTGTGTCTTTGGCGCGCATATCGGCGTCTGATCGGTAGCCCTGACATCACGATTGGCCAGCTCGTGGGAAACATTGCGATGGCATTCATTATTTCATCCGTGTTTTACAACCTTCCGATGACGACTGGAAGCTTCTACCAACGATGCGCGCTGCTCTTCTTTGCTGTTTTGATGAACGCGTTTAGTTCGGCTTTGGAGATTTTGACCCTTTATGCTCAGCGTGGCATTGTTGAGAAGCACGATCGCTATGCTTTCTATCACCCGTCTGCCGAGGCGTTCGCCTCAATGCTCATGGACATGCCGTATAAGATCAGTAATAGTATCATGTTCAATCTCATTCTATGTAAGACTCTCTACTTCCCAGATAACCGATTGATCCTTGGCTAACATGGCTAGACTTCATGACAAATCTGCGGCGCGAGCCTGGAGCATTCTTCTTCTTCCTGTTCACGTCCTTTTTAACTGTCCTGGTCATGTCTGGTATTTTCCGATCGCTTGCGTCTGCGTCCCGAACCATGTCGCAAGCCATGGTGCCGGCAGCTATTTTGATCCTGGCTCTGGTCATGTTCACCGGTTTCGTTATCCCCATCGACTATATGCTTGGGTGGTGTAGATGGATCAATTACATAGACCCGGTGGCCTATGCATTTGAGTCCCTCATGATCAATGAGGTGAGTTCTCCATTGTCAAGCCTATGCGGGCGCAGTTGGCTAATAGAAACAGTTTTCCGGCCGCAGGTACCTCTGCACCTCGTTCATTCCAAACTCCGAGGTCCCTGGATACCGTGACATACCTGATGCAAACCGAGTTTGCTCAGCGGTAGGATCCATCTCTGGAGAGCCGTATGTCCGAGGAGAAGACTATATTACGAAGAGTTTTCGGTACCTCCCAAAGAACAAGTGGCGTAACATCGGCATTCTTATCGGGTTTATAATGTATGCGCTTCTGCCACTCTTTGGCTCGAAATATATGCTAACGCATCAACTACTAGCTTTTTCAACGGAATCTACATCGTCTTGACAGAGCTCGTTACAGCGAAGAAGTCCAAGGGAGAGATTCTCGTATTCCGTCGGGGCTACAGACCTGCTCAATTCAAGGAATCCAAGGGCGATGTGGAGGCTACTGGAGGTGCACCTACACCGGCCGTACCTGTGAATGCTTCGGTTACGGAAAAGGGCTCTGGAAGTGAGACGCAGAAGTTAAAGCATGCGAATGTGTTCCACTGGAAGTGAGTAATTTTGATACACGCCTACTGATGACTGCTTCTGTTGCTAACCTGCCCGCTCCAGGGATGTCTGTTACGATGTCAAGATTAAATCGGAGACAAGGCGGATTCTGGATCACATCGACGGCTGGGTTAAACCTGGTACGCTGACGGCCTTGATGGGCGTTTCTGGCGCTGGAAAGACCACTCTCCTAGATTGCTTGGCAGATAGAACGTCAATGGGCGTGATCTACGGCGAAATCTTTGTGAACGGCCAGGTCCGCGGCAAATCGTTCCAGAGAAACATTGGGTACGTTCAGCAGCAGGACTTGCATCTGAGTACGACTACGGTTCGGGAGGCCCTCAACTTCAGCGCGCTCCTTCGACAGCCCGCGTCTGTCCCGCGACGTGAGAAGCTCGCCTATGTTGATGAGGTCATCCGTCTACTGGACATGCAGGAGTATTCTGAAGCAGTTATTGGTGTGCTTGGAGAAGGTCTTAACGTGGAACAGCGGAAGCGACTTACTATTGGCGTCGAGCTGGCAGCAAAGCCTCCCCTGCTTCTGTTCGTCGATGAACCGACGTCTGGCCTTGACAGTCAAACCTCTTGGGCTATCCTGGATCTACTTGAAAAGCTCGCTAAAAGCGGTCAAGCTATTCTCTGTACTATTCATCAGCCATCTGCGATGCTCTTCCAGAGATTTGACCGCTTGCTGTTCTTAGCCTCTGGTGGCAAGACTGTTTATTTTGGCGATATCGGTGAAAACTCTCACGTTTTGACCTCGTACTTTGAACGGAACGGGGCTTCTCCTTGTCCCCATGACGCCAATCCAGCAGAATGGATGCTGGAGTCGATTGGCGCGGCTCCCGGATCACATTCTGATGTCAACTGGTTTCAGACCTGGAAGGATAGCCCCGAATACGCAGCAGTCCAGACCGAGTTGCAGCGCCTCAAAGAAAAGCCAGTAGACCTACAGGGACAAGCTTCCGACCTGGCCGACCACCACGAGTTCGCTGTCCCATTTTACCAACAGCTCTTCGAGGTCTGCCACCGTGTATTCCAGCAGTACTGGCGAACACCGTCATACATTTATTCCAAGATTGCCCTCTGCGTCGGTATCTCGCTGTTTATCGGTAAGTGTGAGATATTAAAGATTTGGCAGGGATGGTGATGCTAATTCATTTAGGATTTTGTTTCTACAACGCACCAAACACAATCCAAGGATTGCAAAACCAAACTTTTGCAGTATTCAATCTATTGACGGTTTTCGGCCAGCTGGTTCAACAGACAATGCCCTATTTCGTGGTCCAGCGTGACTTGTACGAGGTCCGAGAACGGCCTTCTAAGGTCTACTCCTGGCAAGTGTTTATCTGGTCTCAGATCATCGTTGAAATCCCCTGGAACTCGCTCATGGCCTTATTTATGTTTGTATGCTTCTACTACCCAATCGGGCTGGATCGAAACGCCCAGCTCAACAACGAGGTTGTCGAACGTGGAGGCCTCATGTTCCTCCTGCTTTGGGGTTTCATGATGTTCACTTCGACCTTCACCGACTTCATCATTGCCGGCTTTGAGACAGCAGAGGCCGGCGGAAACATTGCCAACGTGCTGTTCATGTTGTGTCTGATGTTCTGTGGTATCCTGGCCAGCCCAGACTCCATGCCTGGGTTCTGGATCTTCCTTTATCGGGTATCACCCTTCACCTACATGACGTCCTCCATGATTGCTACCGCCGTGGCAAACTCAAAGGTGGAATGCGCATCGGTCGAATTCATGCAGTTCGCTCCCCCTTCTGGCACGACGTGTGGGCAGTTCATGGGGCCGTATATTCAGCAGGTTGGGGGATACCTTCGGGATGAGAATGCGACCGACATGTGCTCGTTCTGCACCATTAGCGACACCAATGTCTATCTCGCTCAGTCCAAGGTGTTTTATAGTGAAAGATGGAGGAATTTCGGAATCTTCATGGTGTACTCAGTCTTTAATCTGGGCGGTGCTCTCTTTGTCTACTGGCTTGCGCGCGTGCCGAAGAAGTTTGGCAAGAAGAAGACGGAGTAGTGATCGGTTGGACGCTTCTACTAGAATAGAATTATTTAAACTTACTGCGCCTCGTACTAATAAATCTTCGTTTGTCTTACCTGAATGTATATCGACGAGGCTCCTATACGCCAACAGCTGTTGGACTCTGCTCTGGTGCCTCATGGAGACGTGCAAGAGAGTGCCGGTGAGACATAGGAAGGACTAGACCCGAATATACGGAATATACGGCTTCCGGAATGAACCTTAGAGGGCATTAACACCGACAAGATGATCATTTGCTAGGTCTTCAACGTGTGAGCCGGTATCTTACCTCAGGTCCATGTAACATTACATCGTAATGTGAGCCAAAATCAAGGAGATTTCCTCCAGAACGACGGTGGGATTTTCCCGATCAACCTGGTTATGCAGTCAGCAGCTTCGCATGACGTCGCATCCCACTTCATCATAGGGCTGTGCCCAGGGTGTCTCGGCACTCACCACTCTTCCAGGCAATGTGGGAATGTCGCGAGAAATCCACAAGCTGGAAATCAGTCGTAAACTGTTGCAGATACGGCGATGCGCGATGTGGATGTCTTCCTCAGTAAGCAGTGGCGCTTCCTCTCCCCTCCGACAGCTGAAAGACTCGCACTCGGTCGCTCCGACAAGACGTGAGACAATGGCACACAGCAGCCTCCAGAGAAGTCCAAGTCAATGCGGACCAATGTTCCTATTATATTGGAAATGGAAAACGTGTTTTGGGAAATGGAGAAGTGAAATCTCATAGCTTAGATCCCTACCTTCTTCCTCCAACTCTGTTTCGGTTAGAATGCGAGAGACTAGAGGACGTACGGCCAAGATCAATGCTCGTATTCTGATTCTCATGATGTCTTAGCTGCTGATCTCCCTGCCGCCAAGGAAGAATCGGAGCAGCTGAAATTGTACGAGGTGGCGTTCAGCTGCATACTCTAGCGCTGACCGTTTTTGTTTTCTCATGCATGCGAGAGGTCTTGATTGGAGAACCGAGAGCCGTCTAGTTCCTGTCTGGTCACCTGGCTTGCTCAGAAGAGTGATCTAATTAGTGCCTGACGAAGTATTGTGATAGATCCCTCGCAATGACAAACAGTTTCATGCTGCGGCCGGATGCCATTCAACGTGGCTGAGACAAGGCGGGAGTTATCATGACTCACTTCGTATTGGTTCTCGGTTCAACCAGACTTTCTGTACGGAGTATACCCACCTATTGAACATGGTACATTGTCACTTTTAGGATGGGGTTGACCTTGCTCACCACTGCCTGATCCATTGGAAACAACCTCGTGGAAATAGTATATATATCTCAACACGACCATCGGTTTCCCCTTATCATCAACATTCATCTTTCTAATTACTTAACATTCCAAGAAGATAATATAAAATAAATTCTCCAGGGTTTTCACTGTTCTATACCACCCCAAACGCAAAAATGAAGCTCGACCTTCTCGCCGCCGTTCTTGCAACCGCCAGCACAGCCCTGGCGGTTCCTGCTCCCTGGGAGGCCTTCAAGCTCCGCGCGGTGAGCGACAGCAACGCCCAGCTAAACGGCCAATTCCTCAAGGCCAAGACCGGACGCTACTACTTCGGACCCGATCCCTCCAACCCGGTTTGCGAGGGGGGTAGCCAAGATGATGGCACTTTCTACCTGAAGGATGGGTCTGTCTTCTTCTACAATACCAACCCCAGTGTCACTCCCCAGCAGATGTTCACTGACCGCAGTGGCATGGGTAAGTTCATCTCACATTCCTCCCTCAGTTGCCTGCGATTAACGACTGACCGGTGGCAGGCATGGGCGTTACTGGCTATATTGATCAGGGCTCTCCTTTGCCTAGGTACGCAGAGGTCACCGGCTGGGCCTTCAACAGCCAAAGCCGTCTCAACATCTATGGCAATGAGTGGTATGCCTGCCCTCACCCGGCTACAAATAGTTGGAGCATCTGGGTCTATTCCCCCAATCCCAATCCTGGCCACAACCAAGGCTGCATCAAGATTTCTCTGGAGCGCATCGACGCGTCAAATCCTCTGAGCTGCACTTATTCTAAGTAAGCCGCCAAGACGCAATTGTATGCCAAGGGGACTACAGTAAAAGAAGAGAGCAGCGTATGATCTGCAATCGTCGCGCATCCTCGCAATCAGGTCGACGGCAGAGGAACTGCGTTAGAGTTGAGTGCTTCTGAAGTAACATACATTCTAGAGTAAAAAGATAAAGAATACGCATATGCATTTGAATATTGGCTCTGCACAGCACCTAGGTCACTCTGATTGTAGATTCATACAAGTCAACCCTACCAAAGTGTAGGAAGTCTGAATCACGGATCAAATTCGTAATAAAGCGCTGCACTGTCAATCTTACCCAAAATAAAAATCGACTCTTTACAGCTATTTTAAACAAATGAAACTAGCATCCCGGTGTAATGAAAACATGCTTCCCTTCTCACGAGAGTATATTAAAGCTGAACCCAACATTGATCCGGTAACCAGAGGATTGAGGTCTCCAGACATAGCAGTATAATTTGATTCTTACGCCCAGGGAAAACATATGAATTTAAGATTCGCTGTTTATGTTGGCAGTCAGCGGATCTGGAATGCAGTGAGCACAAACCGCTTAATATGCGGTCGTTTTCAATAATCTAGTTATGGTAAGATGCAATGAATGGGACTTGCTATAGATGATCAATAATCCGATGGTAAATGTTCCATAATCAAAGCGTCGTGGCTATAGTGCTTCCGTAGATACAAGCATATAGCCTCGAGCTCCGTCATAGCCCGAAGATTAATCCACCAGACAGACTCTCTCACCCTGCTGTACCACAAGGCAAGTAGCAACAAGGCCACGGGGTCTTTCTTTAGCAGAAGAACTTTGAAATCGGGGTGTCCATGCGTGATAAATGACATGGCTGCGGGCATCGGGACGTTCGAAGGCTCAAAGTTCTTCAAGTTAGTTACTGTTTGAGCCGCTTGGAAGTACGGGTTCGTATCGTATCGGCTTGATCCGTCGAGACCGCACACTTCATACAGAGATGGGGAGACGGTGTTGATTCCGCTGGCTGCGATGTTTGTACGCATCTGTGAATAAAGGTTTGAGATGGGATAAAAAATGCTCTCCGGCCGATGGGGGTTGGTGAGTTGATAGAGCTTCCACTTTGTATCACCCATGCGTAGCCAGTCCATGTCTGCTGTTTCGGACCCTTTGAATGGCCATGCTTTGGAAGGGTCGTGCTCGTCGATGGCTAGGAATAATAGTATGCTAAGCCATGACGCTGTGGCCCATATCGGATCCCGGTCTATTGGATGGATACCTTCGCGTAGGTGGCGTTGAAACAACGTCGTGCATTGGAGAAAGTGCTTCATCTCGCGTACAGTTCTACCTTGGTTGGGTTTGCTTGCCGAGGTAAGAGAACGGTCGTGAGCGAGAGACAATGCCAACGTCGCATGCATCAAAAAGGGATACTGCGGATGGACGGCTGTTCAACATGCTGAGTGAATGCTTAAGCATAGGCTGGTATGGACTTACACTTTGTGTGAATTGCAAGACATCCTTGGCTGGAAATTCAAACCTCGCTTTACTTTCCTCGTAAAACCGGGTTATCATTCTCATCGACCCAGCATCTAGTTCGATGGTGACGGACGACGTCCTAGACGCAACTTGGCTAGATACACGTTGCTTCAGAGGTGGAATTGGGGCCTTTGCCCGCGGCGTTGTGTCATATGTTGTTCCAAACCACTGGGAGTGCGCCTCCTTGGAAGGTAACAGGTCCGGGATACTGATACCGTAGTTACATACGACGCCAAATGATAGACAGCATCGACACTGCGGTTTGGCTTGATCACACTTGACGGGTTAGGCGGTAAATTTGAGCCGTGGTTTGAGATGGGACCTACCTTGATCTTTCGTAACTTGCAGTTTCGACACCCTCCTCGAGATCTTCGGAAAACACGGCTCTTCTTCACGGCGGCCCTTGGTTCCAAGTCCGTGAAGGTGGCGGTCTTGACAGGCATGGTCAATAGTCAATATAATCGAGAGTGTTTTGCGCAGACGCTAAACCAAGTTTCGCTTGCGATAGAGATTCATTTGTCCACCGGCGCCAGGATAGAATTTATAAAGAAAGGAGAGTCCGAGAGTCCCATTGGAAATATGGACCTGCGAACAGGAGGCCGGTTTTAGGCCGTGGAGGTCGCCGATAGCTCCGGATCCATGTCAAATGGAATCACCAGTATGGAAACGTCTTGAGCTAACCCTGTTTCGCATAATGCTGCCGCTCCATTGGCTCTCGGAGTCGGCACATTCCATCCCCTGTCTACCGTGGGCATTGTGTATGTGGGTGCTTGTAGGCGGGCGATGATAGGACACTTACCGTAGAACACATTCATTCCCTCGATTCGGATATATGAAGTATCTGATTGGATCTGGCAAATATGGCGTTGAACTCAACTCTTTCAACGGCTCTAACTATCTCATGGCTGTGTGAGAAGCAAACTTGAACATCATGAGGATGAGAAACCGGTATAAAAGTCGAGGCATTACCTCTAACATTCGCTTCTCATCAATACAAATCAACAGATCTTCCAGTTCAACTGTCTCTCAACCCTCCAAGAACCCAAACTACAACTTCTACCTGCTACCCTTACACCATGAAGGTTTTCGTAACTGGCGCATCCGGCTTCATTGGCCAAGCTGTTGTCCGTGAGCTCCTCGACCATGGCCATCTGGTTCTTGGTCTGGCCAGGAGCGTCAAGAGTGCCGAAGCCCTAAAAAAGCTGGGAGCGGAACCCGTACGAGGAACTCTTGACGATCCGGAGATCCTCAAGCAAGCCGCTACTGCCTCGGACGGAGTTATTCACCTCGCCTTCAAGCATGAAGAGATGGCCGACTATGTGCGTATCTGTGACGAGGATCGCAAGACTGTCACGCTCCTCTGTGAGGCCCTCGAGGGCACAAACAAGCCATTCGTCGGCACCTCAGGCACCCTCACGGTGGCCCATGCTGACTTGGCCACGGAGAGCGATGTGGCCGATTTTTCGAACCCCGTGTCTTCAGGCCGTGCAAAGAATGATGCCGTGGCCCTTGGATTCGCCAGCAAGGGCGTACGTTCCATGATTATCCGACTGCCGCCTACCAATCATGGTGAGGGAGATCATGGGTTTGTCTACATGATGGCTGCCAAGGCAAAAGAGCAGGGAGTCTCTGTCTATAGCGACAAGGGAGAAAACCGCTGGCCCGCCGTCCATCGAAACGACACAGCCAAGCTCTACAGGCTCGTGTTGGAAAATGGCAAGGCGGGATCTTACTACCATGCTGTTGCTGAGCAAGCTGTAGCCCTCAAAGAGATTGCTGAGGCACTTGGTCAGCAGCTGGGCGTTCCAGCTGTTAGCAAAACGGCGGAGGAGACGTCGGCACATTTCGGCTTCCTCTCATTCGCCATCATGGCAGACAACGCCGTTTCCAGCGAGAAGACTAGAGAGGAGCTAGGCTGGACTCCTGTTGAGAAATCACTACTGCATGACATCAAGGCGGGAGCATACCGCCTAGGCTAGTGGTTTGTTGAGAATGGAATCATACTTGCTAATTGTTGGGTATTGTAAAGGGAGATCGAAACGTTTAGCTTAGTCTAGTGCGTAATTCTAGATTAACTTATATTATACATTTGGATCTCAAGGTTACCAAAATACGATCGTCATCTCGTACTTGTGGAATGGATACAATTGAACTTTTGGCTCCGGGGCAACTGATTGAATCGCTTAATCTCGATATAGAGCTAGGCTAATAGCTATCTTGGTAGGGAACGCAGGCCACTGCTATTCATTATATTGAGTTGTCGGGCTCTGGCAGCTTCCATTGTTGTTGAACTTTATTCCTTTTCTCTTACGTATGCAAGCCACTTCATAGCGTTCATGATAACTGAAGCATGAACATTTGCAACTATCGAGAGAGACTAGGAGCAAGACTTCTTGGCGATGGACCGCCTAGATGAATTGATGATACATGGTCCGTCGTACGATAGGTCTTTAACTGTCAAACTACAGGTAATAGGCATGGCGCAGTCAAGTCACGTCATGAAGTTATATGAACACGTCGCCTCATGATACGATTGAGCATTGACTGATTCGGAAATTTGTAACGCCGATACCTTCACAAGTTGAATGGAAGGGGCTTGACTGGGATGTATTACAAAGTCCACACAAGGTGACCCGATCACAGATTAGAGGACGGGGCGAGGCTTTGGTGACCGACATTCATGACCGTGCATTTAATTGATACCTGGCCTTATGCTAAAGGCTTGTTCACAATCTTGATTTACTTTCTGATCCGATAACTGTACAAAGGAGAGGAAAAAGAGAAAATCTATCGCAAATATATGACATTGAAATCCACCTACCCTTCACAGGCCCTGGCAATGCTGTTCCCCGAGGATTCCCTTCTATAAAGCAAAACACCAAAGAAATACTCTATTTGCTGCCGTGATTACATGCAATAAACGAAAAGAGAGGAAAACCAGACGAGATAAGTAGAAGAAGACAAAAGAAAAACAGACGAAGAGGAGAAAACATTTCTGGACTGTTGCCCTTCGGGCCCGGATTACTGCCTCTTCCCATCCGACTCCAAGCGACTAGCGGAACTGCCCATTGCCGATGCAATATGCCGCTGTGGGGATATCAACCAGGCTCGGTTTCGAAAGGATGATCACGCATCCTGGGAATCGATGAGTCGGCGAAGAAGATTAGGCAGCCTCCACAGGACGGCGCCAGTACACACCGCCAACCGTCTGCGAAAATCGTAAGTGACAGGCTGGCAACGTAGACAATGGGAGACGCACCTATCAAAGGTTTCGAGGAATACAGGACAATCTCCCTGCAACCGCTCTCGCAGTTTCTTCTTGACCTGCGCTTCTAGTCGGAGATTGAGAGAAAATCCGCCCGTCAGAACGATGCACTATTGAGAAGATTAGTTACTAACGGTCTCAACAAGGGATATGAGCTATTGACCTTAACGTTGTGCTGCAGATTAGCCGCTTGTTGGAAGAGGGCCTCAATGAGGCTTGACTTCGCTTCGGCGGACTTGTCAAAGATCTGTTTTAGGGTTCCCCTGTGCGCAAGGTGAGCAGAAGTCTTACCAAGGGAAAGTACATGTCCCCTCCAGGAGCTCATTCGATCAATGGGGAGATGTGCAGTTAATATACCGCGTCACATGGAAGCAGCTGCCAATTGGGGCGCGAAGGAAAGAGCAGCAAGGGGAGATCAGAGAAGGAAGCGTGATGATAATGGAAAAGTTTGAGACAGCATACTTACACTCTCATCAGCACTCTTGTTTGACCGACCGAGAAACTGGCCTGTTCATAGCCAGGGTTGAGACCCGTGAATGTCTTCTTAGTCTCTCTCTCCCATGCCTCATTTGCATCATCAAGGCTAGGTACCTCCTCCTGATCGCCTGCGATTGCGCGCCACTTCTGAAGAAGTAGGGCACGGAACTCCGCATCGGCTGACATCGAGCCAGTGTAACTAGAGTTGTGCAGCATGCGGCGGTCAAGTAACTCCAATTCCTCCTGTTCGGGGTATCGGAGTGGTATAGAGTCAGGATAGGGTACGACGGCGGCATCCTGGATCATGTTAGCAAATGGGAATATGATTAGGATGATGGAAGATAGTGAACTCACATCTGTCATGCCACCAAAGTCAGCGACAATCATAGAATCGCCGTTCTAATTGAGATATTAATCAGTTTTCGCCAACACTGAAATGATTTGTTGTATCGACAAAACTTACCAGCTCCGCTAGAGCGCGGTAGTGCTGATGCTGCATTGTGGTAACCACTGCTCTGTGTTCAGTGATATAACGAACATGACATGTACGACAGGCATGATTGGGAATTCCTGCGATTGCTACAGCAGACTGGAACACACTGAGCTCTTCGGGAGACCAGGACATTGGGTATGTAATCGTGACGGCAGGACGCAGCCCATCGTGCCAGGCGTCTAGACTTCTGGCTGTCTCCAATGCCTTCTCAAAGAGACCTTTCAGAAATTTCGCGACCACGATATCTTCATCAGGCAAGTCCATGCCATTCCATGAGTTGAGGATGGAGTTTACCATCCGATTATCACCGCTTCTCGGCTGGGTTTGATTCATTAGTAGAGCCTTCAGATAGCATAGTCTGTCTTTGGTGAGGATGATGCTGTCGACTGGGTCGAACTGAAGCTCGAAATCGTCGTCGGCTTGGAAGACATGCAAACTTGTTGGAAACTTGCCAACAAACCTCATTTCGTTGGCACGATAGCCATCGACTGATGGTAGGAGTATAGCAGCGGCCGAATACCTGTGCGATTAAAGGTTAGTGGGGAGTTATTCGCGAGCAAACGGAAAGGAGACAGCGAAATCCACGTTGAACCGAAGTCAAGCCCAATAATGCCATGGGCGCATCCATAGATGCATTGATTCTCCATCCGGAAAAGTCGGTCAAGAGTAACGTCAGGTAAGCAGGTAACAAAAAAGACAACGGACAAGAAGGAAGAGTAGGATACGCACAGCTAGGCGCACAGGACCGTGAGAGTCTGCTTCACCTTGCCGGGAGAGAAATACAAAGGCCAAGTCGCAAAAAGTTGATTTTGCAGTTTTCAGAAGGGGAGAAAAAGGGTGGAGATGCAACAACTAGATCCTCTGAGAAGATGCCTTGGTGTACCCAGATGTCTATCACCCACCGGCCCGAGCCCCCTGTAGACTTTCCATATCTCCGATGCCCATGTATTTAGTGGCGTTGATTGTGGTGAGCCAAACAATGGACTTACTAGGAAGATTGAGCCATGTGTAACTTTACTAGCTGTGCGAAGACGTTCATTTGGTGCAGAGAGGCCCGCAAGCGCATATGATGTGTCACTACTAATCACCGCGAGCATATCCGGCAAACGCAGCTGCACAATAGACCATTTGAAAACTTCCAGAAGAGGGCAGGAGCTTTTATAATATTGAACCTATCTATAGCTAAAAAAAACCCAGCTTTGATCGGGCTTTTTTTACCCAAGTTCTCATGTAGGAGGGGCGGAGGAATGCATGAAACAGGGCTTGGCATGTACGCCACAATCACAGGGCCTAGCCAATAGCTCATTTCCCTAGCTACCTGAGCTAATGATAGGTGTGACTGTGATTCACGGGAACTGTGTGTGTCCACAGACCAGAGCAAGGGAGGGGAAAGGGGGTTGGGGGTGGGGATGGGGATGGTCTGTGAGATGGGTTCTCGTGCAACAAACAAAGAGGGACGAAGGTGTCAGTGGGTAATTTCACGGTCTATTTCTACCTAATCTTCCCACGTCATCCCAAAACTCCCTCCCACTCCAGGATTCATCCTTATCGTAGGTCGTATATGGATCTAGACTGCTACGTGGCCACCAACCCAACCAAAACCATATCTTTTCAGTCTATATCCCCTCACCTCTAATGAAGGCAAAGCCGAGAAAGAGGTCCATGAGCCCCAAGACCCGGATGGACCAGTCCTCCAAGGCACCACGAAGCCCAACACGGCGAGAGACTCGCTCCAGGGCCAAATCCAGAGAGAATAACGTACGTCTTGAGCTTGACAAAGTATCGAACTCCACAGAGATCTCCCAAGGAGGCCATACCCAACTGGGTGAGGTGTGCGAGCCCCTCCATCCAACCACTTCAACCATACAGAGCCTCCGCCTCTCTCCTAGGCTCTATATCTCCAGACCAATGGGATCGTCCCCCGGCAGATAGTCCATCCGCGTCCCCTGGTGTGCCTCAGCCGTCCAACAGTGGCGAGGGGGCACCCCGACCACAATGGAGCGAGCCTTATTCGCTTGACCCATCTGTGAATCAAGCAGAAATAAATCGTTGGGACCACATGGCCTTTCATGAGGGAAATTACGACTACCAACCTCTACACAATCTTTGGAGCCAACTTAGCATCTACATGAATGGTTTCGTTTCCGCTACCGGACTGCAAAAATGCATGTGGCACCTTCTAGACGATGAAACAAAGGAGAAATTATTATCGTTTTGCCCTATTGCACCGAGGATCATCGAAGACGGCAACAAAGGCTGCACCCATCTCATGTTGGCCTGGGTCTGGCGTATTCTCTACGACAATCTCCTCTCTCCGGACTGCACTGATAAATGGTCAACCGAGGGATGGGCCCATCTTGGATCCTTCCACCAGTCTCTGAGAAGTAAGTTCGGAATCCCCGCCACTGCTTGGCTCAGGTCTAATGCTCAATGTGTTTTAGAAGGAGGCTTGCCCGATGAAAGCAACGCTTTCACTCATGCGTACCATGCTGCCAGATTCTGGAGCGTTCGCATGGCATACATGCGCTTTGGGCCGCATACGTCTGTCGAGCGACTTGAGAAATTAATTCTCGATGAATTCCTTCCGATGATGAAGCTACACAATCACCCGGAGAATCAAGTTGAGTCAAATGACAGCGAATCAGTCTCAGAGCCTGATGTTGATCCCGAAACGGGTTTCCATAGTAGCCTCGATAAATCTCTTTCCAGAGTGGCCCGAACCGCCGTGGAAGTAGATCTCTGGATACTTGCCTCGGGAAAGAATGTCAGGGTTGATTTTCGGGACCCCATGACGGGGAAGGTGTCGGGATTTTCTTACAAGCCAGACTACATGTCCCCCCTCAACAACCTGATTCGAACATCAGCACTACCAGCCATTGGCGCTCCGGTCGATTTGGTCGTCGAGCCGTTGCTGCGTTCATTTGGCGACCGGGCTACTATCTCTTGCAAAAAGCCTGGGTTCGTGGATTTCTACCCGTTGGCATTTGGGATGCATCACAAGTGCACCGAATTGTCGAAGATGTGGGTAGTCGTTGATCACTTTGATGAGTATGAAGGCGGCGAAGAGTCCACAGCTTATGAGTAGAACTGAGAGGGGCTTTTCCGATGCAAAGTCAGCGCCCGTCAAGAAGGAGAAAAGTGATGAAGATGCGAGCCACGTTGCGATTGTCTGATTGTCTTTCTGTTCTCTATCACCAGCTTGTTCTTTCTCTTCTTTCCCTTGAGGACGGAGAGGATTTGGCGCCTAATTTTAATTTTCTCTGTAATTTAGCCTAATTCTGTCAGCAATTCATCCTCTCTTGTGCATCTTGCCCCTAAATCATGACAGCAGTAATAATGCACGTGTGATGCATATGAACACTCACGGTCGAGGTCTGGTGAAGTTCAAGGTTCAAGGTAGGCCACTTCTCCCAGCCCTCGGAAATTCCTCTCGGACTCGCGTGATCCAAAAATAAACATTGTGCTTCACCATCAGCTGCTCAGTGGGGGGTTCGTGAGAATTGACGCCTCATTTGGAAACACCTGTCAGCCAGACTGCTTGGAATCAGTCTCATCCTGACCACGTGACAACCGATCTGCTAAGACGGGTCATTTCAGAGACTTGACGCATCCCCACTCCCCGACATTGTAGACAGTTCCTCACAAGATCCGGCCGGCTTGACAGCATGAGTTGTGCCGATTGGGAGTGTTTCTGCGCCATTTGCGGCGGGCCTCTACGGGACGTGAGCTATTTCATCGACGACGGTGAACACAGATCGCGCCCTGGCCCGGACGCGTATAACCCAGATGTCTTCCTGACCCGACCTGAATATCCGGAGCTGGAATGGCTGGCTGACATTCGCGCCCTTGGAGAGAATCTAGAGACTAGCGCACCGTCGACGTAGGTTTCATGGATGACGAGAACCGCGAAGCTCGTGCTAATGCCGTGATTGTTTGGCTTGGCCAGCGTCTGGCTCTCAGGACCGGCTTCGGTAGGCCTCGACGGAGACGTTAGGTTCGGGCTCGACAAGGATTCCGATCCGGCTCTACAGGACATGCCAGATGCTGGATATATGCAGGCGTAGGTTGGCGCCATTTCATTTGCCGCTTAGACGAGATGGAAATTGATTGCTCTCCCCGCAGATACTGCTTGGAAGGCCGCCAAAACCCTTGGTGTGCACCATTTCATGTCAAATGCCATGAGCTGCTACGACGCTTTCTTGGTGTTGAGTCTCTGGACAGGGAGGTACTCAACGAGACATTCAAAAGTTTGGGTTCACGCGACGGATGGGCGACGTTCCTCGGAATTGACTACGGAGATGTAACCGAACATAGGACGCGGGATTGGTTCCCTCTGAGAAACCACGAATATCTGGTATCTGACCCGATTGACATTGAATGGCTGGCAAGATTCTACAAGAAATTGCCTCTGCTAAAGGAGGGAGATGGGGAACCAGGCGGCGTCTACAATACGCAGGGCGACCCATTCAGCACACTCCCTCTTGACATCCTCTCACTTCTAGTATTGTCTATTCCGACAATGGAAGACGTTTTCAAAGCGAGGAGGGCGTCTCCTGCCATTGCCAACGTCCCATTGTCTCAGTCCTTTTGGAAGTCGCGGATCGTGCCGGATATGCCCTGGCTATGGGATATGCCTACTCTCTCAGACGAACAGCGCTTCTCAGTAGACTGGAGCCGTGTCTACAAAGAGCTGTTTTGGGGGAGCCAGAAGAATAGGACGTTGGGTCTGTGTAATAGAAGAAGGATTTGGACTCAAATGTGCCCGCAATTTGGGAAGCGGTATGCCTCCATCACGCAGGCCAACAATCACTAGGGCAACACAGTTGGTATTAATAAGACTCAAAGGTTGAACGTAGCACCAACATCCTCACCACTATTTAACTTTAAGCGGCGGCTCTCCTCGAACTTCTCGCCATTTGTTCGTGGCCTCGAGCACCTCCTCGCACCCTCTGACTGACCAACCCCATTTCTCCATGAATCCTTCCGACACCTCCCAACCCGTATGATGCCAGGGAGGCGACCAAACTATCAGCCCTCGCATCCCAGGTTCTATAGCGCCAGTGCCCTTCGATAACCACCCCGCAATATCAGAAGCGAGGTCATTCTCGTCAAACGTGCCAAGAGCTCGGATGAAGTTGTCTCTCCAGGCTGGGTGAGGGAGACAGTCGATCCAAGCCCCATGAGGAACCAGCGACTGACATCGAGTCGGCAATAGGCTTTCGGGTACCTGCTGTATATTTCTGAGGCTAGGGAGAACCTGTAAGGCGCCCCCGGTACAGTCATATCTCGTTTCAGGTATTACTTCCTCCAATATGTGGCCGTTGGTCATGATGGCACGTAAGGTATTAACTTGAATGAGGGTGATTAGATGATCTGAAGAGAGAGGGAAGAGAAGTCTTGAGTTGAGGTGGCCTTTTGGAATTACGGGGGCGTTGATGGCTTTCGCGACTGCGGCCGGTAGCAGCGCGACCTTCTGGTTTTCCTCGTCCCAGCAAGGTATAGTGTCTATTCTGGGGGCAGGCGTCTCCATCTTCGCGGCCTTGGAAGCAGCTTGTTCGGCTTTCCGACGACCTGAATAGATTTAGCGATTGGTCGTCTACTTCAGTTTGGGACCGTTTCTGGGGGGACTGACGGTATGCTCGGGTGTTCAATCTAGTCTGCCTTCTCCGCCGGGATGCTGCATCCGTAATACCAGTCCAGTCATCATCGCTTGCTCTGGCCTATGGCGTATGTGTCATTGTAGTTCAATAGGGTGCTCAGGGGGCAGATCAGATATACCTCAATCAGCTGTGGCATGGCGCTGAGAGTTATCGATGGCCTACCCCGGCTGCAACTCATCGTGGGCGGGTCTCAGTGTCAATGATTATATCGTGACTTTAAACGGGTAGGATGACAAGGGTGGATAAGTGTGAGCAGGTTGCATGTGAAATTATATGGTTGTTGATGCTTGTAAATACCCTGCTCGGAGTCTTCGGAGTTAACGATGTCCGGACCCCAGATGTTCCAGAACGTAGAGAAGACCCAATGGAACGTCCATCTTTTACATTTTCGGTGTTCGCAATGAACTAAACGTGTATCGGATAAGAGTCAATCCTTTATGTTGGCAATTATCGGCGATTTAGCTAGTTGGCTCTCTACGGTAGAGTTATGTGATTCGGACTTAAGATCTCGACAATTTAGTTATCTTCGGACCTTAATGTAATCTACATTTCCCAGTCCTCCCTTTCGCGCACTGGTATATATTCTTCACTCGGTTTGGTGTGACAAACTGACTCTCCTGGACGCAACCATATTCTCAACATGCTCAATGTCCAGCTCGATCGCTTTTCGGGTCTTCGGAGTGCTTTCAGGCACCGTGGCGAGATACTGTTTGGCATCATCAACGTATTGTTGCATATTATTGATATCATCGTGTATCCGTCTAAGATCCGGCTGTTTTGGCCAGACAAGAGCCAGGTGAGGCCCTAGAATATCGCTGGATAGCTTCTCGCATGCTGCCTTAGATAGATCGAACGCTTTTTGGTAGATAATGGCATCTCTTTGTGCTTGGCGGAACTCGTGATCCTTTTCTGATAATGTTCCCTCTTCTTCTAGCTCTCGTAAGCGATTCTGTTTACTCTCGGACTCAGATTTGACCATCTCAAACTCCCATAGAGGCAGGTCTTCTGCTCTTTGGCAGACCCCTTCAGGACAAAACTTGTCAACCATTTCTTCAGCAGGCGCAAGCTGCTTGACAGTTCTCTTCTGGGCGTGCTCGGACTTCCACTGAGAAAGTCGCGCAGTCTCTTTCTCCTCTTGGGAGGTCGCTTTGAGAGCCGACTCTTTTGCCCGTTGGATCTCCCGAGGGAAACCCTCCACCCAGGATTGAAGAGCCGCAAGCTTTCTAAGAGGCTCTTCGGCTAAATATTTTGCCCACACAGCACGGGACTTTCTAGCCTGTTCAATTTCGAACGCCTCGCCATCAAAGCGATCCGGCCATCCATTATTCCTGTAGATCGAGGGTAGATCCATATCGTAGCGGTCCCACTCGCTGCCAGTGTCATCACCGCCGCCTGGAAGAATGATGAGCTGGCGATACCACTTATTAATATCCTTTAGAACGTCTGCAGCAGGCCGGCTTGGTAGATGTTCAAAGGCATTGTGGTTGAGTGAACGGGTCGGTATATCCTCTGGCCCCTCCAGCGCCGGATCCGAACTGGACCAGCCTTCTTGGTCAATGATCCAGATCCTGTGCCGCCGTGCATCGTAGATGATTACGCTTTGGTGATTACCCATCAGAGATAACGGAGTCATCCATTGGCGCATGTATGGCCCATCCTCTTCCTCAAACCCGGCCTCGTGTCGTGGATCACCATAAAACGGATCCCGGGCCTCTTCCACGTCGCTCGTTCGCCGAAAATCCACAAACTGACCACCCCGGAAGAAGGCAGTTTCTCCGCACTCAACATACGGCATAATGCTGTAGAGATGAACAATTGCGGGATCTAATCCGTAACTGTTAATTGTCTCTTGGACGATGCTGACGTCGTGAGGGCCAGGCTTGATGCATAACGGATCGAGGTACCTCATTTCAGCCAACGTTTGATAGATTTCGAGCAGTAGATCTGCCACCTCCTCGATCCTGGCCATCTCGCGGCGTGATAGGGGGTACGACGATGGTCTGTTCAGCTGGTGTTCCCGATATCTCAGTAGGAAGTATCTGTCGTCAGCGAAAAACGACATTGCGGTTGAGAGCAAAACAACCAATACTGCTACCCATATCAAAATGGTACGGCATTGGGGCCGTTGCGCAACTTGATCCCGCTGCGCCATGTTTTGCGTGCTGAAGGCTGGCTTTGTGGGTAGACATCAAAGTACCTAGGTAAGAAGTAATTTGTCTACTCGATTGAACTAGGAAACTACCCGTGGAACTCGTTCTCAGCAGTCCGCGTGAAGTCGCTTTCGTGGTTGTAAGAGTAAAACCAAGCGCGGATTGTCTCCGATTTCGTTTTAGGGTGGAGCTGCCAAACTGCTGCCTGGAAATCACTCCTCCTACATACCCTGGAGACTGACTCTCATTCAACAAGGTTCAGCTTTGGCATCACGATGAAATAGTATGGTGATTACGACTGGAATGCACTGGAAGATCTTCGTGGTAGGCAAGAAGCAGAGGAATAGTGGTAGTTAGACCATCGATGTCCGCCTCTATAAATAGGTGTCTTCTCTTTTTATCGGTTTTGAAGGGAATGTACGAAGATATTGTAAAAATAAGGGCCTACATACTTTGGAGGCATTGACTACAAACGGTTGCCAAACCCGCAAAATGGAGATTTTAATTTCTAAAAATCCGGGCAGCCGGTCAATGATCACAAGTTTATTCTTCCATTACTAAGACCATTGATCTCGAAAGCGCGTGGCTGGTGCGCAGTGGACTTTGAAGGTATTAGCCTAAAGGTTTGCAACATCAACACATGATCCTCCAACCTCTAGCGGGCTGTTGAAGAAGTGTCGTGTATAATTTTAGGGAGTAGGTTATAAGAGTCTACTTGTCCATCCTCATTTGTGTGGTAAGGGAACCATATCATATCTCTTGTCCCCTGGTGGAGGCATTGACCGCGCCGCATAACCTGAAACCCTGGCTACCGTCTTCGGCCAGTTCCTGATTAGTTTAGTGAGATAATACACTGATGAGTCAAGGATCGTCCTACTTCATGAGCCAACCGCCAATCACCTGGGAAAAGGACTGGTGATTTTCTCTCTGCACATCTCATACCGACATCTGAGTGCAGAGCAGCAGATTTTGTCATTTGACTGGCTCTGCGATCGTTGCCATATGATTTTATTTTCTCAGGAGTCATAAGCGACTAGGACTAACAGTTATGCAATACTCGCCAAATGAGGATGACGCGACCGACGGCGACGTGAGCATTCTCAGTCCTGATGACATTCGTGATTATAATCCGGATCAGATCCTACCGCAATCCGCAAAGACAGTCAAGAAAATACGCGCCTGGCTCAAGCCCACTCCCTACGATGTCGTTGGCGGCGAATTCCGCAAGCACCTGATTTCCCATGCGCCCGGCACAGGAGACTGGCTCACGTCGAGCGCCACGTATCAGGACTGGCTGCACGGCCAAGATCACGGGCTCCTCTGGATAAGGGGAATCCCAGGCTCCGGCAAGTCCGTCATGGCTGCCAGGCTGGTCGATGAGCTCACCAAGCTAAACCCGGGCTGCCCTGTGCTCTACTTCTTCTTCCGCCAAATCATCGACGCAAATCATGAGCCTCAAGCCCTGCTGCGAGACTGGATGGATCAGATTCTCAAATATAGCCCTCCTCTGCAAATCCAGCTTCTGAAATATGTCAATAGTAGGCGGACGACGAAGAGCATCTCCATGGAGGATATGTGGGAAGACTTGAGAGCAGCACTGTCCAGCTTGCCAGGGAAGGTGTTTTGTATTGCTGACGCCCTCGATGAAATGGACCAGGGCAATGACACGTTCCTCCAAGCCCTTGGGTCACTTGGCCAGTTTATGCCAGCCAAGGTGAAGGTGTTGATCACCAGCCGGCCCGTCCCAAGCGTCGAGGGTCCGCTCCGAAAAGTCTCAGGTCTACATGTTCGACTGCAAGACAATATGGTCGATATTGACATCTCGAATTATGTTGATTTTATGCTGGCCAAGTCAAAAATACATGAAAGTGACTGGAAGGTAATCCGGGAAGCTGTTCCTGGCCGGGCAAACGGCTTATTTCTCTATGCCAAGCTCGCCATGGACGCGTTTCTTGAGCCAGGAGCTGATATCAAGTCGGTAATTGGACAGCTGCCAGTTGACCTGAATGCCTTATATACAGATCTCCTTGATGCACATGCGAAGAGATCTGGTGTCGATCCTAGAGTCCAGATTCTGATCCTCCAGGTAGTCACACATGCCACTCGACCTCTCCGACTGCTCGAGCTGACAGACTTGGTAATGGTGGCGAACCCTGACGAGAATGCTAGGAATGTCAAGGATACTAAAAGTCTTATTCGAGCTGCGTGTGGCCCGCTTCTTGAGATCCTTGCTGATGAGACAGTATCAGTAATCCATCATTCGTTTACCGAGTATCTGAAAGGTACAACTCGCACGCATGATTCCTCAGGATATCCAGTTCTGTCGATCGGCTCAACTCATTATCAGCTTGCACTGGCGTGCCTACACTATCTCCAGAGTGGATGTTTAGATTCCCAGAATGCTGAAGATGGTTATTCTTCTGATAAAAGCACCCAAAGAATGCAATCAAGACTAAAGCACCCGTTCCTTGAGTACGCCGCCCGGAATTGGTATCACCATGCTAGGCAGTCGGACAATGCGGGCCACAGCCAAACTGAGATCAATGTCCAGATCCGCAACTTCTTGTCACTGGAAGGCAAAATTAGAAACTGGCTTCCCATGGAAGCGTACGAGCTACCCAAGTATTTGGGGAATTATTTACATCTGCACGTTCCTGCAATGACAGGACTGATTTCTTACTTCCGAGAAGCTCTGGCTAGCGACGTACCTGCGAGTCAAGACCACAGGAAATCGGCTCTGTAAGACCCCCCCGTTCGAAGTGTCAGTGATAGAAAGTGTTGAAGAAAACAGCAAGCTAACAGGAAATTCATTTAGTCAGAGAGCAGCCGGCTCAGGTCATGCGAGCATAGTGCAGGAACTCATCGCGGCCGGGATAGAGCCAGATCAAGACGATGTTGCTGGGCTGAAGCCCTTGCATTACGCATTGGAAAAGAACCACCATGAGGTAGTCAAAGTGCTCCTGGAAGCCGGCGCCAACCCATTGACTCCATATACCAACAGTGAAAGCTGGTCGGGCTGCACGCCGCCGGCCTGCACGCTTGGTGACCGCCCCCTGATGCTGATGTACGCCTGCCAGCACGGGCACCTGGAGACGGTCAAAGTCTTTCTCGACTTCCTGGAAGATGCCGAGATCAAGCACCGTGCCCTCTGCTGGGCCAGCGGCGCAGGGAGATCGCAGATTGTGACCACAATCTTACAGCACTCGGGGATTGATATCAACGCCAAGGCTAAATTTGAGGGTGCTACACCGCTCTACCGGGCATGTAGTAACCCAAATGCATCAACAATCAAAAGCCTTCTCCTCGCAGGTGCAGATCCAAATATACATTGTCAGCCGGTGGACAATTCGGGATTCTCCATCCACCTCAATGCTTTTGACCGTATCGCGAGGCCGGAGGATCACGGTCTAGATTCCACCCAGGCATACGTATCTGCAGCTGCGCGCCAGAAGGAACCCAATGGAGAAGAGCTGTCAACTGTATTATCCCTTTTGAAGCAGGCTGGTGCAGAATTTCACAAGCGTGACTGGAAAGGACAGACACTGCTTCATCTCGCGGTGCAATCACCAGTCCTGACCGCAGCACTTCTCGACGCTGGCGTGGATGCCAACATCAAGGATGAGAACGGTGAAACACCTCTACACAAAGATGATATCGAAGTCGATTGTATAGCGCTTCTTGTCGACAAGGGACACGCCGATATCAATGCTATTAGGGATGATGGGAAGTCCGTTCTTATGTCGTACCTCTCGTCCTACAAGTGCCGTGCTCATCAGCTACTTGACAAGTTGTTTGGATATGGCCCAGACTGCAGTGTGGTTGACAAGGAGGGAAATGGCCCGCTTCACGTCTTGCTAAACAAGTCATCTCCATCCTTGGACATCATCGAAGAATTACTAAGGAGAGGCGCCGATGTCAACTTGAGGAATCACAAAGGACAAACTCCACTCATGTGTGCACGGCAACCCCTCTTAGAGAAGGTGATCAGCCGCTTCTTGAAGGCGGGGGCAGATATCAACGCGATCGACCGCAATGGGGCTACTCTTTTGTTTCGCAGAATTTGGTGCGTAAAGGGGTATATTGAGATGCTCGTAAGTCAAGGCGCTTCATTCAGAACGCAAGACTCCAAAGGCCGTTCCTTGTTTCATGAGTATGTGAAATGCAATACATGGCGTAGGAGGACGAATTCCTTCCCCTATCTTTTAAGCCAAGGACTGGATATACATGCCGTCGACAACCATGGAAACAATCTTCTTCACGAGTTTGCTCTCTCCGAAGACGCCCAGTCTTCCTTTCACGCCCAAGAAGCGATTCGTTTCTGGGAACAGCTTGTCAAGATGGGAGTAGACTCGGACCTGAAGAACTACGCCGGCCGCACACCGCTCCATCTTTTGTGTGCTGGCCACCTCAAACTGAGCTCTGTTCAACACAAAGATATCACGGTCTTCGACTTTGTTCTTTCCCGGGTGAAGAATGTCGACGTGGCCGACAATGACGGAGTTACGCCTTTGCACATAGCTGCGACTGGTTCGGAGCGATATAGCACGGGGCTGATCGCAGCGGGCGCTGATCCCTCAAGGCCCACGAATGAAGGGCTCACTCCTCTTCATATTGCAGCCCGCTGCAGAGCAACTAACATTGTTGGCCGTCTCCTGGATGCCCTGAGAGCGAAGGATGGGGCTGAACACTCTGCATACTCCAGCGGCCCCGACAATGGCAGCGAGCAGCCAAAGCCGGTGATGGGTGTAAACGAGAAGACTTTCGGGATCGGTGCAAGATTCACCCCCTTGTTCTATGCGTGTCGATCAGGGACCCCAGAAACAGTACGATTGCTGCTAGACGCCGGAGCAACTGTCGATTTGAGGCAGATGCTCGACGCTAGTCTCCAGTTCGAAGATGAGTGTGCATTATGGCGGACGCCCTACCAGCCTTCAACATGTGATGATGTCCCCGTTAAATTAGAGTCCCGACTTCGCCGCAAGACAAGAGAAACAGGTGGGACGTTCTATTGGCACTTAATCGAGGAACAGGTGCCCAGGCTGGACGAGATTTGGCTTATGATTGCGAGCTACCTGACCAATGTTTATGACATTATGATAGACGCCGTCCAATATTGCGTTGTGAAAGCTGCTCTGGGAAACCAGGACTACACTGCCTCGATATTATCGGAAGTACGGCGCAAATGGCAGAGCGAAACGTCCAAAGATAAAATGATGGGAATGGTTGAGGGCAATAACAGTTCTCAAAAACAGGGTCAGGCAAAGATACCGATATATTCTCCGACCCTGAGGCCAGGTCGAGCTGAGAAGGGCCATATGGATTACCTGCTGTCGCGCAGGGAGTATCATCTAGTTGAAGAAATGGTTCCTCTGGGTTGCCTTTTCCTACCAGTGCCTGGCACAACCGATGAGAATTGTCTCTCGGTCTTGGTGGCCAACGGGTATTCGTCACTGTTTGAGAAAGTGGGCGAGTCGGTGGCAGCATCCGTTCTAAAGTCAGGGCTATGGCATGCCTTCGGAGATGATACGAAGCCCGGGCTATGGTTCGCGGCCAAGGATGTTTCGAAATCCAGGGTTCGAGGCAGCAATCCTCAACCCCTGGTTATTGCAGCCCTGCAGCGATCACAACCCAACATGACTATTCTTCAACTGCTGGTCGAGAAATTCGGCGTTGACATCAATGAGTTGCATTACGATCCGGATTACGATGTGACTGACAGTGCGTTGCTTACGCTGGCTAGGGAAACCTCGTGGTGGCATACCCAGCAAGCATTGCCGTATCTCATCAAAGCAGGTGCGGATTTGAATATCCGGAACTATCAAGGGCAGACCCCCCTCCATATTGCGTTGAAAGAGTCGAATCGAGAGGCTGCCATCACGCTTATTGAGGCGGGCGCAGACGTCAACGCCGCGGACAATGAAAATAAGAATTGTCTTTCCTACGCACAAAAAGATGCAGAGATCTCGCAGCTACTTCGAAGTCACGGCGCAAACACAAGGATCAGCGAGATATTTGCTGCCATCGATCAGTCCAACGTCGAAGCGCTGAAGAGCATTCTGTCTAGAGACGAACCTGGAATCAACGCGAATGCCCGGCGGGAGCGATCTTCTGACGAGGACACTGATCATGGAAAGCGGAAGAGGGCACGTAGAAGATACCATGAAGATGATATTGATGACGAAGAAGATATCGTCGAGGATCATGAGTTGTTCCCCTTATTCTACGCCGGTGTGCTGGAAACCCGAAGTGAAGACGCCGACAAAATAGCCAACGTTCTGCTAGACTTCAACGCAGACCCGTTCGCGAAGTTTCTGGCCAAATTGAGTGAGTGGAGATCAAAAGGGTATAACCGTACCCAAGATACTCCTTCATTAGAAGTGCCAGAGGGCTACCGAGAGTGCACACTAGCGCATGAGATACTCCGTCGTCGTCGTGGGAGGGTTGAAACCTTCGTCCTGCGTCCTGCTTTGGACGTGAATCATCGAGATTGCAAAGGCCGGACCTTGCTTCTTGTTTCTTGTATGACTCGTGCGGGACCAGACCGTATTATTAAGAGCGAACAGGGAGATGATGCAAGCCTGTTTGAGAGATTGGTACGCCTTGGAGCAGATTTGAAGGCTAGAGACAACCAAGGGCGAAATATCTTACACCACATGTTGCGCCACTGCGACTCTGGCGGCTTCGAAAAATCATTCTCGCATGTTCTTAAAACATGCCCTGAGCTTATATACCATGTGGACGATGAGGGAAGAACGCCTCTGCTTGAGGCCGCAATACATGCTGCGAACACGAGGGCGACTAAACCGTTCAACACTCTGCTTCAGGCTGGCGCCGGTTTCCTCAATGTTGACAACCATGGAGAAAGCTGTTTACATAAGCTCGCAAAGAATCTGGACACTAAGGGTCTTCGTGACCTTTTCAAGGGCCTTGTCAAGCGAGGTGTTGATATCAATGGTGTCAACTCAAGCGGAGAGACACCCTTATTCGTATTCTCTCGACGTCCGAGAGACGTGTCCACCTCGCGATATTTCGAAATCCAATTTTACGGAGACAAATATTCAGAAAAAGATGCTTTGCCATTACTACTGGAACTTGGTGCAGACTTGACTGTTGCGAACAACAAGGGCCAGGGGTTGCTGCATGCTGCCGCGAGTGGTGCGGTTGATCGGTTCAAGGAGATTATGGAAGCTGGCGCGGATGCAATGATGGAGGACGAAGCTCAGCAGACGGCACTTGACATCGCTGCTGCTAGTGATAATCAAGAGGTTCTCGCATTATTCGAGAAGAAGAGTTAGAAAGAATATTGTGAACATGTTTTCAATGCATTAAATTTGGAATTCTACCCATCCAAATTTTTCTCTACAAATTTGACAGCATAGATAGCATAGATGACAGAGTTGATCATATCATATCAAGTTCTTCTTTTTGGTTGAAAACTGGGCTCATAGAAGACGCTTGACATTCGACTGATTCTTCACCTTCAGGGTTTGATTACTTGATGGCATACTTTTATTTAGACTGCCATTTACATCGACCGCATGACACGAATACCAAATACCGAGCAAGAGGAAAACATTCGCCATTACAACTCGACCATAGAGTCGGAAATGGTACTGGAAGGAGCAATACTCTGGAGAGTTTCACTTCTGATAGACATGATGAGCACAGGCTTTGATTTCTTCTTTGTGGGCCTGACTGAATTGATTATGAATCAACAAACCCAAATCATTATCCCTACTTGTTGGAGTCGAAGAAAATACCATTGTTCTTGCGCATATCTTCCATAGCAATTAGAATATCAAGACTCAAGTCTCTTAGGCGGGCTTCGGCCTTTTTATCTCCCTCTTGAATAATTCGTCCAAATTCCCTCGCCTCCCAGGTCAAGTTGAGTAAACCGCTGTACTCCGGCTTTGTGTTTGCAAATTCTTCACCTGTGGTTTGACCGTGTGGAATGAATTCAATCGTATTAATCTCCGTGATGCTAGATACACCATTGATCCGAATGGTGCCCTTCTCACAGTAGATCTCTGTAGGTGTATGTGACACGTAGAGTTTACTAGACTGTGCGTGCACGACAAACTTCTGTTTGTGCTTGGAGCGTTCTGTGGTGTACTGGAAGATCATGTTGCCCCCACCATCGACTCCCGTGCGAATGATAATGGGCAAGTAGGTTTGATTCGCCGGTGTGCCGAAGAGAGCAAAGATAAAAGCGACAGAATAGCATCCCACATCCCACAAGCATCCACCGCTGAACTTGGGCAGCACGATATTGGCCTCTTTCCCATCCTCCGGCGCTTTGGCGTACTCTGGATTGTAGACGGCTAACGATATATTAGCGCCATAGATCCGCCCGAATTTGTCTTCCCTTGCTTGTTCGTCCTCGAGCAGGCTTTGCAGCTTCAGAAAGTTGGGCTCTTGGATGTGGCGCCAGGCCTCAATAACGTATAATCCCTTCGCGTCGGCAAGCTTGTATAGGCCCCTGACTTCGTCGGCGTTGGAAACGAAGGGCTTCTCTACAATGATGTGCTTGCCGGCTGTTAGACTCTTGATGCCATGCTCATAGTGGAACGAGTTCGGTGATGCAATGTATACAACGTCAACCTCGGAGTCAGTGAGCATCTTATCCAGACTATCATATGCCCTGACGGATGAAACATCCTTGATAGAGGGCGTCCGTGAGATGAACTTCGTAGCTGAATCGATGCTGCGCGAGTAAACAGCCTTCAAGTGGAACTTTGTGCTTTCGTGGCTGGATTGCACAAACGAGTTGCTTATCCAGTTTGTGCCGATCACGGCAAGTCCCAGGGGAGTTGACATATTGAGAGAGGGGGTCCAAGATCCAAGAAGGTGAGAGATAGACGATGAGTATTGCTAATAGGTAGTGTTTGATCTCAAGGATATCTGTATTCTCCTCTGAAAAGAGGCAGCATCAGCTCTCTTAAACATAGGAGATAACCCTGTGACGAGCACGGCGTGGGCGGGCACCTGTTTGATCGGGGGTTAGATACTCCTGGTCGTTGTTTAAGGAAATTTCAGCCGACGCATAATTTACTATTCTAGTGATTGTCGCCGGCACTAAACCATCTGTGATACAAATCAACCCTGACTAGAAATAATAAGTGGGAATTGTCCTCCTGCAGGCCCATTTTCTCGGTCGGTAACTTCGTCATCATACGAAGGCGGCTCGACCATTTGTGGTCTCATCACCCTCCAAATTTGCACTGAATTCCGTCCAAGAAGGGAGTCTAATCTCATGCCATTGCGTTTCTAAAACAATAAACTTGGTTCAATTCCAAGGCATAGCCGAATGAGACAGGTGCCCCTCATTGCTATTGAGGAGGACTCATTTTGACAACGGCCTGCAATATGGCAATGATCTCACTCGTCAATCTAGATCTTCTGCTTCATCACAGTTAATCCAATAGCCCTTCCGCTTGTCTGGGCCACCTGTAATTTCAAGAGATTTCGTATCCCTAGTAGGGATATTGGCTATAGAAGTCGGAATTTGTCGCCAATATCTTCTCCCTCCAGATTCCCATTCTTGCATTTGCAGTGATGCCTGGCCCTGGCATTCGCTGAGGACATTCCTCAACGTATGGTAGCCGGTGAGATCCCAATCCACCGTGACTTCTGCGGTAGGTGGTGCTATTCTTTCCAAAAGGCTATCGATTCTCCGTAGCATCGTAGACACGTTTGCTGGGATTGATTGACGCCACTGCTCGGGGTTAAAGGTTGCATGGTGATGCAAGTGATTAAGCAACTGATCCCTCTTAATACAAATATCTAGGTCCCAAGTAACGGGGGACATACGGAGATATAAAAGACTTGGAAATGTGGGTGCTGCGTGAAGGCTGGGCAAGGAGATTTCCGGATCTTCAAATGCGTACTTGAGAGGCGATATTTGCGTATCGATGGCCAGTTCTAGGGATCTAATCGATCTGCGGATGTTGTGAGGTAGTATGCTCGGACAGGAAAGCATGATATCGGATGACGACAAGTTTATGGTGTTTTCTCTATAGATCACATCCATACCTTCGATATATCTAGATGCATTCTCGTCCTCGAGTCAGTTCTTAATCTATTAAGTGGTTCGAAAGAGGTAATCACTCACGCTTGTCTAGATGTTAATAGCCAACCTAAACATTCTAGTCGACATTTATCAGGCTGGTTCCCAGGCCAAGCGTGACAAACTCCGCCCCCTTTCAGACAGGCTGACGACCTATATTTTCGATGATCTATGCCAGGAGAGCTGCGAAATCTCCCTAAAGATAGTGACATGTCTTCTGGACCAGAGCGATGACAGACGCAGCCATACCACCGCCATTGCCACTCGTCCTCGTCGTACATCCTAGCATAACTATCGAGCCGTCGCACCAGTCCGGCATGCGTCCTCGCAGCTGATGCGCAAACTGAACCTCCTCCGTCGGGCTTACTCGTCAATGTGTAGGATATATCAATATGGACAGTGCGTTCGCCAAAGGAGTAGAGCAGAATTCGACGTCGAATCTCGGGGGGCAGACAACCAAAGAACTTGTCCTTGGGCCCGGGATGTGACGCATCCCTTCGAAGCCGAACTAGGTCAAGAGTGGAGGATGAGGCAACGTGTTTTGAAAATGCTTCTTGACGTCGCTTTATGAACCGCAAATATCTATTTCTCTCAGACGCAGGATGCACATACTCCCGAAATCGGACTATGAAATCGAATGTGTATATGAGTGCATAGAGTGGAATGCGAAAGAGAAGGCCGTATAGAATAAAAGGAAGCAAGAACAAAAGGTACTGAAGGAACCCTATCTCACGAAATAAGAGTATAATGTCCCGAAATCTTGGGCACTCTCTGCTACGACTAGTCATCTCTGTTGACCTCTGGTTAGGCACTCATTGAGTGCGACGGAGAACGACGATGCTGTAGCTGAACAGTCGGTGATTTCAGTGAGCCCAGGTGCGGGGTCTTCACTCTTTAAATACAATTGACGAGGAAACAGGGGCCTCAGGTCCTTCAAAAAATCCTAGGTAGAAAGGCGTGGGGGTTTTCAGTTGTTACGCCTTGGACAACAGATTTTTTGTCGAGGATGAGTGTCTGGAACAGGCAACTGGACAAAGGCCGGTTACAGATATACTACGATTGATCGAAATTGTGGACTACCTTCCAAATATACACTACCTGTTTCTTACAATTGTTAAACATGTTATTGGACTGGTAGGAGGATCACTCAGGAACGTTTCGCAATCGGCGCCATGTCACACATTGACCATTTCCGCGTTTTCACTATACTTTGTTCTGGGCTACCATGCTCTAAACAAGATTATCTTCAATGGACAGAAATTTGCAAATCGAAGTATTGCTCATTCTACTTAAGCTGACGGCAGCACCACTTTTGACTCGCTCAGCATGTTCGGCAACGTCCGATCTCTCCAACTACGCATTAATCCAGCCATCTCTATCTTGCCACATGAACGGTTGTAATATCTATGATTTTGCGCTCCTCTCTACGCAATATCCATTTTTTTGTGCATGTTGCTAACATAATGTCCCCTCGTGATGCGGGCAAGGGTAAGACTAGAACAGGCCGCTAGTGACAGGATGCGCAGTTTTCCGGGAATCCGACCCGAACGAAGCTGACGTACTCGAAGTAGCATCCTGTTTTGAGGAGAGCTCCAGTGGAGTTTCTGGTAAATTCAAGACAAAACTCCCTCACTAGAATTTGACCTTGGCCGGTTCTAATCCCACCCGACTGGCCGCAACTAGAATCCCTTTCATTGTTTGCAGGCTTTCATTGTCACACTACACCTTTACTTCGGCTTTCTGATCATTACTTTGTTGCTTGTTGTAGTTCAACTTGTTAAGCAAGCTGGAGTAATTGCATTGTATTTTTCTCCTATTTCGCTCAGCATGATGGGTGTCTCTCGGAGTGCCAAGACAGTCCTGGTAACTGGGTGAGCCAAATATACATTTCGAATACCCAAATGCCTTGCAGGCACTGATCCCTGTTTAGGTGCACTCCCGGAGGCATCGGGTATGAATTATGCAACAGTTTTCAACTTCGAGGTATAGTCTCATACCCATCTTCTCAAATTGCATAATGGGCCTTTTCTCATCCAATGTAAAGGGTGCACCGTCATTGCCACAGCTCGTCGACCAGAAGTTCTTCAGGAGCTCGCAGGGTCGGGCATGATCGTCTTACCACTCAATGTTACGGATTCCAAGAGCATTGCCGCTTGCAAAAAGCAAGTAGAGGAAATTACCGGAGGCCGCCTCGACATCTTGGTAAATAACGCGTGAGTCCCGAGATGAATTTTGGCACTTCTCTTGATATCGCATGCCCAACTAATCTGGTCTTTACCATAGCGGCGTCTCACACACTATTCCGGCCGCTGACATCGATATGGATGATGTTCGTAAGACCTTCGAAACAAACGTCTTTGGCGTCATGGCGATGACACAGGCATTTCTTGATCTCCTTATTCCTGCGAAAGGTATTGTCGTCAACATGAGCAGTCTCGCATCCATAACCCCATACGTATATGGTTCGGTATTTTGTGCTACAAAGGGGGCTATCAATTCCTACTCCCGAACATTGAGACAAGAAGTACGGCCTTTTGGTGTCCGCGTCATGGTCGTGATGACTGGGTTCGTAAAGACGACGAGTGGCACCAAAGTCTATCGGGAACTGCCAGAAAACTCAATTTACAAGGTGGTTGAAGACGCATATCTCAGGAAGCTTCGGTACTCTGAGAATACTTCGAAGATGAGTGCGCAGGACTTTTCCGCTCAGCTGGTGGAAAGAATTCTTGAAGACAAGACCTGGTTTTGGCCCTTTTTTGGGCAGAAGAATGACTGGATCTGGCTTGGGGGTAGTGCCTCGCTGGCGAGGTGGGCAACCTGGATCGGCGAATGGGTATTAGACACGGTCCTGTATCGGAGGTTTGGCCTGGATGTGTTGGAGAGGATAGTGGCGCAAAGACGGTTAAATTAGATACGGCAACGTGATCAGGTTGAACAGTCTTTCTTGATAGTGGGAGACCGACAGTGACCATCACATGATTCTTTATTTGGTGCCAATGTTGTCGATCATCATCATTTGCCGTTTATCTGGGCGGCGGTAGAAAGTTTTGCCACGGCTCATTCAGCAGCCGCAGGGGATTTCCCAATACTTTCCCCACAGCGGCAAAACATATGCCAACTCGCTCGCCATGATTCAGTTGTAAGGGCTCCAAACTACCTTACGCACGTCTGACCCGAACTCAATCCCCTTTCGTGCAACGGCGATTATAACTTGCTACCTCTAAAACTCCTCCCCCATGCAGATCACTTTCTAGTGGACGAGTCTGACAAGGATATAAGCCGCAGCACAGGAGTGATCCAATGCGCCTCCTCACCTCCATCACCAAACCTCTCGGGTCTCACCGCGCCTACAGCACCATGTCTTCCACCAAGCCTTTTATCCTCTTTTTCAACCCTGTTAGACATGCCAAGTCTTTTTATCAAAGTCTTCAAGAGATTGCACATACTGAAGTCGTCACGAGCAGGACCAGGGATGAGTTCTTCAAAGACCTCGAGGGAAAATATAAGGATATATCTGTCATTTACAGAACCTCTGCTAGCGGTGCTGTAGCCGGCAAGTTCGACGAGGAATTCATCCAGCGCCTCCCTGCGAGCTGCAAGCACATCTGCCACAACGGCGCTGGGTATGATCAGATTGACCCGGCTGCTTGTACGAAGCGCGGTATTGTCCTTACCTATGCGCCTGATCCTGTCACTGAGGCCACGGCTGACTTGGCTATATGGCTCCTACTGGGTGCCCTTCGACAACTCAACCCGTCTCTGACCTCGCTCAGGGCTGGCAACTTCAAGAAGGGCATTGACTTTGGCCACGATCCGCAGGGCAAGATCCTGGGTATTCTAGGGATGGGCCGGATTGGCCGAGCTATCAAGAAGCGCAGCGAACCGTTTGGTTTAGTCACGCGGTATCACAATCGGCGCCCTCTGTCTGAGGAGGGCGCTGCCGGCGCTGAGTACGTATCATTCGAAAAACTTCTGTCCGAGAGCGATATCATCAGCATCAACGTACCTCTCAACGCCAACACGAAGCATCTGATTGGGGCAAAAGAGATTTCACAGATGAAGGATGGAGTCGTCATTGTCAATACCGCCCGGGGTGCCATTATCGATGAAGCCGCTATGGCTGATGGGCTTGAGAGCGGGAAGATTGGTGCTGTCGGCATCGACGTTTACGAGCACGAGCCTGAGATAAATGAGAAACTGCTCAAACAGAGAAGAGCTCTTTTGGTGCCGCACTTAGGAACACACACAACCGAGACACTGGCAAAGATGGAAACATGGGCCATGGAGAACGCTAGAAGGGCAATTCTAGGCATCGAGCTAGTATCCCCTGTGCCCGAGCATGTCAATACGCAGTCCCAGTAGATTCACAATAAATCCAAGAGAAATGAACGGTAAGTTTTAACTTAGGAATACTATACTCCTGATAAGAAAAGTATTAAGAACGATAGAAGTACTATACTTATAACGCTCTAAGGTATGGAGATATATATACTTATTTCTGGCTAGAAATACTCTCTTAGATAGTTATTAATATAATTACTACTGCTTTAATTTAACCGTCGATCTATTTGAGGAGATGTAGAGTATAAAGATAGGTCCATTCGACGCAATCCGCATTATGCTCTATTGGTGCCCGAGCCTTGGGTCTCTGACATGCTGTTGATATAATTTTAGAGAAACTTCGTACTGGTCGAAGAGAGTCCTCTCAGGCTCGAACTTTCTAAAGAGAGGCTTGGGGAAATTATTGCAACGGGTTAAAAGCCTGTGTTGCGCAGTAGTGTTCTTAGAAATCCAATGCGTGAGCCAATAACCTGCCTTCCCTTAATCTGAGATTCTTGTTCGCCCGGACTCGGTTTCGGAATAGATCTGACTTCACTGATCAGTGTGCACATAATTCCGGAAACGTGAGAGCCAATAAGACTCAGGTAGTATTCCGATATCTCTTCCAATCCCTGCATTCAGCGTATCTCCGCGCGGGGAACTCGCTCGATGGGCCTATTTAAAGGGCCGTTGGATCCCTTGCGAAGACAAAAAACCCTCATCTTTGCGATATCGCTAGGCATCATCATGATTGACTTCACCTTGACCTCACGCCAGGTCGATATCCAGGAGACAACAAGAAGATTTGCAGCTGAGGTCCTGGGTAAGGCTGCTTCCGTCTATAGCCAAAAGCCGGACCAAAAGTCTCGTTTCTATGCTACGAAGCCATACTACCAGTCCGCAATCAGTCATGGACTTTTGAAATCTTTTTTGCCGGTTTCGCTTGGCGGTACGTCTGAAGGCTTTCTCGATGGTGTTATTGCTATCGAGGAGCTCTTCGCCGTTGAGCCCTCCATCTCCCTCACTCTCGCAGCCACTGTGCTGGGACTACTCCCATTGATACTGGGTGGAACGCCAGAGCAGCAGGAAAAGTATATCAAGCCCTTTCTCACGAGCGAAGGAGAGCCACTGGCGAGTTTGATGCATTCAGAACCTGGTGGTACGGCAAATTGGTTGGAGACAGGAGGTGATGGCCTCCAAACTACAGCCCGCCCTTCTGGAGATGGATGGATCATCAACGGGGAGAAGGTTAGTTCATTCTGATTTATATGATCATCACAATCCTGTTATTGACACGAGTTGCTAGCTGTGGACCTCTAACAGCGCAGGCTGGGACGACAAGGGTGCAGATCTCGCCTGTGTTGTCTGCAGGATGGTAGACGAGAGCTCACCCCAAAACCAAGATCTCGACCCAGCCTCACTAACCATCATTCTACTGGTGACCCGAGAAGCAATTGCATCGAACGGCGCGAGTAGATACCAGGTGGTCGGGGAACCGCCCCTGTCGGGACACGTGGCAACGTCTGGACCGCATACGCGCTTCACAGACTTCTACGTGCCCGCAGAAAATCTCTTGGTTAGTTCGACTAAGGCAACGGACATCATCGAGAGAGCGTTCGGAATATCGGCGGCTCTGGTGGGCGCAATGGCCACTGGCATCATGCGAACGGCGTTGAGTGAGGCTCTCAATTTCGCCAGGTCAGATACGCGCCGGGGCTCGAAATCTATCATACACCACCAAAGCGTTGCCGACAAGTTGATCGACTGCAAGATGCGCGTGGATACGAGTCGACTACTCACCTGGAAGGCGGCTCATGACCTTGACAATGACAAGTTAGACTGGCGAGACCAGCTCGAAAGTGCCCTACACGCTAAGATCTATACCTCTGATACCGCCGTGGTCTGTGTCTTGGACACGATAAAAGTCGTCGGCATAAACGCCTATTCCAAGAAGACCAAATTTCCTAGCTTGCTGGAAGATGTGATTTGCTACCCACTGTTCGATGGTGGGAACGTTGGTGTGCGGCGACGCCAGCTCGAAAAGATCATGTCAGCTAAAGAGTATGCTGTAGAGCCGCGAATTCGACATCGTCTTTGATGACAACGTGAGGAAACTTGAAAACTTGAGGGAAGATATAGCACGGCCTCCTTGAATGAAATCGAACGAGGTCAGAACTTACACCAGCAGTTCAATCTTGAAACAAGTTGACGAGCCGTAGTAGTGTTGGGTTAGGGGTTGTCGCGGGAAGCGTCTGATGCTGGCGACGAAATCATCGGTGGACCCGGTCTAGAGTAGGGTCTTCAGCTTGGCATCCGCAAGGTTGACATCGGCGCGGATGGCAGTTTTAGGGACATCAGTGCCAGCGAAGGCGCCATGGTGCGGACGAGTATGGGCGAGAACGTAACGCCGCTTGCGCTGCCTGAACTCTTTTCTACTTCAGTTGAGCCCCGGATGCGTCCGCTGCCTAGAGTTGTAGGCCCGGTTGGCCATGGGAGGAGGTAACAATGCCGCGCGGGCCGAGAGTGATGGCCGTTGTCGAAGTAGGATGAGCATGGCTTCAGGAAGGGGGAGCCGGGATCAGTGTCGGTTCCAAGCACCGTTTCAAGCTGTATGTGTACCAAAATGAAACTCAAAAGTACGCATAAGCCAAGTTAAATACCTTAACTATTTAGTTTACGAATGCGACTACGCGCTTTGGTGTGAATCCATAGAAGATCCGGCCCTAGACAAAATCATGTTGAGAAATTTTGTGGTAGCCGCATTGGTTGCTCCAATCCAATTACTATTGAAGAACGAACAAAAACTCATCAAATGGCATGGTAATATTCTCCGATCCAACAGTATAGGTCACAATAGCCCAAATAGCCCAAATAGCCTGAATCCGTGATCCAAGGAAGCGCATATCATCACTTGTGGTGAAACGACCATTGTTAATCTACCCCGGCCATAGCAGTGGCTAGATTCTGCTTCGTATACCTAAGATTTTTGGTCAAATATAGTCACAACATGGCGTAATTTGTACTATATCCAGTATTGTTAGCAGTTGTAGAGGAGGAAATATTATTCATCGTCCTCTATCATAGTTATCAGCTATCAAGTGAATTTTGAAGGCCCTTTCCCTCTTACATCCATTTACGTAGCTGAGAAGAAACTTAAAATATCTAACTGCTTACCCGAGATTAGAGGCAATGCGTTGAATCTTTGTAAGGTGTTGAGGGAATTCCTACGCGAGTTTAGACAACGAGGTGGCTAAAACTTTAGCCGCAACCTTTTACCGATTGGCGGCGAAGATCGAGCCGTTCCGGGGACGTCACTTATTACCCCAAATTACGAATTTTACATAGTTGCTTGAAATCTCCTCTTTCCAACCATATAAAGAGCTAGGCAAAGCCAAATGGAGAGCAATTGACACCAGGAAGAATATAGCTGGCCCATACTCACTCTTACAGCACGCCTCAACCAAAATGACTAAGATCGCTCTCCTTGGTGCTGCAGGCCAGATTGGCACACCACTCAGCCTTTTGTGCAAGTCTGTAAGTCTTTAATAATCTTCAAACTAATCATCTTTCTGAAGGCTCACAAAGTCGTGTCCAGAGTGACTTGTTTAATGAAATCTCGCTCTATGATGTTGTGCATGCCCCAGGTATCGCGACAGACTTGAACCACATAGATACCAGGGCCAAGGTCTCCGGCCACCTCGCTGAGGATGGAGGGCTACAGAAAGCACTAAATGGGGCTGACCTTGTGGTGGTTACCGCTGGCATCGCGCGCAAACCAGGGATGACTCGGGATGGTATGATAAATCCCCCTGCAGCTCGGTCTAGCTGTAGCTATTGCCTCTATTGTGCATGATGACATGAGATAACTTTGCCGGTTTCCTAGATCTATTCAAGGTTGGTACGCTATCTTGCTTTCTTACATGATCTCACACTACTTACCGGCTCACCTTTGCGCCAGACTAATGCAAGCATCATCCGCGACCTCTTCACCGAAGTTGCCAAGACTTGCCCACAAGCCATTTGCTGTGTAGTGACGAACCCGGTCAACTCAACGGTTCCCGTGGCGGCGGAAGCTTTACGCCAGGCAGGTGCATATGACCCTACCCGCCTGTTCGGGGTGACGACCCTTGATGTTGTACGGGCGTCGACCTTCATCGCACATGCTCTCGGCGGAGGCGCCGACCCTAAGTCATTCAAGGTGCCTGTCATTGGGGGACACAGCGGTGCGACCATCTTGCCTCTCTACAGCCAAGCAGTGCCGAACATCAGCATCGACTCGGAAAAATTGGCACAGGTTATCCACAGTGAGTTCTTGTTACCTAGAATTTTGAAGTACTGTGATCGATAACTAATGGCCTTTTCACTTTACGCAGGGGTGCAGTTTGGTGGGGATGAGATTGTCGAGAGCAAGAAGGGTGCTGGAAGTGCAACAACCTGCATGGCTTACGCCGGATTTCGCTTTATCAAGGCCTTGCTACAAGCGAGGAGCGGCACCCCCGTTGTAGAGGAAGCCTTTGTCTACCTTCCCGGCATCCAGGGCGGCAAGGAAATTGCCGCCAGGCTAGGAGTGGATTACTTTGCTGTGAAGGTAGAGCTGGGTCCTAATGGAGCTACCAAGGTCCTTGATATTGGCTCACTGTCAGCCAGGGAGGAGAAGCTGCTGGAGGTGGCTCTCGAGGACCTCAAAGCGAATATCCAGGCTGGATATGCTTTCATGGGTGCGTAAATTATGTATAATTCAATGAAGTACACGTTTCAGGCTACATCCACACAAGCTAGAATTCTAAAATAAATCCAATGGGGACAGCTATACTCCCCAGGAGGGTGAGTATTGAAGATACACACATCACACCCAAAGGGATCTTCGTTGTACATCCAGAAAGCATTGAAGCCGCGGCATAGCATAGAGTTGAAACGCTTGGCCGTACAATCGGGTGAGTATCCATTAGAAATCTCCCACCACCCCTCTTTGCCAATGTCACTATCTAGTCTGACTTCGATGTACTTGCTCCCGCAAGCATCGAAGACAACTCGATCTCTACCCACTTTCGTGATCTCAAAGTGGGCTGATGGTTTTAATGTCGGGTCGATAAGCCATAGTTGGTTCATCCTGGGGTCAAATGTACTGTCGTAACCATCATCGTAGTATCTCTTGTATGTCCCAGCACTCGGATCACAGAGTAGTCTGGTTGCCAAGTCTAGGAAGCGGCAGCCTGGTGTTGTACCATCTTGAACGAGACTAGTTTCGCAAGGTGACTTGAGACGTGGTAGAAGGGTCTCTATTTCTTCGTACCAATTTGGATCGTAGGTGAAAGCAAAGTTCCGAGCTCGCGAACCAACGTTGATAGCGGCACAATTGATATTGCGGCATGCAGCCACCGTCTCTGGTATCTCAAGGTAGATCAAATCATTAGCCGGTCGCAACGCAACAGCCAATGCCGGCGAGTCGCCGATGTGCATGAAGGTATAGGCGCACTCGTCCGGGCAGTGCTCACGCCATTGGTTCCATTGGCGAATGATTGCCTCTCTTGACTCGATACTTGTATTCCACAGATTATGATAGACCATGTATCCGGATATGTTGCGTGCAGTCTTCCCGTTTATCGCAACTTCTTCTCTGTAAACTAGAGGTTTCAAGACAGTTCGAGCCTCTTTCCAGCCATCTGCTTGAATGGTTGGCTGGTTTGACTGTAAGCAGCGCACCCTCTCCTCCGATAAAGAAAAGAAATGAGCCTGTGGCGTGTTGTTGAAGTTCGCGGCAGCTGAATCCCAAATGCAGTCTCTTATGTCTCTTGGTAGATCAGATAACCCGGAAGCCAGTCTCGCCGTTGTTGGGACTACCGCTGAGCTCATTGTGATATATTGCAGCGGCTTTCTCGATCAACGCTCCGCAGCTCTCTCGTATGCAAAGGTAACAGATAATGACGACTAATTCACGTTTACGTGATGGCGTCGCAGGATTATGATGCTTTACGACAACAATAAGACTGCATGTGAGTGAGGCGCAGTGATTATTAACCTGCACTAGAAAATGGCTCAGGCTGTGCTTGACTCAAACGGCGACTTCTTTGCGCTTAGGCCGTTAACACGATAATGCAGAATCCTTGAGCCATACGGAAATGAGATACACGTACAATTGGGCCTATCTATTGACTTGGAGCTAATCGGTATATTCTGGTTATTACATGTATTTTGGCTACTTAGTCCAAGACGGTCAGGTGAAATTGATCATTCAATACGGTGGCTAACGATCGCCTGCAACGGGCGCTAGAACCATTGTTAGCGGCTGCATTCGGCGGGGCGTTTGTTACGTTGTTTACGGGACAGACCGGGTGCGTCACTCCGCTGCCGGACAGATCAATTGTTCAATTTTAGTTCAATTACGGCTACAAGGGACGGAACAGCGCTTGCGGAACGTTACGTAACGCTCTTGGATAGCCGGAACAATGAATTTCTGGCGGCTTCATCCTTGAACCATCGAGTTTCATCTTCATCCGACCGCTTGGCGCCAAGACAGTCCCTCCAAGATAATATAACCACCACCAGCAAGATGAACAAGACTTCACGCACCGAGGAGCCGTACGAGCAAGACACGCGCGGCTTCAACCAAAATCCTGCCTCGCTGTCTGCCGACCTGACCACCAATCAAGATCTCAATGGCATTGTCAATGAGCGGGAGCAAGCATCGGACAAGCGCAGTCCCTCCCCGTCCGAACCGCCAATACAACATGGCATACAGCATGAGCCAACTCTCAGGAGGCCGTCCAAGACCTTGGCGGGAACCAAGCAGGCTGGCGAGGTCGCCGCAGTCAGCCTGCTCGATGGGAGGGACACGGCCCAGCCCGCCAGCTACATGTCCATCCCGATACCGCCTCCTCCTCGCGGCAGGGAGGGAGGCGACGGAGAGGGCGGTCCTCCCAACTGGAGACGCCAGCTCAAGAAGGTCGTCGTCAAATTCGGCTCCTTTGTCGGTCCTGGGTTTATGATTTCCGTTGCTTACAGTATGAGACATAGGTCTGCATCTATTTCATCTCTTTTCTTAATGCTAATGCTCGACTTCTCTAGTTGACCCAGGAAACTACTCTACCGGTGTGGCGGCCGGGGCTACATTCGAGTACAGACTTCTGTTTGTCGTTCTCATGGCCAACCTCTTTGCCATCTTTCTCCAGACACTGTGCATCAAGCTGGGCACGGTCTCAGGACTCAATCTTGCCCAGTGCTGCCGCCTTTTTCTCCCTCCATGGATGAACTACATCTTGTACTTCTTTGCGGAGGCTGCCATTATCGCGACCGATATCGCCGAGGTATGTGAACTCTCGAGATACTACTCGAATTAAGGGGTATTAATGCTCAGCAAATGCAGGTCATCGGATTTGCCATTGGTTTAAACCTCCTGATACCGGCGATACCCCTCGTTGCCGGGTGTGCCATTTCCATTGTCGACGTCATGCTTCTACTTCTATTCTACAACCCGCACGGGACGATGAGAGGTCTGAGGTTGTTTGAGCTTTTCATCACGTTCCTTGTACTGGGCGTCGTCGTCTGCTTTTGCATCCAGCTCTCCCTTATCAAGCACAGCAGCATCGGGACCGTCTTCCGTGGATTTCTGCCGTCTGACGCCATCCGTCAGTCGGAAGGGTAAGTGTGACAATAGCGATTACGAAAGAGGCCACCTGTCGATTTCTAACTCGGAATAGATTGTACCAGGCCTGCGGAATTCTTGGTGCGACCGTCATGCCACACAGCTTATATCTCGGCTCCGGTATCGTCCAGCCACGCCTGAGAGAGTACGATGAGAGCCACGGTCTTGCTCCCGAGACTCGCGACAACATAGACGACTCAAGCGAAGACGGCAAAGACTACTACATTCCGTCACTCCAGGCTATCAAGCACTGCTACCGCTTCTCCGCCATTGAGCTAGCAATTTCGCTCTTCACATTTGCCCTCTTTGTCAACTCGGCCATTGTCATCGTATCCGGCGCCTCCCTTTTCGACAATCCGGCCGCTCCGGAAGCCGACATCTTCGGCATCCACGACCTTCTATCGCGATCCATCTCCCCAGCTGCCGGTACCATCTTTGCCCTGTCTCTCCTGCTGTCTGGTGTGTCCGCCGGCATCGTGTGCACAATCTCGGGGCAGATGGTCTCCGAGGGGGCGCTGCGCTGGAAGGTCCGCCCATGGCTCCGTCGACTCATCACCCGCAGCATCAGCATCATCCCCAGCGTCGTCATCGCTGCCGCCGTGGGCCGCTCAGGCCTCAACGATGCGCTCAATGCGTCACAGGTTGTGCTCAGCATCGTGCTTCCCTTTGTGACCGCGCCTCTCATTTACTTCACTTCCCGTGTTAGGTACATGACCATTGCTCCTTGCTCGGATCGAGCAGGCGGCGTCGCCACCACGAGTGAGGCTGGTGGCGCGCGGGAGACGGGAAGCACCTCGATGGAAAATTCTTGGTACACGACTACGTTCGGCATCTTGCTTTGGATCACCATGGCGGTGCTGAACGTTGCCAATCTTGTCTTGCTCGGTCTCGGCAAGTAGACAAGCTTCTTGCACAAGAGGTCGATGGCCAGCTCCTGAGGCAAGCTGCTAAGGTGAGATGTGGTATGCTTCTAATGCCGACGCAGGCACATGGCCCAGTTCACGATTGAAACCAATTTACCGTCCTTGCATTACTATCTGATTTAGTCTTCATGTTAGTTTTGCTCCCTGTTTTAAACTAGGTACCCGGGCAACTATCTGCTACTAAAATGTTTATATTGAAATTGTGGAAGTTTGTGGGTATAGGGTACGCCAGTACTCTCTCTACCCTATATCTATATAATACAATTGTAGTTGATAGCTCCAGCTATAAGTAGAGTTCCCTAGTTATAGCCTCAAAATACGCTCTTCTTCCTTGATTAAGTTAATTTACTCAAAATCTCGCAATCTCTTAAATCCTTGATTAGGAATTATGATCTCCCGCGTCGGCAGAATAACGCTATGGTAATAGAAATTTCAGCCTTCTTGAAATCTATTTGAAGGCGCAATTTAAATCTTACGGTATAATATAATTAACAATTCCTGTAGTCTCGTTTGCCCAAAACAATATAAAGTATAAACCTATATCCGTAGTAAAGACCTCCAGTATCGCGGCCAAAATATCACATACTGGCGTAGTGCTTGATCCGGGGGGGAGGGCAGAGGTGGTGGTGAGCGGCCTGAGCCCCCGGGAAATCATGGCTGTTACAAATTAAAATGAAAACGCAAAAAAAGAATGCTTCTGCTCGGATTCGAACCGAGGTCCTCTCCTGTGGCCCCGTGATACTTCCTTTTGGGAAGCATCACAGGGAAACCGCACAGTCGGAGCGCGCGACCACTGCGCCACAGAGCCAGTTGTTGAATGACAGTAGGAATGCCCGGGGAACTTGTATATAAGGTATTACCCTTGGTGCCTTGGCTGGGGACCTGTCTGGTCGGTGGCGAACCTTGTAGGCTGAGGACAGGTTGCTCAACCGCCAACAGCTGTCAACAGCTGTCAACACAAGTCAGAAGAGCATGGTCCGGGGCTTTTGGGCAGCACCAGGTGTCTTAGATATAGCGGTGCTATTACCTGTATAATCTGTCGTAGATAGTGTTTTCTTCGGTCTATTTTCATGTTTGGAGTGAAAATAACTGAATATACATATAACACGAAGGCGGCCAGGGTGGAAAAGAGTTTGAGTATAAAGTTAAATAGCAATGGAAGACGCTAAATATAACAACTCAACATAATGAATACGAAAGGTTAAAAAAGCTTCACTAGCCTAAGGCTATAACCATACGGAGAAAAAGTGTATAAAGATGCTGATGATTCACTTACCGTCAGGACGAGCTGCTCGTCAAATGACTGTTCAAGACACCTTCTTTCATCTGGCTTATCAGGGTTCGATAGAGGATAGCGTCAATTAACAAAAAGCTTTTCAATCTTGAAAACACAATGAAAGACAACACAGTGAGGGAAGTCGGCCAGGACAACGACAGCCATGACGTAAGAGAGTGAGTATAAAGTTAAAACAGCAATGGAAGATGCTAGACCCATCAACTTAAAACAATGAATACGAAGATAACCACGACAATTTTCACCCCGTCTCGCCAGAGTCAAAGAGACCTATCATTTTCATTTCTCTTGTCGTAATTTCATCGATTTCACCTTTTCTCCTCATCATTTCTTTCTCATAAGCAGATGATGAGTGTTGAGAGATTGGCTCCCTGCCCTCCATCAACACAACATCGCGTTCTGAAATATCAAGGGTCCCTAGCCTCTACTGGGCCTGTTGCTCCGATTCTTCTCCTATACATCTTCTGTTATTCGTAGCTACCATATCCCTACCCTTGGTTGTGTTTTCTTCTTTGTCGTAGCGTTACCCTCACAGGCAAGCCATCCGCAGGGTGTGCACCGCCTCCACCCTTCTCAGCTTGGTACGCTCTGTTTCCGTTGATCGTCTTGATGCCCCGTCTTGGATGTCTCACATCCCATTCCTCATAGGCGGGAGTGATGCAAAACTCTCGAAGTGTCATGACGAGACAGATCTTCAGTTCAAGTATCGCGAGCGGCTGTCCCAGGCAATTCTTAGGGCCATGCTGGAATGGTATCCACGCCCCTTTAACGGGGTATAGAGGATCCTCAGGCCCGACAAGCCATCTCTCAGGGTTGAAATCCTCGGGATCGACCCAGTACTTGGGATTATGGTGAATGGCCAATGTCAGCGACCACACGTTACACCCTTCGGTAGGGTAAACGCGGCCTTGCTCGTCAATGACTTCGGCACCGGGTCGCCCTTCCCGCATTGAGGCAGCAGGAGGGAAGATGCGCAGCACCTCCTTTATCACAGCTAATGTATATGGGAGCTGATTGAGCCGGTTTGGGTTTTCGCAAATCAAGTCACGCTCTCGAGACGTCGTCCCGGCACCAAAGACGTTGTCGTGCTCAGCCATGACTTTCTCCAAAACGTTAGGATGCGCCGAGAGGAGGTAGTAGCAATACAAAAGAGTGCTGCTGGTTGTATCGTGGCCCCCGAATAAGTAGGCACGCAGCTGAGCCGTCATTGTTTTCTTCAACGACTCTTTATGTGTATGTAAAGTCCTGACTCCTTCCTCCTGCTGCACCATATCGTCCAGAAGCAGTGATATTGTCGACGGGTAGCGTTGTGTATCTTGATTTTTGTCGACCTGTGTATTAAAACATTCTTCGAACCTCTTCTCAATCTCTGCGGCGATGTATTTATCCATGCGCCGCCCATTTATCCAGTGAACGAGGGGGCGGAGGGAGAGATATCGCTGCAGGGGGTTCATGGCGGTGAAGGTGGTCCATTCAATCTGCCTCCGCATAGCCCTCGCCAGCTCATTATTCGTGGTTTGGCAGTACAACTTGGTGCCGCTGGCGAATGTAGAATATTTAGTAGATGAACGAGAATAGAGCGAACAGACACGCGTTACACATACAAGGTAACAACTCCGATAACATCGAAAGTCAATCTCAAAGTCAAGTCTTCCAGCTGGAATACGTCAGAGGCCCCTACTGAGCATCGGTCAAGGAGAAGGCGCCGGAAAACCGCAACCTCTTCTGCTACTGCTGGTGCGAGAGCCATCATGCTGCTTGCGCTGAACCCAGAGCTCAGGGCTCGACGCTGTCTCTTCCATTGCGGGCCGATTCGCATCGTCAATATGCTCGGCCCGCCGGTAATGGTCTCGATTGGATGAACGATCGAATCAGGCACCGCCAGGTCAAAGGCTTCGACTTGGGCGGCTCCGGATGGGGTTGTGATGACCAAGGTGGTTCTAGCAAATGGCCAGAGGTCAATATAGAAGAAACCATCGGGAAATTGTTTGGAGATCTCCCAGAAGACGTTGTGCATGACCGTGTTGGACGGGAACAACTCTGACATGGTTTTTATGGTCAGAAGATGGCCCGTCAGCAGTTTCACATCGGGCATAGGCTGTTGATGCGGATTAGCGACACCGATAATCGGTCTAGGGAAGAAATCACCCATCCACGGAATAGATAGACTGACCAAGCCTGCCCGTTGCAGCTTCCATATCAACTGCCGAGCCGCTGATAGTTTGACGAAGAAAATGACGACGGCTGAAAGTCCCCCTGTGAGGAGTAGAGTAGAAAACCAGGCCATGTCTGAAACCATTGGGGTCTACGCTAAATGGTCACATCTGCCGTTGAATGAAGCCCCAAGGTATTTGATCATTGCTGACGCGTGAGTAAGATTACGTTTAATGTTGTGAGCGACGGGTTTTTTTCCAGGATAATAAAATCTAACCTCTGATTGGCTCGGCCATGCTGACTACAAGTCTTCAGGGGTGGGATTTCAAGCGTACATCTGTTCCATTTTAAGCTTTTAAGCCCTTTATTATAGCAATATTGCTTGGCAAAGAGTAAGTGGAAGAATAGAGGGGTTTCTACCTAATGCGTTGAGAATACAGAGAGAATAACATCTGCCTGAGCTATCAATATACAAGGGCTATAACAACGCCACATGCATTAATCGTATGCAGCTACCTGTTTGATCGATAGGTATTTCCCCTCCTCCAGAACCATGGACCCAACAACAGGCGGCTAACCCAGTCTCTTCTCTATCTCAACCACATCGGTCTTGCCGTCCTTGGTCTTGTCGTTCAGGCTGTCAATCTTCCCATCGAAGATTTCCGCGACTTGCTCCAAGGAACGCCCCTTGGTTTCCGGGAACAAGAAGTAGATGACTACGAACAGCACTGACAAAATACAGCAAAAGACGATATAAAACTTCCAGCCGATGGCCTTCATCGCCACTGGGTTGACGAGCTGGCTGATGATCAGTCCGATGAAAGTCGATGCGTACGTCACTGTAACGCCACGAGCGCGCAGGCGATAGTCAAAGATCTCAACCGGGTATGCCAGAAGCAGGGGCGCCCAGGCAATATCGTAGAAGAAATAGTAAATAAAGATAAAGGCCACGACGGCGTTTCCTGCAGTAGTGTTGAGTGTGGCTGTGAAGTATGCCGTGAGCGCCGTCCAGATGATGTAGCAGACAAGCATGCCGGCCACCGAAGTGAGAAACAGCGTGCGGCGACCAAGTCTGTCGATCATGAGAGCGCCAGCAAACACGGCGGCAAGCCAGTTGAAGACTTGCAGTAGGCCGTTGATGAGGGTCTGATCCGAGGTTTTGGTGATGCCGATGGTGTTGAGCACGAGCGTGAGATAATATGACACAACGGCCGCGCCGTTCCACTGGGCAAAGAAGCCGACAATGGCCGCGATGAGGGTTCGTTTCCGGTTTGCTGGTGTACGGATGAGGTCGAGGTAACTCGTCTCTGACTGCACGGTAGCCTGCTGCTGGATGCTCTGCTCGATCTGCTCGATCTCGTAATCTACGAGAGGGGACTCTTGATCGCCGCCTGCATGCCAACGGACCAAAATCTCACGCGCTTGGCTCTGTTTGCCATTTGCAACAAGCCATCTGGTAGAAAAGGGTTAGGGACGAATACTTGGTAGGGCCAGGCCACATTACCTTGGAGACTCGGGGACAAAAATAAAGAACAGGAGCTGTAGAAGTGGAAGAAAGGCCTGCAGAAGAGAGGGAATCCTCCAACTCCAGGAATTGTCCAGACGGAAGGTTCCATAAGTTGACCACGCGGCGAAGATAGCGCCCACATACTAGGAGCAGAGGGCACCATGAGTTAGTCAACATACACTGACTGAGACAAGAAAGAACCAAAATAGAGTCCGCGCCACCTACAAAGAAGGTCTGATACATTCCCGTCGCTTTGGCTCGGAGAGTAGGGTATGCAAGCTCTGCGACCAGAATCGGGGCAGGTTGTGCGACGAGAGCTGTAGCGGCGCCGAGGATGAGTCGGGAGACGAGGAACATGGCGAGATTGACGCTTCCCGCCTGCAGTCCAGCAGCGCCTATCAGGAAGAAGAGCCCAATCCACATGGACAATTTCCTCCCGTATCGATCGCATATCCATGTCGCCGGGAACAGGCCGAGGATTTTGCCGACGGGGAAGATGGCGTTCATTGCCCCGAGAAGCGGTGCCGATGGGTTATCGAAGTACGCACGCCATTGCCCAAGTGTCTGAAGTCCGTTCATCATAGCGCCTGTGGATTCATTAGTTAGATTTCGATCGCGTTCGGGCACATCGTCAGGGGTTGACTTGCCATCGAAGCCGATACTGGCGGCGGACAACAGAGGCACCAACAAGGTGAGGTTCAGGAGGACGAGATGCTTAGTTCGATACCACGGCTTTGCATCTGCCGGCAGCATCTATATAGCAACGTAGCTAGTGAGTATAATTCCATGATTCAATTAATGAAAGATCTGAGCGACTCACAGCTGCCAACTCAGCTCCAACAGCCAACTCGGTTTCGGTCTTGGCGCCCATTGTCGGAATAGGTCGATGGGGAGTCTTCAATCTGAAGGGAGTTGGAGGATGCAGAATGGTAGACCGGGTTGGTGAGGGTAGAACACAAGACTGTGCGCCGGGAGGGCCTGTAGATATACTCCCACGCCCGGAGAAAACTTGGTGATATCGCTCCCCTTCCCCCATTCCGGGGTCTCCGCATCAGTCCCCGCAGGCAATCAGGCAAAAAGGAAAACAGGGTTCGCATTACTCAGGTGACACTAGCCAGAGACTAGCAGAACAATAGAACAAAAACTAAAGCTCCACCTCTTGAGCAGGTTGACGAGAATGATCATAAGTCTGTATTCAGCGATCTGGATGTCTGGACTTGTCCTGGTTCTTCTTTGTCCTTGAACTTAAAGCGCCGAGAGAAGGAGACTTACCCGGTCCCTTCGCTACTAACATCATGCCCCCATTGGCGAAGTGACCGCGGCTTGCGAACCACCGGGGAGCTCCCGAGTACAACATACCTGTCCCACCCCGGAACAACCCCCGGAACGACCCCCGAGTCGAGGTGCCTCGAAAGCCTGGTCATTCGTGCCGGGCCTGAAAGACCAGACGTGACAACGAGCAGCCTACCTGCGGGTATTGAAAAAAGGTCGGTCTCCAATACTTTTACTCAGACGACGTCCAAGCACTCCTATCGCTATGAATGCCCCTGGGTGCAACTGGACCCGGGTTCTGCAACCCACACTATCTTCCCAAGTACCCGCTATGTGACGGCTCCAACGCGTGGAGATATGTACACACGTCGTGTGCTGTGACAGCAATCCGTTCTAATCTTATGTTTACGGCTGCCAAGGAGTTGGACCTCGACTGCTTGATGCCATCGCATCGAGACTCTGACGGAGTTGATACGACAGAACGAGACAAAATTGAACCTAGTCCCCCAAATCCCCTAGAACAGAGATGGCAACGCGCCTAGAAAAATCCTGTGTCCCGAGAGAAACTGGATGATGAGCATCGGCAGTTCAACAATGACCCCACTGCCAGTAGATCAGGATTAGTGTCCGGATCGAGTTCATCGTTCTTATACAGTGTCGCGGGTCTGGACTCGGTGCTGAGATGGGTAATCTTTCCAAAACCGATCCTCCCTTTATGGCGAATCTGTCTCCCCAATGGCGCGAGTAGTGCGGCCGCAGCCAGCCTCTCTGCCCAGCATGGAGTTTTCCGAGATGTAAAGGCTAGCTAACAAATTTCTAACCCTCGCGGATCCAAAGAATCCCATTGTAGACACACAGGCCCTCCATCTGCTCACCCGGCAAGGTTAGCAAGAACGAGCCGAACTAGTCCTATTCATCCTGCCTCTTTACCCTCGTATGTGCTTCAGGGGCTTTGTCGACAAGACATAACTCTGGGGTGGAGGGAGCCTCCAGTCAAAATGAGGACGATAAGATGGATACGGTTCTTGCCCATCAATGCTGGAATGGCGCCGAGAGGAGACTAAGTTTTGCCATGGCGCCAACCAGCAGCCATTGGGAAGGCGTTCAGTGTGTTTGTTTAGCCAAGTATCTTTAGCCGAGAATGTTTATTGATCTTTACAATTGATCATGTCTTGGTGTACGTGAATTGCGTTTCTACTCGTTGAAACAACTGCGGAGCACATAGGTCGACCTGCCCTGCAAGCGTTTCACTAGTTAACGAAAGGAGATCTTACATTGAAGACTCATGGGTCGAGATCTCTATGATTCACTTTGCAATTAGCCTAAATAATGAAAATGTTTAACCGTTGACTTCAATGGTTGCTGTGCCCTGCCTGGGATATGTCACTTCTGACTCGCTGTTGCTGGCTTTCCGGCGGGCAGGCCGTAAATAAGGGGGAAGCTCCCCGAAAATAGACCAACCCGCCAATCATAAACGCGTGGGGACTCCATGTTTCGGGGAATCCCCCGGCACAAAGTAGCATTTGCCCGGAAGCCTCCCCGAACATTGCCCCTTACATCAGTTATCATCACCGCTGATGGAACAAATACAAAAATGGATTATGCCTTTCAAGTTTAAAGGTAAGTGCGTAGGTGACCTTAATTTAGCCTTAAGACTTATAGCGTTCTAAAGCGATTTCGATCACGTTCTTATCGTGGCTAGCACAGAGGCATCTAATCTTTATTGCGTAGTTCTGTCTATCTATACTTGGAAAGTATCACTCGTTATCTGCTGCCTCTCAGGGCCATCTGGGAAGACCTTTTGTCTCAAGCTCTCTTCATTTAACTGTTGATTGACAGGTTCGATCATGTGAGCCTTCTCCTTGGAGAAACGAGGCGCATTCATGCTATTTGGCCCGCGGATCTTAGTAATTGCCCCGAATTCCACAAATTCACGATGGCTCGGCTCAACATATACCAGGGAAACTAGCAGGTTATTATACATATATCGTGAATTCTGTTTTGCTAGAAATCATCAGAGCCATCACGCTGTGGGCTTACCGATGACCTCAAGTGATGAGAGTCCAGTCGGGCCCAGCTGCACGTACTCTGTATGTAGTCAGCAAAAGCCCCGAAGGCCGAAGGCCGATCACAAGTCCAACGAAGGCCGAAGCATAGGCCGAGTCATCGGACACGCAGCACAACAGCGCATGACCTTCAATTTTCCATTTCGCTCTTCCATTTCATTTAGGTCGCTAAATCTTGTTTCATTAAGCCTTCCAATCTCTATGGTAACGAAGCCGTTTTGGTTTCTGCCTATGTACCATCACTCCACGCTCGGGCCTTTTTTCATCAACAATCTTCGATTCAAAGGCCACCCCGACCAGGCTGGGTGCAGAAGTATTCTAGAAAATACTTTCTACCCGCTGCGTATCCCTATCTAGCAACTCAAAGAACTGGTGTATTCACACCCCCTCCGTTATTGAATAAACGAAGACTAAACTCACCACGGCCGATATGGCAGCCATGGTACGCATACCCTTCATCTCCTAGCGTAACCCAGACAGAGACCTGCAAGACTGGCCCTGTTCTGATACTCGCGCACATGCGATCCCGTGGCGTGTTTGATCTTATGCAGGCCATGCAGGCAATCAGGCTCATTCACCTGCAGTCGAAAAGCTCATTCGTTCTACTCTCTAACTTCTCAGTCGCAGGATCTCCGAGTCGGTAATAAATATAGAATCGGTCGGAAGATTGGCTCGGGGTCATTCGGCGAGGTGTATATCGGTACGAACATTATTTCAGGCGAGGAAATTGCCATCAAGCTAGAGAGCGTGAAGGCCAGACATCCCCAACTCGAGTACGAAGCCCGAGTCTATAAGTCCCTTGCTGGTGGGGTCGGAATTCCATTTGTGCGCTGGTATGGCACCGAAGGCGATTATAACGCCATGGTCTACGATCTTCTGGGGCCTAGTTTGGAGGACTTGTTCAACTTCTGCAACCGGAAGTTCTCTATGAAGACTGCCCTTCTTCTGATGGACCAGCTCCTCTCTCGGGTGGAATATACCCACGCCAAATCCTTCATCCACCGCGACATTAAACCGGATAACTTCCTTATGGGGATTGGAAAACGAGGGAACCAGGTCAACGTTATTGACTTCGGGCTGGCGAAAAAATATCGCGACCCGAAAACCCATTTCCATATCCCCTATCGCGAGAATAAGAACCTGACTGGCACTGCTCGCTATGCCTCGATTAACACGCACCTTGGAGTCGAACAGTCTCGACGCGACGATATGGAATCTCTTGGTTACGTGGTGCTATACTTCCTCCGCGGCTCGTTACCTTGGCAGGGCCTGAAGGCCGCGAGCAAGAAGCAGAAATACGATCGTATAATGGAGAAGAAGATGACGACACCGACTGAAACCCTCTGCCGCGGCCTCCCCAACGAGTTTGCCATCTATCTCAATTACACTCGATCTCTTCGATTCGATGATAAGCCTGATTATAGTTATCTACGGAAACTCTTTCGGGATCTCTTCGTCCGGGAAGGCTTCCAATACGATTATGTGTTTGACTAGACCGTTTACAAGTATCAGAAGAACGCCGAAGCTGTAGCGAATGCTGCTGGTGGCACGGCCAATAACGGTGCGACCGGTGGTACTCAGGCCGTCCGCGGAAGCCGTACTCGCAATGCGATCGCCCGCACTGGTATGGACACTCGGGAGACCGGCCGCGACAGAGTTTGAGTGCCATACCGATCCAGATCACAGTCTAGCTTGCATGGAATCGCCTGGGGACTTTGTCTATACTCCACCTCACACTGTCCAAACGTCCCCATCAGCTCGATGAAGAGCACTGCTCAAGCGGCCTTGCGTCAGCGGCCTTGCGTCAGTCTTCAGGCCACCGAAGCCAGGAGACAATGAACGACCAACGAGCAATTTCTGGCCTAGGATATGTGGCGGATAAAAAAGAAGCGCTCAAGGTGGAGCGGAATATCACTCGAGATGAGGTATTGCTACATTCCCATTCGAGGGCACTATTCACATACGGGATCGTTAGCTTATCTGAGGCTATGAGTGGTATTCACGAGCCGGGTTGTGCTAGCTACGTCGAACAAGCAAACACAGGAGCGCGTTACTGGGGCTTGACCCAACACAGGCGCTTCGTGTACGACTATTTACCTGTTCTCGTACTTGGATATCGCCGCCTTCAGTGGTGGTCAGTTGTTTCAGTTGTCCCCCAGATGTTTCAGGTTCAAAGTCTATATTTTAAGCTTCAATCGCCCAGCGTGATAGGTTGAGTCTGAGGCTGATAGGGGCAGAATGCAAATTCTTTCCTATCGCACTTGGGGAAAACGTGACCGACTGTGCCGTGATCTTAAATCCAAATTATGTTATTTTTACCGTTTAGTCAATAACCTCACTTGGACTAACCCCAGTATCATCTATCAAAACTTCATCCAGATCCTCGTAGAGATATCCCGCGGAATAGTCCGTGGGCCACGATAGCTGCGTTTCAGAGTTTGCCAAAGCCCAAATTTCGGGCATTGACGAGTCGCTCAGGCTAGGCTCTGCCCCGGTCCTCTCCTGCGTGTAAAGAGACTGGTTCGCTTCACGCCTCTTCTTCGCTGCCCTCATCAGCTTTATCAGAGACTTCCACAATTCATCCGCGTGCAGAGAAGTAGGGAATGAACCCCAGCAGTCTAATGCAAGCTCAATAGCTTTCCACGCCTTTTGAGCAATCTCTGTCTCGTTGGACCGAAGGCAGAGCTCTTCCAAGATGATCGCGATTGCGTGCCAATGGATAGATGTGCGGAATAGCCTGCTCCAGCGTAGCGACGTCGATATCGTAACGACTGCATGCGAGCGCTCCAACGTCTCGATCGATGCTGCCAATAAGCGGTCTCTGACGGCAGGCGATAAAGTAGACCTTGCATCGGAAGACAAAACGGGATGGTAAAAAAGCAGCGGTACCTTGGCAAAGAAGAGTCGTGTATTTAAAGCCGTCAACCACTGGAAATACTCGTCTTCGACACAGTTGTGCAAGTACTTCTCCTCTACATTCTTCTTGTAGGTGATTGCAATACGCTCCATCTCATCCCAATCAAGTTCTGATGAAGGCTGTATGCCCTCGCTTTCACGTCCGAGTCGTGGCAGTTTCTTCAGTAACGATCCAATCTCGTGCTTGACCAACGTTGGTGCCATGTCAGTCATGCCAGTTCTCGACAACGGATATTCGACGCTGGCAGGGTCGAGGTCGGAGTCATTGATATTGAGCGGGAGGGCTACATCAGGAAGATCTTCTGGTATTAACCAATCCGTGCCTTGATCCAGGGCGGTCCTCAAATCCAGCAGCCAGACGCTGAGCCAAAGTCTGAGGCTGATCTCCGTATCGTATGGAGGCAGCTTAGCATCTCGGCGAACTCGATGGATCCCAATGCCTTGCGCTATTCGCACGGCGAGCGCGGTCATAGTCCAAGTGAATCGTGACTGTTCACGCTCTCTCAAACAGAAGAGAAACAAGACGAATGCCTGCAGTGTCATCAGGTCTGAAGACGACATAAACTCAGCCTTGGCGAGGGCCTTCTCCGTAGCCAGGCGATATTTTGCAGCCAGGGTCTCTTTGTCCTGGTCCAGAAGCTCTTGTACCTATTATATGTTAAGCTGTGCCAGTGGACGAATACCAAGCGTACCTACTTCATTTGGTGTCATGGATATCACCGCGGCAAAGTACATTGCGAACATGAACGCCTCCTTGGATGGGCTTAAGAATCGGATGCTACGCTGCATCTCTCTGATCAATTTGTTCATGGATGGAATGTGGAAGATCTTGATTAGAGGTTCGACATTCTCTAAAAAAGTCTGCCAGTAGAAGGGTATTTGTGATGGAGAAGGATGCATGCTTCTTGGGTTGATATCAGGTAGGTTATAACCAATTATAAAGGCGTAATGATCGGGATTGGCCGCTGTGGTCTGCACAGGACAGTCCACAACGTTGGCGCTGTTGTCGTCTGAAGCGCTTTCCATCTCTTCATCCACACTCTCAACTGAAATGAAGCCATGTGGTTCTCCGAGCTACAAGCTGTCATCAGAACAAACCGAAAAGAGCGTAGGAGATGCGCAAACGCAAGAAAAGTCCCTGGAACCGAGATATAACACGTACCAGTTCTGTGAGCCTCGCCAAGCTTGAAGTATAAACATGATCGCCATGATCAGTCGTAGAAGGATCTATGAGCCCCTCAATTTGACAAAGAGATCTTGACAGCCCTTCTCCAAAATACAAGCATCGTTCTATCCACTGCTCTCTGCCCAATACACTCTCGTTGGAGCTTCCAAACTGATGGTGTATTGCGATTGACGTATCGCTGGTCCTGGTACCTGGCACTCGATCGAGGCTTGTCTGCCCTCCAAGCGTCTCCGGTTTATCGTCCTGGGAAGGTAGAACCTGTGGCAAGTGCTGCGCGCCTTGTCTGAGGAAACTGGGGTTCCCGATATTGCGAGGCACCCCAGGATCTATCGGCCCAGACTGGTCGGTTCTGGAACGCTGACCGCGTGGTGTCGGTCGAGCCCGTCCAGGCGGCGGGAAAATGCATGCAACTCCATTCCTGTTGCAGTTAGAGCATGGTGTTTCCTTGTTGCATCTGACTTTTCTTCGCCGGCATGTGATGCAGGATCGCAGGCTTCCCCTTGGACCGTTGGACTGGGTTTCAAAGGATCGTGGGTTCGGCAGAAAGGTGCTAGGGCTGGAATCTGAGTTACGGGAAAAGTCTGGATTTGAAGGAAGCGATGCCATTCTACATTGTACCTCCAAGATTGGCTGGTCTTGTAGAGGATGACAACTGTCGCCGCAAGTGCTTTGTAAATGTTTATGTTGTCAGCACAACTGCCGCGTTACTATTGAAGTCTGAAGAAGCGGTGGATAAAGACCAGCATTCATATATAGCGTAATCACGTGAGCGGCGGACCTTTGCCAGCAGCTACCTCTTATTAAGGTTACCAACCTACAATGTTCAATGTAATAAAAATAACATAAGAGAACGAAATGTAGGGATCTCTCTTTCAAATCCTTGACTTTGAAACTAAAATAACTAGCTTAGAACTAGATGTAATGTAATGAAGAAATATAATATTAATTCTTAAAAGCTAAAAATCTATGGTTTTGTCAAATTTTTTTAGCCGTATGTAATTTAAATATATTGTTATAAATAATACATCTTGCTAATACATTAAATGAAATAAGCGTATATAAGACACTTTGATACTAAATAAAAAATCGCTGCTGTCCCCTGCGTAAGCGATCTCAAATTTGTCCGAGATAACAACTGCAAGCTTTTAACAGGTCTATAGCCATTCCTATACATTACCGATGAAAATTCCAAGATATTCTTCGTGAGCTCTCCCCGATACCAAATGTCTCGTGATGATGCTCGAAAGTGACACTAGAGATGAACTGACATTGTCGTGCTAGACACTGGACCAAGAGCTGTTATGTAGGATGTCGAAATAGAAAACTGATCCCCTTCCTTTTCCGGCCATGCAAATATGTTCAACCTGCTCTTGAATTGCCAAATGCTCGTTCATGAAATGTAAGTTTAGTTACTCTGTTAGCTTATGAATACATCTTTTCTATGTTTCTTACTAGCTCTGGATTTTTTGTTAATGTTGCGATCGTACGAATAAAATTATCGTTTGGGATCAATTTGCTGTTGTAGATCTTCCCTCATCGTCCAGTGCAACAATACAACGATGAGTGGTAACCAAGGTAAAGCAAACGAGGACTCATCCAATTGGTGATCCAACGGATCTGCCCACTGGCTTCAGAATGCTAGTAGCAGGAACAGCCATTTTCACGCAGATTGATTAGGGTGTGCAAGTTTAGATGAATTTTCATTCATTAAAGTATATTCAAGGCTCTTGTAAATTTGACCTCGTCGGGTTCTTCATTCAATTTAGAATAATAGATAGCCGGACTAGCAATATACATATGCCATAACCATTCATAAAAATCATTAGTTCATGCGATACAACTCTCAAGCCAATTTGTTGAGACAATCAGTACATAACGTATGCAACAATCTGCCTGATATAACCCATTACAACAGATATCCGGTGAAGTGGACTGTTCGCTTTTATTAGGGGCCGCGGTTAGACAAAGCAAGGGTCACGCCACGCACACACATACATTTGAGACGAGAAGAGGTTGCCTTAGAGAAGAAGGGCAACTCCAAGATAGGCGGCCAAAACCATACCGACGGCGGCAGTGCCAACAAACTGCGAGGGCGAGGCAGCGCTGTCGCCGTACCCCGCGACATTGACGTAGGCGGCACGCTCGGAACATGATGTGGCGGATGGCTTGTTCTTCCTCTTGGTCGTGCTGCACACCTTGACACGCGTGTCGACGATCGTCACGCCAGTCATCCACTTGGCCGTCTCGGTTACTGTCGTGTTCGAAGCCTGCGCGCTGGCCGCCGTCTTGGTGGCGCAGACGGCATTGTTGGAGTTGAAAGTGCAGTCGTAGGTCGTGCCGGCGATGGCGACATGGACCTCGTTGGGGCCCTGGGTGAGGATGACGCCCTTGAAGTCGCCATTGCACCGTTGAGGGGTGACCCAGTTGTTCTGGCAGCCGAGAAGATACCGCGTGGTGGACGAAGATGAGGTCATGGGGGAGGCCCAGATGGCGACATTGCCCGTGTTGGCAGGCGGGATGAAGAGCGTCGTGGTGCTCCTCCTCGTCGCAAACGTGCTGCTCGACGCAAGAGCTTCTCCGGGAAGAGCTGCGGCCAGAAGAACGGCAATTCCAGCTTTGAGAATGTTGAATCGCATGGTTGCGGGGCTGACTTTGCCTCAGTAATTGGCAGTGCCTCGGTAACTGGGAATAGGAACGCGACCGATGGATTGACGCCTTGAAATTGCTGGTCAGGGTCAAGTTCTTATTGTCTTGGTCTTCAGCCGCTGGTGGTTGCTTGTGTTACATTTGATGGCCGCGCCACAATGCTACGCCCTATTTATTTATGTCCTTTTGTTTCACCCTAATTCCGCCTGCTGTTGGTTGGAAGTTCTTTTGTCCTTGATTTTTTCTCGGCTTACCTTTTCCATGGGAGCTGGTCCATGCAGCTACGCACACCAACGAGCTGCAGGCGCCAATCCCAAGTCATGCCGCAATCTTACGCCCTTGAGGGATCAATCCCATTGGACAGAATCGGTGTGGCTGACGTGAATCAGATGCAGACATGCAGGATTCAGCCCCTCAATCAGCCCTGTACATACGACCAACGGACAAGCGATGCCACCACCCACATCCCGTCATCAACGAGACCTGGACTCTTTCGCTGGGATCGTCCCCATCCATGACCAGCTGGGCCAGAGCTTATTCCTCCTTTGATTTTGCCCGGAGCCACCCTCATCCCTAAGTCTTTTGTTTGAGGGCACGAAAGCGGCATTATCAATCATGCTAGAGGTGTGCCAGCGCTCACTTGACAGCCACCACGTTGACTCCAGCCACCTCAGTTGATTACGCCAAGCTTCGTGTAGAAACCACGGGGGAAATTCCTTCATCTGGTATTCATGGCAATCAGCCACACGGCCGAATGCTCGGCACTGCGCCTGGAGAGAGGAACAGCCGTTTTCAGGTTCTCAAGGTCCTTTTAGACGCCAGCACTAGCTGATGCGATCGTCTTCATGGGTTGGCGGATCCATGCACATGGGCTCAGGCTACGCACCGATCAACTGCGTCCAAATTCTACACATCTTTGATCCACAGGCAAAGACGGGGTACCCAGCCCTAAATTCATCCTTTCTTCGTTGGCTGTTGAGATTGAAGCTTCCCATTTCTGCTTGTACGCAAATAAAAGCAGCCTATGAAGATATACAACAAAGCAACGCAGCACACTTTCAAAGAATCAGCAAATTATGAGACATGAAGATGGCCCTGTCTGTCGTGGCCTGCAGACACGTCAGGTCATGCATCGCCCAAAGGGAGTAGGATGTTGCGCACAAGGTTTGGAATACGGTATACTTAGTAGGCTAATAAACTAATCATGTATTCAAAATTAATCTCAGGTAGAAATATCAATAAGTATCAAAGATCACAAAACTTGTGTGCGGTTGCACAAAGAGTTGATTACTCACACCAAAACAGCCAGGTTCAAATGGTGCGACAGCAGCTGCCAGGTAGCTTGATAAAGTTTACTTTTAACCCATATTTAACACAGAACTCAAAGATATCTTTGGGCTAATAGTACCCAACATCTTCATCCATCAAGATTCCAGTCTTGTCTTTGTCGGGTGCAGGGTAGGCCGGATTCGGGGAGCATGATGCCAGAGTGAGCAGATAATTCTTCTCGGATCAGTACAACGGCCCATCTAAACGAATCGGTTGAATAATTAGATGGTTCTTATACCGCAATCCACCAATTGAGTCGATTCACAATGATGTCGCAACCATGGCCTGCTCCAGTGTAGGATTTTCCTCCAACATCCATCGTGGGTATGTTCTAGAATAGATATAAGTCGCGTCGTGAAGGTAGAACTGCATCGAATCATGATGTTCAAGTTCCCTGAGATCTTTTCTAAGGGCTGTCTGGTAGTGGCACTGCATCACGAGATTGATACCGCTCAAAGTTATTAGGCAACTCGACTGTTCGGTATTCTATGATGATCCCAGTTGGTGTATTTGTGAAAAAAAAAACTAAAAAAAAATTAGGTTTAATACTTCCCTTAACACATTTGCCACTAATTATTATTGTACAGCGATGACCTGCAAGATGTGTTTGAGATGCTGATCCCAAAGTGCAATTGCAATCTTGCTTCTAAGGGGCTGCGGTGAAGCCACGTGGTAAAGGCAAGCTGAGGGAAGAAAGGGCTTAGAAACTACAGGAGGATAAGGCATTAAATATCCCTTCTAGAGATAGTCGACCGTCTAGTGCCTGGTTAAGGATCAGTGGGCGAGATGGGTGCTATTCCATCAAGATTAGAGCTCTCCGCATCGCGCTTCATGAAGATGGAGCTGGCTTCAAGTTCTCTCGGCTACTACCAGTACTGTTGTATTCCCACAATCTTGCCTATAAAGGGCCTCGGCCCTCTGTACAGAGCTGATACAGGCAATGTGATAGCATCGTCACTGCATATGCCCACTCAGTTGGGGCTGGCAAGCTGCTAGCCACTTCTACAACGCGGACCACGTAAATACTTCGATCAATTCACTTATATGTCACTTTTCCCTGTTTTACCTTGAGGTGAACTGCATTTGAGGGGCTAGAAAGTCTATGTTTGCACTTAATCCCCAAGATCGTTTCTGTGGGGTTCCGCATCTATCCTTCGATCCGTTCGATCTATCTGCCTTTCCCCAGGCATTTGTCTGGGTGCAATGGCATCTCGATGATCAGCAACAAGTAAACAGAGACCTCTTTTGAGCCAATTAATGATCGCCGCTTCGCCGCAAGGGTGGGATAGCTGAGCTACAGAGATTGCGATGGACTCGGCTAAAAGCTTGTAGCGGCGCAGTATGAGACAAACTATTGATTTTGCCGTATTACCCCTTGTTTTAGTACCCTTTGAGCTTGATTTCTTTTCAAGTCTTCAAGACTTGTTTCTTCTGGCTCGTGAAGCTCTCGATCAACACTCTGTTCTCTGACTTGCAAAATCTCGCTTCTGCGTCCTCTCGTTCTCCTCGTCTCTCGTTCTCTTCGCCTCTCATTCTCTTCGCCATGAAGACTAACATTTTCGCTCTTCCGCTACTTGCTCTGGGCGGTGGAGTACTCGCTTCGCGATGTGTGCCGCGCTCGTCGTCTGGCCTGACCATCAGCTCGACGCCTACTTTGTCCACGCCTTCTACCGAGAGCAGCACGGTGCTGACGGCTACCCAATCCACTGCTACTCCGTCGATATCTTCCACTGAGAGTAGCAGCGAATCGACCACTCCCTCGGTCAGCCTATCGACACCTTCTACCGAATCTACGCCTTCCTCCACAGTGTCAACGCCTTCTACTGTGCCAACATCCACCGTTGAGCCGACACCTTCTACTTTGTCAACATCTTCTGCTGAGTCAACACCTTCCACTGTATTGACACCTTCTACCGTGCCAACATCCTCCGCCGAGTCGACACCTTCCGCCGAGCCAACCTCTTCCACCGAGAGCACCACTCTGTTTACATCTACATCCACCTCCTCGACTGCCCAGGCCACAAGCACCGCCGCGCCCCAGCAGCCCAACCTGCTCACCAACTCAGGCTTTGAGGACAGCACCATTGCACCCTGGAAGCTCTTCCGACCAAACTCCAATCGGGGCCAGATCAGCATCGCGACAGATCCCGTCTACGAAGGCTCGCAGTCGGGCAACTTCCAGTACAGTGCCGGAGCCAACTCTGCCGGCGGCGTCTGGGGCATATACCAGTCCGTCAGCCGCTCCGGCATCGTCGCCAATGATCCCTACCAGATCACCGTCCGCATACGCGTGGCTCCCGGCACCTGCCCCAGCGTCTTCGTCGGCGGCACGGCAGGCGCCGACGGCCGCATGCCTGTTGGTCAGGTTACGGTCGACGTGGCCGCTGCCTCCGTCGACTGGGTCGAGGTTACTACGACGGTCCAGTACGCCGAGGGAGCGATTAACTCGGGGCCCGGTGTCGGTATCATATCTTACTGCAGCGGTCCAGTTTCTTTTTGGGTTGATAATGTTGCTTTGAGAAAAGCTTCATAGAGCCCATTTTCTAGCTTTGAGTACCTAATGAACATGACCTCAGAGTGTGTTTAGTCGCTTTGGGGTAAACTAAACAAAGGAGCGTGACATAATAGTAGTTATGGAGTCCTATATAGACCACGCGCTAACTTAGAATTATTATGATTAATATACTTAAGTCTTAAAACCGTCTTCAAAGATATCTCGGTTTCCTTAAATAATTATCATAGGTGGATAGCTTAAATAGGCTTGTCACAGTGATAGGGGACAAAATAAACAGCTCGGCTACAATAACCATAAAGCTGTAGTTCTATGGATATTATCGTAAAGTTCCAACTACGGTCTCTTCACTTTTCGACCACCTCTTCTATACACATAGGGTGGAGTAGGAACTTCTTTCTTTTCAGTCTTGGCAACATTATTGTCCTTCGAGGGATTTGGAAGACCAGCATCTTGGAAGATTCTTGGTAGCTGCTCCGTAATTCTGTGCCAGTAGAAAGCAATGAATCTAAGGAGTAGAGAAACTGCGGTAGACACAAAGACTTGGCCATTCACCGTCAGTACCCGGCGAGTTCGAACATGAATCTAGGGCCTATGAAACCTACATATCACATAAAATGCCCAAGCAGGAGTTTGCTGGAATGAGGAAACATCCAGGGCGAATAATGACGAGAGAAAGGACAGAGGAAGCTGGGTAACTTAAAATTAGTAGGTGAAGGGCCTTAAGTGTCGTCGGATATGTACAATAACTCACAAAAAGAACCGTTGCAAAAGTAAAGGCCATGACAGTTTTCCCTTGCGCAGTGGCCAGAGTAGCTTGGTAGTTCGCAATCTCACTTTGCTGTAGCGTGAGGGTCGTGTTGACCTTGTTTGTCCCTACCCATCAGCACGCATTCAAATGCCAATTCACTTGTCGGCCAGACTTACAGCTAACTGTATCCTCTCTGCAACAACATCCATCTCTTGGATATCATTAAGAACGGTTTCCACCGAGAGATCTGCATCCTTGATCTCACTGCTAAACAGCTTCCTTTGGACAGTCTTTTGGTGGTGGGCGGCTGATCTGAGAATATTCAGTTCATCGCGGACATCCTTGATGTTGCGATATAATTCTTCCGCTTTTTTTCTGATTTCATTGTACGGTGATGCCCCAGATGAGATTCTTGACAAGGCCTCCCGTTGATGCCAGCTCTGTGTTTGCCGTCTGAATTCGTCAAACAGGGAAGTTTCGTCTCTTCCCTGCTAACTTGTTAGTTATCTAGTGGAACAGAAAGGGCGGCAACTTACAAGTTTATTTACGTATTGTGAGAATATTTTGCCGATGGATATCAGCCCTGGACGCTTTGGCTGTCTCTCATATGAACCGATACAATATTCAACAACCAATTTGCTCATATCAGCCACAGACTTCGGCTGGGAGCTGCTTCCTCCGGATTCTGTTTGTCTTCTAAACTGGTTAAGAATCCCCTCCACTAGCGTATCGTGTTCATTATCAAAGACCACAGAGGTTGCGGTTATTAACCACTCTGGAAGCGCATATAATCAGCATGGTATTATGAGATCGGAAAGACATTGAACGAACCGTCCGCAATAGTCCAGATCCATAGTTGGTTGACCCGTAGGAATGTATATACGCTCTGGCCATCGGGATCTTTCTTATCTTTTTCTGAAGGTGCAGGGCCCTTTCTATCTTTGGCGTCTTTGAGAAATTTGAAAACTACCTGATCTTTGTTGCGATGATCTTTGTCTGTATTGGAGTCAGGCCCAAAATGGTAGTACCACTCATCGAGGGTTGGCGATCCATGAACAACCGAGTCTTTGTAGATATCTAGCAAATCGTCGTGCTTTTTTTGTTCCTCTTTGGACTTAGATAGACTAGCATCCATTGGTGAGAAGCAAAAGTAAGGCATCTATAAGCATTGATTAGAATAAAAAATTGAAATTGTGATCGTATGTACTTGCATATATGGCTGATGCAGGTACACAAACATGTTTCTCCTGAGTGGACTTATCTGTTTTGGAACTTTCATCAATCTCTGCCTCCACTGGCTCTTCTTTTTGACATCGATTGTCGTCTTGGCTTTCATTTTCACCATCCTCGCTGCTACATCCTGCCTCCCCCCTGGTTTCTTCACCATTGTCAAGACCTGCAAGGTTTGGCTTCTCGTGTTGCTTCTCGTGTTGCTTCTCGTGTTGCTTCATCACTGTTCGCGGCCTCATGAACCTTGATGGAGCTGTTTTATCTGGCACCTGTCCCCAACTGTTTCGAAAGAATGAGTTAACTTCGTGGTACTGGCGTGGCTTGTAATCTTCGTCTTTCATAATTTCCGTTAGGAGATCCTGAAATATACATTAGCATGTGATATGGGCTACTTTATCGCTTTCGATCGCATAGATAGCACCGGCAACTGGGTTACATGCTCACATTCATCCAGTTGATCTACACAAGTTAGCTATATCCGCCAGGCATAAAGAAAAAGCGATACACACATTGGCCGATGGTAAATGAATCCACGTAAATGCAGGCTTAGTCTCAACCCCTATACTGTGTCCTAGAAGCTTGGTCTCAAGCCCTACACTGCGGCTTAGAAGGTTGGAGTCCGCACCAGTGTTATTGACCAGATCCTTCAAGGCCGTTGCCATTACTTCCTTGGGCCCCTTATCATAGATAACTTCTTCAATCGTCCATATTTTCGAACGGTCCCGGACACGTTTTCGCTCTTGTAGAACTGCACAATGGGGACCTTGAACTTTTCTAACAGTTCTTTGGCTCCTGCATTGGGCAGTGGTAACATGTATTGTTGGTTATGCTGGTGCATCAGGGCATAGGGAGGTTCTCGCAAAATATTCTCAATGGTTTGCAAGTATTTTGATTGATTGCCTTTCGTCGTCGGCTGAGATTGCTGGGCGCCGTGGCCCGCCTTGCGTTTGTCGGTGCCCTGGTTTTGGTCCCTTCTCCCTTTTCGGCGCTGGAGTATGCTCGTATTCACTTTCGCGGCATCTGCTGATGTCTTAGCCAGGACTGGGCCCTGTGTTTGGCTCTTCAAGATTTGCACCGACTCGAGGGCCCTGCTGATATCATATTCAATTTCAAAATCCCGAGCGCTGGCAGAAAATAGCAACCATAGCATTTTCAAGAACCTTGCACCCGCTGGCCCCTCGAGCAGCTGTTTAATAGAATCTGGGGCCAAGCACCTCAGAGCCGCTTTCAGTGCGTTGGTGATATCATCAGTCTGAGAAGAGGTTGAAACGAGTAGTGAAAGAATATGTGTGTTTCGTTCGTATGCCACCCACCCGATTGCGTTCCGGTTCATAGGCGCGGGGGGTTGGGACGCTTTCAGCTTCTTTTCAAATAGAAGTTTCACAATGTCATGAGTATAAGTATTTCCTGCAGCCCACTCAACCGCTTCCTTCCACATGTCGTCAACCCCAAAAATGAGCCTTTTTAAGCTTGCTCGATTTCAGCAAGCATCTCATGGCAATTTCGCTTGGACGGTCTGTGTCCGCGTATCCTTTGAAAGCTAAAAAGAGTGCGGTCCGGCCGTCCTTGTTTCGAGCCGACAAGTTCGCGGCCCCAGTGTACATCAGGAGCAGCTGAACTACGGCACCATGGCGATCTGCTGACAAGTCGGCAAACTTAGCATTGTGTCTGTCCTCGTCGGTAAGGTCGTCAAATCCGTCCTTGATATCTCTGGCACCGCTAGCGCGATGTAGCGCTGTGTTACCATGGATGTCCTCGGCACCGAGATTCGCACCAGCATCAATCAACCGACTCACACCGCCCACGAAGCCTTTCAGACTGGCCGCTAGGAGAGGGGTAATTTTGTCACAGTCCGTTGTCTCTAGCTGCAAGTCCTCATGTGGCCGCCGTTTTTTCAGCAGCATCTCAATGAGGTCTGGATGCTGATTGGCTGCCGTTAATAAAGGCGACCAACCGTCATTGTCCTGGGTGGCAAGTGTCGACCCGTGTTCCAGTAGGATGGAAACAACGCCGGTATGACCACGGTAGACAGCTGCATTAAGCGCGGTCAGTTCTCGTTCTGTTCCACGGCATCCATGTTTGACTTGTCCCAAACAAGAAGACGACTCACTACCTCGGCTTGACCGGTCCAACTTGCTTCATGTAGAGAAGACCAGCCTTCTCTTGTAAGGGCTTGGGTATTAGCACCCGCTCCAAGAAGCAGGTCAACAACCTCGACGTGTCCATTCCAGGCGGCGATATAGAGCGGAGTAGCCGCTTGGTGATTTCTGGCTTCAATGTCTGCCCCATGTCGAAGGAGTAATTTTGCGAGTTTAGTGTGCCCCTCTTGACACGCTATATGAAGTGGTTGTCGCCCGTCATTATCTGTTAAATTAATGTTTGCCCTAGCACCTATGAGCCATCCAGCTGCATCCACAAGTCCATGTTCAGTTGCAACATGGAAGGCTGCCTTGCCGTCAGCGTCATGAAGACTAAGCTGCGACTTGTCCTGAGAGAGCGACTTGTCGAGTTCACTGATAAGGTCCGTCTTGCTTATTGGTGGTTCATCCTCTAATATTTTTGATAGCAGTCTGCGTAGAGCTGATTGGCGATTTTCGATGTCGCCATCTTCGTTGTCCTCGGAGTCGGTTGCGTCGCTTGATGCAGCTGGGTCGGCCGATCTGACTAAGTCATGATGAGCGGACTCTTTAGCAGATGGTGCATCAACGCATGGCGGCTTCGTCTCAAGGGCTACCTCATCCTGGATAACAGTATCAGCTGGCATTTTCTGTCTATCGGACGGCTTGATGTTTAGGCTAAGTCTGAATATCACGTCGATGATGAGTCGAGGGCTAGTGAGGGTGCTGGCCAAGCTTTGATGGCCTTCACGTTGTCAAGTACACAGGGCGAGATGTTCAAATTGAGAATAATAGAGGGCCCAGGGTTGTCTTATGGCAGACTAGAAAGATCGCAGCCCGCCAAGCCACCGTGACCGGTGCTGACCTTCCGCAAGTGACTATGACTCGTCTCTCTTTGGATGATTAGGTCGCTTTCTGTCATCCCCACCCTTGCGCTGAAGCTGAACTGCAATGCTACCAACTATTTAGTGTTGTTCAGCAGCAACAATGCCCTAAGCGTGCGTTGGGTTCTATCCTGCTTTTGGCGAGGGGCGACCGACATACATCATACACTCTGACCATAACTGGCAGTTTTTTCTCTTCTTGGTTGTAGGTCCTTCAAATTGAAAGTTTCGACATCTGATCAGTCTTAAAAGCTCTCTGTAGACGGCAAGATTTCTTCCTGGAAAGAGCGAAGACATAAACGGCTTTCTCACTAGCTCTACTCGTTGCCTTGTGCGAACCATATAACTGGAGCTGTTGGCCACCCATATATATAGAATGTATGTAGCCGCATCTCACATTGACGAGACATCCTTACTTTTCCCCATTGTGCACTTTATTTCCGTATATGAGTGTGGGCTGCCACGTCAGCGTGTCTTGCTACCCCAGGTACCTAACATCCAGTTTTGGTCCAGGAGGGGGGTTTGTTGCTTCAGAGGCTGGGAATGCGTGGCTGCTTATTGGTGTGACACTTGTGCAGCCGCAACCCAATCCTCTATTACCATGGCCTGCATAATGCAATGATTCCTACACTCATGCACGGATGCCTAACCAAAAATCCGTAACAAGAATTTTACTGACCGGAGCCGGAATTAAATATCATCCTAGCCGCCATGGCACTTATGACATCCCTGCACGGGAGTTGCCCGTCGGGCCTCACTTAAAAGTTTGATTCGATAGTGTACTGTTGCATTGTGCAAAATAAAGCACCTACTTCCAGTAGGAAGGCGGATTGGTGGAGTCATTGGCTTTGAACGATTTCCGTGCGGATAGATAGTGTCCCGTTTTCCAAGGTTTCTAGGTCACTACCGTTTTATTTTCCTAGGTAAGAAATGCATATACCATCACCACTTAGGGTCATAAAATACGACACAACCATCACTGCTTAGTCGACGATTGTTCACTAATTCAACGGTTGCATTACTTGTTTTAGGCTTGACTTGAGAACCAATCCTTCAGCCCTCAAACGACTCATGCTTAGGAAATAATATTTGCTCTGAAAGAATGCCATTTCTTCGGTCCCTTAGCCGGAGAAGGACCCAAATTTCGCGGGGAAGATTCACTAGAGTCGCTGACTATGGATCGTCGGTTGGCTGTTGGTGATAGCAGTTTCATGTGTGCGGCGCCATCCACAGCTCTATAGGTAGCAAGCGACTAGGAGACTCCTATCCTCACAATAATACTAAATAATGGCGGTAGGTTTGCGAATCATTATTTCGCACCGAAATTTATATATAACTGACTCATTTTCACAGGGTAGAAAGCACCCAAGAACTCTGCGCAGCTCGTATATTCATCCGGGCTCGACGCTTCGGCCTCAGATGATGAGTTGAATGTCTCCTTTCGACCAACTCCGAACTATGCTGCTTTAGCTGAGACGGCAGCTACATTGAAGGTCGGGTAGGATAGCAAGATGGAAAATGCCATGCGGTGGATGAAAGATGTATACATTAAAATTGTCGGGGGCTCCCGAGAGGCGTTGCAATATGTGATCTCTTGGGGTGGCAAAGATCAAAAGGGTATGCTTATCGAGGCTGTTCTTTGAGCTAGATATCCGACGATTCCGTCAGAGGCTGGAAGGGGAGTGGTATGATACCCCAGACACGGAAGCTCACTAACAATAAGTCTACTTGCTGAATAACGTTGTTCATGTCGACCCTAATATAAGTCCCCAATACAAGTTGGGGACATTTTCTTCCCAACTCTATGAGCACTAGAGGACAAAATACAAAATCTTTAACTGGTTTCAATTGATACCCCTAGTTTCAATTGATACACCCCGTATCATGAATATTCCTGGCAAGTTGGTCTCATCCCACAGTCGGCCTTGTGAAGTTTAATCGTTAGCATTTGCCGGGCTTAAGACATTCGAGTAACAGGTCTGCATGTTGAATTGACTGCTAAATAGGCTTGGAACTAATGACAAGGAGACGAACGCTTATTTTCATCCCAATGCCTCGTCTCAAAAGGTTGCGAATGGTGTCAAGAAATCGTTCACAATGCTCTCCCGTGGATTTTCCTGTTTGTGGGCCGCTAAACAGAAGGCAAGTAGTGCCTAAGATAAGGGAGGGGAAGAATTGATGATGTGATATTGCATTGCAGTGGCTTATTAATATTGCGATAAGTGTCAAGGTTGTTGGTGTTAGGAGCCGAAAGGATAGATTATCCAGCCCTGTCCACCAATCAACACTAGGAATAATGATGTGAGCAATCATATGGTATAATATTCTCTCAGATGATACAAGCTTCATCCACTATACATGGCAGGATAGGCTGCTGCTGATGCGGGGTGAGACAGACGTGCTTGAAGAATATAAGCGCGCGGTCACGCAATTGCGTCCAACGGTCACGACCGATCACGACATCTCTTTCGGGGCGGCGCATGACACGAAACACACAACAGCCACTGATTGATTACTGTTTTGTCAGTAGCTCAGATTAGCGCCATGGGCGAGATCGCCATTCCCCTCATGTGTTCATCTGGGTATCTGCTTCATCTTGGACCCGAACATCTCACTCTCCTTCCTCACCCCTGCTTAGTCGAGTGTTTGTCGTTCTGCTCAATATGGCTCCCACGCCTTCGATACCCATGATAGCCGGGCGCAGATGGCGCGGCACGGAGCCTATGCTTTCAGACCATATCAGAATCGAGGAGGGCAGCGAGGAGTCGCTCCCGCTTCTCGGAACAAGCCCGTCATCGTCTGTTTCATCAACAGAATCTGAACCCAAAGAACCCGAGGTGTTCTCATCACCGCGAGAAAAATCAGGGCTATCCTGGTTCTCATGGAAATCCAGTAATGATGAATATGATGATAATGATAGCGACGCCATAGCTACGCAGAAGTCCGTGTTTGATGATCCCAGCCATGCAAAAACATTTCAGCCGAGCCTGGAATGGGAAAACATCCACCGGTTTGACCCTTCAGCCCGCTGGACCTGGGGCGAAGAACGAGCAGTAGTCCGGAAGCTCGACTTCCGCATCCTCGGATTCATTTGCGTCGCATTTCTCGCACTTGAGCTGGACAGAGCGAATCTTGGTCAGGCACTGTCTGACAATTTCTTACAAGATCTTAAATTGACCACCGATGGTAGGCAACGCAACACCTATCCTACCTATTATCACTTGATCCGTGGAGATTCTTACGTGGATGATTTTTCTTGATCAGATTATAACCTTGGCAACACGTTGTTTCGATTAGCGTTCCTCTTCGCCGAGCTTCCATCCCAACTTATCAGTAAATGGATTGGACCAGACCGTTGGATCCCAGCGCAGATGTGTCTTTGGAGCGTTGTTTCCATCAGTCAATTTTGGCTATATGATAGGTCGAGTTTTCTCTTCACAAGAGTTTTGCTCGGCATTTGCGAAGGAGGCTTCATTCCTCAAGTAAGTTTCCGTGTCAGCTCATGTATAAGACGCGACCATAACCAAGCGGTTTTCTCATTCGTTCATGACAGGTAATTTTATATCTGAGCTACTTTTACAAATCTCACGAGCTATCACTACGAGTCTCGTACTTTTGGGCAACCATGTCATTTGCAGATATTCTTTCTGGCGTTTTTGCTGTCCCGATTTTACAGCTTCGCGGGCAAAATGGTCTTGAAGGCTGGCGATGGTTGTTTCTTATTGAGGCAAGTAAATCACCTGCCATATAAGATCACACCAGTGAAGATTAACCATCTTCTCTTTGATAGGGCATTTTGACGTTGGCCATTGGACTCCTCGCCTTCCACCTCATCCCACCATCTCTAACTGAAACCTCCAGTTGGTTCAGCGGCGGGAAGCCCTGGATGAATTCAAGGTAAGCTCGCGTTATTTCTGTTAACTGATCAGACTGGACAACTGACACAGCGATTCAGGGAGGAAGTCATCTCAGTCAACCGGATTATCCGTGATGATCCCAGTAAAGGACAGGTGCACAATAGAGAGCCCATCACGGTCAAGAAACTGATCAGCTGTCTTCTCGACTACGACCTCTGGCCGTTATACATCATCGGCTTGCTTTTTGGCCTGCCCATGACACCGCCAAGACAATATCTCACGCTGCTTCTTCGCGAAGTCGGCTTCAGCACAGCAGTGACCAACTTGCTCACCGTCCCTGCCATGGCATTTTCGATGTGCTCCATTATAGCCATCAGCCAGTTATCAGAGAAACGTCAGGAACGATCTTTTGTTGCAATCATTCCTCAGGTCTGGGTGCTCGTAGGATTAATAGTTCTCAAAATCGGAGATATCACACAGATGAATCCATGGGTTGTCTGGCTGGTCCTCACAGCTCTACTTTCATACCCTTCCCGTATGTTCCCTCTCTTACCCCACACTGATGAATTTCTGCTGATAGAATGTTTGTCCTGCTTAGCGCATGCTCTACAAGTCAGTTGGACGTCGAGAAATTCAAACTCCGTGCAGCTACGAGCTGTCTCTGCCGCTGCGTATAATATGTGCGTGCAGGCTTCGGGCATGATTGGATCCAACATCTATCGCGAGGACGACAAGCCGCGTTACGAAAGAGGAAATCGAAACCTCATCATAATAGCATGCGCAAATATTGTTCTTTATTTTCTGGTCAAAGGCTACTACATGTGGCGAAACGAGGACAAGACGAGAAAATGGAACGCCAAGTCAGCGGATGAACAGCAGGTGTATCGGGAAACCACCACTGACGAAGGCAACAAACGATTGGATGTGTTACTTGTCCACTGATCCGGTGGTGCATTTGGATACATTATGGAAATTCGGAGGCGCACAAGGGCCAGCGGCTTTCAAATAGAACCCGAGAGCCGAGGTCAAATAAAGCAACTCAATTAGAACTTGCCGTTCTAATTAGACGGAGGAGTTTAGATTTCCAAGTCGGACAGTTCGTGAAGAGAATCGTTCATTTCCCCCAGAGGAAATGAGGTCTCCATACGCAGGAATATTGAAAGGAAATGATCGGATCCACCACTTCAATTCAACCATAGCACGAACAGACCTGTTACTAGCGGCAGAAGTCATCAATAGGATAATCTGCTCTTTGGCAATCGCGTGGCGAATTAGGACATTTTCAGCTGGAGTCGAAAAAGAAAAAGGATTGCCATTGCGTCTCCATCTCCTGACCCCACGCGATGACTTGATTCTGGGCAAAGAATTAGAAGAACGCATGTCAGATACGAGCATATAGAAGACGAGATATGTAATGAAAGGTAATATTGCTATTGCAATTGCCAAAGCTCTCTTGCTTGGATGTAATTAGAAGAAGCGTGACCGAGGTCATCGCCAGCCACTTCGTGTGGTGTGAGCAAAAGATCCCCAGCCACTCGGCAAGCAAGTAATTGTGCAGCTTGGAGGGGTTCCGGGGTCTGTCCGTGGTAATTTCATCCATTCATTTGCCAGTGGCGGTCCGACATGCTTGCGACCAGCCACAGATGAGCAGCATTCACCCATGCAGACACTTGGAAACAGGCGCTTAATCTGATGGAAAGATGGGCGCCGGGCTCAGATCATGGCATCTTGCTTGGCTCTGATGCTTTTGTATGCGCAGACAACGCATCTTCACGCCATTCTGATCGCGTCGACAATCACCAGCCCCTGTCCAGCCGATTGATTAATTACTCAATGGCCCGCCAACCGACAGGCCCCAGACGCCTATAGGAGCGGGACGAAAGACGGTCTGGCCGACCGGGACCCCTATTTTCTTTTTCCTGCGTTGCATTGCATTAGTCTGTTCCCCACCCATATCGATTTCTGTTCTGACCGACTTCTCTGCTGCTGTCGCGTGTCTCCGTTTCGTTCGCATCTTCAGAGGCACAATTCATCCTGCTACCGTTCAAGACGCGAGGAATAGAAGGCCAATCGTCTCTCTACCGGTGTCTGCCGGTCTGTGTTTCTAATCTAGCTTGTTGTGGCTATATACCCCTGACATCCTCCTATTCTTGCTTCCTACCCACAGCCAAATCGCCTGATACAGCCAGGGGATCATCAGATCGCGCTCATCATACATACGCGCAGTCTCTGAACCAGACGCAAGACAAGCTTCTTCGACTCTAAATAGTTTGGAGGCATCTTCGCCAAACAAGCACAAACACAATCAGACATAGATCCATAGTCTATCCACCATGGACCCAAGATACAACAACAACTTCGTGCCCCCGACCAGGGCACCGTCCGCAGCTCCTTCAATGGCCGCGTCGGATTTGACCTTCTACACCGCTCGCAATCAATTCTATGACGTCGAGACGCTAGACGAGGAGAGACCCTCGCCGCCGCCCCAGAAGCGCGTGTCCAAATCTCGCAACAGCCACAGGCGACGCGGGAGCCGAGCCAGTATTGACCGTCCGCCATCCGCACAGGCTATCAAGCGTCATGATTCTGGATATGGCTCCAACGGGCACAGCTCCAATGGATACGCTTCCAACGTCGTGAGCCCGAAGCCATCAGTATCGCAGTATCGCCCAGCCACGGCCCATGCAAAGCGGCCCTCAACCAATGCTCTCACCCAGCAAGGCCGCGCAGGACAAACCACGCGCCGTCGTGTCCCGAAGACCTACCAGGCCTCCAACAACGAGTCGGGCCTTCATCTCGCCCGGCCATCTACCTCTAATGCCCGGCGCTCGAGCACCTTCTTCCACTTCCCGGCGGCGAACGACCCCTTGGCGCCCAGGCAGGATTTCAGCACCCATGCCGACTTCACCACTCATGCAGACTTCACCACTCACGCCCCTACTCAGTACCGCGCCAGGTCCAGGTCCAGGCACACAGACTATCAGACCATCGACGACTCCAGGGGCGGGTTCGGTGGCTGGCTCAAGCGCACCTTTGGCAGTTGCATGTCGGCAAAGGAGCCCCGGGGCAGCGTGCGTCACTACAGGCCGGAGATGGATGATTCGTATTACGAGGAGAAGAGGGCGCCTCACCCGCAGGGCTGGCAGGGCCAGCCTCTCAAGATGAAGAGCTATTAATTTTTGGGAAATGCGATATGACGAGATGATTCGGAATCGTGTGTTGTTGCTCGGCTCGGTCGCAAACTTATGATTGACCGTTTGTGGTCCTGGGGCTCAGAGCAGTATTTGTGAGTTTATTAAAAATAATCAAACGTAATCAGTGCATTTTGGCGTTAGATACATGTAACTAAATGAATGAAAAATAAAGACGTTTAATTCCTTCCGAATACCATCACCAAGATTGAAGGGCATCCTTTTATACCAATTTGAGCATGTGATAGGTTTCAGTGGCTTTGCCTCAATAGATGCGAATAGGTATCCCCAATGTGTCAATATCACATCAACTACAAAATCTCATAGTATGCAAATCAATAACAAGAATTCCAGAAAGATCTCTCGAGCTTATACGGTAGACCCTACACTTCCGTCGATTATCCTGCACATGGAAACGTAGCTGGTTTTATTGGAATGCAAGGCCACTATAAAATACTCCCCTAGAGCTGACTTGAAGAGCCTTGATGAACGCTTGTTAGATAGGAGACTATTAGGGCGAGTGAGCAATTTACGTCATGAGATGAAGCAGGCTCGTTCAATGGCACGTCTTGTCTCATTCACATCCCAGCCCAATCCAACTAACACTAACACGAAATTTTAGACTTGCCGGACACGTGAATTGTGAGACACGGCGAAGGCGTAAATACCCGCCGCCATATTTGGTTCAGGTGATTCACTTTCTCTTGAAATACATCTCATCAAGCTAGCCCTTGCATTAATTCCAATATACAGCCGGGGTCAGGCTTTAACTGTGGCTGAACGGCCCAAGCGCTTACGCTGATTCCGGGCAACTTATTCCTCCCATTGTTCTTCCTCAATCTAGTTGGAATTGTACTACATGGACGGTTTCCTATTACTGTCAGTCTATAAATTAGCCTTTGCTTTGCTTAAAAAAATACTGCTTCCTCGTACAGGAGGAGGGCTGTCCTCATTAGACACAACTCCAAACTATCGCGGCAAACAACACTTGTAGTTGTAACAATCTCAGAGGTTGAAGTCTATCCAGTTCCTCCGTTAGATGGCCGTTTAGTCGTGTTTGCTTCACATCTTCTTTTGTTACCTAGTTTCTGTTTCAAAACCGCTGGAAAAATGTTTGGATTCAGATAGTAGCCGACTGTACTGTTGCATGGATTTAGTACTAGCGATAAGTAGCACGACGGCTAAAAATGGTTCTCAATGCGGAAACTGATTGCTTAACTCGACTTGATGTATCTATTCGTTTGTCCGCGGAATCTGAGAGCCGATATCCACAATGCCGGAGGCCGGTGTTCTTACATGGCCGACAAGCCAGGGGCATCTCCACGAACAACATAGACGCCAAGGCTCAGCGGGGTCGCTCGTTGTCCGAGATCAAGCGCTAACAATAGCTGGTTGCCGTACAAGGTTGGTCAGCCCGGCAAGGAACAACGACCAAGTGCGACACTGACACCTCAATCTATCCGATGCGACATCCTCTTCGCTAATGACGGCCTCGAGAGGGTTACTCTACCAAGTTACCCCGCTCACCATGTACATATAAAGGGGTTTCTCGATGTGCTAGCCAGGGAGTCTCTTCGTACTGTCCTCACACTTAACTTAATACCACGTCTATTCTCAACCTAGACCAAAAACATCAAGCCATCATGTCAAAGATTCTGGCTGTCTTCGGAGCCACTGGCATTCAAGGCGGCTCTGTTATCAGAGCCGTTCTTGCTGACCCCGTGTTGTCCAAAGAATATACTCTTCGTGGTATCACACGAGACGTAACCAAGCCTTCTGCCAAGGCTCTTGCTGATCAGGGCGTCCAATTGGTTTCTGTAGGTGCTCTACAATCCATTGCCAATGGCCGGTGCTAATAATAAATCACTCTCTAGGCCGACATGAACTCCGTTGAGACAGCTCGACCCGGCGTTGAAGGCGCCCATTCCGTCTTCCTCGTAACTAACTTCTGGGAGAAGTGTGATCACGAGCTAGAGTTATCTCAAGGAAAAGCTGTTGCAGATGCCGCCAAGGCTGCTGGGGTCAAACACCTCATTTTCTCTTCACTGATAAATGCCACCGAGGCCAGCAAGGGTGTTCTTCCCAATATTTTCCACTTTGACTCCAAGGCTGCCATCGAGCAGTATATTCGTGATATCGGTGTCCCCGCTACGTTTTTCCAGGCTGGGTGCTATATGTCCAACTATTTCGAATCATTCCGCAAGAACGAAGATGGAAGCTATACGCATGCTTTGCCAGTTGATGGTGATAAGGCCCAGTTTCCGCTCATCGACGCTGCTGGAGATACTGGTAAGGGCGCCGACTTGATTCAATCAACTAACCCCGGGTTCCATGGGCGCCACTAACTCTTGACCGTACAGGACTCTTTGTCAAAGCTGCATTGAAGGAATCTCCCCCCTCCGGCAGAAGAATCCTAGGCGCCACTGAGTATATGTCCCCGAAACAGATTGCCGCCGACTTCTCCGCGGCCACCGGCAAGAAGGCTTCATTTGTGGAGGTGCCAAGCGAAGTTTTCAAGTCGTTCTTCCCGCCAAACGTCGCGCAGGAGCTCCTCGAGAATATGCTTCTGCTCCAGGGCCCCGGCTACTACGCAGGCGCAGACCTCTCACCAAGTCTAGCCCTTCTTGATCGTAAGCCAACTACTTGGAAGGCATTTGCCGAAGCAAATAAGTCTAAGTGGGAATAGGAAAGGACAGATAAAGGATTCTTGATAGGCCAAGATGGCGGAAGCTTGAGAATGTGGTATCACAATACCCATTCTTCCAGACGGCGAACCGATCAATAGAAACTGCTGAAAAAGAAAATTGGGCTGAATTCATATATTAATTATGGTATGGGCTCTGCAAATTCTATCAATGTGAAGAAGAAGTAGAGGCGGCTGATCCCATAATCTGTTCCAGCTGAGCCACCGACTGTTGAACCTCTTCCTGACTGGGAATGTTGACCACTAAAAGATAAAACACATCCTTCTGGAGAAGCTTCTTCACGGGTTTCTGTCTTAGCAAGCCTCTAGATTTTGACCCATGTGATGGTCTACCTAGGGCTTGGCCCCGTTGTTCCCTCCTGGCAGCCAATCTCTGAGGCAGACCTTGAGTCGCAACATGACCGCCTGTGAGCAAAGAGATGATGGAGCCGCTATTAGCCGCATGGTTAGGGTCATTGAAGCGCGACTTCATGGGCGCTCGATTGTCAGCTGATGTAGAGAGGGATGTTCCCGGATTCTCTGCTTCCTATTATGATATTAGTACGTTGGCCACTCCAGAAGCAGGTAGGCGACTTACGTAGAATGCGTGTGACCTTCGATCGAGATAGTCATTCGTCCACTCTCCGGCACTCTTGAACTTGGCCATTATACCTGAAGACTTGGAGCTTTGCGTCTGAGGATCCCCTCCTGTATGTTCCGCAGCAAGAGTGTGTATCGCCTGGTCCAAGTCAGGGTACACCAATGGCGCTGACTCTGGCAACTCAGCCACACCATATGTCTTCCCATTCGTAAGTCTCATCTTATTCATTCCCTGGCTCATCCTAGAAATATTGGGATCCGGGCTACCGTATTTTGCCGCTGTCTGGTCAATGTCTAGCCTCTCCTTCGTGAAGAAGGTCTTCTGGATTGAGCTAGATAAAGCACCGAGAGGACCCGATTGTTGGCCGGGAACTTCGTCCTTGAATTGCATCACCATTGCGACGAGGCCGCGAGGTATAAAGACTTCTTCGTTGACTCTATCGAGGTATGTGTTTCCGCGTGATCGTCCCTGAAACTCGCGAGCTGTTCCGGCGATGATTTGGACGACAAGACCGGTAACTTGAGTTGATACCGTTGGTACGAATCCAACGACGCTCGCGGCGACAAAAATAGCGTCCAACCATTTTGATGCCTAGGAGACGTCATCAATAACAGTTCATGAGAGGAACGGGGATGTAGCGCTTCAAAACTAACCTTGTTGGCGGCGTCCAAATCTTCTATAAATCGAATGAACACGTCCTGGCTGATACCACAGTCGGAGAGGATCGGGGCATATGCACGTACGAAACCGCGATCCTTCTGCCTGGGACGTCTTTGGGGAAGAATTACAGGACAGGGAAGCCGCTGAGTTGGCCGAGGCGGGGGGCCAGCCATTGAGGCTAAGCTGCGGACCATGGCCTCCCTCTTCTTGACTTTTTCTTCCTCGGATTCATTTCCAGGAGTTTCTTCTGAAGGGGGCCTCAGGCGCTCCGCCATATCGTCAAGCTCCCACACAGCCTCGTCCTGTCCTTGACCATCCTGGTGATCTGCCAAATCCATTGTGTCGATTCCTGATTGTTCGTAGGGAGGTCGCCCGGAGGAGCTTGATGCAGAATGTGAGGGCGAGGGGCGGTTTGACGAGGAACCATCTCGGGCTTTGTGAATGGCCTCCGAGGTGAGGCCTAGACCCGAGCTCAACAATTTCGCTATAACGGGCATTTTTCCAACGGCCACTAGAGCTTCCGAGAAAACGATGGTAATTAAGACTGTTCTTTTGATGAAATTGATGCTCGGGCGGTAGTTGACGTCTGAATGTCTATGAAGAGGGTGAAGAGCATGGTTAGTGAGCTGCTGCGATCTCTCTTTTATCAATTGAATCGTGGATTCGCTTAGGCGGCAAAAAGCTGCCGAAAGACCCTGTCGTAGTTTGAAGTTCGCCGACCTCAGCCCCTATGAGGCTATGACGTACAATGAGGCCTTGCAGGGAATTGGTTAACTGGTGGGTGCAGGAAAGTGGCGATGGAGGAGCAGAAAATGCAGATCCTTGCTGGATCTGCCAGACAAGCGAATCCTTATTATTAGTTAGCGCATTCACAGCTCGCATGGCTTTACCCTTTCATCTCAAGCGAGGAGCCAGCCCTACACCAAGCATCATCCGTCGGGCTCGGTAAACCCCGACTCGCCGATCTGACGATGTAGCCGAACATGCTACGCCTTGATCGATGCAGCACCATCGCTTGAAGCGCTCCATAACAGCTCAACGAAAGTCAAACGCCGGGGGTCTGAGCCTACTAAGAGTTTATAGTGAGCCAGATAGTAACGATGCAAGATAAGCTATGAGATGCGGTGGGTTTACTTGCATGTTTCGCGTCCGCGATAGCATCACCACTGGGACGTTGAATAGATATATTCCTAAGAAGTGCAATCATGCATCGAGCCATTCACCGCAAGAACGCTCAAGACTTATTGCATAATGAAGAACGTTTCTTATTGACATGACCTTCCTGAGAGAGTCTCAGCGTCAAGACCAGACGCATCAAAAGCGAAGGGATCTATAGGGTAGGTAGAAATCTACTAACTCTGAGCTCTAGATTCATTGTTTCAGTGCATTTTTCCTAGATGAGATGTTCAATGAGTCACCTACTCTTTTTCTTTCTTTCCTTCTTTTTTCAAAATCAAATATGGAACTATAGATAAAACTTATCATAGTTCACAGTCAATCACGATGTAGGTACACCAGGTAACCACAGTGAGAAACTACCTCGTGGTTGCTAATGGTTAAGCGCCGTTGAGGGGCAGACCATGTGACATATCATGCTCGACTCGCATCTCACTGGCGGTTGTTGTGCTCGGACTCAAGAAATCAATGAGTAAAACGCCACATCTCATTCCTATTGGGTGAGTGGAACATCTCGGCTGGACCATAAGCTATGGTGGAGAATGGCTATTTACCAATGCAATCCTAAACATCTTCTCCAGGCCTGTCTAGAATCACTCCGACATTGAGATAGCACTTCAGATGAACAACTGCTCAGATCGGGGCTAAGACGACGTTCTGGCGAGAGCAATGATAAGAGCACAGAATCACGGCAATCCCCGCTTCACACCCACAAGGCGGCAGAGAGCAAATAGTCTGTGTGCTAGAGCAACTCAAAATGCCAATATTTGGACGGATCTAGATTTCCTACAGCGTTAGCTTTGGATAACACGGACGCTAGGGCCTCGACCTATATTATGATGCATCAGCAATAGGCCACTTAATGGGTTGATCTGCATAGTGTCGCATGACTGGGCGTAAGCTGAAAAGCCCATCCGTCCAATCACCAGAGTTCTGTCTAAGACATTGGTCTAGATTAATGAAGCCACTCAAGCCACCGAGTCCTCTCATAGGCATATCCAACGGGCAATTGATTTGCTAGTACTAATTCAGCTCTCAGCCTCAGGTGCCGGTGGCCAGCTAACTCGTATTCCTGTTGCTGCCCGATTTCTAGATGGCCCTGCCTTTTAATTTTCTCAGGTCTTCAGTCGAGGTACGATTCCTGCTCATGGGCCTGGCTTTGCACAACTTGGACTGACGCCAAGTTTGCTCAAGAAAGTCGACTCTTGTCGCATAGCACCGTGACAAAGGTGTAAGCCGCGGTGAAACAGGTGCTCTCGTCTTTCTTTGTCAACATGGATTGGCTACCAAAACCCCGCTATTGGGCCCGTTTATTCATCTTCCTTTCCTTTACTGGCCTCTCAACCCAGCAACGCGATCCCATCATCAACTTTTGCCGAAGATGGGGCCACCAAGCAGCAATCGTTGACAACAAGCTCTACTATGATGGAGGCCTCGTCACCTATAATGGTGACAATAGCCATGAGAACCTTACCAGTCAGTGACCTGCATTATTTCACATCATCCAAACCTCACCTTCTTATGAAAGAAGAGGGGTAGCCGCTTCAATGGTACCAGGACTGACCACCAACGTACGCAACAACAGATCCGTTTCTACTCTACCATGACCTATCAGCCGTCGACCCCTCTGGCATGCCGCCGCCGTACGCGAACCTTAGCAAGAACAGCACGATTCCCAACGTCAATGGCGGCATCTTCTGGCCAGACACGGTGAACAAGCGCATCTACCTCTATGGCGGCCAATTCTACAACGAAAAGCCATGGTCGACCAATAACCTCTACTCATACGATGTCATATACAACAACTGGCAATTGACCTCCTCCCCACGAACCAACGGCATCGCGAGACTTGCATACGGCGCTGGTGTTGCTGTCCCCGAGCGCGGAAAGGCATACTACTACGGAGGCTGGATGAACAACTACACGGATCCCATCTGGTCCGGCCCTGGCGCCATGACTTCATACCTCCTCGAGTACAGTATGGACGACGACACGTGGACGAACAGCACGGGGCCCGACAACGTTGGGCGCGCAGAAGGGGTGATGCTCTCCATTCCAGCAGGGGATGGAGGGCTGCTCATTTATTTTGGCGGCATCGCGACCAACAATCTCGGCGTTCCGCGGTCCCAACCCATGGAGCAGATCATCGTATATGATCCCGTGAGTAGCAAAAGCTACATGGAGAATGCGACTGGTGACATCCCTCCCAACCGACGCCGGTTTTGCGCTGGCGCCACTTGGGCGGATGACAGATCGGCTTATAACATGTAAGTGACTGGAAGACTCCATCCTCACTTTCGTAAAAGTAGCCTATTGACTAATAGAAATAGCTATCTGTACGGCGGTCTACCTGGTCAGCCTGGAGATGGCCCCGGCTTTGATGATATCTACGTCCTCTCCGTCCCCAGCTTCACTTGGACCCGTTTCTATCCTCCAGATGGCTCGAACGGCACTGTCCCGCATTGGGGCCTGACGTGCAACGTCGTCGGCAGAGGCCAGATGATTGTCCAGGGAGGTTTCTTCCCGCTCGACGACAAATGTGACTCTCCCGCAGTCTGGGGGCTTCACAACATGGACCTAGGGAGGCAGAATAACGAAAGTGCCATATGGGCATTGTTTGATCCAAAGAAGACCAACTATGTAATTCCATCGCCTCTTGCGACCGTCATCGGCGCTCAAGCCACAGGCAAAGCAACTGTCACGGCGCCTAAGTCCGGGTGGCAGAATCAAGATCTCAGAGTCTTGATGACCAGAACAGCATCGTATGCAACCAGGACGCCGACGAGGGCGATCCCTACATCTACGGGTAGTAGTTCCGACGACGACCACAAGTCTGGGTTGTCCGTGGGAGCTATTGCTGGAATCGCAGTAGGATCCGTTGTTGGCGCGACGATCATCATCGGCGTCATTTGGTTCTTCCTTTTCCGACGATTCTTAGCTCGTAAGAGGGAGAGGGAGCAGCAACAACAGCAACAGCAACAACGACAGCCTCAAGAGCAGCGGCCTGAAGTGTCGCAGATGTCTGCAGGGAACTCCTACTACAACTCCCAGAGCTACCCGAACAGCAACTGGGCATATTCGCCTGGCAGCCATGCCTCCACAAGCTCGCCACCCCCGTTTGCGAGCCTGTCGCCTCATTATGGGCATCAGAGTCCAGTGACCGAGCTTCCTGTCGAGTACCCACCAAGCAAGTTTGCTGGCTATGGCTCTCAGTACACCGCGCATGAGGCTCCTACACCGGAGAGAACTCCAGATCAGCGTTAAGTTTTACATGCTGGGACTGTCAAACCACTTTCAGCGTGCGGGCGAAGCACGTATGCAAAACAGCCTGCTTATACATACAAGCGGAAAAGGACGATTTTATCTCAAGATTTGGTAGTGTAGGATAAGGGGATAATGGGATCATGTTTCGAAATAAGTGTTATTTGGCAATCCTCTTTGCTGATGCTTTTGTGAAGAGTGTCGCACTCAGTAGCTGTTCAAAGGCGGGGGGACGAGAGAGCAGGGAGCAACGCTTTTGGTTATTGTCTGCAAGAAGGAATATAAGAGATATATTTCTTGCGAGGAAAGCACTTATTCTTAGGTGTTATCTGTCAATGTAAATTAGCTCTGGATATTTAATGCACATCTTCTTAGGTTCTAGCCATTTGATGAGATGTGGTTTGGCGTATTTCCATAACATTCTATCTCCTACATCCAAATCCTGATTAAGTGACAGTAAAAACCGCCCATCAATACCAGAAAATGTTTAGTTCCTGTACTGAAACCGGGATGAAGTAGTATCTTGAGATATGGTAACAATAACAATGTCATAATTCCACGTGTGTATTCTAAACCTATTGATAGTATGTACGTTGTCTCAATATCTTGACCAAACTGTCCAATGCAATGCCATCCACCTCTTGCCTGTACTTAGCAACGTTCAATTTACGCCTCTTCAGGGGATGCATAAGGCCATCCATCCACCTTCGTGGCAGCGAACTTGGATTGTTATCCCCAAATATCATCTCCCCGGTCTGTATGTCGGCTTCAACCCAAGTGCTTGGTGTCGTCCCGTATTCAAAAACAATATAACGAGATGGGCTCAAGAGGTTGAGCTCGCTACTGGCAGATTTCTCAGCGGCTCCATAGTGCGCTCGAAATGTTAAGAGATGGGGAAGCTCCTCTTCAATCCGGTTGAAGATCGTTTTCCAAGTCCCGTTAAAGCTATAGACAGCTTCCGCCTCGCGGCTAAAACCGAATGCTCCATCGGGAAATCGGTCCCAGTCGTGCGTCGGCAACTCCCATTCCTCTAGATCAGATTTCGCTAGTACCAAATAGGTGGCAATATAGCAGTCTTTCAGTATCAGACACTTGAGTGACTTTTGAGCCAGTACCCAGTCAAAGTGCTTATGGTGTGATATCGTAAAGTTGTAAAGCCTGAGATTCCTTAGGCGTGAGAACAGAAGACCTTCACCATCAAAGTACGCCGGTATGCTACCCCAGAGCTCATTGAACCCAATATCCAGTTTCGTGAGCTGGTCGGCAAGGGGGGTAAGCCAGTATTGGTGTAGAAATGGCTCAAATAAGCGGCGCTCGATTTGCCACAGCTGTCCATTGGTTGTGCCTACCCCAGTATCCTCGTTCGCAATCTGAAGTTTGAGGTGATTTATATCTTTCATGACATCTCGGAATAAATCCGTCGTCACAAACTCTGGGTTGGGGAGGTTCTGCAGATTTACTAACACCAAGTTGGTAATTCTGCTGACTTCTGGGTCCTTGGCTCGTTGGCGGATAGCTGAGAATACAGCTCTGAGGGTGTGGTTTCGAGATGACGGTGTTTCAAAGTACATCCCGCTGGCTTCGTTCTCGTATTCAAGTCCAGCACAGTGCTCTGAGAAGCTGACTTGCACTGTCTTGAGCTTACCCAGCTCCAATACTCTGTTGATGGCGTGGGTGAAAGCAGGGTAGACACCCTCTGCTTCCCAGGCACTGAACGCCTCAAAATCAACTTCGAACAGGGTCTCCGGGTAAGTTTCAATGACGGCAGCCCTTGCGACGTCTCGGACTACGGGGCTATCAAGCATTTGATGCCACGTCCGGAAGTCACCTACGCCCTCCCCATGACGAAGGGTGATGGTGTGAAAGAGATGCCGAACAGCCAAAGAGTTCCACTGACGGCACACAAGCCGCGCGCGAGAGATATGCTCAGCATGGTGCCTGTCGAGTCGTTCGGTCCCCCCTGGAGCGGTAACTAGGCCCAGGATCTGGCTCAGTATCTCCAGCGGCAACTCGTTGACCGGCATGGCTCGGGATTGCACTGTCAGGCATGAATGCGACACGGGATTCAAGAATAAACAGTTTAGGTCAAATCCGCGGCATTCTGATGAGTTTCTCGAATCTCATGTTAGTGCCGCAAATGACCCCATCAACGTCTGATGAAACAGGGAAATGTGGTGCCATTCATCAACAAGGATATTATGGAGGCCTGGACGAAAGGGTTCTTAGTCAGCACGCATGCGATTCGCGTTCTGAACCTCGGCTTCGACGCCGGAAAACTGATCAGGAAATCCGGGCGCAGTCCGGTGATTCATGGCTTTCTTTGAGGATAAACACGGAGGGCATCGCCAATGAGCGATAATGTTCTGTCAATACACCACGCCCAGAACCAATCATTAAAGAGAGAGAAGTAACGCAGGAAGAACTGATGCCATGTGAAACTCAGCTACACCCGGGGATGTCCACTTCCGGTATACGGCTTTATCAACCGGGTTTTGAAACAGGGTTCTGCTCTGTTGTTTTCAAATAGTCTTCCTCACCGCTATCAGAATATATCAAATCTAGCTCCCGGTTTTCCTCTGCGCGTGGCGCACTGATTGAAAGCTACTATTTTTTTTGATAGCTCCGAAACTATCGGTTAGCTTTGATATAAATCTAGTGAGAGTTTCTTACAACTATTGATGCTAATCAGTTCGCAATTGCGAAATGGTTTCCTACTTGAAAAAAATTATCAAATGCTTCAAACTAACATTGAAGGCTGTGAGACCATGATACGGATACTGCTCCACCATGGAAGGAGGGAGCATCAAACGAGGAACTTCTACATTAGCTGGTTGAGGCATAGTTTCTTCATAAGGGCCCGGCCATTGGCACAGTGATCCCATGGTTGAAAGGAAGCGAGTCTGCAGCGAACTACTCATCAATTCCGTGTCAACTGTGCTTTATTACAGGAGAACAACTTAGAGAGAGGCTATTCTAGATAAGCGTAAACATGTGTTATGGCTAATGCAGTCTAGGAATATTGAGCATCTTCGAAGCTAGATTAATAACCTTTCATGCTCAGCAGGCAGCTAGATAGTCCTTAGCACCAGCTTTGCTCTCCCTAAAACTATCCTAACAAATTGATAAAAGGGCATATTGTAAAGTATAATCTCTTAGGTTCATTATTTTAGTTTATTGTGCCTGCTCGATCATCTTCTCTTTTCCGTTCTACGGCATTCATCAATCTAACAAGCTGTACCGCAGACCTTGATCCTAACTCATTGTGTCAATTTTTGATGTATTTTATTTTTTACTATTTCACTCCGATACGAATTACTTGATGAACCTTCAAGCGCTCTCAAGCGTTTTGTGAACCGGATCATCACCAATTTGCGACATCTTCAGCTCTAAAAGCTGAGTCATGTGCGCTACAGTCTGCTGGTACTCTGAGTCGTTGTAGACATTGAACAGCTCGAGAGGATCCTTCTTACAGTCGAATAATTCCCACTCCTTCTCGTCCTCTGTGCCTGGTCTAGCCCCTGAGACACCCAGGGCTTCATTGTACCAATACATGAGCTTGTATCGCTGGTCTCTTACGCCGTAATGGGCGCGAGCATGGTGGATAATATCATTGTGCATCCAGTAGCGGTGGTAGGCAATTTGCTGCCAGTCCGCGGGCGTTTGGCCGAGGAGAAAGTCCCGGAACGATACTCCCTGCATGTAGTTGGGCATGGGGATACGCGCAAAGTCCAAAAACGTTGGGGCAAAGTCGACGTTACAGATGATATCGTTGCAGGTCGAGCCGGCCTTGATTTCTGCAGGATATTTGATCAGGAAGGGCATCTGGAAAGACTCCTCGTACATGAACCTCTTGTCAAACCAACCGTGTTCACCAAGGAAGAAGCCTTGGTCGGAAGTGTAAATCACGATAGTGTTCTCGGCAAGGCCGTTCTGGTCAAGATAATCAAACATCCGGCCCACATTGTCATCAACCGACTGGATAACGTGGAGATAACGCTGCATGTAGCGCTGGAACTTGAATTCAGATAACTCAGCCTCGTTAGAGAATGTGAATACCGTGCCGTCGTCTTTGTCGATGAGTTTAGTAGCATTTGTCGGAATTTTACGCTGCGCTGATCCTGACTCTTGAACGATACGCTCGCATACGCGGCTGCCACCGTCAGGCTGGATGACCCCGAGATCCTGGTAGGTCATGTCCTCTGCTACGCGCATCTTGGCCACCTTGGCTGCCTTGGCGCGGTTCTTGTAGTCGTCGTTGTAGGTCTCTAGGACGCGAATCTTTTCTTTGTAAAGATCTTTGTGCTTGTCATCGCATTCCCACGACCTGTGCGGTGCTTTATGATGGCACATCACGAAGAATGGTTTCCCTGTGTCTCGGGTTTCCGTAATATAGTTGAGACACTTGTCAGTGATGATATCGGTTACGTAGCCCGGTTCAATCTTCTCCCCTTCAGACTCGATGAACTCGGGGTCCCAGTAGTCACCCTGCCCCGGTAAGACGGACCAGTAGTCGAATCCTGTGGGCTCATGAGCTGAGCCCTCGCCCAGATGCCACTTACCCACCATAGCCGTACGGTAGCCTCCGGATCGTAAGTGTTTGACGACATTTGGCATGTGCTTATTGATGCTATCATTGAGCGTCATAACGCTGTTGACATGGTTATGCGTGCCAGTTAAAATTGCTGCACGCGAGGGAGTGCAGATAGAGTTTGTCACGTATCAGTGGTCGAACTTCATGCCTTCCTTTGCTAGGCGGTCGATGTTTGGAGTTTGGTTGATGCCCGCTCCATAGCACCCGATGGCTTTGGAAGCATGATCATCAGCCATGATGAATATGATATTTGGTCTCGTTGAAGAAGCCATGGTGAACTGGTTGGAATGGCACACGAAAGGAAGACTGAGATGCTCAAGACAGAGCGGGTTTCTGGCGACGGGAAGCCAACTGCGCAAGCGGTGGAAGCGCTTCTTGAATGACAAGAAGCAACAGAAGTAACCGTATTACTACTCACTTCCGGGCCTTCTCTAGGCTGCTAATCTGAGAAATTCTAAAGCCGCTGGCGAAGAGCCAATAGATCATTCATCTCGCATACTTCCAAGCATTCTCGGTAGTCGGTGTTCTGTCCCAATACGGTAATACAGAGTTCGGACCCAAGATCCAGGGACATGACAAATGCCGCACGACTCGCGGCTCAAACTGAGCGAATCACAACATTGGCGACCCGCTTGATGATTTGAATTCGATACTAAGCTTAGAAGTGGGACAATAAATGCGGGACAGGGCCCATGGAATCTCGGTAGTCGTGTTTCCATCCTGGGAATCTTGCACGACTCGAATAGAAGACTCGACAATGATTTTCCCCCCATCAAGGTCATTTCTCCTATTCACACCCCAATCAAAGACCTCGGAGGCTTCCCCACACGATTTCGTGCTTGCAGGGGCTGATCAACTCATTCCCCATGCTCAGTTGGTAGTTCAACTGGGGGCTGGCTTCAGACGCCCTAGCTTCTCCAGGTTTTCGTCTCCAGGTGGAAGAAAACCCAACGTTCATAATTCTTTTATATATGACCCTTGGGAAGGAGGGATGTCATCATCCAATCTTCCCATAAGTTCATGACACCAACAGAAACGGAATCTTCTTACTTCTTTACCCATTCTATTCAACTTGGCTTGTAGCCTTGCCCTCGACCAAAATGCCTACGGCGTTGGGAACATTCCGCGCTGTCTATCTTGTTGCACTATGTTGCGTTGGTTCCTTTTGCTTCGCCTATGATACCGGTATCGTGGGTGGAATTCTCACCTTCAAGAGTTTTCAACACGACTTCAAGTACACCGAGGACCAACGAGCGTCGGTCGGTTTCAATTCAACCAGTCTTCTCCAAGCAGGAGGTAAATACCATCCATCTACCACCTACCAACCAATGGAACCTATTTGTCAGCACGTAACTAACTGTGTTTTCTTCTTTTCCAGCTTTCTTCGCCTGCTTCTTCATCTGGCCTTTTACTGCGAAATACGGACGGCGATGGTCTCTCATCTTGGCATCTGTTATCTTTAATATCGGTGCCATCATCCAGACGATCAGTACGGGTTCTCTCGGTGCCTTCTATACCGCGCGTATTATTAGCGGCGTAGGTGTCGGTATGGCTACTGTTATTATCCCTATGTACTCGGCCGAGATGGCGCCAAAGAACATCCGTGGTATGCTGGGCAGTATGTTCCAGTTCTTCTTTACAATGGGCGTTATGACATCTTACTGATGGATCGACTACGCGGTCAAAGAACATATGCCTGATGTAACAGCGTAATGGCAAATCCCTGTCGGCCTGCAGATTGCCCCCGGTGCTATTTTAGGATTGGGAATGCTCTTGACTAAGGAGAGCACAAGATGGTTAGCTAAAAATGGGCGTCGGGAAGAGGCAATGGAATCACTTGCATGGGTCCGTGGCGGCGAGTCCGACGAAGTTAGACAAGAGTAAGTAAGTCCCACGTCCCGTCCGGAGTAGATTGATTTAACAGCACACCACTCAGGTTTGCAGATATTCTTGCAGGGCTGGAGGAGGAAGCGAGAGACAAGTCTGGTATGAGTTGGAAAGAGCTGATCCTCCCGACAAACCGGATGCGTCTCTTCATTATCATTGGCCTACAAATTGGTGCGAGCATTTCATCAACTACTTTGAAGGATTCAAACGACTAACTTGTGAGAACAGGTGTTCAACTTACTGGAAACACGTCAATGGCTTATTGTAGGACATGATTTCTACCAGTTGCCTCTCCGACATGTGCTGACAGTTCTATAGATGCGCCACAGATTTTCTCTTTAGTGGGCGCCGGCCAGAATAGTCTCCTTATTACAGGATTTTTCGGCGTAGTAAAGGTCATCTCCTGCCTTTTCTTTCTTCTCTTCCTGATTGAACGAATTGGCCGCTGCGGCTCGCTCTTCTCGTATATGCTCATCGTGGCTATTCTTACTGTCAAGTTTCCACCCGACCCAATAAAGGGTCTGACCAGTTGATTGAATTGCTCATTGACGGCACTGGGTCCTTCACACGCTCTGTGATGGAGTCGTACGTTGGATGCTTCAAGTCTGGGTTGTCGCCGTCCGTGCCACAGCAGAACTGCTCTCAATGCCGATGTCGGAAGGTGAGCAGCCAGTTCCATTCTTTCACTGCAGCCCAGGCATATTTCCTGCTCTCAAAACCCAACCCAGTGCTGATTGGTTTCGCAGGTTCGGTGTGATCGGCGGCGTGGGCCTGACCGAGGATGCGGCAGCTGTGAACGACTCGGCTTACACTGCTCCTTTACACAACCGTCTCCTTCAGATCAAATAGAACCTCCCCGACCAAGACGCTTACGAGGCATCAAGGCATGCGCATCATGTCGCGAGAGCAAGATTCGGTGCTCTGCCACCCTTCCACAGTGCAGCCAATGCCGACGTAAAGGACAAGACTGCCATTACCCAGCTCCGAAGAGACGACTACGACGTGACTCGCTTCCTCCAACTCAAGAGGCCCCTCCTGGAACTGACAAGCCAGCTGAGCGCACAGAAAAGGGTTCGCCGATAGATGTTACTGGACTTGATTCTACTAGTGCAGACACTCATCCAACATCTCCAACCTCGCAACCAGTGGAATCAACTCATGGGCAACTGGAGGATGCAGAACCCGTCATGGACGGTATGCTATCGCTGGTCGACACATTCTTTGACACGGTCTACCCGCTGCCCTCATATGCCTTTCTTCATCCTCAAAGCACGAAAAGAAGATGCCGCGACCGATCTGTACATATGGATCTCTTATCAGCTATATGTGCCGTGACATCTCTCCATCTACGTCGCGAGCCTCCTGAACTAAGCTCATGGATCCAAACCGCCGAGCAGAGCATCTGGACGAACCATGAGTGTCCAACTGTCCCTCGTCTCCAGACCCTCCTCCTGAGCATCTACTATTGGGTAGAATCTGGCCGCTTCCAAAGAGCATTCATGTTGACGGCCCTTGCTGCTAGGTTTGCCGCGGCTATGCGCCTCAACTATGAAAGGCCAGATCTCGATCCAACCGCGCGGGAGGTACGCCGACGCATCCTTTGGTCGCTTAAGATTATCGAAAGATACTTCTCTGTCGGGTTACCCGAGTTTGAGCTGTGTCCGATGGAGGCAATCTATATCAACTTTCCCAAGTCTGAGGACTCAAACTCATCCTCGCGTCCCGGAGAGCAACCCGCCTACAGGCTATATACCCGACTTAAGGGAATCCGACGGGATATCATGAAGCTAGGCAGAGGACTACATCCTCTGGACCAGCCTCTTTCTTCTCTAGTTCAGCTCATTCGGCACCATGAAAATATCTTGTCCGAGTTTTCTGCCGAACTACCGTACGGCAGTCGCATAACATCAGCCCAAGTCGCCAGTCTTCTTGACAATCCGTGGTTGCCTCGATTATTAGCAATGCACGTGTCTTGGCACCAGGCAAATTGCGACTTATACCGCATTTTAATTCCGGGTTATCCAGACGCTGCACCATCTGTTGTCTTGGACGCCGTCGATCCCGCCCGACTCCTGTTTGCTGAAGAGCAATGTCTCAAGCATGCGGCAAATGCCATACAAATCCTCACAACTCTAAACCAAGAGAGTGCATCCCGCCATATGCTTGAATTCGACACCGCGATTTGCGCCTATCATGCCTCGCGTCTGGTTCTCTATATTTCTCGTTTCGGCAAGAGCCCAAACCGACCCACGCCAGAGTCTGCCGCAAGCAGGGCTGAACTTTGTGTCGTAGCCCTCAAAAGGTTTTTCCCTTCGTGTGTCCCTGTGGCGCCTATCATAAAGGAGCTGGAAAGCTCTGTCGTTGTGTTCTTACAAAGACACAACCATGAGCATGACACACGGGGTGGTTCATCATCCAGGCTACCCCAGGCAAACGCTAACCCTTCACATGAGCCGCAAACCGTGTCCCCGGCAGCTGAAACCCAGAGACTTACTATTCATAGCTTGCTGCGGCAGGCTGAGTTTTCTGATGCTGAGGATGATCATCCATTGCCCACTCGTGCACAGTCTGCTGCCGAGCCTAGCCCGGGTTTTCCAACACCTCCATCTAACGCACCTGACTCAGCGGCCCCTGCGATTGATAACTCCCTGAATCCTCTCAACACGTCCATAAGCCCGGCTTCGAGCGCAAGTGAAATTGGAAATCGGCTTCCCTCGGATGATCCAGGAATTACAGAGGCGAATACCAGCTGGTGGGTCAGAATATGCCATGAGCGATGGGCCCTGTCCCTGATGTGTTTGAGGATGGAGTATACCCGTTTCTTTCCTGGACCGGGCGTCAAGATTGGGAGTGGCTATTAGAGTCGCCCAAGTAATCACACAAGCTGATCAACAAGTTTCTATTGGAACTGGAACTTAGTCTAAAGATTTACGAAATTGTAACGTTCAACTTCGTCAAATCCTCCTTACGAGAGCTGCTTCCGATCCAGAAAGTGTAATTACACCCATCAACATGCCACTCGCCATTTACAAAGTACCCCAAGTCGTGGTAAGGATTAGAGAAGTCAACCTTTTCTGACTGGCCAGGGTTGAGATTGACCTTTTTAAACCTGATCAACTTCGTCACTGGGAATTCAATCACGCTGACCACTGGCCCGAAGTACAGCTGGACAACTTCTTTTCCGGCCATTCCGCCTGTATTCGTGACGCTGGCAGATAGGTTTAGCGTGGAATTGTCCCGCGCTCCGTCCACATTAACAGTGGAATTTCCAATTAGGAAACTGGTATAACTGAGGCCAAATCCAAACCGGAGCGGGGGCGAGCGTGTGATTTGCGGCCAGTGCCAGTCATACAGCAGGGCAGTTCCAAACCCGCCAACGTCGTCGGAGGGAAGGAAATCATAGGAGACCGGAAATGCTCCATTTGCCTCGGGGATGGTAACGGTCAGCTTCCCGCTTGGATTTGTTTCTCCAAACAAGATCTCAGTGATGGCATCACCGGTATACTCTCCACTGAGCCAAGAATGGAATACGGCATTGGTAGGACCAAATATGGACTCTGGGAGTAGGAAGGTCTGTCCGGAGCTCATGATGAGCACTGTAGGCACAACGGTCTCCAGGACAGCCTTGAGCAGATCCATCTGCTGACCTGGGAAGTTCAGGTCGGCATGTGCGAATCCTTCTTGGTCGGTACGCTGATTGTTAATCGTAGCGGGATCAAAGGTGCCGAGGCCAGACCCTAGCATGACAATAGCAATCCCCGCTTTCTCTGCAAGCGCAACGGCCTGCTTGATGATCTTGGCGTCGCTGTTGTTAGAAGGAGTATGGAGTTGGTGCCCATTGAGTAGAGCACATTCTCTGCGCCGAGCTTCTTTTCAAGGCTTCTGCAGAGTGTCGATCCGTAGACTGGGTCTGTGGCATTACACGCAGCGTACATACCAGCATTGATGATGTCGGCATAGGGCCCAATGACGGCTACCTGTTTAACATCATTTAACTTCAATGGCAAGAGTCCGTCATTCTTCAACATGACGACTGATTCCCTGGTGATCTGTCTATTGATCTCCAGATGCTCTTTTTTGCGCAAGGTTTTGGCCAAATTTTCTTGTGTAGGTAGAGGGCGGTCGAAGGTGCCCGTCAGGAACTTTATCTCCAAAAGTGCAAGAGCAGAGCTATTGACGAGGGAGACAACCTGCGCGTCCTCCTTGGCCTTAATGAGGGTTTTAAAGGCACCATTGCCGCTCGGGTGTAGTTCATGCTGCAAACCGGCCTTCAGGGCCTTTTGTGCGGCATCCGTGGCGGATGAAGCAACCTTTGACTCGGTGTATAGATACTTGATGGCATTCGCATCGGACATGATGAGGCCCTTGAATCCAAGTGTGCCGCGTAAGATGTCTTGAAGAAGGTACTTGTTGATAGATAATGGAACCCCATCGACAGTAGAGTAAGATGATATGAGTGAAAGCGGTTGGGCATCTCGGATTGGCTTCACGTACGAGGCACCGAGGTCATTGAGGATGTGATTGAGGCCGCCAAGCATGCTCGCACGGTTTACACCTCCGCTACCTTGGCCATAGACCCAGTGTTTGATGGTTGTGGCGACTCGAACCCAGCCATTTTCGTCCTTTTCCTGCATCACTTGTATGTATCGTGTGGCAAACTCTCCGGCAAGGTATCCGTCTTCACCATACCTGTGTCGTGTGAATATAACGTTGATCGAATTCTAAATCGAATGGAGTCCGGGCTCATTACTCACATTCCTCCATTTCGGCCGTTTCTGCGGTCCTTGGCAAGATCAACCTCCGGGGATAGAACCCACTGAATTCCCAACGCAAGGTTTTCGTCCCGGATTGCCTCGATCGCTTTCCAATACAGTTCCAAGTTCCAAGATGATGCCATTGCATTGGTACCAGGGAATAGACTCCCGCCGGAGACCCAGATTCCATTGATGGAATCAGATATGGTAATATACGGAACATGAAGCCTTGAGCTGTTGATCTGCTCTACTCGAACTTGATTCAATACAGGGAGAACTTCTTCGGCCCAGTTGAACTGGAACCCAGGTCCTATTTTCACGGGTTAGTAAAACTAATGTGTGAATGAAGCAAGTTTCAGGGCTCTCCTACCAATCTGGCCATTCTGTGTCTCGCGGATGTGTTCAAACGAAGTTCGATTGAAGGTCAGTTTTCCATTTGATCTGCTTGCCACACGTCGGATTCCACCGAGCTGTCCGACCTTTTCCTCCCAGGTCATTCGACCCAGAAGGTCAGCCGCACGATCTCTGGCAGGTAGTTTGGGGTCAAGGTATGGGACAAGAGTATCATCCCGGGTGTAGAGTGCCATGGCGCCCTCCCAACATGCCGTGTAGGCGAGTTGGGCTGCTAGAAGGACCTTGGCTTTCATCTTGATGATCCAGGAAACTCAATGAATAGCTGCGATTCTTCTGGTGACCTCGAACACATAGTTACCCAATCTATCGAAACTATACTCCATGATATATACGCGATTCTTCTTACCCTGGTCGATTAAGCTTGATGCCATCCAGCTCCGCTCTGACGAAGATGTCCATTCCCCGCAAACAGGTTCAAAGGCCAACGTGCTAGTGTTGGATGGACCCAAGCCCCCAGAATATTCAGACGAGGCCTCTTCGGTAGTCGGTCGGAGGTCTCAGAAGGGTTAGCTGCAGTCCCACTGTTCATCTTCTTGGTTCGACATCCGCCATGTCTCCATCCCCGCGGAACCTGTCTCGGTGATTGATTGCCTCTGGGGTTTATGAAAAACGAAATTCTACAACACATAAGACGATGATGGCGGTAAACAAGTGGCTCCACTGATCAGCTGGCTCTTTCTTATGGCTCTTTCTTAGTCGAAGGGTTATACATGACTGGCAAACATACATCAATGATGTATACTGCAAAACAACATTGAATGGTAGCTGTTACCCTACACCCGGCTGTCTGCCATATTTTTACATTTACCTAAAAGACATGGCTATCAAATACACATTCAAAAGTCCTGGTCAGCGTAGTTTTGAACATCAGTTTGATCTATATATGCATAATTACTAACACAGCATTATAGAATATTCTCTAGCTTGTTAGCAAGATTAGATGAATTGTCTGTTACTTTTCAGCCAGATCTTTAAGGTGCTATCCCACCATTCCCTCTTTATGTATCTCAACGATACTCTCAGCTTTCTATGTGGTCTGTTTGAGTGAACCTCTTTATTGAGTTAGATCACGTTGACAAGTTTAATTTGGTCTTTGATGGGCAGACCCTTGTGCGAATAGAGTTCATGGCGTTGGCTGCAATCTTTCTTGAACTCCGTATTCTTAAGTTACCACCAGGCACTCGCATAGATGCATCCAAAAAAAAATTATACAAGATTCTCTTTCCTCAGCCCGGACATGAAATCGAATGATTGTACTTGCATCTAGGGGAGCGTCGGGGATGATTGCTCCGAGCTCTAAATCTGTCTAACAAGGCTAGCCAAACCCACCAGAACTGTTTCCCCCTTGAGGAAAGGCTCCACTGACAAAGCAAGAGAATCGGGGGGACATCTATCCGGCCCTGGTTGAAATGTCAGAATCTGTCTGCAGTCCCTTTCTCTTCACACGGAATATCCCCAACCTCTTCCAGTTTGAGCCAACGTGTGTTCTATTCGAAGCCTACTCCACGGTTTATTATCAATCGCATCTGTCTTGTATCTCCTTCGTCTCTCAGATGACGTCAGCATCAATGGAGCGGTCTGACTCGAGCTTCATTTTTGTGGAGAGTGTTCGAGGCAAGCTTGAGAGTAGAGAACGCAAGATCGTTCGTCGTTACTGTATGAGAGGGAAGAATACGAAACCTGACACGAAAAAGAACTTGGATCGTAAGAGGTATGGCCTTCCTTCTGCAGCCGAAAAGCACATGTCCTCTTTCGAGGTACGGGCACCAGTGGACTGCAGCCCTCAAACTACATGTACCGATGCTGCTGGCAACAAGCGTAACCCTTTTCCGCCCACTGTCCGAGTAACTGGGGAGAAGCTGTCCAAGCAGATCATCTCCAAGCTATGGTTTCCATTCCCGGATTTCACTAGTGAAGACACCGCGGCTTCATTCTCCGTCATCTACAACAGTGAGAGGTCCCTAATTTTGAAGAGCAGATTCCGGTAGGACCTAGACTAATGCACATAGACCTCCCTTGTATAATGCGGGCTTTCACGATTTGTGACTTCTCTGTTACCCTCCGATCCCAGCCTTCGCCATGGCACGATTGGTTTTTCCTCGACGACACATATGCCCATTCTTCCATGATTTTTGCCTGTGCCGTGTCTGAAAATGTCGTACAACGTGGCCCCTCTCAGCTAAGGATGTTTCACACAAGTCGGGCCATACGCCAAGTGAACACGGCATTATCCGATTCCACCTTGTTCATGAAGAATTCAAACATCGCTGCCGTTATCTGTCTCGCATTTGCGTCTTTCGTTTCTCATGACTATCACGCTACGGCCTCACATGCGACGGGGCTACGCCAAATTGTCTTGTTACGGGGAGGCATCGAGAATTTCGAACAAGTCCTGCAGCTATTGGTTGGAATGAGTCGGTAAGTGTACCCTCTACCTGCAAATCCATTTCTGGGCTGACAGTCCCTACTTTAACTTAGAATTGACCTGTGTCTCTCTCTTGCTGTTGGACACCATGCTATCTTCACTAGCAATCCCCTACCCCGCCTTGAGACCTGTGAAGCAGAATCGTCAGGGTTTTACGCTCTAATCCCCCCAATCCTTGTATACGAGAGATCTATTAGCCATCTCGTAGACCTCAGGATCTCCACTATCTTTCAACAGCTGCAGAAATTTGCCTTTGACTTGAATAATTTCACTTCTGGTGGCAAGGCCGTGTCAGAGGAAGACGTCTACCGACACTTGATTTCGGCTCAGTATGACCTCTTCGAACTTGACAATCAGTGCGAGAGTATCCTTGACGAGTGTGTGCGAATGACCCTGTTAGTAATGCTGGCTTCCGTTTTCCAAGTGCACAACGACCTGAAAGTGCAGTATGATTTTGCTGCAAGTCGGTTGCAAGACCTTTGCCTTCAGGTTGACTTATCTAACCCGGATGTTCGGGAACTCATGGTTTGGGTCCTCATGATGGGGGGGCTATCGGTCTTCAATTGTGATGATGCGTGGTTGAGAGATAAGTGGCGGGTAGTGTTGGAAGACGTAAGCCCATCATGGAGTGAGGTTCGCAGACGGTTGGATTCATACATTTGGATCAACCAATGCCATGACGGATCTGGATGGTTCAAATTTGAAAGGCTAATGCTCAGCTGAAGGATGGTGAATCCTTGCTACCGCATACTCTAGAGATAGTATGATGAAGGCGATTGATAGTTCTCAGCTGTGTGTTGATTCAGCCGAAGCCTATTGTGTATTACCAAGCTGACAAGTTTCTCTCAGTTATTTCTAACTGCTTCATTTAAGTCTCCATTTATAGGGTCAACATCGAGGCCAATGCCGGTTAGATAGCGCCTCAGGCCAGGATCATTTGCATAACCACACCCATGTGCCATATACGGAATAACTAAACTTCTATTCAGTGTAGCTTATGAATGTCGGGACTGCAATCCAGCCGCTCTGTATTAGCTCTGTATCGACGGGGACTCTCTCCACTGTTATACCTTGAATGGTTGCAATTGCTTTCCTTTTCAGGAACCATTTTCCGAAGAGACCATTCTAAGCAGAAAGACTTATGCCTGATTGACACGTACCTTTTTCTACATTCTCACAACAGTATGATGGATAGCATACTGGCGGAGCAATTGAGGACCGTTCTTAGGAGAAGTACTTTTGGGTACGAATCATTTAGATATAAAGCTAGGTAGCCTAGGAGTGTCTACAACGTAATGATTCCGACATATCCATCACGTGTGAGACGCAAAAGGAAAAGCTTTTTCGTCATACCAAGCCCGTTCGAAGTCTTTCCATCTTGTCATTCCGGTGATCGGGGTTCATATCTACCATATTCAGAATCTTCCATCACACCTCATCTACATCTCAACATGTCAGTCCGAGAGTGCTGCCTGAGAGGCTTCCAGTGGGATGGGGTCCCAACCGGTCGTACAGCCCATCTTGCTGGGCTCGATGTCTACATCTCCGGGACCAACGAGCAAGCTGCTATCTTGTTCGTTGCTGATCTTTTTGGCTGGAAATTCCCAAATATCCGACTTCTGGCTGACCACTATGCTAATGAGGTCAACGCGGTCTACGTGCCTGACTTCTTTGGCGGAGAGCGTTTGCCGGACGAAATATTTGCCGAAGAGCGATGGACTGATCCTGCGCTGGGTGCGTTCATGCAACGAAACTCTCGCGAAGTCCGCGAGCCCGAAGTTCTTGCTTGTGCACGCGAGCTTCGAGCTAAACACCCAAAGCTTGCTGCTGTCGGGTATTGCTATGGCGGCTGGGCGGTCTTCCGCCTTGGGGCTAGAGAGCATCAGCCTCCGCTCGTCGACTGTATCTCGACTGGACACCCGTCAATGCTGACGAAAGCCGACATTGATCAAGTCGGCGTGCCAGTGCAGATCCTTGCACCCGAGATCGACTTTCTTTTCACGCCTGAATTGAAGCTACATGCTTTCCAAACCTTGCACACTTCCTCTCTGCCCTTTGATTATCAACACTTTCCTGGCGTGGAGCACACCTCTCTCGTGAGAGGGAATGACGCAAAAGACGGAGAGAGGAAAGCGATGGCTCGCGCGAAGAACGCTGCCGTGGCATGGATTAGGCAATTCCTGCATGAGGAGTGACGGAGAAAAGCAATTCGGTTTGTTCCAACGATGGTCAAAAACACAGTTGAAATTTCACGAGGGGTTCATGACTAAATGTCTGGCTAGCTGGAATAAATGCGAGGATGAGACATCAGGACATTTGCCTTTGTCAAATGTTAAAGGTCGCGGTCTGTACTAAGATGATTATTATCCAGTAGAATATCAAATTCAAACCTGGAACTCAATGCCCATACTAACCGTCCCATGGGAAACCACTCAACTGAGAGCGAAAGGCTGTATTTCGCAGTTTATCAAAGGCGAATCAACTAGAAGAGCTAAGTCAGTCCTCCCTGTTCAAGGACCCCCTGCTATTGGAGACCTTCACAGAGACGAAGCTGGGGCAATTATCTTTTAGGCTTTAGTAGATTAGTTACACATAAGCAGCAGCATCTCTGCAGATAATATACAAATGCAGTGGCAGCAAAATGTAAACAAAGGAGACGAGCCTTGATCGATGCTATGCGATGTCGCATTGGAACGAAGTCAATTTCCGTAGGATCGCTCTTCACACCTAATTAACCTAATCTGGGAGGTCGAACGTTTCCAATTAAACTCTAGCGGGGCTTGTTAAATCGTGAATTAATTCACGGACCCTGAAACTGCCTTAGACCTTCGCACTTTCACACTTCTCCCGCTCCCATCAATATCACCAAACATCAATCAACAGACCAGTCCATAGACGGGCGCAATGCTTCCTCCAGAGATTTGGTCCAGCGTGTTTTCCAACTTTGTTCCACCGACGACATCGGAAGCCTCTCAGCACTCGCTCAAGCCCCTTTATTCCCTCTGCCTCGTCAGCCGCCAATTCCGTCAAATTGCCCAGCCTCTATTGTACCACACGATTTCCTTCGACTACCGCCACCTCAAACAAGAGCCCAAGCTAGTCAGAAGCCTCTTTGAATCACCTGAACTAGCTCGTGCCGTGCGCAGGGTGGGTTTGCGCGACCATGGCCTAGAGTCTTTTGCAAGCTATCGGCAGCTGCTGGAAGATGTGATCCGCTCTTTACATGCTCCAGAGGCATTCAAGCATGGGCTAGAAACCCGTCTCGAAGTTTCAGACACTGGCTTTGCAACAATTGTTCTTGCAATGACAACTGCAGTACACGAGATCGATATAGCCCTCTGCTACGATGCTGACAACTCAGCCCCAGATCTCTTGTCGTTTCTGGCAGGATCCAACAAAATCGCCGGCGAAGAAGATCCTCAGTCTCAGACAGAATACCGGAACTACGGTCTGCCGTCTCTGAAACGTATGTCACTCGGTGTTGGTGATGAGATGTGTGCCAGCATTTCTGGACTGGAATCAGTGCTGCTACGGCCAGGCTTGGAGCAATTGTGTCTTACGCAGGTCTATTGGCACTTGAGCGAGGATGATTCAACCCAATGGCCAGAAGTGACGTCCGATCTACCATCGCTGACTATGCATTCCGCGATGGTCAATGGCCACTCCATCCAGGATATCTTCACCCGGTTTCCGAATCTTCGAGTCTTCAGCTACACTGCAGCCGATCGGTTTGGAGGACGTGAGGAGGATTACCAGCATGATGATCCGGAGTGGGGTTTTCGCGCTGGCGAGGTCGGCCACTCTCTGAGGACGTTTGGAACCAAACTCGAGGCTCTGACTCTCAGAACAACACAGTACCGTGAGGGAGAAATGTGGGACGGGCAACTTTGGGACGACAGCCTCATCGGTTCTTTGAGAGAAATGAATGCTCTTCGTAAACTTGAGATTGACTTATCCGAACTGAGGGAAAGTGATGAGGGTGAAGATTTGGCCGAATGGGCACGAAGTATGGTCGACTTTTTACCGCCGAACTTGGAGGAACTGATCGTGCCGTACGTTGAATTTGACCCAGTATCGGAGAGAGTCTCTGAACTCATCAGGGGACAATATTTCCCTGCACTGCGACTAATTGCTATTGTTCCTGTTGGGGGCGTAAAAGTATACGTGCCGTCTATTAAAGACGAGGACATTCCAGGTTGGACATTTATCCTCGGGGGGGTCGATATCTCATCAACCGTGGACGTGGTATTTAGCTTTCAGAGGAAGAAGTAAATGCACATAGTAAAACTGGCAGCTTTTTATCTACCCTCTTAGATCAAACATCCTTCTCTGAGTTTCACAATGTGAATCGCAATTCGGGTTCTCCCCATTCAGATAATGATTGCAATTCGTGATTTTTAATCCGGCAGCCACATATTATATTACAGGCTGGTAGTCATCTTATTTACAGACCATTGACCATCTTTCTTGCCTCAGAGATTCCATTCTTGCTACTTTATCGTGGCATCTACCACATAAGTAGTCTCCTTGAAACCAGCTCTTTGGATAGGCTACATATCTGACGAACATGAGATAGCAATTGCAAGTAATTTTTAGAAAAGGCCTGCATATTCATCACAGTTTTAAAGGGCGTAGGACAGGCTAATTGACTCAATCAAATTTGACAGGCATCTCGTCCGCTATGCCACACGGACCAACGTTTGCACAGGTTCCGCCTGCTCCCACGCCATGTTATGAATGATGGCTACAGTGCACCGAGTTGAAACGCCGTTCTTGTAGCCTGATTCTCGGTCAATTACCAGTACGTTTACCCAACCGCTCTGCGGGCCAACTGCAGGGAACATGTCACTGTCCCAGAGCGCGATCGGTCCTTGAACACTCCCCGGCCCTTGCAGTGGACGCTCGCATGATTCATGAGTAGAGATACCGACCAGAGCTAGCTTTTTCTCATGTCCGAGATACAAGTCATCCTCAGTCCATCCATTGCCGCCTTGGGACCACCAGAGCCCGCAGTGTGCACCGCTGCTATCTAGGATCTGGCGAACGCTTTGGGGTCCCTTTGTGTGCACTTGATCCGTCAAGCACAGATATTCTTCCGTCGACGACAATGAAAAGAAGAAAAAAGAAACCACTGGGGCTGTCATTTCCAAGATTGCATTGGTAGGAGGAGCATCCCTTTGCTTTTCTCCCTCTGTACATGCTGGTCGATCTTCTACCAGTTTGTTATCTTCTGCTATCCCCTCCCCTGCCTGAGGCTCAATGAGCTTCTCCCCTCTCTCCATGCTTTTAGAAGAGTCAAGTTCTCTCTTACTGTCGGACTGTTGATGGGTGGCAGGATCGGGGTTTCCCAGAGCTTGTGGATTATCCCCCTCTTCAACAAATCCGTTCGACGGTGCATTTCTACCCTTCTCTTCGATTTCAAGCCAAGCCTGCACAGCCTTTTTCCACTTATCAGGATAGATATCTTGGCCATCCAGCTTGAATTTGCGTACCAGTGGCAAAGGTCGATCACTGGCATCTTTGATCGCCTCAAATAGCCTATAATCAACCGGGCCGTCCCAGCCCGCCCACGACCAGCTGGGGAATCTCAGATCTGGCTGTCCGATATCCGTGCCCCTCGTTTCGGTAGGGAGCTTCTGGCCCCTACGTGGTATCTTGGCGGCAGGTGTCCAGAGAAGTGCGTGGATGAAGAAACTCTCTGGCAGTCCATGTACCGTGGCGCTCTCGACGTAGTCTTGCAGAACCAGCTCGTCCAGCACAGCAAAGATGCCAGCAAAGCCGTGGAGGATGTCTGGCTTAAACGTGAATTGACGTTTGCTGTACATCTGCACCAGTTCTTGATACACCCCCCAGGCTTTCCATAGTCGAGGGCTACCCTCAAGATCATACATGAAGGCCAAGTCTGATATGGGGTTATCTTGCTTTGGCCGTTGCTGAACCTCGCTGTCATCGAATAGTTCTCCGGCGAAAAAGGACGTGTACTCCTCGTTCACCCCGCCCTCGACCAAAGTTCCCCGATTGCATTCAAAGTAAAACGCGTCAGCAGAAAAGTAGATACATCTTTTCGATAGAAGCCGCTCCTGCAAGATCCACCCCCTCGTGTTCCAGGTAGATGCCTGCAAGGTCAAGGGGAGCGGGCTAGGACCCCGGACGAATCTGCACTTTCGATTGCCCTTCTCCTGAGATACGCCGTCCTCGCCTTCGTCCGAGAGAGACAGATCTATTGTCTCGATCTGCTGGCAGACGCGTGTTCCAGGTGAAACACCTGGGAGCCCTGCATCGGCATTATCGCCGTGCAGGGCAACAATAGTCGCATGAGCCCTCCCATACACGATATCCATGTTTGGAATGTCCCTCGCCTTCTGTGAGGCATCGTCTTGCACGATGCAGATGGCGTCGACCCAAAGTAGTTGTTCTCCGAGAGAACGTGTTGCGTTCATTGCATCCTTGATTGTCTTTGGAAAAGGAACAGAAGATAGAGCGCCTGGTCGCTTTCTCTCCTCAACATTGTTCAACAACGTCATGTGCATGTTCACTTTGCCCCATGTGTAGCTGAGTACAAAGTATTGATCGCTGGAGGTACCAATTACTAGGCATTCCTGAACGACATCGATGAAAAAGAGGGGGATTTCGGTTTTGATCCGGTTCCCGGGCCGCGGGTGGTTGCAGATCGGGCCGTGATTATGGTCACAATCCTTTAACCATCTTCTCATGAGTTTAAAATCAATCTGCTGTCCCCCATTGTTGTTGACGGACCCATCAGCGTCTTCCAGTAACGTTTCCAGTGCAAGTGGTGTGTCGTTATCATCTTCCCATGCCTGTCGAAGAGCGACACGAAAGTTTTTTGGCGTTAGCAGTCGCAACTCTCCCGCATAGGAGAGGCCAACATCCACTCTCAAGACGCCCTCGCCATCTAATAACCGGCCCAACATGAAACGAATCCGCTTCCCCCCTTCCTCTATTTTCTCAAAGTATGTATGAAGCTGGCCCTTTGTTGTCGTGATCAAGGAGGCTGCCAAGTTACAGACCGCGCATTCACTCTTCCGGAACAAGATTGTCTTCCAGTGTCCAATGCTAGGGATGCATGAGTCTTCAGCAACGAAGTTGAGCCCTACATCTTCTGGGTCCAAAAGTCTGCACAGCCACTGGCACCAATAGCACAGGCCAGGATTGGTTCGCCTGCCCGCCATGCCAGCTTTCCTCAATAGCTTTCGCTCCAGCCTTTCGTCATTAGCAAGGAGTTGGTCAGGTGTACGAGGAGTATCATTATTGAAAAACTGAGCTTTGACGTAATCCTGAATATCGAAAACCATGTGTCCATTTCGGGGATCGATGTTGACCAATCGCTGACCAGGGACCATGTTGAATACCTCGCGTAGGGTTCTCTCTGTCTCGTCTTCTTCTTCCACGGGCTCATCATATTCAAAGCTGAGTTCTGATATTTTCTTTTCAATCTCTTCGTTGATTAAGTCCATGCCATCTGTCGCCGCTGTGGCTAGAACACTTAAACGTGTGGCGTTGTACTCATAGAGCTCATCCAAGGCCATGAATGCGTATACTCGATTCTCAAAGTTGTAGGAAGTCTTGAATCTCGCAAGCAACTCCTCCTCAGCCAATCGATGCATAGAATTCTCAGCAGGTGCCTCGGCTAGCACTTTCAGGTTTGTGACCAAGTTGGGGTACCAGTCTACGTCCACCTCTGGGGCTTGCAAGCTTGAGCTAGCTCTGGTGCTTTCGTTGAAATCGTCAGACACGATCAGAGCATACTCTACTAAGCAGGTCAGATCCTGCAGGCTGCCAGACAGAAAGTACTGGTGACCCAAGATATGCGAGTATTCAAGCTGTGACCGTGCCTTGTCTGGATAATCCCTTGTCATGCTCTCGAAAGCAATCCGCCCTTTGTCAATGATGTTTTTCAATATACCCACGTCTTTGACTGTGAATGCGCACTCCCGTAGTCTCTTGAGATGTGCCAAAAGTTGTTCTCCCTTCTTGTGGTGGCTAGTCGGTATAGAATCGAAGAAGCGACAAGAGTTGTGGACAAGTGCTTCCATGTCCTCCAGATTACCAGTGTGGTTGAACTTTTCCGTGCACAGTTCCACGAGAAGTGAAAGCATCTCAATCCACCCATCCTGCCCTGGAACGTTGACTTCCAAACCAACATTGCAGTTCGCAATTGCTTCATCCAATACTTCTGGGTTTTTCTCAACTCTAAATTTCATAGCAGCTGAGGCTCCCAGCTGGCCAATGGCCATTCCGTGTAACTTTGTTCCAGGTTCGGCTGACGACAGCAGCTCTCGAAAGAGATCAATAGCCTCTCGTTCATTTTCTTCATCCAGTGTGCACAGATAGCGCAAGCGCAAGGATGAAGCAAGATTGTTAATGGTCGTTAGATATCGCTCGGAATCCTTGCAATCCTTGTGTATCTTCCGCAAGATCTCCCGCTTGCAGGCAATGGAGTCCTCCAGATCGGGAGGGTTCTTCCTCAACTCGAACCGTTGAACCAGAGAGTGACCTAGATTGGTCAGAATCTCAACATGAAGATCCAGACTTTCTTCGCTGCCAGTTGCAGTCAACAGGTCATTGGCTTGGCGTCCACATGTGACCGAGTTGTCAAGCGGCTGTTGGGAGCCAGTGAGGCAGTAGAGCTCATACTCGGCCTCACAGAGTTTGTTCAGTACCCAGACGCGATTTGGGGAGTCCTGCGGGATACGGCGCAGAATAGCATCCAAGTGCTGGACCGCATCTTCCAGCAGCGGCTGTCGTGAAAGATGGACGCCGAGTTTGATTGAGGCTTCTGCTATGACAGATCTAGTGACGATCTCAATCTCTAATGGAATGCTGTCATTCGCAAGAGCCTCGGCAAACTGCACCTGCGCAGAGGTATACATCTGGAGCAGGTCGGCAATATCCATGCCCTTAATTTTGTCGAAGTCCATCTCGTGGGGATTTGCAAAATTCCAATCCAGTTTGTATCCGTTGACGAGTCCAAGCATATGACTTAAAGGGTGGCAGGCCACTCGGAAACATGTGGTGTTCTCTTGAGACTCTCGGATGGTCTGACACGTCAATACCGGGCGAACCACTCTCTATTGCCCCGCCTCAGCAAAATCTGCCTCACCTTATCTTCTTCAGCTTGGGAGGTGCAGGGATCGCTGTTCCATTTTGCACTGCCAGGATGTATACGCCTCCCTCTGTGGGTACATGAAGACGGCTCTCCACAAGCTGCCAAACGGGCCTAGGGCTGACTGTCTTTCGAATCGTTTCAGCCAATAGAGATAGCTTTACAAAATGAAATCTGGTATCGGTACAAGTCTTGTCACGGGTTTTGTTTATGTGTCATTTAAGATGAATATAACATGACACCTGGCCAACCAGCTAAGGGACACAACACCAAAACCTTCCATCACCAAAAACCCCATCATGAGTCGCAAAGTCCTCGTCACTGGGGCCAGTGGCTACATCGCCGCTCACATTGTCGACGCCCTGCTGCAGAGCGGGTGGGATGTGCACGGCACGGTGCGCAGCTTGAATAATGAGAAAAAGGTCAACCCGATCAGGGCTTTGGCGGAGAAGGAGGGCGCCAAGGGCAAATTGGAGCTATTCGAGGCTGATTTGCTGCAACCCGGATCGTTCAATAAAGCGATGGAGGGATGTACAGCTCTGGTTCATACTGCTTCGCCTTGTCCCTTGCCTGAAGAAGTCAAAGAGCCAGAAAGTCAACTCCTCAAGCCGGCTCTCGAAGGAACACGCAATGTGCTAGAGAGTGTCAATCAAACTCCCACCGTGCTGCGTGTCGTTATCACTTCTTCTGGTATGTGCCATTTCGGGTTTCCCTCCAGACTATGTTTTCCGTCCTGATCTTCACAACAGACCTGACTGACGCGTGGAATAAATAGAGGCTGCCGCCCGTGGGTCAAACCTTGATATCATACAGGCACACGAGGATAAAACCGTCCGTGAAAGCCACTGGAATGAGACAGCCACCATAGACTGGTTGCCCTACGCCTACAGCAAGACCATGGCAGAGCGTGAGGCTTGGAAGATGGCAGAAGCTCAGAGTCGCTGGAAGTTGGTCACAATCCTGCCCGGTGTCGTGATAGGCCCCAATCTCACGCCTGGCTCGAGCTCAGGGAGTTTGAATGCTTTAGGAATGTTAATGAACGGGACCCTCATGATGGGCACGCCTGACTTGCCCTTCCCCCCGGTCGATGTGCGCGATGTGGCTCTGGCGCATGTGAGAGCTCTCGAGCGAGAAGAAGCCCACGGCAGGTATCTGATAGCAAACGAGAGGAGTGTCCCATGGCTGGAGATGGCTGACATGCTGCGTCCTGTCCATCCAAGCCCCTGGAAACTCCCTAAGTGGACCATACCTGGGTTTTTCCTGCGTACTGTTGGCGGGTTGCTTGGGATATCAAGGAGGTATGTTGATGAAAATTTAGGCATTCATTTTCTCATGGATGTTTCCCGAAGCATCAATGAGCTGGGGATAGCATACCGCCCCCTGGAGCAGAGCTTGGCAGACCATTGCCGCTCGTGGTTGGAATCACAAAATGCTTGAGGGAATTTCGGGCATGTGATTGCAAGCGAGTGACTGTTCTGGTGGGCGGTACGCTGCGATACGACGAGCTTGGATGCTACATGCAGTGTGGTAATCAGGTTTTCACTGCGTGTTGCTTTCATTGAGCTCCTTAGACCAGGTTCTTTTCAGATTTCCGACGCAATTGCGTGAATTAATAATACATTGACTTTGTGCTCTCTGCTCAAACTGTAGCATGCCAAAATTGACTTGCCAATATGCACTGCCGAGTTAGAAGTACCAACTTGAGATATCTCAGAAGAAAGGAGGCCGGCTGAATTGAATGGGGTGTTTTTTTTTTTTCTGAGTGAATTTGAGAGCATTGTTATGAATTCAAATGGAAATATGACCGCTTCATCGCCAATTCAGCCGGTGATCCCCTGCTCCTATTGAGACAAGGGTCGATTCTTCGGCTAGAAGGCAATCTAGTCAGTTGTTTATACTTTTACCAACGTCAAATCAAAGCCCGGAACTCGCCTGTGTAAAAAATAGCAGGAGTAGCATTTTAAGAAGTTATATCTATCATTGCCATGATCCCATTGTGATGTTACTCCCACCGTTACATCATGAACTGAGTGAAATCGGGTGATATTGGTGGATCATCCGAGACCCCGCATGAAGAGCAGCAGCCAACCAGAAGCAGAGGCAAGAGGAAAGAAGTCAGACATTGTGTGAACTCCTCCGGCTCGTATTTGGCTTTCCTTCAGTCACATCGATGGCTCATGTGAAGATGGACTCACAGCTCACACCACAACTCGCAGCCTCCTCCACGGCCAGGCCGATTCACTCCGCTCTTCCAATAGAGGTGCTTCATTTTATATGCGGACATCTGCCCAATAGCGACATCAAGAACCTGCGTCTCACGTCCTCGTTCTTCGCCACCGCAGCGCGCCTGGATTTCCGCCGCGTCTTCCTGTCCGCGAACTCGAGGAACATCGAGGTATTTCTAGCCGTAGCAAACCACAACGTCTTCCGCACTCAGGTTGTTGAGATCATCTACGACGATGCCCTCCTGCCTGCAACCGACACTCTGTGGCATGGCGGCATGTGGCTAGGTCCGAGCAAACTACTCGAGGATCAGTGTGCTAAAGGCCTGCCGCCTCGTTGGATCCGTCAAGCTTGCAGAAACGACTTGGAGGCGCTCATTGAGGCGAGTGAAGACGAGCGCCGACACAAATTGGAAGATTACCTTTCGCAAGATTGGACCTGGCAGAAGCTGAGAACGTACAACTGGGAGATGACGCTGCCCTACTACTTCCAGCTCCTCCGAGACCAGGAAGCAGTTCTCGACGACGAATCGTACGTGAAGGCACTGCGACTTGGCCTTGCGCAATTCCCTGCGCTTCGTAAAATCACCGTCACGGCCGCTACGCACGGTCGGCTATTCAATCCGCTCTATCACACGCCAATGATCAGGCGGTTCCCCCGGCTGTTCCAGTATCCAATCCCTCATGGATGGCTCAGGCGCTGTGAGGATGTCAGAACTTACCACAACTGGGCCACTTCAAAAGAAGGTTGGAATGGGTTTTGTACTGTTATCGAAGCTTTGGCAGAGAATCTTGACGGCGGAAGAGTTACGGAGCTATCCATCGATGCTCGTCTGGAAGATTCCGGAATAGATGTCAGTTTCCTCAAGACCGAGACCAAAATCTTCAAGCAGTTTGAGACTCTTCTCGCGAGAAAAGACTTCGCAAGCTTGAAGCTCGATCTGTCCGGCCTTAGCGAGGACTTTTCTGAAGCTGAGGTTTCGGGCCGATGGGGTAATATGAGCAATGGTCTTCTGCTCCGTGCGCTTTCTGGCGCTCGAGATTTGAGGCATCTCAGTCTTTCGACCAGCGAGGGCTGGGCCCCGGGATTTGGGACTCAACCCCCAACAACGCCAGTGCCGCTCAGAAGCATGATTCCCAAGGACTGTTCTGCGCGACTCCAGCACTTGACACTCCGAAGCTTCTGGGTTGAAGAGAGCGATCTCGTGCCTTTTCTCAGTGAGTTGCCAGAGGAGCTAGAAATGCTTGAATTGAGCTATCTCAATTTCTCTCAGGGAAGCTATCGAGGGACACTTGAGCAGATGAGAGATGTAATGGGTTGGCAAAACAGAGAAAGAAGGATTCAGATCAACATTAGCATCCATGGAGTTGAGGTATCCCTTGCGCCAGTTTTTGGGAAATCAATATGCATTAATGAGGAGGTACATGCATTCATCTATAAGAACGGACCAAATCCTTTCTCGGGGAAAGAACCAAAACCAAACGCTACATTTCGCAATCTGTTGGAGGACGGGGTAGGGATAATCACTGACGCTTTTGATTCCCAAATTCCTCCCTTTGAATAAGCCGGAATTTGACAAACCACATAAATAGTTCTATACCACTCTCCTCTTATTCCTCTTGCGTGTTCCAAAGTCATAGTTTCCTATCTTAATGCCCAGTCTTGGTCTTAAAAATGGCAACTTCTTACAGATCTTCCAAGCCTGCTCACTTGGCTTTTCTGATGTGCTTTCCTAGATAAAGTATTTAATCAGATAGAAGTAGCAGATCCTTCAAAGACTCTCAAGCGATAAATTATCATCACATAGCGGAGGCCTCGTAAGCCAACCGGTTGAATACTCAGGTAGCTTCGATTTGAGCAACTCCACCCGCTCTCCATCCCAGAACATGAAACCCAACCACCGCCACTGGCAAACAACCAGTCGAGCCCAGTTGATCTGAAGTGCGGTCAGATTTTCCTGTCCTGGAGGTAGTGTTTCTCGGAACAGATCTCCGCCCCGTCGCTGACAATCGATTCCATGGTGCCCATCAATCCATCCGTACGGAGCCGATTGGTTGCCATCATCGTCGTCTTCGACTACAAATAAGCCAGTCAGAGCGTCCTCTCGTTGGTAGATCTCGCCCTGAAGGCTCCAATATTGCTCGGCAATTTGATTGGCGCTTGTCTGTGGCAGTGAGCCAGCGGCAAGGAAGTTGTAACTCGTAGGCATGATATTACGCCTTGCTTCCCGCTCGCTTTTAGATATGTCCATTTCGATCTCGAGATCCGCCATGGTTTTATGCCCAAGTTTCTCATGGAACCTCGCACGCATCACACCCAGATCACCCATCGCCTCTTGCTCGTCCGAGTCTCTCCACCACTCTCGCCCTGTCAAGTAGACTCCCCACAAGCTTCGCGGGATTCGCTCACAAGAGGGGAACACAAATGACGCCATCACACGCAGGAAGCTATGGGCATCAGTGATTTGCGGAACCTCCCAGGGCCGAAAGAGGTCGAATAACTGTTTGTAAGCTGCTGTTCCTTGTGCCATTGCTCCGAGTGACTGTATAGATGCTAGAACTTGATGTCGGAGGAAGGCGTGCGCAAGCCGCTGCCGTTCTCGGAAGTTCAGCTCCCGTGCAGCATCAGGGTGTATCTCCCGCAGTCTTGGAAGTCTGGTCGCGGCGTACTGATCCACGACGAACTGCACACCGCTGTTTATTCTCACGAGCTTCGCGAGTTCGGCCTCTGACAGGCCCCTTGCGAACGATAGTCCACGATCCTCGGAAATAATCGACTCATAAAGTTTGATGGCGTGTTTAACATATCCTTTGTACCCGGTGCCATGTCGAAATGTTGCAGAAGTTATCACAGTCGCGGCGGTGGCGGTCCGTAGACCAGACCACCCCAGGTCCCTAGCCACAATGCTGATCAGAATAGCCCGCTTTGCAGATCGAAACACCTCGTAGATTACTCTGGAAGAGCGTACGATCGAGTACAAATCGCCTGTGTTGTGGGACGCAGAGAGTACTGCCAGAAGCACGTCGGCTGGAAGGGCTTCGAGTTCTTGTCTCGACCCCTTACGAGTGCCTGTTGCGTCATGCATAGCAGGCATGTTCCAGTAAGGGGAGATGGTTTGCGCCAAGTGTCCTCGAGTGATTTCACGTTTATTTCTTCCTCTATTGCGCTTTCACCCGACTACGGTTCTTTTATGGTAAAGAGTACGTTGTCAATTTTGGAGGGTGGCAGTACTGGCCAGAAAGGGAGGCGGGGATGTAAGACATTAGGTACTTTATGTTTGGCCCAATTTAACCACCAATGATTGGATGCATGATTTCTACAAGAATGTTGAAATGATAATGGTTCAGATTTACTGAGTATGCTCTCTACTTATAACAAGAGGAGTCAACAATACATCCACGTCGATCATACATTAGATAGGCTTCTAGCAATGCGCGATCTGATTCATTTCATATGTCGGGATATCCTAGAATCGAAATTATAAACACTTCATTCAGATGACCTTTTCCTCTTCCAAGCCGTCGCCACTTCTATATTCGAAAATAATCTTGTAAAGGGGAACAGAAGTAAGAAGACAGGAGTGAGCGCCCAGCAAGGGGGCGATGGTGGTATTTCGCCGTTACTAGCATTACAATTGCGGATAGAGGTCAGTTAAATGTTAGATTAATTTCTATTTTGCTATGAGAGACCCTATCATCCCTAGTATACATATCATTCAGACAGGTTTCACGTAAGAATTCAGCATGGCACATTGGTCAGTTCTCCGAGTGATTAAGGGAGGTGGTAACGGATGTGGGCATAGAGCAGAAAACAGAGATCAAGCTTTATCAATATCTTGCCTCCCCATACGAAATATCCAACCAAAAGGTTTTTTTATTAGCTAGCACTTCAATGACGTGAGAAGCTCATGAAGTCTTGAAGCTACTAATTCACGAATCATTCATCATTCCCCATGCAGTTGGGAGATCCATATTAATTGAAGTTGGGGAGTCTGCCTTATTTGTTTCTACCGGTTTCAGTACTAACATTATTCTCTGGCCCAATTCGGTAATAATTTTACGGAATACTTAATATTAAATTATCTGCTATTCAGGCTCAATCAGAGCGAAGCCCCCTATAACCAATTGACAGATGATTTCTTACAGTTCTCTTTTCACCGAACTACCTCTTCCGAAAATGCGAACGAAGATGCAGATTCTAGTCTTCTTCTCGGAACCCCCGGAACCAGTAATGCGAAGGTTAAATGTCTCGCCTCTCATTGTGTTGAGATTTTGAGTTTGGGATCTTCTTTTCCTTATATGCTCAAACTCTCACCAGGATCTTGCCTTTAGATACTGATCAAGCATCAGCCAGGCGATGATACTGCTTCTACGGTAATATCTACCGGTAGTCATTGGACGCAACCAAAGGAGTATCGCTTACGTTGCAGCCCTGAAACATTCCATTGTAGCTTCATTCCATTGCAAAATCGAAATGCGGCAGTTGAGTTTCTCATACCCTACCAGTCGGCAGATGTCACTGCCCGGCATTAGAGGAATTATACATAAGTCCCACGCAAGCTAATGAGTGTTGGGGCTCCTATGTCATCGCGCTTAGGGTTTCGTGTCTGGGCATAAGCTGACGCACGCACACTCCGGGGCAGGGATATGAATCATGCCATCCAATTTATAGTGGTTTTTACCAGAATAGGCAATAATTCACAAAAATACCCAACGCAGTATCATTCCGCGAAACATACGGCTTCTGAAATGTCACCATTGGTTGCATTACGAACGATTACCGAACAGATGACAATCCTCTTCAGATGTTACGTTACAGGCTGGCGCCATGGCCGAGACCAAGTCTCCAAATAATATCTGGCAAATAAGCAATGACTTCAAGAGCAGACTGCCGAACTTGGTTCGGATTATCGATGGATCTAGGGCAACTAACGTATTCCTTAAGGGGACGAGTACAAGCGTTTAGGGGGAAGAACTGTTTGCGATACAAACCTGCCCTCAGCCTCTCCACAATGTGACATCTATCAAACGGGGGTTACTACCGAAAGGTTCTACTGCCACATTCAAATCATGCAATTTCGCTGTAATAGGGCGATGGATTCGAGTTATGTTGCACTTGCACGCCTAGTTAGTAGGTAAACTAGACACCGTTACTCATTATTAATCTTTGTAACTATATTGGAATATTAAATTCCGTTTCCATACTTTGAATATTTGAATAGCTTTCAAAACCATCATCGGAATGCATGAAAGGATGATCTGACGACCCTCACCCTTTCATTCACCCATTTGTGACTGAAGAAACACCTATTATGCCCTTCGAGCCCGAATACAATGAACCACCACTCTTATCATGCTAGAATAAAGAAGTTGGATTCAGCAGTAGATATTTATTAATCCCGACCCTTGACAAAAACAGGGCTCTAAGATCAGCTCTCTAAGGATTAATTGCAGCAGAAGATCATTGTTACGTCTCAGGATCTTCCAGTCAGTAAAACTGGCCGCCTCCATTACCCCCCTCCCCCCCCCCCCCCCCAAAAAAAAAGTTTATTGTCCGTCAACCAGGTATATTGGCCAGTTTCATAAACAGGAAGTAACTAGTCGTCTTCTTCAAGTTGCATTCAGATACATCGTCACTAGGCAAACTTGCCAGAAAGCCAAATGGCCTCGTGCTAGCATTCTCCCAGCCCCAAGGCCACAACCCAAGCCCCGACCTCGGCCAACAGCCGCCGTTTGATTTTGCCGAAGGAAATCTTACGGCGTACTTTCAGGTGCGGACGGTCAACAGGAAGCCCTCTCGGTCCCGTCTGTCCGTATACAGTAGGCGAGGTAAGCGTAGATGGGCATGACGGTTATAAGCATTCGGATTTCAGCCCTTCACATGCCTCGGCTCGCCAGGCTGGACCTAATCTTAGCCACGTGTACCTAAATCTCAAACTACCGAGTCTCCATAGCTCCATCGTTAAGGAATAACTAAGGAATAACTCGACCTAAGCGAAGACCAGGAGAGAGCTTCGGTCTCATGTCAGCTGTAGGTTTAATTTCCTGTATTGCCGCGCAGGGGGGCGGCCGAAGCAGGGGTCACCATCCGAAGATCCACCACAAGCGACCCGTAAGCTTGGACAGAGGGATACCAAGACTTAGGTGAGGGAGGAATCAAACCTAGTGCCGTTTAGCATGGATCACTATTACGCAGTGCCGGGTGTACGATCTTAGAAGTGCAGGTAGTCCGGAGAAAACGATGGGGCAGAATCGAGAGACCCCTTCGACTTCAACTAGCATAGAATTATGCCATTCATAAGAAGAACGAGAAAAGAGTAGTCCGACTGTGCTTTGGATAAGCCAAAAGCAATGTCATGGACTAAATCAAGATGATTCCTTCGATTCCCCGAACCCAGGAGAATGTTCGGTCTTGAATGACCCACGTTCCAATATAGAAAACCCCAGGTACCTTGTCAGGGAATGTGGCCACATAGCAACGGCAGTTCACAGGTAATGCAACCCCGGCATATGCATTATTCGTTCTACCGCAGTCTGTCATCGATCGGTGAGTCAGGTGATCGATTAACTCCTATGTAGGTATAATGAAACCAAACCGGCTATCGCATCCTATCAGCTGCACAAACCAGCACACCCCTCAACCCCTCTCGACTGCAGTGCGAGATTTGCCACCACATTAAACATTCCTTCACAAGCTACGGATGGCCGCTGATCCTCTCAGCGGACGCGAAACAAGTACAGATCCTCATGTAAGAGTCAACCTAGTGAAAGCCCACCATCCATGTCATATCCGACGACGAAGACTAGTCCTTGTTCGCAAGCCCCCGCCCCCGTCAGAGCTTAAAGTATTGGCGGGCAGGGGCCTAGGTTTAAATTTACGACTCAGGACAGCAAACCTGTTCCATCAACTCCTGGATCTGCCGCAGGAGCCTCTTCTGCCGTATGCCTTTCCTAGAGGGCAGGTATCATGAGTGCTCGCTGGACAGAAAGTGAGGAGGATTTCATATTTGCGTCCCGGGAACGAGGGATTGATTGGCGTGTGATTTCAGAACGGTTGCCTGGGAGATCTGAAAGCCATTGTCGCGACTACTACGAGTACTGGGCAGGCAGACGGTCTGTAGAAGACAGGTTCATTCTCAAGCTACGAGGCCGAGGGGCTGGATGGGATGAGATTGCCGAACAGATACCAGGGAGAAGTTCGTTCAGCTGCTCAGAGTATTACAAGCACCATCAGGATCTGCAAACGTCAGAGAGAGCCAAAACCCAATTCTCGGTGGTATATCACAGGTACGTGTGTGGGTTTCCCTCGCGAAGATATTACTCAACCACAAGACTCTAACTTCTGCTAGGTTGAAAGGGGAGATGTGGAAGCAAATAGGAGACGAGCTGGGTGTCGGATGGCGGGCTGCCGAAGCAATGCATTGGCAGCTAGGCGAACATGAACTCGAACGGCGAGCCAACCTCGCAGTCCGCCCAGGAGGAGAGGAGCATACCAAGCATCCATGTCAGGCGAGGGGCAAAGAGCAGTCCGAAGCTGGTGAGAGTGACAACTCTTCCCAATCGCATGAATTTTATGAGTGGGAGCTCCCACCATTAGCCCACTCGACCTTATTCATGAATTGCCGGTATTACTGCAGAGTGCCCAGATGCAAAGGAAACACGTGCACATGGGAGCACTGTACCGGCGAGCACTGTCCTGCGGAGCTTTGCAACCGGTCCTTCCCTTCAGAAGGAAGTAGCAGGTAAGAGCTCCCAGTGTCTAGCTTTTACGAGTTTCTTTCAGGCTAACAATGTCTGGTAGGAAACACTTACGTGCTCACTTCAAACCAGTTCAATGCCCGTTCTGCGAACGGAGAGCTTCGTCTCAATCCGAGATGAGGAGACATATCACAACCCATAAGAATAAGCAAGACGAGAAACATTCGCATTTCTGCCCGTTTTGTAAGAAAGGCTTGACGAGGAAGGATAACCTACGACGGCATATAAGGATGAAACATGGCGCGACTGATTCGACGACGCCTTATATGTGATTTTCCGTCACTTGCTTCGCCCCAACTTCCAAAGGAGCTTTGGATGGTGTTGAAAACCTAGACTCTCTGCTTGAACAAGAGATTTTAAGTGGAAATACGGTTCAATAGACAGGCTACAGAGCCTCCATCACGTACACGTTATATTCCTCACCAACACAGAATGGAGACATCACGAAGCGAACTTGGCAAAAACAAGATATTTAAAATACGAGATACCCTTTAGGACAAAAATGCAAAAGATATTACCTACAACAGCCGGTATTCGCTGGTCGTCACCGACCCAACTACTAATCGGCCCCTTGCCAGCTTAACGTGCGGAGAGCAAACGGGATCCAGTGCTGTCTGGCAGGTATGGTCGTAGATGAAAGGAGCATGTGATATATGCCTTATATAGATAGGTCCTCCCTTCAGTCATCAAGGTTCGGCGTGGCCAGTGACTCTTTGACTACAAGACAGTCTACTATGGTACATATATAGGTGTATTAGGGCGAGAAACATTGCTACAACCCTAGTTCTATGAGCCAGAAACGAGATCCCCTACGTCCTCTTAAAACAAGCCAATACAAAAGAAGAGGGTTAACGAACGTCTTAATAAAATTAGTACATTGAATCGTATGATAGATTGCTCCAAGCTCTCCCAAGTAATACCAGTCATCAGTTCCGTCCTAGAAGAGGAAAAGAGGTAGAAAAGGAAAATAATTAAACACTAAATGCCAGGCTAAGTCATCAGATACATTAGGAAAGAGTTCTTAGTAAACTCAATGAGTGAAAACACCAGACTTTTTCATCCCCCTTCACATGTCCGATGGTTCTCGCCTTGTGCTCTCCACTAGAGGATGAGCAATATCCAGCGCAGAGTCCATGAACTTCTTGGACAGCTCGCGGTTGACATTCTCCCTCTGCATCTCCTTCAGCGTGCTGTCCATGCTCTCGAGGAGAGGCACGATGGCACGCAGCAGCTGCTTCTCCACGCTGTTGTGGGAGGAGATAACAACTTCCCCATCGACGCTGAGTTCCGACGTGGGCGTCTTGTCGCCATCGCTTGCATTGCTCGAGGCTCTGTTCGCCGTGTTCTTTCGCGCATTTGAGTTGAGGGCCTTGAGCGTCTTGCTGGTGTGATTTTCCCGGATCCGCCTCTTTTCCCCGTCCGAGTGGGCATCATCCTCTACATCGTCCTCATCCATGGATATATCCAGCTCTCTTCGCATTCTCTCCTTGAGCGCCGCCAGCCGCCAATCATGCGCCGTCTGTTTCTGGTGTGCTGTGAGCCACTGGGTCTCTTTGTCTTGTGAGGTTGAGGACGACGTTCGGGTGGAAGACTCGGGGCTCTCCTCGATACCCAGAGAGGGCGCGCTGTTCCTAGGAGAAGGCTGAGAGTCGCTCGGGGGCGGGGAAGTGAAAATAGTCGAGATATTCGAGATGCTGTTTCGTTTGGATGAGGTCGTCTTAGTGTTGACGGTCAAGTCGAGTGGGTTCTTTGAGACCCGGATGGGAAGAGGGCGTTGGCGGATGTTGGGCTTTTCTGGTCGGAGATTGGACCGTGGAGGGAGGCTCGGGGGTGATGATCCGGTAGATAATAGGGATAATGGGCGGAGAGAGGATGTGGGTGACCGCGACTCGATACTTGCAACTACCATGATCGGGGTCATGCTCAACGCTGTGATAGGAGGCGCTGGAGCATCCTCAGGCACAGGCTCGAGCTCATTGTCGAAATCAGGCTCTGTCGTCTCCACCATGATTGATGTAAAAGTCCAAGGTGGTGTTTTGGGTGAGTTTGCTTCCTGAACCGTCTCCGGAATCAACTGCTCGATGTTTTGTATCGAGGATCTCCGGAGCTTGTGGCTCTGGACGTTTCCGTTAGCTGCCTTAGATACCTCCGTTGAGTTGGAGGATTGGTGCGCAAGGGGTGAAGGGGGCTGTAGGCCTTTACGAGCGGGTGCGTGGTGAGGAAACCAGCCCAGGACAGGTGAGTCCACTATATCAGCCATGTTGTCATGGGGCACCGTGAGATTTGGCTTGGTTGCTTCGAGATCTCTCTGTAGTTTCTCACGGACCTTGTTTCTCCTTGCCATTCTTCTCTCGGCAAGACTTGTTGCCGTCGCGCTCGTCCCGGCGGAGGAAAAAGAGCGCAGGGAACCAGTCATACTAGACCTCTTTGAACGGAATGGAAGCCTAGTCTCGCTAAACGATTCGATTGAATCTCTATTTGACCCTCTGCCAATCTTCTCCGTCACTTCGGTCCTTTCAGTCATACCACTCGTAGCCGAGGTGACGCTTCCAATTGAGTGTCGATGGTTGTCACTCATGACTGCAGACGGCAAGGAGGAATCTACTGTGCTAACCGTTGATTGCCGGTGAGGGTCAGAATCAGTCAAATCCGCGGACTCTTGTGATGACCTTCTGTCCGTCTTTGATGGCGCCGTTCTATTTGCATCTAAACCCGACATGCTGCCGGAGACATGAGTATGGTGAAATGATGCTTCATCCTCCAGGCTTCTCCCGCTAGATAGTGGATGTGTTGACATGTACAACGGGTGTGTAGCACTCTCAGACTTGCATTGTCTCAGCGGCGGACGCTCAGGCTGCATAAGCCGTTGATCCAGGTTAGATCGAGGGGGGAGATGTCTAGACAAAGGGCCCAGAGATGGGGGCGTTGTAGGGCCCGTTGATGAGATGCTGTTGGACGCGGAGTGGGATCGAATACTTTCAGGTGGCGATGGGAATGACATGGCTGCCAGCATGTTCGGAAATCCAGGAGACTCGGGGAATAAATTCGGTCCTTGCGGTACCTCCAACATCGACTTGACCATGATATTACCTGGTTTCTTGGGCTGTTTGGGCGACTTTGGCGACGTCTTCTTCGACGACCTCGTGCTGGGAAAGGCAGAGAGCTTGCCACTCTCAGGAGATTTCGGCGACGTCGTAGATGACGCATCAGTGCCCTTGGGACCACCGTGGAGAACGCTTCCAGCATCTGGGAAGCTCATTTTCTTTGCGTTGATTGGCGGTGTGGCCGGAAACTCTAGAGGAGGCGCATGCCTTTCTTCCGTGGGGGAGGGCGAGGGCCGGACTTCGATCTTGGGAGCAGGAGGGCTGCTTGGGCCGAGAGCGCTGAGAACAACCACACCTGAATCTTCCGCCTGGTGGTTCGAGCCATTCACTGAAGCAGGTTTGCTGTTCGGGGATACGGCTTCGCCATGCTGGATCTCAAGCCACTCGTCCACAAGCCTCATAAACGACTTCACGCCACGGTCCGCAGTGGTGACCTTGATTGATAATCGAAAGGAGTTGGGGTCTTGTTGGTTCGGGTGCCTTGATACAACCGCCGCGACGTCGCCTGCCTTGGTCGTGTTTCGGTCGAGAAATCTCTGCGTGTTGGAGCTCGTATGGCTCTTGGGACTGTGGAGATCGTACGACGACCTGGGGGCCAGGGACTCGGTATCGATGGCGCTCAAGCGCGAGACAAGGTGCGACCTGTGGATGGCTGACAGGCGAGACTGAAGGGATGCTCGTCGATCTGAGACAGTGGGCGCCGCGGGTGGTGCGGGAACAGATATCGCAAAGTATGAGTGCCCAGCCGCCGTTGTCCGCCTCGTAGCCCTGTCACCCAGATTGAGTGAAACAGGACGCTGCTGCATCTTGCTCCCTCTGTTGCCTGCCCTCAAAGACCGTATCGACCATCTTCGGTTCTCCCCGGGCCCATTGCGACCAAAACAATCCTGCACCAAGGGGGTATTAGTGGCCGCGGGAGGGCCAGTGTTGCGCAGAAACTGGGCGAGCTCCCTCAGACTCTCCCGGTCAACCTGTTCACGCGCGATGTCGCGGAAAGCCGACTCGAGGTCCTGGTCCGCGTCCTTCCCGAGGGCGTGGTGGTTGAGGCCGGCTGGGGTGGATGTCCTTCGAGGTACCGTCGATCGCTTAGCCCTGCTGCTCGCGGCTCTCTGGGGTGCTTCGAAGTAGAATCGAGCCGGCTGCGGAGGCCCGGTTGTGCCACTCTCGCCGAGTGACAGGCTCCGCAGCCGGGGTTGTGTAGACGTCATGAGTGGTGCAGCGATGTCTCTGACGACCACATCAGCACATCCATGTAGGCTGTCTCTGAGCTCTGCGCATCTTGAGGTCAGTAAGACAGGAAAAGGTTGGCGGCGGAAACGTTCCAGGTGGTTCAATATCTGCTCTGACTTACAGCCTGTGTGACCAGCCACACCAGGTTTGATTCGAGTACAATGCCAAAAACAATCAGAGATCCCGAGCTCCCCTTGAACAATCGCGTTGGCCCAGTCGTATGATTAATCTCCAATGATCCTTCTTTCAAGCCTAGCAGAATACTCAGTGTATGGGCCGAGAGGCAGGCCAGCAGAGTGGATGGCTGGGAGTCGTTTTGTGTTGGTGCCAGAAGGATCGAGCTGCAGCCAAGGGAGTGACGAGGCTGGAGCGGAAGAAGGACTACGATATACCACAAAATACGAAAACAGATCAGGGTCAACCAGAAAGAGCGTATAGGCAAACAAGCAGAATAACAGAGCGTGTGAACAATGGGAGAGAAAGAGAGAGGGGAAGGATTTTCGACGGGTGACGACGGATGGCGACGAGCTAAGTTGAGCTCTCCTCCTCTGCTCTGTTCGGGTGCTCCCTCGCTCCACACATGCACATCCATCGGGACATCACATTGCATCGTTCCTGGGAATGCAGAACAACTAATTTGCACTACGCGAACTAGCATCCAGCTCGCCGCCCCTTGTCCGTGGGGAACCAATTGTGACATGAGCTCTCGTGGGAGCGATTACGCTCACCTCGAGGGCACAGGCGTGGGGTCCATCACACTGCAAGCTACTGCTATGGCAGGGTTTCAGAGCTCAGATCGGCAGTGGGATCTTCGAGTTATGTGATCAAAGCCCCCAATCGAGAATAGATGCCATTATTAGTCTCCTACGCTAGGTCACTGTCCGTCACCACTCCGTTGAACGCTTTCTTTTTCTGAAGGGCGACGGCCTCGACCGCATATCCAATCTCCTTTCTCCTCAGCTTGCGCTACTGGACGCCTCTTTGTTATTGCACCTTGCAGCAGTCCCACACCACCACTCTCAGCCCCCCTTTACCCCTGAACGACCCCAAAGGCTGAACGTAGCTACATAAGATGGCCTACGAAAAGCCACATCCAGGTGATATGCACATCGGCCAGCTTACCCTTCCCCATTGACCCCCAAGGCCTACCATGTGCTAGCTCACGGGGATGATCGATAGCAAATCGTACGGCCATCCATCGATATTCCGCTTCCCTGCTGGCCAAGTCACAGAAAACCGAATCCGAGTGGACGGGACCGTTCACAAGAAACTAAACATAGCGCCTCCATCCGCGTCGAACTCATCAACCAGCCCCGCCAAGGGCAAACCATGCCAAGAATGACAGTGATCACCGTGAGCACACCACATCAGGAGCAACACCCGCGTCCGCGCCCCAAAGAAATTTAAATACAGCGCCTTGCTCCTGCACCCGAGTAAATGGGGATCGTCATGTCCGGCGCACTGCAGATCTCCCATCTAGGAATCTGCAATCGCTTGCATATCGCGCCCGTACCTGTTGAGCAAGGCGCGACGAGAACGTCGGCAGACTGTCGCAATCCCGCTGAGAAAAGGGGTGATCTGCATCAGACATTGTTGAGTGCTGCCCGTCTTACTGTCTCAGTCGGGAGGCGAAAAAAAAAAGAGTAATAAAAAAAAACATGAGATGCAGAAAAAGAAAGCAATAGAAGGATTAAAAAAATCACACAGGGCTGCCTTCTGCGCCTTACTTATTATTGACTGTCTACCAGGGTATGGTCACCGAATGTATCTGAAGGAATTCAGTCCCCTGGCGAGCTTCATATCGCTAGACCACATCAGGGACATCAATCATCGTCACTCGAGTGACAGCATTATTTCTCCGAAGAATGTCGCACGCAGCTTCACTCCTCCAGCCTAGACCGAGGCTCGGGTCCATGTCGGTCCGACGCCCGACAATTTAGCGAGGTCGCATGTTGGCCGCCGTGATTGTGCTGGCTTCTAGATTATCATTGTGACCGGAATTTATTGAAGAGATTGTCGAATATATTTTCTTTCGTAGGTGTATGATTTCAGCGTGTGGTGTTTTCACGGTTCTCACGGTTCAATTGCTATTGTGCAGCATTATCCCCGCATTTGAGCAGTTCTAGGCTTCACTCTAAATAAATTTGGAATCTAATTGTTCTTACTACGTATTATGGTGTTGTACCAAATAGTAGCTAGACTCATTATCTCAAGGCTAAAATTCCAGTTCTAGATGATGCTCTTTCCCTCTTACGTAGGGTAGCTAGTATTTCAGGTGAAAATGGGACAAACTGTCCATCAACGTGTACACGTTTGTGTAAGGGCTTTCATTTGTAAGGCAATGAAAAATTACAAGAGTATCATAATCGTGGAATATTGAGTCTCCAGCGACCGAACACTAGGACAATTAGTTGAACATCTTTGCGGTTCATAGAGCCAGATATGATGTCTAGATATGCGGTATAGGGTAAGATAATAATCAGTGCGGCTGATTGTGGCTGGTATGTAGTGGCTGACGTCAAGTGCCATGGCTGGTGATTGAGGCTGATTTAGCTGCGCCACACTCGTATTGTTGTTTCAGGTTTTGGAGCCAAGCTGTGATTCAGCCCCCCCTCGTAAGCAACACATCATCCCCTCTGGAGGCCTTAAAGTATGGACATTATAAGGTTAAGCAGGGATGCCAAGATAAATGGTGCCACGGAGGACCCTGATGAGCATGCCGTAGATCCGAGCAATGGGTTATTCAATGCCATGCTTGGGCACTTGAGGACGTGGCCCCAAAGCTATGAACGCCAAGACGCTCCTCATTGGACCCCCTGTTACGAGCCAAGAGCTCCCCAGTAAGCTTGATTGGTGATTGAGCTACCCTTACAGCAAAGACGTGACACAAGTTACTGGATCAGCCACTGGCCGCGTCATGCGGAGGCGGAATTGGGTACCAAACTCAACGATTTCCATGGAATGCTCGTCTCACCTATTAATAAAGTCGGTATACATACGGTGTGCTGCCCCTCTTGCTCGCCCAAGCTTCGTACTTGGCCCCTCATCTTTCCACCAAGTCTGCATTCATCGTACATCTCCTTCAAAGTCTCCTAGCATCTTTTTTTCCCATCGTACAGCAAGCAAAAGAACACCATCATGACCAACTATAATAACAACAACAACAACTACCAGGGCGGAGACTACCAGCCGCAGGGCGAGGCGGGCAGCTACTACAACAGCGGCCGCAACGACGGTCCCGGCGGCCCTCCCCAATACGGCGGCCAGCAGCAACAATACGGCCAGCCCCAGGGCGGCTACGGCGGTCACCAAGGGGGTCCTCCAGACTACAGCTCGGGAGGTAACCAGAACCGTCCCCCGCCATACGGAGGCCAGGGCGGCCAGGACAACAGACCAGACTACCAGCCGCACCCTTCCCAGAACGAGGGCTGGGGCAACGAGAAGCGTGACGACCGACGAGACGACCGACAGAATAACTACGGTGGCTCCGGCCCCAACGAGGACGGCCCTGACGGCGAGCGAGGCGTCTTGGGTGCCCTCGCCGGCGGAGCCGCTGGAGCCTTTGGCGGCCACAAGCTGGGCGGCAAGGCAACTGGCCACAGCAAGACCAGTGCTGTCGTTGGTGCCCTCGCCGGTGCCTTTGCCGGACACAAGCTGCAGGACGGCGTGTCTGACTGGAAGGACGACCGCGACGAGAAGAAGGAGGAGGAGAAGCGGAGGAAGGAAGAAGAGAAGCGCAGAGAGGAGGAGGAGAAGCGGCGACGAGACGAGCGACGAGACGAGCGACGAGACGACGACCACCACGGACACCACGGAGGCCGTCGTCACAGCCGCTCTAGAAGCCGCTCTAGGAGCCGCGACCGTGGCCACCACCACGGCGGCGGCGGCAACTTCTCCGCGTCGTCAGAGGACGTGTACCTCGAACACGGACGCATCCTCAAGGCCCGGTGCCGCGCCGACGGATCGCTGCGGGACAGCTCCCTCAACCTGGACGACGTCCTGGAGAACGACAACGGCCGGTTCCGCTGGGTCAGCGGCGGCGGAGGCCACGACCACGGCCACGGCGGCGGTAGCTGGACCGTCCGGCCCGGCGACACCCTGCGCAGCATTGCGTCCAACTACAGCGTGTCGTGGGAGGAGATTGCCCGCCACAATGGCCTGAGCAACCCTGACCTCATCCACCCCGGCCAGACGATCCAGATCCCTGGGGGTGGTGGCCACAGCCGCGGCGGCAACTTCAGCGGGTCTGCGCGCGATGCCCGCCTTCGTGACCATGGCCGTAGGCTCGAGGCTGAGCTGCGCCGGGATAATGGCGACTGGGAGAGGGCCGAGATAAACTTGGATGAGAGGATTGGTAACATCAACGGATCCCTGCGACTCGTCTAAGTGGGTGTAGCATGTTAGCGTGATAGCTCAGTCATAACGTTCTCCAATGAAAAAAAATCTTGTATGCGTCATCGGACATATCGCTGTGATATTTGATCTTAATCCAGGTCGGTAAGCTTGGCCAACTCTTCGAGAAGAGCAATTCTGAGCAGTCGCTGGGGAGGATGTGTGCGACGCTTGTTAATCTTGCTAAGCGTAAGTCCAACTAAGCCGTCACCGTTTGCAACACACGCGGAGTGTCTGGAGATAGAGGCCAAGCCTTCAAATCGATTGTTCTTTGCAATCGACTGCTATGACTTTCTGGCCCGGTTTGTATTGATTGCCCGTCAAATAGAGACTCTGTCTCCTGACTCGGCTGGAACCCCCGCGGAGGAAACCCATTCATTTGAATTAAATTATGTACAAGAATGCTGATATCTGGATAGTCGTTCACACTTAGAAAATAGCACCATCAAACGAGCTCGCGCCCATTAATCATCTCCTTCATTAACCTTTTAGTAAGGGGCTTGTCCAAGGCTAAAAAAAACCGTTAGTATTTGGGATATACCAAATATCAGTTGAATGTTATACGTACAAGTTGCCGACAGGGTCGAAGTGAGCGACCACGTAGACACCGCCCTTAGAGTCAGTTGCGCTGGCGATACCGAACTTGGTAGTTGACTTCCAAACATTTTGGGCTATTGCAATACACGATTAGAAACAGGCCAGGTGAGAATGCGAGTAGGGAGATGGGTAGGAGAACATACTGTAGTGGCCGATGGAGGCAACATTGCCCTTGGTGACAGAACCACCCTTGTAGTTGCTCTTTTCGCTGTTCCACGAGTTGATGGCATCAACAAGAGGAGTGCTACTTCCGCTGGCCCAGAATAGGTTCTCGCCGGAACCTGAGTGCTCTAGCTTACCAAGGGTGGTGAGGTAGTTAGCCCATTGCTGGGCAGAAGCGACAAGCTCCTCATCCCAGGTCAGAGCGGAGATGCCAACATCAGCACGGGCGGCGTTGATGGCGTTGAGGCCGTTGGTCTGGTCGCCAGTGAGGTTGTCGTTGGAAGTGGAAGACTTGGTGTCGGCGGTGGTGGTCGAGGTCGTGGTAGTGGCAGCAGCGGCAGAAGTGGTAGTAGCAGCCTCGGACGCGGAAGCGACGATGACGACGGTGGCGGGTGAAGATTCCGATGAAGGCGCAGACGAGACTTGACTCAAAAGAGTGCTCTGGGGGGTACCGTCTTCCCAGGTCGAAGTAGAGAAGGTAGAGGATGGTGCCAAGGTGGTGCTTGGGGTCTCCACGGCAGTGGTAGAGGGTTGCGAAGTAGTAGAAACGACGATAGTCGTAGGAATCACGACAGTGGGGGTCTGCACGGAGGTAGGAGTCTGAACAGAAGAGGGGATCTGAACAGAAGATGGCGTCTGAATGGAAGAGGGAGTCTGAACAGAAGAGGGAGTCTGCACGGAGGAGGGAGTCTGCACAGCAGTGGAGGTCTCGATAGCACTCGAGGTGGTAGCAAAAACGCTGCTGGTCTTGCGAGTGCACTTCTTGGCCGTAGCTCCGGCGACCAAGAGGGAGAAAAGAAGATTGGTGACTTGCATCGTGAAAGTAGAGAGTATGTTAACTGTCGCCGGGACTGTGATTTTGCTTGAAATGAGTGTGTTTTGAAAGAATGGCTATGGGATAAGGAACCCAAGGAAAGGAATGACAAAACTTGACGACGAAGTTGGTGATTCCCTCAAGAGCAGAGAGGAGGCCACGGCCTCTCTTTATTACATTCACTCGATAGGCAGGAGACCAACACTCAACGCCACATGCAATAAGCTCCCTTGCTAATTGGGATTCTGTGCAGCGGTCTTGTTGTTTCAAGTCTGAACTAGCTGGGAAGTCCTCAAATCCTGGCAGGCCGATCCTTGCCCACATGGACTAGATGGGTTTTTTCCCTCAGACCATCAGCCTATCAGGATGTCAAATAGGCAGGTCGCGTACCGAAGTGGCCGAGGAGGCATCCATCCCATCTTCTTGAGCATCGGCACCAACCGATCGTTCCTGGCGCACATCAAACACCGGAACCTGGTAGTAGTGCTGCTTGATGGGAAGAGGGAGAGGGTGAAGATTTACATATCACAATCGAGATACCAAATGCACTGAACGATCTAGATAAGAATATGTCAAATATGTGGATGACGACTCTGTTGCCCTGCATGGTCTGTCATTCATCTCATTTTCGTTCTCGGCCCAGCGTATGAGGCCAACAAATAGCTCCCCTCTTTTAATATGCATTCGCAATTTTTCGTCATGCCCGCATATTTCTCAGGCAAGAGAGATCTTATGTAATTATTAAGGGTCAAGAAGGATGAGGGGCTGGGCTGTGAGCCCCAGTAAGCCCGTGTTTCAGATGCCGCCTTTCAAGATCAATTGCGCGGCCCATTTCGATCCTTGACTGGAAATCAAGAAAAACCACCAGCTGTGCTCTCGATTAGTCTCAAAAAGAGAGAGAAAATAAACAAATAAAATTTCGAGTCAAAGCAGTATCTATTTGGCGGTAACATATCCGGGACTCTGGGCTCGGAGAGGTCCAAATGGGGAGGCCGAATGCAATTGAGGCACAGAATTTGCCTCTGTATGCCAGAAGAAATTAGCTGACAATGATGCGAGCCAGGCAGGATCTTACGCACCCCAGATCGCTTTGGCATCCCGGTACCGATAAGCTACGAAGAAGGCAGTGAGGGAAGAAGAGGCGGGCAAACAATACTGCACAATATTTCGTTGGCACTTGTTTTCAGTTTCGGGATGCAATCGCTCGCTTAAACTATGTCCTCTGCTTGTAGTGTGCTATGATGGCAATTACCGAGCCTCTCTCGCCACAGCGAAAAAAGGAAATTCTCCCTAACAATTTAAGTATGGAGAGCCGAGGCTTCTTGTCGCTCATATATGCCTCTAAACATACGACGGTATCTCATTAGGAGCAGCATATTGCATGTACAAGACCGGCTGTGACTTGTTGATTACATATAACAAGGAAAGTAGAAGTCAATTGCAGTAATTTACTTTCGTACAGAATGCTTTCTTAGATCTTGTAGCTAGGGTCTTCATTCTAAGCACCCGGACGACAACGATGGGCAGCGTCGTTCCGTGTAGTACTAATTTCATGTCCTCGCACTATAAACTGTGGTATACCCTGATCTCAAATTGCTCGGGCTTGGCAATAGTCAAGGTCTTTCCCCCCAAAGGAAATGCTTACAAAGCATGTTGACGACATACTATGTGAGCAGAATTTCATCCGTTGGTTTCCTTGATGTTCGAAGCAAGCAGTCCTTAGCCTCAGAAGAGACACACCGAACCTGGGCGGATGTAGACATGATTAAGCTACTGTCGGCTCGGTGTTTCAAAGCGGAAACTCACTACTGATAATCAAGACTTGAATAGCAATAGCGAGCTGAAATTAACTATCAGGAGTGCATACGAGGCTAGGAATACTTAGTGTTCGCAAAAGTTGTAGGTTTGTTCTTCCCATTGACTCTCTGCGTCTCCTTGGAAAGCAGTTCTGATATGGATCAACTTCAACCGATGCTCTTTCGCTTCCTCAAGGCTCATTGGAAGTGCATCGTCGAACTCATCTGCGAGCATACTCATCAGCTCTACGGGCATGCCATGTGTGCCTCCCTCCGCAGCTGCCTTGAGACCGGAATTATCGGCCGAAGGAGCTTTGTCTAGAATCGTTTGGGCAATGGGTGCAGCGACCTTGTTAGCCTCTGCTGTTTTCAGGTTCATGAATGCTCGATCCATCCACCAATCCTGTTGCTGCGGGGGGACATTGGCTGTACTGATGATGCGAGTCAATGGGTCTACGAGCCACAAGGCGATGAATCGACGATGGCCCGGCTTTGTCTTGTCTTTAAGCTCAAAGGGGGAGACCCTATGGTGAAAGACGTTGGGGAAAGCGAGCAGTCTGCCTTCCTTTGTGTCCACGCTCCCGTAGTTCTGAAGGCATGGCGCGTCCTGGCCCACCCCGAGTCGAGTACCATAGACACGTTCCATCCATTTGTAGTTATCCTGACCAACGCGGAATTTACTGCTGATGTCGCGCGTTGTATGCATCCGAAACTGTAGATGACTCGGTGTGATATTTTCCGAGTCCAAGTAATAGAGCGCTGTGCCAACAATGTGCTCGTTCATTTGGCCCTCCACATGCCAGCCACCGACGGGAAACTCGGGTTTCTCAGGTGTTAACTCGATGGAAGCCATTTTTACAATGATCTGAAGCCCATCAAATCTTTCCCTGAGAGACGCGCCCTGACTGGGTCCATATTTCCAAGCTTCAAACTTGAGGGGCTGAGACTGAACCGGCTCCCGAATCATTTTCCATTTGACCTCCTTACGGGTTCCACAGTAGGGGTCTCTAGACTCAGAATCCCAGTCTTTATAATCATCCTCTTCGTCGAATTCCTCCTCAGCATCCCTTTCATCGCCTGATACCTCGGCTTCCGATGGTGCTCTCGAATGCCTTGGCGTTTCTACCTCATCGAGCTTCGGTACCCAGTTATCTTCATTGTCATCACTGGTGATTGCCGTCGTTAGCTGTTAATTGGTTCTCCTCGTCCTGGCCCTTCTCGACTTTGAACTTACTCAGGGTCATCCGGAAATGGGAATCGGGAAGACCTCCCACTGACGCCTTTCCAACCACGGGCGGCAACACAGGTATCCCAAGCGGGGATGGACTTTCCAAGGAGCTTCTCAATCGTGCGGTAAATCTCTCTGTGCTTGAGCGGGTGAAGATTGTTGATGTAGCTGGTAAACTTCACGCTCCCATCCGGCTGGAACTTGACATTGGCAGGAAGCCACTGATACTTGTTAGACCAGCACGAAGGGTCAACACGAAAGCCCCCGTACCCGCCAAACCCAATAGTAACCTTTCTAGGGCCTGTGGGCTTAGGAATGATATTGCCTTTCCCCGCCCATTTGTCGATAGCATCATCCACACCCACAACCTCGTCGGCAAACACTCGCGTAGTTCCGTACACGAGTGGGTAAAGCGAAGGATGAACCAGATCCTGCACCTTGTCGTCCGTGCGGGGATGCCAGTCTGGAGCAGACTTTTGCTCCGCCTGGAGCTTCGCAAACGCGGCCCGCAACTCGTCTCGAAGCGCTGCATCAATCAGCGTGTCAGATTTGCAGACTGCTGCAGACGCGTCCAAGGTTGGGACCAGCCCCGTTCTCGAAGTACTTGGCTTTGGCACGTAGTTCTTGGATACACTATCGAGATGTGAGCGAGCAAGAAACGAAGTAGGAGGGCTGGCGGTCTTCACTCACGTATTCAAGACAGTCTTTGTCCAAGATGTTCTTGAGCCTCTTGACTCGCTGGCCATTTGGGCCATCGTTGCCCAGAACGATTTCATCCCAAAAGGAGTTGTCCGGTATCGCGAGCGCTTCGTCAATCCACTTGGTGACAATCGCATCGTCAAAGACCTTGCGATGGAAGTCGGGCTTGTCGGATAGGCGATCCATAACGATCATCATGGCGACCTCCCGAACAAAGAGCATCTCCGATATGGAGCCAGGGTACTCGGGGTGGATGCCTAAAGGATAGAATTCCTTCTTACCCCGGGGTTCGGCCACATATCGCAGCTCCTTGCCCAGGCCTGGGTAAGAACTAGAGCTGGAGCCGATTATTTGCTCCATTGTTGATGAGAGTGGTGGCCGACGGTGAGGGACTGGCGACGATCTTGGAGGTCTATTCTGAGACGAGGAAAACGCAATTGTAGGTCACTCACTATAAAATTGGTTCCTTGATTGTGATTGAGTGAGTCGTGTATCAATTGCCATCGATCTGACGCGCTTATGGGTTGGTCTCTAAGTCTCTCTTTCAGGCCCGGGCAAAGACGCGTCTTTAATAGTGTTGGTTGACTCTACTCAATCTGACCTGCCCGTATTGTATCTGGAAACAAGGCCTTTGACAGCTCTGCCCAGCATTGCTTTAGGCTGCCAATCCGCAGTGGAGAAGAGTCCTCCCATTCACGCGGTCATCACCGTACACCCTGGCTCTTTCACGGTTCCGTTTATTTTCTCGGCAGTAACAAGTGCTCATAATCTCGACCTTGTGCGTTCGGATGCCTAATGTCTCTTCTTGCTTAGCGGAGACTGGAGTGTCCAAATGTAGGCGATGACGAGAGTTTAGTTGCTGGGGTTAGTAGGATCATTGTTCGCATCATCACGGTTATAAGCCAAACAACGTCTGCGTGGGGGTCGAAATATTAGTAATTTAGTTTGATTAGTGTCTAAAACTGTTGAAAAAAAAGAGAATTATGGTTTCTATGCTGTGGATGTGGCTTCAATAATCAAACGTCACTCTTTTAGCCCCTTTTCATCTGATCTCTATACGCCAATGCAAAGCTGTTCCTTTATGCCTTCCTCTTGTGTGCGTATTTGTATCTGGTTAAATCTCCCAGAGGTACGCGGAAGGGAAGAGCATCCTCGCACAGGTAGTGCAACACGGTGTAGTAACATAAAATGGATGCCGCGAAAGCAAATGCACCCGAAGCTTTCATGAAATGAACGCCTAATTCTATCTTGCCCTCAGCGGAGGCAAAGTAAGAAGCGGCGTCGAATATGAGGCAGAGCTCCACGAAGGAAAATACTCCAACATAAGTGATGTTCCTAGGTGCCTTGTCAATATATGCGAGGAGGCAAGGGGGCAAGATGCTTTTGGAGTTCGAGAACATACATTCTTGTTGTGCAGAGGAGGAAGAAGAAGTTAAAGCAAGCCCATACTAAGACGTAGGCTCCGAGGGCGTTGTTAAAAGAGGGGGTAGAAGTTCCTCCATAGAAGTCCGCGATCCCAGTAGAGGGGATGGTGACATATCCGTAACCAGCGTAGAAGAAGCCTATAGGAGTCATGGCATTAATGATTTCCGCTCCGACATTCTTGCCAAAATCCACGAGCATTCGTACCAAAAGCCATAAGAACAGTATAGGAAAAAGTGTTCCCCTTGAGCATCTCCCATTGAGCGGAGATGATCAATCCAGCGCCAGCAGCGAAGCACAAGTCGGCAACGAAGACGGGTGCTTGAAGCGTAACGTCTCGGAAATTTAGCATGCCGAATGAGATGGTGAGTAGTGTCGTGGCAACAGCACCCATGACGAATGGAGACTTGAAAGGACGGAGTATATTAGTTCGAGTATTGGGAAACACGAGATACCGTGGGAATTTCGTACCGAATCGGCCAGATTATCTTGCCATCGAGGAGACTTATCAATGATGGCGGTCTCAAATACTTGAGCTTCCTCATCGGAATCGCTCCTGAGTTTGGACATCGTGTACTGTAGTAACGTTGAGGGGTCGGCTGTTGTAGATCGGGGGTTAATTGGATGTCAATAGCTCAGAGGGAGTCTAATGTAAGCCAAGAGTAAGAGTTTACAGTGCGGAATGGTCCCTCCTTTTATGGACAGACATGAAATTTTCTTCGAAGCATCTACCAGCATGGCTGAGGAGTCGCTCGATCCACACGGAACCCGAATTGTATCATCCTGTCTCGCTTTCGATCCCGAGGGGACAAATGGATTATTTGACACATAAATTGAGGTTAATGTAGGAAACCTTCCCTTCTCGTATTAGCCAAGTATGGCGAATGGGATTGGGGAAGCCGGCGAGCATGCATTTCTGCCGGTGTTGGAGTTAGAGAGTAGCTTCTAGTTGCCGGATTGCCGATAACCTAAGCATATTATTAGCTGGCGCAACCCGGGCCGGGATGAATAAATCAGTTGCGGTTAGGCCATGTGGAATTCTTGTAGCTCTATCGCTGTGAAATGCCCGATTTCGACTAGCAGAATATCGAAGCTTATGGTCTAAAAGCCTTGAATCTCATTTCCTCTTAAAAAGGCTCAGCTTGGCTAGTTTGATGATTGTAAAAGTTAAACTCATCTGCTATTTGGAGTACCAAGTGTCCTTCATCTTCTCTCCACTGTCATGCTTCACCGCCAAGGACATTCTCGTGCTCCCGTGCTTGGCTTTGCTTGGTTGCTCCCCGCTTTCCTCCACATCAAGAAGTGTGGAGAGACATTAGAGAATTGATTGGTCTGGGGCGATCATTTACAAAATGAGCAGCCATGGCCCGTTTCCAGGCAATAGAAAGAGAGCTTTTCCTTACCCGAAAATTCCGACTTCACCCATGCTAGGCATTATAGTCTCGGCTCTTTTGGACTAATCATTGATGAGTGCTTAAAGTCGGCTATTAATAGGAATATTTACGTTTAGTAAATCGATCTGCATCTCTGGGTAGCATTCAGTTCCCTATTATCCAAACTTTAACTTCTTGATGATACCGTTCTCGATACCTGGCCTCAATAGCCAGCATCTAAAAGACTCATTTGAAGCTTGACTTAGCATCATCCCAAGTCTTAGGAGAAAGAGAACCGTCTACGGTATTGAGTACATATTCATTGGACATTACGAACGACTGCCTCAATCACAAACGAGGAGGTCAAGCAATGGTATCAACGGAGGACTATATCTTACGCACCTAGAACGCTTGATGTTAATAAGACAAAGCCCTTTACACCGACCAGAAATTCTCAGTAGCACTATAGATACTGACACCGACCGATAGCAAGGTTGATACTAGGCAATGTGCCGCTTGCTTAACCAAAAATGTTTCTTGTTCCTAGAGTTGCCCTGACTAGGGGCAATAAGAACATTGGGGTTTCTTCAGATGCTGGTGGGGTGTTTTCTTGTCTCGATAACAACTCCCTTTTCAATGTTAACATCATCCTATAGAACCACGTCAGAAGCCTTATAATGCTGGTTTAGGTTTCGTGAAAGGCTGCTAAGAGGCGTAAGCTGTACCTTTAGATGGAGAGACAGTGGTATGAAGGTGTGAAAAGGGCAACCTTCGAGGCTGAGGCCAAAGATGTTTAGTGGCTGCTCGAGGCCTCTAACGCTTAATGCTTCATGAGTTTCCAAGATAACTCAGTATGAAGTTGTTAGCATAAAAACGAGGGTCGATGAGTTCGAAAAGACTCAAAAACCGAAAGGACAAGAAAGAAAAACTCGCGAGCAGCATCATTAGAAGTATCTACATTACTAACATGTACGGAATCGTGGCTGATAGCTAGATACCCAGTTAAACTTGGTAGATTCTGGAAGGTATCGTGACTCGTCCACTAAATATATGAAGGAAGTGAAAATGTATCACTTATTCGTAATAGCCATAGTGTCAGTTAAGATGAGAGGGGACATTGTGGTAGGTACCACCAGCCTGACGCAGTATGCCTTTGGTATACAGCCTGCTATCGTATCATGATTTATATGGCAGGATTGAGAGAACAAAATTGAAATTCATAGTTCATCTGTTCTTTTGTGAGATAGCTATTATACCCATACTGTTCTTCAGATTTAGATGAGTAATTGCAAGCTCTCGTGCTTTTACTGTTGAGATGACATTAGTCCGAGCCTCCAACAGTGGGTGAGGATACACAGAACCTTTTTTTTTTTTCATACAGAGCCGTTCTAGATCTAGCTAGATTATCTAATGATGCTGTATGTTGAGCAATCAATTCATAAAATTCAGATAAGTTCTTTGTGATTTTCAATTTCTAGCTGTTGCAAAGGTGCCCATAGCCCCCTTTTTGGAGACAGCCTGTTCATTATCACGCTATGTACCTCTATTAGGTAGATTGACTCGGCAAATTTATGCCTGCCTGTGCGGAGACCTAACTCTCATGTTATTTATCATTGGGCTAGGATATTAAAGCTTTTAGTAGCATGAACTTGCCATCCGTATATCGGCCCTTTAATTATTATTAAAAGTATAATATAATAATATTAATATTATTATCTCTATATCTTATTAAGTTAAATATAGTTTGTTTGCTATTTAGTTAGTTATTATATTTCTAATTATAATATTATTTAATTTAATTATTCTAGTTATATAGTACTTAGTATTTATAGTTCTTTTTATTATATTACAACTTGATCTTAATTTTTTTATAAGCTTGATATTTAGATTTATAATACAATTTTAGTAATAATTTTTTAAATATATATTTAATAGAATATTCTTTCAAATGTTTCCTAAGGATCATATGTTATTTAGTTCTATTGCTATAAAGTAGATTGACTAGCAGTCGCTTGATCAATAGTAGCTTTACCAGTCCAGGCTATTGCATACAAAGCTTATGAGATTGAATCAAGCTCCTAACATCCTAATGAGTCTAATCCTTATATATCTCCTCAATTGCCTCACCAAGGCCGGCTTCATTTGGAACACCGCCCATTTACGATTGGTGGGCGGCCACGATCCCTCTCTAGTCCTTAATTATGGCACTAGAGCTCATTCCATGCCTCGAGTTCTCTGCAGCGGAGAACCGGGGCTACCCATCGTAAGTCGTACGAGGCGTCAATATCAATATTAAGGACGTAACTCAGTACGACTGGACGTTTGGTTTGCTGAGGTGCCTTGTTTCCTTCCTGAACATTATCTACATACTTATGCACTAATAGAGTTGGCCTGCGATGTAACATTTGAAAGCCGACAGCATCCTTAACATCCGACAGAAGCCAGAATCGCGGTAAGTCGTGACAACAACTGAGTTCCCGGGGTCCCATTCCGGTAGCCAACTCCGTCACTGGCCGGGAATGTGGGAATAGGCTCAACGCCAAAGGCGGCGAGAGCGCGATTGACTGTCTCTAGCCAGCGCTCTTGCCAGAGCGGATCCTCCCTGCGCTCGATCATCCTCCAGTACGATCGATCAAGATACTCCTTCCACTGGGGGGCCTTGCGGGGGCAGTACAGGAAGAACAGCAAGAGCTTCTCGGCAGCTTGCACCTCATGTTCGACGTTGACGCCGTATGTGTCGGACTGGTAGCAAGTGAACATGTGGTTGTCGAGCGACTTGCCTGTCGGTCTAGGAAGCGAGCCGATGTGGGCTAACGGACCAGAAACCACGCAGTGGCCTGGCCTGCCATCGCGAGTGTAGAGGGTGCCCCAAAGAATGCCAGTGTCAGGCTTGGGTGCGTACATGTCCTTGAGCAGCAAGCTGTACGCCGACTTGCCAGCTTCGGACTTGTATGCTCGCCATTTGAACTGCCATCGAGTCCGGCGGAGCAGCTCTTGGATATCGTCCAGTGTCAGCTCAGTGTCTGGCAGGTCCCCCCCAATCGTGTCTCGCCAAAAATGGTGTACGTCGCGAAAGGCGAGGAGCTTCGCGATGGTGACCGAGACGCAGCTGTTCTGCAACTGGCTGGGGTTGAGGTTGGAGAACCCAAATGCGTCAAGACTTTGGCCAAAGGTCGAAACATCACCCTCCAACCCTGAGTCAACTTGAGCAACTGTGGGGGCGTCAATCATTCTGTGTGACCAAGACTCCCCAGTCTACAGTACAACGGTGCAGCGGCTGGGGTACGCACAACTTGAGGACATGTCAGCCATTTCTCGGCATCGATTATTCACCGGTCGAGGGACAGTAGCCTAGGGCTAAGGGTAGCGAGACGAGAATATGCAAGGACAGGTGAAGGGCAGGCAGGGGCTTGTGGTCAGTTTCGTCCGCCTGGTTCGCTGAGGCAACTGAAAAGGCAAAACCGTGTGCGACACATCCAGAAGCTGGCATTGGTCTTATAGCAAGGCGAACATGGCTTGCCCCACTTGAGTCCGGGGTATAGGGGGCTACCTTAGCGTCTCGCTCGACCTAGTACGCGACCAAGTACATGTAGTACGCGATGGAGTGCATATAGTGAGCGATCAAGTGAATGTAGCACACGGCCAGATACATGTAGTAAGTGATCAAGTGCGTATGCCTTATAGTGAGCGATCAGTAAGTACGTGTAGTACGTGGTTAAATAAATATAGTGAGCGACCAAGTGTACGTAGTGTGAGGCCCAGTACAGGTAATGCGCGGCCCAGTACATGTAATGCGCCGCCGCGCACTATCATTTATCATTTTACTCGGCGCCGCCAGGCTCGCTCGCTGACCAAGGCATCCTGGCTGCTCGCATGTTCCCCAAGCTACTTGTATCATTGTGTTTGCCCCTCAGCTCTCATCGTTGAGTTCCTTGGTTATTTTTCTTAGCCTATTTTGCTGGCGGTGGCAAGAAGCCCAAACAAGATCAGATTCGCCATGGTACACATAACAACCGACACAGGTGGCTGCAAACTTGAACCTGATGACGAGGACAGAGTCCAGGCAATTGCCGCGATTGATTCGGGAACGCAGACTATCCAACAAAACAACAATGAGTTTGAACTGCAGTTTGCGGGACGCTTGTCTCTCCGATCCAGAGACTACAGCCACTCGACAGAGTTCCAGCAGGACTGGCGCACTGTTGCTGACCCTAGCTGGGAGCATCTCACCTTTGGCACCAACAATACCGCCCAACAAGCAAACAATAATATAGGCGATGACCCCGATGCCGTAAAGACCTTCGCGTGCCCCTTTCTGAAGCATGATCCAACCAAGTACAAGAGCTGGAAATGCTGCAACACGTGGAATGGATGGCCAACGGTCTCCCGCGTCAAGTGAGAGTCCCCAAATGCCAAATACCGGCTAGTCTTACCTGGTGCCTACATCTGACACTTATTTGCTCCAACTTCCAGAGAGCACCTGTACCGGAGGCATTTACTGCCGAAGAACATCTGCCCAAGGTGCAGAGAGCACTACCAATCCGACGATGAGCTAGTCGTTCATCTAAGAGACGACCCTCGATGCGAGAAGCGAGCCATGGAACCCCACGATGGGATCGATATAGCGACGGAGAAGAGATTGAGGGGGAGAGTGAGAGAACCGAATCTATCTGATGAAGTCAAATGGACCAAAATTTATAAGCTCCTCTTCCCCGAGGATACTTCAACTCCATCTCCATGTATGTACCAGCTGCTCTCCCTCCAGGTCGAGAACATACAAATCATGTCTTATACAATTGCAGTCCACGAGAGATCCTTAGCCGAATATAATGCCAGATTCAAGGCTGAGTTGAACGAATATCTACGTCACGACTTCTCTCGCGTCTCACGGTCGAGCTTTATGGAGATGTTTACAAGTAGCTGCAACGAGAACAACGGAGTCCCCGACCCCGAGAAAATGTTTAAGTGGATGCAAGATTTCGCTCAAGCAGGTGTCAATAGTTTCACAGCCACAAGTTCGACATCAGGCGATCAAGAGAGTACAACATCACCGGGTCTACCAAGCCATGCGTCGTCCTTGCAGATCACAGGCACAACCACCGCTGATAGTGTGCTTGGCTATTCAAGCCAGACATCCTTTCATCATAACCAGCAAGTCGCAGGCATACCTTCGAACTCCAACATCGACCCTCAATATCTATCTTCGATCTGGGAAAATAGTCCCTCGATCGGTGTTGACACCACACAGTTCAACGTTGGCGGCTTCTTCTCAGCCCACCCACCTGGCGGAATGGAATAGATCATGATTTAGCATTGAATAGAACGCCATTCGTCTCATTTACGAACAAAAAGAGATCAACCATTAATTGGATTCTTGACCATTATGTGCTTTTACAATTGTTAGTCACCACGTGAGCGACAAGAAACTGCAGCATGCATTGTCTTACGGGCCATGCCGGGCTCCGTGGACTTGGGTTCCAGCCGAATTCCCCCATCTTAGTCGGAGAGCTGTGGCTTGGGATATCGTGGGGCCAGGTAGCCTTCGCCTGGCCATCTGGTGTCAGGTCGTGATATTGAAGTATTTTTGGTTTTGTTGTCGATATTGATGGCAATGTCGGCTACCACGGTCGGATATTTCGAGCACAAGGAATGGGCTAGCTCTAGAAATAGATTTAGGTACATTCGAAATCTACGCACCGACCTTAGAACTGGTTGAAAATGAATGCAAGGTAATAACCTGGAGGATCCTATATTTTCTATGGGGCAAAGGTACTGGAGCTTGCAGCGTAGCGAGGCAAGGAAGAATGTGTCCAATCCAGGTCAGAGGAGGGATATCGCGAGGCACGAGGGCTTGGGGCAGCGTGTGTGAGTTAGCTAGCGGTTACCCGTAGAACCACGGACATTTTGTTTCACATCACAGTGCAAACTGATATTTCAGACAAAAGCCGGGTTACCGCCCGTTTTCGGTACCTAGTCGCGGCATCACGTATGTCGAAATTTACAGGTACAGGGGCGAGCGGCGCGAGCGTGACGGGAGGAGGAGCCCTGACTACATTTATCCCTACGACGATTCCTGCATCAGCGATCGTTCCGATATTCGTCCGAGAAGTCGATCGTGCATGTAACAAGGCATTTAGGAACCGATTCTCGCTTCGTCAATTATCCCGAGTGGCGTGACTATTCCTTTAGAGGATCCAGACGCCCCTCACCATCTATCGCAAGGCATTGATGTCTCTCGAGGCAATGAGGCGACCATTCCTCTGGGTCAACAACGGGACACCCTTGGATGAGGTTGTCGGCCCCGCAGTCGATCGGCGTACAGGGAAAATCGACTCGGGAACTGACTGCCTCGATCGATCAGTCAGTAGCGAGTCTAGGCAAGAATGAGACTGAGCCACTAGTATCTCTGCACTCTCATGAAGATGCCCGTTGGTGAAGCTTCGTCGAGGTACTCCAAGAAATTCCTGGGCGTCGTCTCTTGAACATCCGTAGCCCAATCATCGTCAACCTAAAAGGCACAGTTCATCTCCGTACCTAACCTGCGGAAGGTGGAGGGCAGAGAGCGAGTTTCTAGACCGCCCCAGTCAGGCCTTGCTATCGGCAGGAAAATTGGCGTAGGTGCAATAGGGGAGAGAGATCTAGTAATCAATAATATCTAGCATCTACAAGATGAAGAGACCCTTGCCGAGACACGGAAACATTTTGCAGCATGCATCACGATCTGTTTGACCGTCGCCGTAAGACTAATAGGAAATATCTTTTAGTAAGGAAATATATCCAGTAGTGCATTTTAAATAAAGACCGACTCGACAGGACAAAAACTGACAACCTGTTCGTATTCCCCTTAACGCAATACTAGCGTCTCATCCCTGTACAACGCTCGAAGCCCAGTCTTGCATAGGCTTCCCAGCCCCCCAATCGGTTTTCCTTCGTTAATTTTCCGAGAAAATAAGCAACTCGAAGCCTGAATGACTTTGTACACAGGTGTTTGTCTCCAAAATGAAGGAAGCAGTATTGATCCAATGGGATGTGAGCACTAAACCGTTAGAGCTACTTGAAGAACTAATCGAAAGGATCGCTGTAGTGCCGGGGAGGACAAAAAAATAATGGTCATCTTTCTATCCTTCGCCTTAGGGACTACAGCTACGCATCAATGAAAATTCCTGGAATTGAGAGCCAATCTGAAGAGGTGGAAAAGATCTCGATTCGCGCGCAAGATAAAGACCAGTTGTACTTAGATGACTAGACTTCATCACCCCAACTGGTCCTCTTACCGCTGCATCATGAATTTACACGAGGATGAGGCGATCATGGATTGCATATTGTTTGTCCGTGCGCTAACGTCAAGGGGACTAATCCAAATTTTGATCCCAGAAATACCTGGATCCGCCGATCTATCTGAATCCAGGAGAGAAAGCGAACCATGTGATTACCATAAGCGGTCACATGGCTATCAACTGCGAGTAGCTTAGAAATTATAGAAGTCGTGGAACTTATGATTATGAAAAAAGTAAATTCAGTTTATATGTATTCATTAATTAAGTACCTATATAATAATATGTCTCATGAAGATTAATAGTCGTCACGTAAATATAAATATCTATTGATGTTGAGGCTTGTGGTTTTCGCTAGAACCGCGACTACTGATAGAGCCCTCTCCACCCCTCGCAATGACAGTCGTAGTCTGGTTGTGAACCTTGCGAGTCTCGACGCGGACCGAGTAAGGCGCGCCCTGGTCAATCAGGGTATCGGTATCCTTGAAGGGGCCCTTTGCCGACTTGTCATCGCCCAGAGGCGCATCCATCGTGTTCATCTCAATGGTGGTGGTGACCTTGGGCCATTCTGGCTCGGGCTCGGGTTCTCTCCTGGTCGCGTTCTTATCGGCACCGGTGCGAGGGCCGTGTGAGCGGGAGTGAGTGTGCGAGTAGTCGGAGGTGCCGCCAGGCTCTGAGCTGCGAGCCAGCTTGGCGATAAGACTGGCCATGGACATTTCGATGTTGAGCTTGACGATGTAGGCGAGAGGGTGGAATTGCATGTACCTGGTAGGTTAATGTTAGTATTGTTTCCTTTATCATTCTGCCTGAATCGACCACGCTTGAGGAGGTTATGAGATTATGAAGGACATACACGAAGGTGTTGGGCAGACTCATCATGGCAATAATAAGAACATCCATGCCCAGAGAGAAACCAATGATGAAAATGTTGAACCGGACGAGACCGTTATACTTGTGCAGACCGAGTTCGATAAGATTCTGTCGGACGATGCGGATGAAGAGCAAGTTGAGACCACCATCGACTAGGAGATAAATGGCCTTCTCACATCGATCCCAGATTTCGTTGATGTGAACCCACGTGGGCGAGATTTGCAGACGGGCGGGAATCCAGATACAGTACACTGAGATGTTGATGAGACCGATGACTAGGACGGTGCCGTACTTGATTCGGAAAAGGAACTTTCGGTCGGTTAAAAGAATGGCTGAACGATTGATGATAATTTGCAGAAGGAATTGGACCTATTCTCATGTGTCAATATCATGCAAGACGAGGAAAAAGAAAACAATGACAACATACCTGCATAACCCAAAGGGTGACTGATATTGAGAGATATCAAATTAGCAAGCCGTCGCCTCTGTGAACGGCATCCATCCTGTACTTACGGATACAAAAGTAAAATTCAAAGCTAGAATGTCTCGAATCAGCACGACGAATATCCACGATTGATAGAGTGAGGGACCTACCTGGGCCTGATGATTCCAAACAAATGGAGATATGTCAAGATACCGAAGCCAAGACTGGCAGTAATTTCGCCCCAAATCATCCAAATATACGCGTTGTGCACCATAGTCCATCCCAGGCGCCGGTAGGCACTCATCGTCTGTTGGATTGCCGTCCATGTTGTGATCCAGCCCATACCGAGAGTGAAACCCCAGGCGAGAGAGGCAAGCACCAGATCGGTGGTGGTCACCTCCTGGAGGTGGAACCACTCGGGGATCAAGGTACCCCGGGTACTCATCGTTGCGAGGCTGCTGCAGAAAAAAGAAAGTAAAGAAAGACTTGGGTGATATTTATTAAGTATAATACAAGATGTACAAAAATCAGATGACAGCTGCACAAGAAAAAAGCAATGTGAAGGGGGGGAATCGGACGATGGGAGGTGGTCTCCGGTCTTTAAAGGGAAGCGGGACACAGGCCAATGGTTTGCCAGCGCACAGGCGGCCACGAGAGATCCGGGACATGTAAATTATCTTGTACATCTCCATTTCTCCATCCTTGGTCTGGTTAGGCTGGCAAAAACCTGCCTGCTTGCTTGCTGCTGGGCCGCGTGCCTGGCTAGAGGGCCAAGAGGGCCAACGGTGAAGGGACAAGGGCCTATGGAGAGAGGGAGGCGTGTGGCTTCAACTAGCTAAGAACTTGATAAGGCTCCATGAGCTGAGTGGATCTCGTATGCACCCCAACGAGCAGGCTCGAAGCCCGGATTTTCTGATGAGATTTGTTTTATGGGCCATCCTGGGTATGGGCGGGTCGAGGCTAGACTAAAGGGTACCAATGCCACTTCTTTCTACCAGGGGAAGGGATGAGGGGGGCAAAAAGATGGATTTGAAAGGACTTAACTTGGTTCAATATTGCCCACTTCAGTTCAGATCAAAGCTGGAGGCGGTCGATAGATCCCCCCTTGATTCCTCAGCACCTTGATCCCCCGCAATATTGCACTGCCTGAATCTCGCCATTCCAGGAAATTTCTCCCCGCCTTCTCCAACGCGTGTCTGCAGGACAACTACATGGGACACCAGGGTACGTCCCCTCAGCTGGTCGGCGTCTCTGTGCCTTAGACCCGGGCGGCCCGGACAAAAGGCAGCTAGGAGCACGAATCATTAGGTCTGCCCTAACAGAGCCCCCTGGCTCAGTCTGATGCGTGTTTACCACTGGCTAGCAACGCGTAGCCCGTTGATTAGCGCTGCCTGCCAGCCGGGGCTTGTCCTAGTGGGAGTTGGCTGGCTTTCTCTGGTTGGCAGCGAGAGTCGGAGAGGCGCGTCTGGTACACCAGGCCCAACGCACGATAGTGGTGTCCTCTTTTTCAGCTGGCATCCACTCGCAGGGGCTACAACACGAAGCCTTTTCTAGAATTTCAACTGCTGGTGTCGTGCATAACGGGCATGCGTGCGAAATGAGATGCTCTGATCTGGGGCCTGGAGAAAAAGATCCCTTTCTGCAGCATGGAGACTTGGCACAAACCTGCCATATTATTGATTCGGTGGCGTAGGCAGTAGGAATGACAAGGCCTAATCCGTGAAACGAGATCTGAAGCTTACTTGCGGGCTAACAGTGCCTAGAGTGACATATCTAAGCTACACCCTGATCAACAAGCCTGCGGGCCAAACAGTCATCACGTTGCGTCTAGTCGTCAACGCAGCCTAGTGGCAAGGATCCTGACTCTGTTGGCGGTGTGCTGCATTGATGGGCTTCCGCAGCTACTGCAGTCTGCACGAGTCGCATTTTGTGAGACGCTGCGGAAAAGGGGCGGGACACCGGTGCGGAGCCAGCACGTTTTTTGTTCGCGTGGAAGACTGTTGAGTCCGGTTGATTCACGGCCCAAATACGTAGTGATAATCTTGCAAATCATCTTTACAGCGGGCTCTTGGGCCAGATGCTCCGAAGTCTACTGGGCTGACGAAAAGATTCGTCGTTAGCGTCGGGCTGTGACCAGACGGACGGGCCAAGCAGAGGCGAGAAGCGACTCTTTAGCCTCCTGGGCGACGGATTATTTGCAGAATGGACCAGCGGGTTACCAGGTAATAGCGTTGGAGAGCACTTGGCAGGGCGCGGAGCTTCTTGGCCCCGACTCAGTAGCCACAGGTGGAATTGCAGATGCGGTACCGCAGCCCTTGGTATCTCGCTAAGAGCTAAGCGGCTTACTCTGGCGAAGGATCTGCAATGAGCACACCCAGGATATCGGGGCCTTGACCCTGCGGCTCCATATGGGCCAACATCGAAAATCTTCGACATGGATGGTGGTGTTTCCTGAAGATCCACCACTCATCTCTCACCCTAGAAGCAGGAACCCACGCGAGGGACCCGAGACACATCTGTAGGTGAATCTGCAGGCGAGTATGCACCCCAAGGTACGCTTGCTTGGCTCCCCAGTAGTAATAAATGCCGCGTGAATAGCTATGCAAGAGTGCAGAGGGCAATCCTGGTCCCTATGCATCAAAAGCGTTTTCAATGCATCTCTGGCCTCACCAGAAGGCAAACAATGCTATGTAAGCATTTGCTGGGAGATGAGGGACACAAAAAGACCTATCCTGCCAGACTGTCTCTCCACATAAAAGCACCAGGGTGTTTATCGCCAGCCGCCCTCTGACGGTGACGGACAAACGGGACATTCTACCATCTGGAGGAGGCTCTCTTTCTTTCTTTGCCTCGATGTTGTAAACGAAATTGACACAAGACGATCGCACTTTAACTGCCACGAGCTACAATGTATGCGAGTGAATGATTGCCTCGGGCCGGGCCCGTTTTCTGCGTCGACTAAAGATGGTCGGCTTGAGGGCCTGCTGTAGGACTGACTGGAGAATTGTGTGTTTTAGTTTCGCCGATCCACGTGTTTTCCCCCTCTTTCAAGGTCCAGGGCTATTTGCACCTGCATGAGCAGGGATGTGCCACGGAGGGAGGCGTAGACCAAATAGTGCCACAAACCAGCGGCCTCACGGTGTGTGAGACTCCGGTCAGGCCATTCCTGACTCGAGCACAATCGCGCAGGCTGCTCCGGACTGGCTTCGAGGCCCTCGGTCAGCACCGTTGGGACTAGAGGTGGCAGCCAGGTGAATGGCGACCGAATCCTTCGACACACCATAAGCCGAGACACTGCCATCACCTTGCCTTTGATATTGACGCTAATCACCAGTTAGTCGTCCCTTCTTTTCTCGACCATCTATCTGTCTACATCCCTAGATGCCGATCTGACAGTGAAGCCGGAGCTCTTCATGTGGGCATTACCCGCAACTCGTGGCTGAGTGGCGTCTGAACGTCTGCATAATCGTGAAGACTAGCATCTTAGCACCGCGGAAGAAGCATTTTTACTTTGCGTTATTGATCTCAGCACAGATAGGAACAAGCCATAGCTTTGGAAAGAGGCCTCGAGGCGCGAACGAGGCAATCCCTGGCAGCCGATTGGCGCGGACCTGGTCCGACTGAGACGCTATTCTGACTACGTATAAGCTATCTCTTGGTTTTCGTTAATGACAAGCCTGACGCCCGCTCTGCTTCCATTTTTATGGCAGGTGTCGTGCTATTGTTCTCCTCTTAGGGTGAACGCGAGTCACACTCCCCGTTAAAGGGGATACTCACATCACCTATTGGGAAACTCCTGTTACACGGCTTCATCCGCGGTTTGGCGAACCCAGTCATTTGGACCCCGCATTCGAGGCCAAACTTACTTGTGATGCCAGTAATTTCATGGGCGTGTTTCATTGCCAGCAGTCCATATTTGCCACTCGATCCCCATCTCCCACGCTCTTATCAAACTCTGTCCACCGGTCTGGTGTCTTAACTTGTTTCGTCCGCAAATCGACAGGAAGGGATTTATGTCCAAAAGAGAGAGAGAGAGAGAGAAACACTTGTAGATCCAAATAATCCTTTCGTTCGAGAAAAATCTTATCAGCCAGTGCTCGAGATCACCGTGGGTCAATATGACGTGGAACCTTCGATAGTTCTGTAGATCAGACACTTGGTTCGACACTGTTGCTCGTATCTTGACTGGCGCCTTGAAGCTCAAAAAGCACGTGTTTCGATGTACTCTCTTGGGCTCTCTCTGATTTCAGGGGTTGGCCGATCTTCTCAGCAAGATCTAGACGATGGAGTTGGGTCATCTCCTTTAGACCGAGCAGATGGAGAGAGTACAGTGTCTCAAACCCGGTTGAGTTCACCGCATACGAGGCTAGGTAGGCCGTGTATAATATTGTATTTGGAAGTCGCTCCTTGAATTTTGTTTGCTGGCAATTCGTCCTTGGTAGCAACTCAACTAAGAAGATGAGTCGTAGCCACTCTTCCCTGCGAGTGAGCCAGGTCCTGATTAAGACTTCAAGTTACGATCTAGGAAGCCATCATACAAATATGAATCCGCCTTGCTTCGAGCAGAGCAATGAGAAGGATCTCTGACCTTGCCTGTTATCCTGATGTCCATCACCGTGATGTACATGTAGGCTCGACTGATGTCTACCCTATACCACCTAACGATAAGATCGTCCATCTTTGCTACTGCTCTATTCACCCATTTTATGCTCCTTGTATCTTGAGGGTTGCCTGATAATCTCAATTCAACTTGAGAATGAGACAAGGCGAGACATTGTTCTTCCTCTCATAGCTACGGCTCAGGTGGTCCAAATCGTGTTGCAGAGGAATTCTCGTAAACTCATCGCCAATGTCAGAGACCAAATGCTAGATGCCTAAAAATGAATCACTCTGATTCATTTGTTAAGGGATCAACATGTCTGGTATATCCATCATAATGTGACTCGATCATGCCGATGAATATTGAAATGGCCTTTGAGTCAGTGGACTGGTGCTTCAACTAACAATGGCTGGGCACAGCCCCAGCCGCACTTGATGACTCAATTGCATTCACGGATTGGGATTGCTGACATCTCCTCATAGCCACATCAAGCTCCCAAGGCACGGGAGAACAGCAAGACATATGAAGAAGCTATTTAGTCTTTGCCTCATCGTCATCTCCAGCCACTGCAATCACCGCCGCCTGATCCACTAACCACCATGACCGACAAGCAGACTCTCACCCCGCAGCAGTCGCGCACTGTCGGGGCTCTGCTGGGCCTCCACGCAGGGGACTCTCTGGGCGCGACTCTCGAGTTCCAGCCGCATGCCAAAATCGCCGAGAGGTATCCCCATGGGCTGCGCGATATCATCGGAGGCGGCCCCTTCTCGTGGCCCGCCGGACATGCTACCGACGACACAGACATGACCCGCGCCGTCCTGCTCGCCTACCGCGACGCCGCCCTCAAACGCTCATCTCCTAGCAAGTCCACCCCCGTCTCCGTCTCAGACCTCGCCCGCCGCTCTGCCGAGTACTTTGTCGACTGGTACGAGGGCAACTGGCCCGGCCGCACGCACGGCGACCTCCCCAAGGACATCGGTGGTGCCACCGAGAGAGGCATCACCAACTTCCGCAGCAACCCCGATGCCCCCTCAGGCGCCGGCCAGGGATCTGCCGGCAACGGGTCTCTGATGCGATGTATTCCCACTGCCCTCTTCCAGCCGGATCTGAGCCGCCTGGTGGCCGAGAGCCGGGCCATCAGCGCCGTCACCCACGACGACACCAACTGCGTCATCGCCTGCGCGGCCTACAATGCCTGTGCCGCGGCCCTCGTTGCTGGGGCCTCGCCGTCCTATGCCGTGCGAGCGGCCGAGGCTGCCGCGATCCAGCTCGAGGGGCGTGGCAAGCATGGCAAGCCGGAGCCAGTCACGGCCGCCATCCGCGTTGGTAAGCGGTTCGATATCGCGAGGGCTGCTGCCCAAGGCCCGCCCCTGGATCTCCTCCCGGGAGGTGCCTCGGGCTACGTGCTGGAGACCTTGATCATTGCCATCGCTGCGGTTCTGGATCAGCGTAGTCTGGAGGATATCCTGGTAGATGTCGTCCGCATTGGCAAGGATACGGACACGAACGCTGCCGTCGCTGGTGGGCTGTTGGGAGCGAGAGATGGCGAGAGCGCTATTCCCCGGAGATGGAAGCACCAACTTCAGTTTGGGCTCGAGTTCCGGGACACTGCTCTGGAGATATTAGAGGTTCTCAAGAACAGGACATGAGTTTGCTACGAAGCTGCGTGTTGCGGGCTGGTTTCTTTGTTGATCATTCCCATCATATTTTAATGAGCTGAATAGTACACGACCCATACGCAGTTCTTCGTCTCCAGTCATGATAGTGCCAGACCGGAGTGTTCAAACTGGGAGAAGAGGCACTTGACTGATTGCTCATTCTGCGGCGTGATAAAAATAGAACACCATCCAAAGCGGCGCGAATTAAAAGCTGGGCTTGACGCACGTTTTTGGCAGGGCCCGTCTCTAGGTGGCTGTGTATCATGAGATATCCATATAATATGTGGTTCATTATGTAGCTTCTGATAGGAATATTATATCGCGATTTGTTTCTTTCAACTCTCTTGGCCCCGAACACTCGCTCAGGTCACGATGCCGCGCGCAGCTTACAAGTTGAAACCATCGCTCGCAATCAAATTGGAAGGGAACCGGTTGGCATACTATCCGGGAGATGTAATCATTGGATGTGTACACAGAACCTCGTCACTGCCCTGCGCAGATCCGTACGTATACATCTCTCTCCACGGACGGACAAAAGTCAAGCACTGGATTGACTGCGGAGGGGATGGCTCCATACCCTTGCGAAGTAGTCTGGTATTGCTTGATAGCCAGCGCCATAGGCTAAAGCTTTCACATGTTGTCCTAAGCACTGAGGATGGGAGCCCGGTATATGGATGGATTTTCGCACTCACTATCCCCAAGACCGTCGATGAAGAAGCGTATGGGAAGAAAACCTCATTCATACCGTTCCCTCAGGACGTGGCGGATAGCAGTATTCTACCTGCCAGCTTTACTGGGGTTACAGAGACTGGTGGCCATGAAGCATATGTTGAGTACTTTCTCCAAGCCGACTTACCGGTTCAAGGTAAGGCACTCGCAGCACACGAGGCCATTCTTCCGATCAAGATCGTATCTAGCTTGGAGCAGCCGGTACTTATGGATCATCTGCTTCAAGAGCAGCACCACCAGCTCCAAGTCAACTCGGAACGACTCATACCCGGGATGGAGAATCACCGGCCTTCATTCTCTGAAAGGCTGAAAAAGACATTTGCCCCAAAATCAGATTGCAGGCTCTCTTTTCAACTCGATGTCCAGGTTCCCAGCGTCATCCAGCTGCAATCTGAAGTCCCGATTCCCTTACTAGTATCAGCCGCGCCGCTATGGGATAAGACGGATGGCATTATTCGCAACGTCCCACAGAAGATCCTGATAGTTGGATTGAATGTTATGCTGCACTCCGTGACCCAGGTCAAGTGCGAGCGTGACCAACTCGGCGAATGGGTGAACAGCATTCCATTGGCTCATCGCCTTCCACTCAATCATCCGCTAGAAATCCAATGCACTGGGGAGGGAGAGCAGCCCGTCGACATTGGCACGGATGTGAACTTGCGGATCCCCAAGAAGAAGCCCTATGAGGTGACGGTGTTTGAAATCGAGCCTGATTATCTCGTGTGGAATTTTCGCCATTCGCACAGGATTGAGTATGAATTGAGATGTATGGTTGGGGGCAAAGCAGTCACAGCTACTGGCGAGCAGACCTTGCAAATCTTGCCACCAAGCAACATTGTGAGATTTTAAAGACGATCATATTTCACTTCGCGATTTTTCGAGACGCTACACGTGCCCAGGTCATGCGATGTTTGTTACAAGACTGTAAGATACGCTTTGGCGACTTACGACAGGCGTATACACGTACCTAGTTTAGACCACCAGGGCTGAAACGTGGGATTGGTCTAAAGCTAAACTCTCCAATAGTAGTTGAAATCAAGATGTGATCTCGTTTGTGATCTCAAATGGGGCGGATAGATTTGGTATATAAATGCGCGTGCCGGGAAAATGTTGCAAGTCCCGCTACAAGTGAGAGGTGTTGACTCGACCATAGCTTTGCGACGTTACAGACAATTGAATTACTCAGAAATCAGGGTACGAAGTGAAGTAAGAGAAATCAAATTCACGCATCTCACGCATCCAATACCCGGTATGTCTCTCGCATCTCGCGGTCTCTCCTGGATATAAACATCTTAACTCCGGAATTCAACTGCGTCACATTACGGAAGGCGTACCGCCATTTCACAGTACCCGGTTGTAAATGCTGCATTTTGGAAGTGCACTATTCCTGAAAACACCTTTTGGGTGCTCTATCGTGCAAAGTAACGGATTTAACAAGAAATCGGCTCTTGATCAGATAATCTCGCGCTGAGAATGATGCCGACAACCGATTTTACCACTCGACATTAAACCCTTGGTTACTCAGGGAAAAATATAAATTCTAGGAGGGAATGCTATCGTATGTCACGCCATCTTCAGTCCGGTTTGTACATGTAGTCACATCTTACTGTCTAGCTTCTCTATCAACAAACTACGACTATTGACCTCCAAGGAGTCGCTAAAAACATGTCTTCTTCTGTACCTACCCTGCCCAAACTGACCATTACTAAGTGGTCGAGCTCAGGCGACACCAACAACTTCGATGTGGTAAACCCGGCAACGGGCCAAGTCCTCACCACAGTCGCTGGAGGCGATACAAACACTGCAGCTGCCGCCGTCGAAGCCTCCCAAAAGGCATTCAACAGCTGGCGTTGGCTACCTCCAGCCCAGCGCGCCGGCCTACTCATCAAGTGCTCGGAAGCCCTGGAGAAGCATGGGGAGGAGCTCGCCCGCCTTCTGTGCCTTGAGAACGGGAAGCCATACCAGGATGCTCTCCTGTTCGACGTCGGCTTCCTCGTCGGCGCCTTCCGCTACTTCGGCTCCCTGGCTGACAAGCTGCCCGACCAATTCTTCGACCGAGGTTCCATGTACGCCACGGTCATGCGGGAGCCGTACGGGGTCTGCGTGGGCATCTTGCCGTTCAACTGGCCGCCCATCCATCTCGGGGGCAAGCTGGCGCCATGCCTTGCCGCAGGAAACACAATGATCATTAAGCCGGGCGACCAGACCCCGCTCACGGTTCTGCGGGCCGTCGAGATTCTGCAGACTGTGCTGCCACCTGACGTCGTCATTGCGGTTCCTGCTCGTGGCCCCGCGGTCCCCCAGGCCTTGGTGGCCAACCCGGCTGTCCGCTCCGTCAGCTTCACGGGTTCGACAACCGCCGGAGCCGCAGTAGCACGCACGGCGGCGGACACGATTAAGCCTACGACGTTGGAGCTGGGAGGGAAGAATGCAATGATCGTGTTTGAGGATACGGACTTGGACCGCGCGGTTGCCACTGCCCTGGAGGGGAGTTTCTTCAACAAGGGCGAGGCGTGTACGGCGACGAGCCGTCTCCTCGTCCACGAAGCAGTCCATGACGCCTTCGTGGACAAGTTGTCCGCGGGCGTCCGGAAGATCGTGACGGGTAGTGGAATGGATCCCAAGACGCACGTGGGCCCGTGTGTGAACAAGGCTTCCCAGGAGCGTGTGCTGGGGTATATCCAGAAAGGCAAGGAGGAGGGAGCGACAGTCGCTGCTCAAGGCGCGCTGCCGTCCAACCCAGAGTTGCAGGATGGCTCCTTCGTGGCCCCGACACTCTTCACCAACGTCACGCCGCAGATGACCATCGCAAAGGAGGAGATTTTCGGTCCAGTGAGCGTCGTGATCAAGTTTTCCACTGAGGACGAGGCTGTGTCCATCAGCAACGACTCCGTTTACGGGCTGACCGCCGTCCTCTTCTCGAAGGACCACGAGCGCTGTCTCCGCGTTGCAAGAAAGCTCGATGTCGGCATGATATTCTTCAACCAGTATAACCGTGCCGTCCTGGGAACGCCTTTTGGCGGCGCCAACCACAGTGGTTATGGCCGTGAGCACTGCATAGACACACTGCGGGAATGGACGCGTGCCAAGGCCATCCATCAGCCATCAGGATTGCATGCTGTTCCCCAATGGAGAGCGGTCAAGGACTGCCTCCAGAACTAGCCATGCCCAATTTGGTTGTCTAACAGCCGGAGCCCCCGTGAGAAGCTGCGGTGGACATTCCCAGTTGGTGAGAGGGGTAACAGAGAGTTATCTCATTGGACAGCTAATATATTGGTCTCATCTTTTATAAAAAATTGTCTAGTTGCTAGCTGTCCGATCAAGGGCGGAAGTCGATAGACTAGCCTGATGGCTTGATTGTTTGCTCCCTACACACATAGCTTGATAGTCTCGATTAGTTAAACATCTGATATCAGTGTGTTATCCAAACAGATTTATTCTAATTCTATGCAAATCATCAGAAGAACATTGTTGGTTTCTATTTCTAGTTCTTCCACGATAACCGGCTCTCGAGCAACATTTTAACGAGACCAGCTGGCAGTAATCCCTTCTTAATCGCGAAAACACCACCAAAGCGCGCCCCCATCTCCTTCGCATACAACTGAATGACCCATTTGTCGTAGTTATTCCAACGTGTGCGGGCTTCTACTTGCGAAAGATACTCACGGCTCAGGGTAAGCTCCTTCGCTATCTCAATCTCGGGCTGACCTTGCTCTTGAAATAAGCATCCATATTCCATCCCTAGAGCCACGCTTGTCACTTCCCGATGCTGGACGAACTCTTCGAAACTCATGAATGGCTCTTCTTGAAGGTCGGCCCAATCTCCAATTGGTTCCGGAAAGCCTCCAGCGGCGCGGCGACTCTGGTTCTTCTCAGGGTTGTCTCCCGAAACGACTGGATCGACGGTCTGGCCGGAACTCCCGTTGCTTGTGCCTAGTTCCTCAAAAATCTTCTTTCGCGAACGATATTCGTTCTTCTCGTTCTGGAAGAACGTTTCAAGAAATTCCTCGGAGCTCTTGGCCGTGGAGTGGGCGGACAGATTGAGATAAATGAAAAGGTTTTCTAACCCCAACCCACCCAGCACTGGCGGATAGTAGAGGAAGCCATCGGGGATGTCTGACACTCCAAAACGATCCTGAATCATCCGCTTCAAGTGTTGCTCGATGCTCCCATTGGATGATCGGAATACTCGGGACTGGATACGTCGAAAGGTTTCGAGCAACTCATGAACCTGCTGGCGTGTATTGCTTACGTTAATCCAGCAGCGATTTTGTAGGAAGAAGCGGCACCCATAGAGGTTCCAGGCCAGGACGAAATCAAAGATGCTGTTGGACGCTTTGAGCCGAAGGTCGAGTGCCTCGATGTATACATCCACCGTTTCTTGGTTAACCACGAACTCTCCAGAAGCAGCATCCAGTTTAATAAGACCCCAAACCAGGTCGCCGCTGGGAAGATTGGCATTGGCGTTAGCTTGCTCCTCGGATCCGTCCGCGAGGACCTGGCATGATCCTGTCTTCTCCTCGTCAAAGTCCAAGCCCATGACATGGGAGAATTTCGTTAGGGTGTCCCAGCCTTTGGAGCAAACTTCAGTATCGCCCCAGAGCCAGAAATCATCCTGCATACGCCAGAGCTTAGCGCCATTGGTTTTCTGGTTCACAGCGAAATCTACACAAAAGAGAACGGCTTCGCCAAAAAACGTCGTCAGACGGGTGCCAATGGGAGTACCACGCTTCCGGACACGAGGCGCTGAATCTGGCGAGTCATCCTTGAAAGTGATTGGAGCCTCCAGAACTTTCTTGAAAAGATCAATCCACTCCTCTTGAACACCTAAATATCTTAGGACTGCAAAGATCGAGCTGTGAGGAAGCGAGGGACCAAGCCACTTGAAATCAGATCGAATCACCGCTGTGTTCATCTTCAATTTCCTCCGTACGATTAGATGGGCCTGGATGCGATGGAGAAGTTGCTGAGAATTGCGAGTATTCTGGAGGGGATAGTCTTCCTCATAGCCATGTTCGGGCTTGTCCTCATCGTCCATCCAATCGGATCCAGCCCCGTCCGGAAGCTGATCGAGAAAGATATTAGTTCTCCAAGTCGTGTGGTTTTGGTACTCGACACTATGCCTTTGGAGCGCAGGGCCGTTGCCTAAGAAAAACTGACGGCGTCGAAGAGCCTGTTTGCTCAGCTTCCCTGACGCAGACTTCAAAACACCATCGGCGAATGTGAACTCGGTAAGAGCTCGCTTGAGTTCAAGCGCCCATTTCGCGCCGATATACTGGAGGAAGATCATCTGCAGGAGGTCCTCGTCAGGATAGAAACGGCACCGGCCGTTGAGCTGCCGCCGCTGCTCAATGATTGTCGGGCCGTCCAGCGCGAAGGAATTGCGTGCGGCCATGCGTATGTTCATGGCGTCCGCTATCTCCTCGATGACAATCTCATTCTCTAGAAAGCCACGTAGCGCTGACTGTTTTGAATCTGAGATGACGCTGTTATCTATGATATTCTTAATGCATTTGGTGACTACCTCCGTCTCGAAGTGTGATGACCTGTCCCAGTTCGTTTGCAAATTTTTGATCTGGCTTCGGAGTCTCTCGAACGCGCTCACCACCTCCTTGGAAGGGTTGTTTGTAAAGATCTCATCAAGATACGCGTTTATTGCGGCAGTGTCTGTTTTCTTGGCGTTGAATACATACTCCTCTAAGGCGGCGCGCTGCTGATGCATTTCCTCATGTCCGAGGGCAGCGAACCCGCTCTCAGAGTCTGTCGCATTTGCATTGTTGGAGGATGTCCACTCCTTCACCAACTCCCCATATAGCTCAGTAAAATCGTACTTTGCTGTCTCGGCATCGAGTTGGTTCCGGACGGTGTTTTCGTAATCGGCCAAGACCTGCTCTGAAATAGAGGGATCGAATCTTGCCTGCTCGACAAAAGACCATAGATGGGAGATGTTGAAGAGAGGGTGAGTCCTCAGGTCTTTTATGCCAGGAAGCTCTTCAGATCCGTCGAGCAGCAACTGGACTCGCTCCCTGTTATCTGCCTCGCTCTGGGCTTTTAGTAACAGCGACTGCTTGGCGCGCTCATATGCTTGTTTTTGCTTTCTAAGCTCGGGTATTTTGATGGCAGTCACGGCATGAAGGGCTTCGGTCATGGTGTCGAAAGAAGCCATACTTGCGAAAATTGAGGGGTTGTGTTTCAAGGATGGTCTTGGATAATTCCACAACGCTCCAAACGGCTGGTGACTAGAGATAGGGATAAAGTTTCCCTCCGTCCTCCTCGAGTTATTTGGTGATGTAATATATACTTGCAATATTAAGGAGCCATCTTCACACAATAAGTCTCATGATAGGGAGGACGTTGTTTAACAATCCACGGCGAGCCTTTTTGGGATTGGCCGGCGTAGGATTCTTATGCAATGTCCTCTCAGCAGCCAAAAGGGCTAATATGCTTGGGAGAAATGCCCCAAGAAGCAACTCAACTAAATTGATCAATAATTAGATAACCAAGTTAGGACAATCACCCCGAGTCTAAGCTAAGTCTTTCGTATGGACCTCCTGACCCTAAACACCGAAATGTACATACGGAGCCCAGCTCGCCTGGCCGAAACCTCCGTAATCATCCTCACTGCTGTCGATCTCAAATATATCTCTAGGAGGCTGAGCACGGCTATGATTATTAGAGCCAATAACAAAAGATGTGGAGTTACCTCGAACCGAGCTTGCAACCCCCCTGGGGCTTTTGCCGGAAAGCCATTTGTCTCGGAGCCATTGACTGGCTTTGTGTACTCCTCGGCAGACGGATCCATCAGTCATACCACCATCAAGAATTTCCTTGTACGTGATCCTTGCCATTTCTACGCACATCTCGTCCTCGACGCTCGTGAGAGTGCCAATGACATGCCGGAACCCTGAAAGCTGGCAGGCATTCACAAGATGGATACTCTCATCGGCAAGGCTCTCGTTATGAATCTGGCTAGTTCCACAAGCCGAAAGATAAGCCAGGAAAGGCGAACGTTCCTTCAAATTCAACTCCAGGAGGTCGGCCACGCGAAGTGGATTTTGTTTCCAGTCTTCCAGAAGGAGACGACTATTAGATGGGTCATTTTGGTCTGTGAAGCCGTGGCCAGCAAAGTGAAATATCTGACAATCTTTCAACTGGGCCATGGCTTCCTCCTTGCGGCAACTTTTCAGGCTGACTACGTCGAGATTCATCATTTCAGAAATGACAGCCTCTTCCTTTATAGCGAACGGAAGTGATGACTGGCCTGGTGTGTGCTCCATGGCGATGAAAAGCATCTTGTTCTGACCCGCAATTTGACGACGCTTCCGACCGCGAACTATGGCACTGACAGAGGAGCTGTATGAAGACATGACCCTGTCAAGCACTGTATTACCGGATCGCTTCCTATGATACCCAGCGGCATGTATGGGGAATCTAGTCAAAAGGCCGGTTGGGATCCACCACACATGAGGCAGAGTTTCGTTCTCAGACTGTGGTTTCGTAAAGCCAAGTGCTTCCAGGATCGGACAGGCAGCGACGTCCCATAGCCATTCAAATATCTTTCGATTCGTCAGCGGGCCTCTTACAGTTCTCGACCGTTCCTCAATGTCACTCTTGCAGAGATCAGGCAGATGTAAGGCCCTGATGCCGTTCGTTTCGACGAGCAGAGCGTCACATCGAAGCTCGCTGACATTAATGATGATGACTGGCCCACATGATGCCGCCTCCAGAATTTGGGCTTCGCATGGAGGAAGGAGAAAGTCTTCGAATGCTGGAAGCTTGCGAATTTTCGCAACGAGATCATCAAACTCATTTCCCGCCTTGTAGCGCTGGTTCTCCCCAGCATAGCTTGATGAGAATAGCTCCATTTTGGTACTTGAATGTGAGACCGAGGGCATTTCGAGCTGATTTGCGAGTCGTAAGAACTCATCCGCCATCGAGGTGTCTCGCTGCCTCAAATGGGCAATATCAGCCCGCAATTCTTCCAGTGATGTTGCAAGCATACCACGACCCTTCTCGAGCAATCCCAGAGCAACTTGCGGTGTCCTGCCCACTCCTAAGGCGGCTGCGGCTGCATCAGAGGCCAAGCTTCCCACTCGGCTGAGTAAATGTTGCCTGTCATCCGTTTCAAGGGACCTGATACACAGGTTGGGGACGAGATCAATAGAGAGTTTTGCGGCTTCGTAGGCTTGTTGCAGATCTGAGCATATGGGAATGAAGCATTTAGCCGCGTGAATGCGCTCGACCGTTGGTGAGTTCGACTCATTCAGGGCAGCCCAATGCAGCTGAGCGGACTCTTCTAGTTTTCCTCTATCGTTGGTTATTTTATACTCGCAGTGCTTGAGGTTGGCAAGGTTGTTTAAGCAAATTGTTCGCCCAGAGCTGCCTTCTCTTGTTGAAGAAACTGCCTCTGTTGCGGCTGTGATGGCTTGTTGAAGATGGAGAGTCAATTTTGTTTCAGAATACAGCCTAAATAGCTGGCCCCCAAGACTGTTCAGATACGTCCAGCGGTCAAAATAGCCTGATGACACCGTAGAGATTGCCTGTTGTTCGAATTTGATTGTCTCCTCCAGGTCTGACATGACTTGGTGCTTAGACCATCGTTCCTCGAGTCGGCCGGCCAGATTATGCAAGTATATTGGTCGGCGAGGGTCATCATTGCGGACAGTTGTGATTATCTGTCTTCCAATGCGAATTGACTCCTCAAGATCAGCTTCGTTTCCCAATCTAAGATATCTCTCCGCAAGCCAATTCCCGATATTGTTCATTGACAATACCCAGTCATGACACCCTTCAGGCACACCATCAGCCGCTAGTTTTCCAATTCGTATTGCTTCGTTCAAGTCTGTCCTAGCCCTTACAACCTCATACCGACAATAGAGCCCAGCTGCAAGAGAATTGAAAGTCGCTGCCGTGTCGGATCCATCATCTGGCATCAGGGTGAGTGCTTTTCTCATAAGCTGAATTCCTTCATCAATGCCCGCCCTTGAGCCCGTCGCTGAGCCCCGGTCACGAACCGCCCTCCCAAGATTACTCAAGATGGTCGCGTGATCGCGGTGTCCATCTGGGATTGTAGCTGCTGCCCTGCGCGTTGCAACAATGGATTCTTGAAGGTCATTCATGTCTCCTGTGGCCAGATATCGATTATTTAGTGCTTCTCCGAGGGAGCCTAGGCTTGTGGCAAGATCGACGGGGCTTTCCGCTGGTGTTTTTGAAATGACATTCTTATGGATTTGAATACATTCCTCGAGGTCCTGCATCGATCTGCCTTGCGAATACCGATCAGCTAGCCTCAAAGCAAGGTTGCTCATCGTACTACACCATGCTGGATGATTATTTGGGACCACTGCAACTGCTTGCCTCGCTGACATGATTGCTTCTTCGATATCCTCTGACCTTTCAGTTCTTGAGTATCTATTAGATAAATGTCGAGCGAGGTCGGTCAGGAAGTTCGCTCGGTCTGGACCGCATTCTGACGCCATTGTTAAAGCCTGGCGATCTAGTTCAATGGCCTCGTCAATGTCGGTTAGGAGCCCGTTGCGTGAAAACCGAGCTTCCAAAGCGAAGTTCAAGGCGCCAGTAATTGCTTCTCGGATTGCGCCGTCCTTTGAGGCAAGGGAAAGCGCCCGCTTGCCATTTTCTATTGCTTCATCTATGTCAGATGATGAGCCAGTTATTTCGTACCGATCATGAAGCCTGCGACAAAGAAAGTACAATGCTCTTGGTAGCTCTGGGTTACTTTGTGGTGCTTCCAAGACCGCCTCTCGATAAACAGAGATTGCCTTTTCAAGATCTGGTATCCCTTCTGGCCCTTGTAGTATGTATCGTTCGTTGAGCGCAGATCCGAGATAACTCAGCCAAAGTATCCTCCCCGTCTGTCCGCGGGGTCCTAGACCAGCTGCCCGTTGAAGAAGAGAGATGGACTCCTCGAGGTCGGTCACTGTCTGCGTCTTCTTATAAAGATGGTAGAGCCGGTGTCCCAGGACAGCAAGCCTCTCTGGCCATTTGGAGTGATCATTTGGCGTCATGGCGACAACTTCACGGCTGATATGTATGGATTCTTCAAGATCACCGACTCCCCTAGCAATTAAATATCGCTTCTCGAGATTCTTGGCGATGGCATGCAACCGATTTGCTTTTTCCTCATGCTCCCTTGGAGTTTGGGTAGCCACTTGACGTCCAATCTCAATGGCCTGACTGAGATCCTCGACAAGCCCGGTTTTTGTGAGTCGGCTTTCGAGCGATACCCAAAGGTTGTTCAAGACTCTTAGGTAGCTTGGATGATCGGGTGGCAGCTTGGAAATTGCTCTCTTGCTTAGGCAGATGGATTCATCGAGGTCCGTAGCGGCCCCTGTTACCGAGTATCTGGTAGCCAGCGAGATTCCGAGGTTATCCAAACAATTCCCTTCACTCAACGCATTGCCCGACGGCATTGAATCACATGCATCTCTTTGGCTTTTCACTGCATCATCTAGGTCGGCCATCACCCCCGTGAAAGAGTACAGGGTGCGAAGCTTTACTCCAAGATTGTCCATGTACAGAGCTCTCTCTAGTGACCCAGGAATCTCTAACTTGATTGCCTCTCTTTGATGCATTACTGCTTCTTCGAGATCAGACGGGCGGTTGTAATGTGCTGCCTTATCGTTAAGAGCCCCTGCAAGATTATTTAACCTTCCTGCTAAGTCGGGGTCATCCTCTAACGTTGCGTGGACTGCTTCTCGTCCGAATCGAACGGCCTCTTCAATGTCATTGGCTGACCTTGTCGCTTCATACAAATCCCAAAATCGTAGGGCAAGGTTTGACAATCTTAAAGCCCTTTCTAGAGAGTCATTTTTCGTGAAATCGAGGGCCTGCCTGCCAATCGCAATTGCATCTTTGAGGTCTGCTAAGACTCCCTTCCTGCCATAGATTGTAGAGAGACAAACGCCTAGATAATGTAGCCTCTGTGGCAGTTCTGGGTCGTCGAGTGGACTCGCGGTGACGGCCTGCCGTGCGTAGAAGATTGCCTCTTCGAGTTGATCTATAGCCTTTGTCTGTTTGTAGAGGTCAACAAACCGAGAGGCAAGCTTGGTCAAATTTGTTGCCTTGACTTTATTGTCTGATGAGACTTTGATTTCTTCCTTGAGAATGCTGATCTCGAGAGCTATATCATCCTCGGACGCTGCGTTGCAGATGCGGAGTGTGAGTTTATTAATATACATGCTCGACATGGCCAAGTACTTACTTTTGCTCCCAGTCTCCATCTTGAGTTGATCATCTGCCGATATCAGAGAGCGTTCTATCTCCATAGTATTTCAGTACTCTACCTGGCCAGTGTTTTGTTTTCCGAAAATGTCGCAGCTGGATGTCAGCTGACATCATCCAGCTCTGCTGCCTAAATCATGAATTAGTACTCCGCGTGTTATAATTATAAGATGCTAATAATTACACTTAAGCTATATAACTAATTAAAACCAACAATCACATATCGTAATATATTTTAACAAATATTTACTCCATTGAATAAGATTTTTTAAGGCTTTATATATGAAGCTGGTGAATCTGTAGCAGCACAACTGGAATCACGGCAAGACCCACGGAACAGGCTCTAAGGTCCCTTTAGAGAGACCGGATTGGGCATCGATGGCAGGAGATATCGCAAATGGAAGTTAGAATTCCAATGAAGAGGATTTTGCTGATGTAAAACGGGAAGAGATCTGGAATGGCGATATAGGATGACATGGGAGTTTTCTGACGTAGAGACCTGATAAAGACATGGACGCGTGCTTGGTGAAGACTTGGCAAAGTTGTTTTATCTTTCGATGGGTCAACAGACCTCCTGGCTCACCGAAGGAATGTGCCATTTTCACCTGAGAGCTTGGGGCCGGGCAGTACTCGAGTCACACTAACAGGGACCCACGAAATCACTTCAATCCTTGCCAACGTTCGACTTTAAGCAGGTTGTAAAGCCGAGGGACGGATCCTCAACGATCAATGAGGATGCTAAGAATAAGTCCTGTATCGGAGTATCATACAGCGAATCAGCGAAAAAAGCCGCAACGCCGGTTCAACTCCAGCTCCTGCAACTTCCGTCATGTTAGTGCAGTTTGGGGATGACACCATTACTCAGTTGAATGGCGCATGTGGGGCTCATCACCATGTCTGGCCGACTCAGAGTCGGGGACAGGCATACGTGGGAGCCAGATTCGGAATCGAGGGTGAGGTGATAGTCTTGGTGCATACTCTAGGTTCCCTTGTTGCCAGTCTAGATCATCGCCTCAGTCCAGGGCTGGGGAAATGCATAAAGAGGAGAGCTGACCCCCTCTCTGCACTACTTCGTGATCTCACCTTGCTTCCAAGAGCTGCCCCAGAAAAGGGATCTTGAAGACAGCGACAAAAATGAGAATTGGCAGGACGATTACGGTAATGGCCGCGCTGGCCTCAAACGTGGCTGCCATTGGTGGTTTCGACTTCAATGCCCAGATTCCCTTCCTCGGCAAGACTTTGAAGGAACTCCAGGAGCAGCACCAGCCCGATAGGAAGAGCAGCCGGCCTAACATCATCTTCGTTCTTACTGATGATCAAGATGTACACATGAACTCGTTGGATCATATTCCTCTGATCAAAGAACGTCTTATTGATCAGGGAACGCTCTACAAGCGCCATTTCTGTACTACTGCCGTCTATTGCCCTTCACGTGCTTCCTTGTGGACGGGCAAGCTTGCACACAATACCAATGTGACAGATCTCTTCCCTCCTTATGGTACGCTCTGTTAACTTAGCTCTGGACAGCTCAAGTCTAATATTCCCTGCAGGTGGATTTCCTGTTTTTGTGAAGAATGGTCACAATGAAAATTATCTTCCCGTATGGCTACAAGACGCTGGCTACAAGACTTTCTATGCTGGAAAGATGTTCAATGCCCATACGGTATGGAATTATGATAGCCCCCATCTTAAGGGGTGGACAGGATCTGTAGGTTTCATATAGAAGGATTACTTCGTAATTATTCCACAATTAACATTATTCCTAGGACTTTCTGCTTGATCCATCTACCTACGACTACTGGAATGCTACATTCCAGCGCAACAAGGAGGCGCCTGTGAACCACGAGGGAGAGTACTCCACAGATGTTCTTGCATCCAAGGCATACGGCTTCCTTGATGCTGCTGCCGAAGCTGGAGAGCCTTTTTTCCTGGCTGTTGCGCCAATTGCTCCCCACAGCCATATCAACAGTTCCAAGCTCGTTGGTGACATCGATGACTTGGCACCTGGTGTCAAACTGGCCGACTACCCTCAGGCTGCAGCGCGTCACCGCCATCTCTTCAAAGACGCCAAGGTTCCTCGAACAGAGAGCTTCAACCCCGACAAGCCTTCGGGGGCTGATTGGATCCGTCAACAGCCCAAACTCTCCGAAGCGAACATTGAGTACAACGATGGCCACTACCGTGGCCGGCTGCAAGCTCTCCAGGCTGTTGACGAACTTGTCGATGGCCTCCTTGAGCGACTGGAGAAGCACAATATCCTCGACAATACGTACATTTTCTACACCACCGATAATGGATATCACATTAGCCACCACCGGTTGCAGCCTGGAAAAGAGTGCGGCTATGAGGAAGACATCAACATCCCCTTGATTGTGCGTGGGCCTGGAGTGCCGAAGGGGGCTGTTACCGAAGCAGTAACCGCCCATGTTGATCTTGTCCCTACTATCTTGACATTGGCCGGTGCACCTCTCAAGGCAGACCTGGACGGCTCGCCAATTCCTCTATTTCCTGAGGAGTTTGGTTCTGAAGCTGCGCTTCGTCGTGAGCATGTTAACGTAGAATACTGGGGATGGGCGGCTGGTGAGGGTCTCTTCGGTTTTAACGGAGTCAATGATACGAAGATCCAGAATAACACCTACAAGGCACTACGTGTTGTCGGCGGCGAGGAAGGGAACCGATATAATCTGTACTACTCTGTCTGGTGCACTAACGAGCACGAGCTATACGACATGACGGTATGTACAATACAGGATCGCAAAGCCTATCGTGGTACTAACTTGGTGAAAAATTAGAACGACCCTGGCCAGTTGACCAACCTGTTGCACCCGGATGAGGCGGAGGCGGCAGCCGGTGCTACTATCCTGGGCTTCCCTCTACACAAAGTTATTCCGCGGCTAGACGCTCTTCTCCTAGTGCTCAAGTCATGCAAGGGCTCTACGTGCTCCCTCCCATGGAAGTCTCTGCACCCGGAGGGCGACGTCACAAGCCTGCGCGAGGCGCTCTCGCCTGTTTTTAACCAATTTTATGAGACGCAGGCACGAGTTGAGTGGTCATGGTGCAACCTGGGGCATGTAGTGGCAGCAGAAGGTCCCCAGTTCGAGACAGATGGGCATGTATACTGGAAGGGCACGGGATGGAGTGAGTGGACTTAAGGGTGTAGGCTGTCACGTGTCTGCGCTTGTCGACTTGCTGCATCTAGCAAAAGCACGGTGTTTGCTTGCTGATCAGAGTCCGAACTCACGAAACTCCAGCATTTGATATTCCTCTCATCGAATGAAATAATATCTCGAGAGACTTAAGATCAGTCCAGTCTTATATATCCATTTTGACGTCTAAGACAGGAGATTAACTTTCAATGTTGGCATTGGTTATTTCTACACATACATACTTTGCCCCCAAGACACTTGGATAGCATTAACTGAGAGCCATGTCCTCAAAGTCTTTATTGAATAGGTAAGACACTGTATTGTGGACCACATATAGACTACATAGTCCAGACTTGGGGAGCTACAACGCCATGTTGGAACGGAGGCCTTGAACATAAGCCTACTATTAGAATTATATATGGATCTAGTAGCCCTCTATTGGCTTCTTTTTAGATACTAGAACCATCGACATAACACGCATCCAGAGAACAACCACTGTATCGTGTGCCATGCGATTAGACATTCGCCAAAGCCTGACCCAGAACATATTATAGGATCCTCAGCAACTTTCTCTCTCCCCGCTCGAAGTCGCTTTCTCTGGTCTGGTCCTACTCAATCCGTGTAAGAAAAGTCTGCTTCGATCGGGCCGAGTTCGCAGCCGCAGTTGACAACGACAACGTAGCACTTGTTTCCAAGAGGAAGTGGCCACATTGGATTAATTTAACCCTCCAGATGTTATGTAAGTTAAGTTTTGGCTGAAATTTCTTAACAAAGACACGGTGCCAAGATTAATTCTACTGCTGATGTCAGCTAAATTGGCAACGGAAGACTTCCCTGAATGCTGAGATACATGGGTGATACCAGCTTCAAAGTTGAGGCCATAGTTGAGTAATGGCATCAATCCCTCTCAGCATCCAATTCACTCATTGGTCTTCGGCATTATGAGAATGCCGAGTAGCAAGGGCGTCAGCGGTTCTGTTGTTACAGCCGTGGCTCTGCTGCAGCATTGCGTCAAGAATGGGTCTCATACATGCAATTTCATGTACTGTCCCACTCTGCTCCTGCAGAATTGAGAATATTTCGCCTAATTGACTCATGCCACCCCTTTGGTCGGAGGCTCCCGCACCGCCTAAGTCCGGTTCGGCCTTGCACAAAGAGCGCATCCGATCAGCACGGGAGATAAGCAAGTGCCGATGTCGCGAGCCTCGTGTTTAAAATGTATGAAACAACTAGAATTTTGAGTTTATCTGGATCCTGAGTTATTAAGATAGAGCCTTGAGCAGACATTGCACATATTAACATGGCCCAAGACACTATCAAGGATACTCCCTTGAGAGTCCTCGTCGCTGGAGGAGGTAACCGCGTTCAGTTCACTTCATTTGCACAAGTTACACCGCTCAATGCTTATGTTATCTAGGAATCAGTGGCCTCGTAGCAGCATTGGGCCTACGACAGCAAGGTCACGATGTGATAGTACGTAGGCCGCGCCATACTCCATGTCGCAAATGGGCCTGACAAGCATAGGTTTTCGAGAGAACAGACCTTGCAAAGGAGTTCGGGGCCGCCATTCACATTGGCCCCAATGGTCACGGGATTCTGAAAAACCTTGGCATTTTCCCCGAAGAGCTTGGGGCTAATCAGTTTGAGAAAGTAAGTCGCATCCCCGTGAGCAAACGACGAGACCGAGCATATTTTTGATCAAAGGATAGTTCGCCGACTACGATGCCCAAGGCGGACTGAAAAACCTAATGGATTTATTATCCCTGGATGTGTGGCCGCATGTAAGATCAAGTGGGCTCGTAATTGAGGAAATTTTAATTGCTGACGCCCACTCGCTTGGTCGTTCTAGAAATGGGTCAGTTGTCATCGAGTTGCATTACACGAAAAGCTCAAGGAGAAAGCCATGGCTCCTGAGGGACCTGGCATCCCCGTGACGTTGAAAACTGGTAGCATTGTCGTGGATGTCGACCCTGAATCTGCTACTGTGGTTCTCGAAGATGGCTCCAAATTTACAGGAGACATTGTGCTTGGTGCGGATGGAGTCAGCGTAAGTGAAAACTGGTTAAAAGTGCCATTTTATTCCCCCCTCCGATGCTGATATTCTTGTATCTATAGTCCAACACACGCAAAATCGTTGTTGGACCCGAAATCAAGCCTTATAGCTCAGGCAAAAGCATGTTTCGATTTATGGTTTCTCGAGAAGCCATTCAGAAGAACCCTCAAATTGCTCACTTCGCCCAGTATAATGGATGCATGACTTCATGGCACGGAGAAGTCTGCCGCCTCGTCATGTACCCTTGTGTTAACAACACTCTAATGAACTTTGGTGCCATCCACCCAAGTTACATGTCCCCAGCTAAAGGCGAAGGTGAATAGGGACTATTCATTACATAATTACGAACTTACCTTTGGAAAGGATCAGCTAATAAACTCATACTTAGGTTGGGATCAGGAAGCGAGCAAAGAGAAGCTTCTGGAGGTTTTCGGCGCCTTTGGACCCCAGGTGAAGGAAATGCTTGATCTGGTCGACAGCAGCACGCTGAAGGTATGGTCTCTACTAGATATGGAGCGGATCCCTCGATGGTACAAAGGGAGATTGGCTCTTTTAGGCGACGCTGCACACCCGTTCATGCCCTGTAGGTCGACTGCACTTGTGAGATTTCTTTCTCTTAACCTTCGTTACTAATTTGCCATTGTTCATAGATCAAGGGCAAGGTGGTAGGTCATGGCATTAGACTTTGGCATCGAACAGTTGCTAATATACCGTAGCTTGTGTCGCCATGGAAGACGCAGCCTCTATAGTCGCTCTCCTCCCCCGTGGGACCTCCAAGGATGATATTCCGGAACGACTGGCTCTATACCAAAGCATTCGCGATGAGAGAGCCCATAGGATCCAGGCATCTACAAGAAATTCTGGCCAAGATCTCGGTGAAGAAGAGAAACGGCAGGTTGATTGTCAGTGTCCCTCGTTCTGTTGTTTGTTGTACCCACTAACTCCCTTCAGGGATGAACGCTTTTCAATACAACTTTAATCATGATGAGTGGCAGAATTCTACCAAGGTCCTCCAAGAACATCTCCGAAACCGTACCGGTCCAAGAATTTAGGAGCGCAGTTCCTCACGTTTGGAATTGAAACTGTAATTCAAGCAAGATATTGAAGTTAAAAACTTCACATACACACCGCATAATATAAAAGCCTTTCTGATAACGATGAGCCATTCTGAAAATTATGAATTGCCGAGCCTCAATGTAGTTGATATAATTTATAAAATATAGCAATCTCAAATCACTGTGCATATCTATAACAGGATCTGATCAGACATAATAACAGACACGGTGACGTCGTATCAACTCATCGGGAGAGCCGGTGGTCAGGTTACAGCTAAGAGCTAAACACCACCTTTCCATTCCGAGGTGTTGACCATACATCACCCGACAGCAACATAGACTTCGACCTATACGATGCATCATTTTCATACCTCGCATCCCCAGGACTAACTTAACTTGGCGGTCGATATCTTCAATAATTTCAGGTGCAAATCGTAGGCTATGGGTGTGTTTTCTTCTTGCAAAGTGTATGCACTAGAAACGGCCGGATAAAAGGCCAGTGACAGATGTCCACGGAATCTGTCCGACGAGTGTGTCCGCTTTTCTCACCGGATACCACGCTTGAGTGGGGGAAATGTAACTTCAAAGCTCTACAGTATCTTCACCGCTTCTAAGATGCCGAAAGTACACCGAGAAACGATGATAGCTTTGTGATTCCCCAGAATACGGGAGGGCTATAAAGATTTGCTACTATCTTTAAACAGCCCAGAGGCGTGGCTTACGTATAGCGAATCAACACTCATCACAGAGCGCATCTCATTAAACTCATTCTCAAAATGACAAGATTACTGCAGAGGCGCTTTATATTCGTGCTTTTTGCATATGTCCTTGCCGCCAGTTACGCGGTTGTTTCAGCATTTCCCTCAAAGCACAGAAGAAGAGGAGGATCCTGCGATGAGGCCGACTCTCGGATTCCCGACAATTCATGGGATTCTCACCTACACGTTTTGAACCCAATCGACTACCCAATAGAAGAGGGATCAGAATATACCCCCGGAGTATATACCGTATGGGATAACGCCGTATTCGAAAGCCGCTTGGGGCCTGAGCATGTAGTTCTGATCCAGCCATCAATCTACGGTACCAACAATACGCTTCTTCTTGCATCTCTCCGAGCATACGGGCCAGACAGAGCGCGTGGAGTTGTTGTATTTAATATTAAAGATATTTCAATGGCCGAACTTAATCAGTGGCATGCATGGGGAGTCCGCGGTGTACGAATCAACTTTCTGTCCACCGGTGACACTCCACCTGCCGATGAGCTAAAGAGAACCTTGAGTGAATACTCCAACATGGTCAAGTCGCTCGGTTGGGTTGTGCAGCTATATGTTGGGATGGATGCTATTCTGTCGATTGAAGATTTCCTCCCTTCTCTGGGGGTGCAGATCGTGTTCGATCATATTGGCGTCCCCGATATTCCAGAACAGAATTCGACCAAGTCTTACAACCCTTCCGATATCGCCGGATTCGACTCCATGGTTCGGTTACTGCAAAAGAACGTCGCTTGGGTCAAGATCTCAGGCCCATATAGGATTTCGAATGTTCAAGGGCCAATTTATCATGAACTAGATCCTCTTATCTTTGAGCTATTCCGGGTCGCTCCCTCAAGACTGGTTTACGCTTCGGATTGGCCTCACACAAGATTCGAGGGCCTTGATATCAAACCATGGACAAGTCATCTCCTTGACCTTACAGAGGGCCAGGCAAACGTCAGAGAGGGGCTCTTTAGAGATAATGCTATGGTTTTGTGGCAGGCAGAAGATAACCAGCTCTAGACTTATGTGGCACCACAGGGTTCATCGAATGGTATGAAAGGGCATTTTACCTTGGTGACTCCTGTCAGGAAATGGGATCTTTTCCTGAAGTATAAGGGGCGTAACTCGTCAAATCTTCCAAAAGTTGAGTCATATTAACTACAATGGAAGCAAACTCGGCCCTGAATGATGGTCCAGCCAGTGTCCGATCACGTCTTCGGAAAATCTCCGTGCCAGTCGGACTTCGCCTTCCATCCCCGCTCCACACTCAAGCAGCCTACTTTATGTCCCTCAGCTCCTCTACCGATTCTCTGTTGACTTTGCGTCTCCATCAAGGATACGGGATAATCCCAAAATGAATGACGCACAGAAGAGTATCGTCGACAGGTTACAGCCTTACACGACGTAAGCCCCCCCTCCCAATTCTAACATACCTATGTAGTCAACCCCTAATCTACTCACACGACGTTTCCCATTATTCTAGCTGCGATGTCAGTGACGCGCTCTGCAAGCTTAAAGTGATCAATGGCAGCTTCCTATCCGGACTCACTATGTGGTCACCGGCCCGACAGGAAGGGAAAACCAAAATCATCGGTCCAGCATACACGGTGAAATATGTGCCTGTGGACTCCCCTGAGCCAAAGCTTACTTCGCACTATGTAATTCTTGCCTGAAATAAATATATAAGTACCTATATCGTCCGCATCTAATTCAACATTTGGAGTATAGATCGATTCCGTGCCCGATGGTTCCGTTGTCTTCGTCTCATCACCCAAGACGCCGAATGCTGTCTACGGTGGTTTGATGACGCATCGAGCCCGTGCCAGAGGCGCGGTAGGCGCTGTTATTGATGGGAGATTCCGTGATCTCCAGGAGCATCGTGACGTTCAATTCCCGGTACGCAAAATTGTTTCCCAACACCAGGTCTCCTTTCGTAAATCACCAACTAATCTCGTCTCCTTCATAGATCTTTGGACGCGATGTTGGCACGTCTCCCCCTTATGAAACTGTCAAAGTCGCCGCTGTAAATGTTGCAGTCAGACTGCAGACGCCTGACCAAGATATCACTATCCACCCTGGAGACTACATAATTGCCGATCTCAACGGCGTTGTTGTCCTGCCGTCTGATCTGGTAGAAAAAGCGATTCCTCTTATGGCCAAACAACTCGAGGCAGATAGTAAAGTTATGGAAGCGTTGGACAACGGAATGGGTTTCACTGAGGCTGTTAAGAAATTTCGATGAGTTTAACTCCTCCTGAGAGTCGTGCATGACACTGTCGCATAATTCATAGTTCATCTTCACAATAATAGAAATTTCCCCCACATCAAAATTGAGAGATTTCTTTTCTCAAATTTAGTCTGGCTAACTGTAGCTACCTAGACAAAGAGAGATTTCATTCCTTTCCATTTGCTGCCTTCTTCGCAATTCCTTCTCTGACACCCGGCAGAATGTATCTTCCATAGTCGACAACATCACTGAAATTATCGTAGCCTCGAATGGAAATCAACGAAGCTCCAAGGTCAACATAGTCGAGAATGGAGTCAATAACGGTCTGGTATGACCCAACCAGCGCGGTCGAAGCTCCGCTAGCATTGGTCGCTGTCACGGTAGGATACCATAGAGCACGGTCTTGCACCTCGCCGCGCTTGGCAATGTCAAGAAGTCGCTGCGAGCCCACATTCTGCGGCGTTGGGGTATTTCTAATTCTGTTGAGATCCTTGCCGGAGAGATTGTTCAGGGCGTCCAGGGTCTTGTGTGCCTTGGCCCATGCCAAGTCCTCCGTCTCGGCAACAATGGGCCGGAAGGTCACCCAGATTCTAGGCCGATCAGTACGGCCAGCCTTCTCTGCTTCGGCATAGATGCGGTCGATCTGCTGCTTCGTTTCCTTGAGCGGTTCACCCCAGAGACCGAAGATGTCGGCAAGTGAGCCGCCGATGCGGTAAGCCTCGTCGGAGGAACCGCCAACAGATACTGGGATCGTTCCGTTGGTTGGTCTCACGGAGTTGCTGAAATCTTTGAACTGGAAGTACTTTCCGTCCCAGTCAAATGGCTCCTTGGACTCCCAAGCGCGGCGGAGGATCTTGATGTACTCCTCCAACCGTGCGTAGCGCTCATCCTTGGTCAAGAAGTCTCCCTCTCTCGCCTGTTCCGCATCACTACCCCCGGCGATGAAATGCACAACGACACGACCCTTGCTCAGCTGGTCGAGAGTGGCCAGAGCCTTGGCAGCAACGGTAGGGTATAAGGTGTTGGGGCGAAGAGCGATGATCACCTTGAGGTTCTTGGTAACATTGGCGATTGTGGCACCAATCGTCCACGGGTCAAATCCAGAAGACCAGTATGGAACGAGAGTATAGTTGAACTCATAGTCATCCAGCGATCGCGCATATCGGATGAGGAAGTCGGGGTCAACTCCAGCACCCGGGATAGGGTGAAGCTCACTCGAGGGATTGGGGAATGCGGCACTGATGAATTCCGTAGGAGGCGCCATTTTAATGGGACTTTTGGGAAGGGTGAGGAAGTAAGAATGATACCTAAGAGGCTCATGATGGCTGCTCGCCCTCTCTTAAGCAGTGTCGAACTAAGGGTGAATGTAACTCTGTCCTACTATTACGACATCTGAAGGAGAATGGCGTCTTTCCTGTTATCGTATGGCGATATCGGCCAGCGGCAATAAACCGTTAAACAGCCTCATACCAAAGTTCATGCCTCATGCAAATGATTTATTGATTGATAAGCAGCCAAAACGACCGCGAGGAGTGTGTGCCTCTTCTCCATCTAGGCCGGCGTCCATCGGCTTGCCCTACTGGCCGGGCTGGACCCTTTGGGGCAGATCGAACGATTCCTCCCCACTCAATAGCTGGTTGCGTGCTCACGACCCAAGTTCTTGGGACAGATGCGATGAGCAGCTGCCCGAATGGCACATTCCTTCGGCCTTGCGCCATAGATATTACGCATGTCAAATTCCCATTCCTCTTCCCATCGAGAAATAGCTGGGAAAAAGGGCCCTCGGCGAAAATATGACGGGAATGATGCCGTTTCGAGATCTTCAATACTAGATGAAGAGAGGGGCAATCGGAGGAATAGGAGATGACGCAAGAAGTTATCCAGATCCCGCCATGTGGGATAATCATCTGTTTCCCCACGACGCACGTGCCGTGAGTTCCGCCAGCTGGAATAAGCCAGATAGTCTTTTAACTAGAAGAGAAAAGCATCAGTCAGAGAAGAAAGACAGAGAAAGTTGATGGAAGAAGGACGACTGTCAGTCTATAGGGTAGGCTAGGAGCGACTTCAATTCAAGAGAGGCTTTTATGTATCCTAGCTGCACCTATTATAGAGTGAGCGAATCGGGAACTGCTACGAGGTCGAATTATTGATGCAGAAATGAGCATAAATGATACACCCAACTTTTACATATTGGATGAGGGCTGGTCCGAGCTGCAGCGCTGTACTATTGATCGCTTTCCTGTCCCTTGAATGAAGGGTCCCCTCGATATAATGGCAATCGGTAGTCGTAGCATTGGAAAAGATCTAATAGTTCAAGCGTACTCATATTATGCAAGTATCCTCGAAGAAAACTCTGCGAATATAGGCGCTAACGATTGGGTTGGATCCGACATGCCTGAATATTGATCTCGCAGCTTTAGTCTACCAGAATTCTTCCAACACTTCTAGGCTGATCAAGCCAAGCTCACCTAGAAATTGATTCGGGAGCTGACGATACCCAAAAGGATCAGCTTTAAGCAGCCGCACAGCCGCATCACTATTCATTCCTGTTCGATGTGCTAGTGATAGCAATAGGATATCTCGGCAAGTATCATATCTTTAATCTTGGGAGTTATTGGCTGACTGCATTAAACAATGGAGGCCCAAGGCATTTTCTTACCCCAGTTTCTCTGTTTCTTTTTCCTTTGTTCGATTTTAGTCGCTCATTCATAGTCACTCGTTTCGCTCGCTTATTCAAGATGGTCTCCAAAGGTCTGTTGGCTCTGGTGTTGAGCGCTATCTCTTTGACTGGCGTAGAAGCCAGGGCCTGTATCAAGCGAAGCTCCGGCCTTTCTCTCACAGACCTGCTTTCACCAACGTCTTCCATCCTGAGCATTCAAACTCCTATCATCTCCCTCTCAACTCCGAAATCCAGCGACATCGTTTCAACCCGTTCAACAGCGGCCTCGCCGATTTCCGAGAAAATTCCTTCGACAATACTAGCAACAACTCCTTCCACTTCTCTCTCTGATCTCCCTGCAACTCCCAGTATCACTCCCTCCACGGACCCTTTATCTACCACCCCAGTTATCACACCTTCTACTGATCTTCCAGCTACCACTCCAGAGGTCACTTTTTCTACTATCGCCTCGTCTTCTACCCCGGAAGTCACTTCTTCTACCGTTGTTCCATCTACTATTTCTTCGACTACTCTCGTGGCTTCTACCACATCGGCCGCACCTGTGTGTACTCCGATCAACCTGGTCTCGAACCCTAGCTTCGAGCAAGGCGTCAACCCCTGGACCAACTTCCAAGGTGCAGTGGCTTCCTCGAGCAAAGCCGTGACCGCCAGGGGCGGAAATTCCTACTTGTAAGTCCACCAGCCCAACCAAGCAAATACTCCTCTCTGCCCACCGTGTGACTAACGTCCCGGACACCCAGCCTTGCCGCTCTTATCGGGTCCAACAATTTCATCTCCGTTCGCCAGTCGCTGCAGCTGGAAATAGGACAAACATACGAGGTCAAGGCGTACTATGGTCTGGGAGCCCGCCAGAACTTTGGCACCTCTGGTGTCTGCAACCTTCAGCTCACAGTGGGCGGCGACCTCCAGGGGTCTGTGATCAACTTGACGCCGGCGGGTGCTGGACAGTGGAACCTTTTCGAAAGAACCTACGTTGCAACCGACACTAATGTTGTCATTCGATACGTTCTTACCTGCTCCGGTGTCACGAGTGTTGATGGCCTGCTGGAACTGGTCACAGTTCCTTCGATTGTCCAACAACTCCTGCCGCTGCTACCTCAGTAGCCCCCGCCCCTTGAATCATAACCAGAGGGTATAAGTTTGAAGACTAAGCTAGGTTGGTAGAGAAGAGGGGTTGTGCTCTAAGTGCCAAGGTGTAATAATAGTATTTTAGCAAAGGAAGCCAGGTGAAAGAGATGGCTTTAATAGTCATTCGACGAGCCGCTGTCCTGACGGCAAGTGAGTCATCCGTACGAAGGTTCATAGAATTTTCCTGCCGTATGACTACATCTTGGGCGGACTAGGAAAGGCTATATTTTTAAGCTTTCGTATTTATTGTATTGAGTTGTCGGGCCCTGGCAGCTTCATTGTTATTAAACTCTATTCTCTTTCTCTTCCGTAATAATATTAGTTTAGAGCACACTGAAACTGAGAAATATTATAACGTTCTCTGATGTTCCTTTCTGGGTTCTTTCCACGACTCATCAGTTACAGCATGTTGTGTGACTGTAACATACAGCCGCGTTGTCGCCTACCAAGGTCTGCTTCTGGCTGGGTTTCGTTGATATCCGTCCGTCACGACCTATTACCACTATCCAACTCCGATAGGATGCTCTTTGGGCATAGAAGCCTCGCCAAACTCTCCCCGACTCGATAGTTCACCACCCCTCTCTCTTCATAAGCGAGACTTATCTCTTTGCCGGGCCGCATCACGTATTCGGGCACAGGCTCCAACCCCTTCTTGACCCACTCCCATCCATCTCCAAACTCACGCCTCTGCGCGGCGTATTTCTTCAATGCCGCTGGGTTATATTCCAATTTTTGCCGGCGGATTCGAACGGTAGGATGGAAGTATTCGTTGGTTTCGCCATTCGTCTGGTCGCCCGGGTCCTTTGGATAGGATCCTGGCGTCCGAACCTGCCGCCCAAGAAGCCACCAAAGACCGCCTTGTAAGCCTGAGAAGTTGCTAGCAATAGGCCCGCAACCCCAGCCGTCAGGGATTGCAATCTTCCCCATTGCGCTGGTGTGGTCCTCAATGATGACATTTATACTGTCGTCTTCGAACGTGAGCATGCCTGCTAGATTATCCACCTAGATTGGGAGGCCAGAAGTCAGCTATGGTTGAAAACACATATCATGACCTTGGGAGAATCACCATCCATGCAAAAGAATTATAGCCCATTTCGGCGCCGGCAGAAGCAGGCGACCCGGTTTCCATACCGGCGACGTCCCCATGAATTCCAGGAAACCAACACTGCTGTAGGTCTTTGGTGGGCCCATCATTGGTCCTATGCCAGAGAGTCGGGGGGAAGGTTAATCGTCGTTCGTCAAGGGCAAGAGCCTGGAATGCATATTCCACATCTGATGGAGTGGTTAGTTAGCATAGGCTAACTTAAACCTCGGAGAAGTTCCCGGGCTATACTCACTTGTCGATAACTTAGTATCATGAAACGCATATTGTGAGTTGATCCGTAGACCAATCTTTCTAGCCCATTTCACAACGGGCCATTCTGGGATTCCCTGGAAGCACAGAAATTGAGCAAATTGAATCATCGTCGGAGCAAATTAAAACACGTACCAGAGCTCCAACAGTATCCCATACACCTACTACCTTGACCTTAACATTGGTCAGGGCCAGCTCATCCTTGTTCTCCAGATACCACTTCGACTCTCTAAACGGTTGGCCGCCGGTGTTGGCACGGTACGCTTCCCACATTTCCGCAAAACGAGACATATTCACTGCCGAGAGGACGCCAATTTCGCAGACCAGAGCGGCAACAGAGCGCACAGTGAAGGCGCCGCGTGACCAGCCAAAGAAGAATAGTTCGTCTCCAGCCTCGTAGTTGTTGGAGATGAAATCATATATTTGGCATACGTCGACGTCCAGGCCCCAGCCGAAAGTCCCTAGATTCGTAAGACGCAAATGAGATCAGCAAGGCCATGAGGAACATTTGAGGGCAAGAGTTGAGTAAAACTTACCGTAAAGAAGCTTTTGAAACGGGAGATCTCCGCTCCCAAGGCCGGAGTGGTAAGATACAATTTGCTTGACAAGGTTGCCTTGGCCGTCAAGCCCATTATTCGAGATTGCACGAGCGAGTTTCGCAACGTTTGAAGGGAGAGACTTGCTGCCAATATCGGATGCTTGCCAGGTCCCGTCCGCGCAAAGAATAATGCGCTTGTGACTCGCCACCTTCCGCGTATTTTCAGCCATCGTCGCATAGAGAAAAGTTGGTTTTACTCTCACTTCGGGGCCGAGAAAAACTACTAGGAGCCATCCTTATAATGCTCAGCTTGTCAGAGTAAGATTTATAGGTTCTTTTGATCTAAGCTAACCGAATGGTCACATGCCGGTTACTCCAAATCTGACGAACCTTTGTCCAAAGCTGAAAGTGAATGCTACTATATTCGGTCATGAGGGTACCTCTCCGCGTGTAAGCTGAGACGGAGGCGTGTGCGCGTGGGCACATCAGGTGGTATTGGGATCTCGGCACCAATCAGGTCGCGATCAGCGCCTCGCCCTTCGTCCAAACATCTCGCCGGGGAATCTTCCGTTTCGAGGGAGCAAATTGTCCGACTGTCAGAGCGAGATCTTATAGGGCAAGGCGGACAACTTTTGCAATAGGTGACATCACCAGTCTATTGCGACTCCAGACGAAGCCACCCCCTGACAGTCAGAGCTGAGATGTCTCACATGCTAGGCCCTTCAGGACCACCCAACCCTTGCTTCTGTTGGTACTTCCGCAAATCTTGGCCTGGAAGTAACAGAAGTCATCTCCAAATTTTATCATGTCGCCACCACCGAAAATATGTGAATACGGGGAATACTATGAGTCGAACAAGAGCGCACCAGGGGATCAGAGGAGACTGACCCAGCTCTCTCAATCACGTGGATTTCATTTAACCGGATATTGCCAATATACAGCCCCTACGAATCACCAGGTGTGTTCAGACAGCAATAGAAGTCCCTTACATCAACCTGTTAGTGTGTCCCGTGGCCCATCCCTAGGTCTTAGCCCAGGGTCAGATTTCCGCGCAATCGGACAGCCGCTCCTTCAGGGTTTTCATTGTGATAGTAGCCCGTCAAATCCATTCGATCGGGATATAAATCAGCCGCAGAAAGGAAGATCAAATCGTTGACAGATCGATACTTGGCCCGAAATGGCGAAAATCATAAGAAAAACCATTATATAGGATAAGTGGTTCCTCATTGTAAGGGTATAGACTGCCATCTTCGCCTGCATGCCAGATTTAGTCGGATCGCTGTCTTAGAAAGTTAATACCATCATCCGCCTGTTAGCCCGTTGGTGATCATGCATTAATGAAACTATGCCTTTGATTTCACGACGAGCTGATAGAAATCATCAACGCGAGATAAGGCTCCTTTGTTATAGATCAACTCTCAACCATATATCATTAGCTAGAATAGGTACAGTAAAACATGCCTTAACAAAATCCATTCCGGTCTCCACCTACCCGCATATTACATGTTATGCATTTTGCGGCTCTTTGACTGATTTACTGTAGCAAACCTGCTGAGATTTTACCACTGTACTGCCTGGCCGCAAGGTAAGCAATACCGAGTGCTCCAACCCCAAACACATAGGGCGCCAAAGTCAAAGCCGCACTGGATATGTTCCTCTTGACCTTCTCCGCTATCTTCGCTTTCAGAGCGGCAGCCTCATTGACCCTCGGGAATTCCACGTCCGGTACAGGCCTGCCGAGGAATTCGCACAACGGCTCCCATCCCTCGCCCATACGGTACAGCAGCAGCTGATCAGCCGGAACACACTCCTGTATTTCGTGATGATGTCTATCGTATGCCTCTCTTGCTTTGCTGCGTGCCTCATCCACGTTCTTGGCCTGGAACAACCCGAGCATCATTTTCCGCGAGGCTGGCCCAGCACGAGAACCAAGAATAGGCTCGATAACATTGATGGAGAAATTGGCAGCCGGACTCCAAAGTTGCTGCAGGACATTCTCATCCATACTCTTGAACCACTTGTCGAAATCCCGGATTGTCAGGACCACCTTGGCCTCTGGGTAAGCCTTGATGAGGTGAGTCCCAAAAACAGAGGCCATGTCCGTAGTGGCCTCGTATGGCGCGTAGAGCTCGTTCCACTCCTCCTGAGTAAAGTTCTTGCCCGTGTAGCCAGGCAGGACGGGGAACGTGGCATCGGCAGCGCGATCAAAGATCTTCCAGTCTTCCGGTGAGTCGATTGCCTTCACGCCATGATAGACTCCGTCGTAACCGAGAATCTCTAATGCTTCGGCCAGGGAAGCGGATCCGGTCCGGGGAAGACCCATTGCGAGGACCTTCATCTCCCGCTGGGGCCGGGCTTTAGTTTGCGATTTCTCCATGATTTACGGCACAAAAAAAGGCTCAACAAAGCAATTTATTATCAATTGTGAGCGATTCAGGAGGAGAAACACGCTAGAAAACTCTTCTCGTCATCATCTGTAAGATCCTGGTTAGCTAGGGTTTAGTTTAGTGGGAGCCCCAAAGACTGACCGAAACCTTGTATGTTCTCGGTCCGGCACAACCAAGTCTCTTGACTTCTTTGGTCGGCCTAAAAGTCGGCGTTTAAGTAGGCCATTCGTTTTCTTGGTTAAGGTGACAAAAATAACGCCTACCCAGTGGCTGATCATCTCTTCAACAAGGGCAGAGATTGGTTACCGCCTTGTCGAAACTCTGACTCTTCAATCTCCGACAACCGAAAATATTCGCTAGCAGTGACAACTCTCCGATACCCGAGCCGCGGTGTCATGGGTGTAAGATTTCTCCACCCCGCGCGGCTATGAAGCCGAGTTGTAATGCATCTTGAAGCTCTACACTCGTTGGATTTTAGACTCGTCAACTCATTTAGTGAATGGCTAGTGTAGGACAACTGACCTGGCTTATAACTAACTATCAACAACGCCAATAAAGAGAGTGGGCGAAACCCAAGGCTGATTTATCGATCGTATGGATATATCTTGTTTAAACTATAATCAAGCCAGCCTATTGACTAGAAAGGACCTTTTGAGTATAGCACGAATTTAAGAGGAAAGGAACGAAGACTTCTGTCCTAGCCCCCTAGATAAATTCTTTGTAAAATAAAACGGTTTGATGGTCTCAAGAAGCCTGAATGAACAACTACATTGCGTTGTTTTACGTAGAACGATATATCGGCCTTAATTGACCTACAAACCTTGATGATATTGAATAAAGCTTCCGCTACCTTCTACGAGAGATCCATTTACCTGAAACGGCCACTTACCTACCCATAGCTTCAATCAACAGCTGGACAAACTTCTGGCTTACCTCCAGGTTCCTCTGCATCTTCTCTGACTTGATCACAGCCGTAGCAGGATACATACCTTTGGAGTCCGCGCATTCTGGGTTCGCACCATGAGCAAGGATGACCTTGGCCAAACCGACTGCGCCGTGATGAGCTGCCCAGTGAAGAAGCGGCAGGTCACGACTCACCACTGCAGCGTCGGAGGCAAACTTCTCCAGGGTCTGCTTGGTGCGCCATCCCCAACCATGAGCATGAAGGTTCTGATCCTTCCTCAAGTTCGCGACAGAAACCACCATCGAAGCACGAGCCTCGATATCTGCGCCACGGGAAACAAGGTCCTGGGCGAGGGCTGCTGTGCCACCGGCCTCATCTCTGTCGAGATACGTCGCGAGGAGGTGCAGTGGAGTGTACTCCTCCTCTGTAGAGACGATCGGGTTGGCCCCGTGGTCAAGAAGGACCCGAGCTGCGCGGACGGCCAGCCATGATGTCTTGAGCTTTAACCCGAAGACATCACCATCTGAGGTCCGAGCGAGTGAGCCTAGCAAGGGTGTCCAACCATTGGCACTCACCTCGTTGACATCGGATCCGTTTGAGATGAGATACTCCATAATGTCTGTCTTACCGCCGGCCGCAGCCCAGTGGAGCAATGTTTCCCCGTTGTTATTTACCAATGTCGACATCGATTCCTTCTCGGTTGGGTCCATTGAGGAGAGGTAAAGGAGAAAAATGGAGAGGTTGGAACCATAGGCAGCACTATGAAGGGGGGTATTACCTTCATTGTCACGGCAGCTAACTGAGGCACCCTTTTCAATCAGAAGCCGGATACCTGTATCATTAAGACGAGATGACGGTGATTGCGATTTGACATAGAGTGGCGCGCTAAGATGATGGAGGGCTGTCTTCCCATCGTCGTCCTGGATATTGGGGTCTGCACCTGTCTCCAGCAGCGCCTTGAGGCCGCCGACGAGATCACAATACCTACATGCGAATAAAATAGGGGCGGTTTGGAACACTGCCCTCTTCATCCTCGCGTTCGGGTCTGCCCCGGCCTTGACGAGGGCTTTGATGAGCCGCTGCTGGTTGAGGAAATCAGTGCCGTCGTACTTGACCCCTCCACGCTCATCCTCGGCGAGCATTACCTTGAAGTTTACAGCGACATGAAGGGCCTGTAGGATGACGTCCTGAGGGAAGTCAACCCTGTCGAGAAGCAGATCAACAGCATCGGCGCGCCATTTGTTCGCAGCAGCGAATAGGGCGCCCTGCGTCGTTGCCTGCGGCCAGTCATCCCACAGATTCAACAGCAGGTCCACGATATGGGTTTGGCCGTACATGGCTGCAATGCCAAGGGCCGTGTTCTGAGAATACCGTTCGGAGACGCGGCTTTCCAGAGGCACACTCTGCCACACCCTCTCCACGATGGCTGTCGTCCCGCGCCGGACAGCCGTGCCCAGGGGAGTCATGCCGTCGTCAGAGTGGGTGAGGAAGAGAGGGTCGGCGCCGGCATCGAGAAGCAAGTCCACGGCCGGTAGGTTGTCGCACAGAACGGCTACATGGAGCGGCGTGCCCCATTTGAAGTGTTCGTGGTTGACCTCGTTAGCTGTGGCTAAGCCGAGGATCCGTCTCAGCTCGGGCACATTGTCGTCGCGAATGCTCACGTGCATGGCCTCGAGTGGCCCGTCAAAGTCTTCCCGCATTCGGGACTGCACCTGATTGCCCATGATGGAGGTGGTGATGATAAAGCTGATGGCCGATGCTGTTGCGGTGAGGTATTTGCAGGGAGGAAATTTCGATGGCCGGTGCGGGGCGGAGCGTCTAATATATATGTCAGCCTACCTTACTCCGTACCTATATAACAGAATGTCAGCCAATGGCACCCTCTGTTACGAGGTCTACTGCGTGACTAGAATGAAGAACTGCACAATGGCCTTTGCTTTATCGTCCGACTAAGCTCTCATGTTAATTAACCACATAAAGGATTCAATTAGCCAGGTGACTGTTAGAAACTGACGAGATGATAATGGCGAAACGAGCGCGGTTCAATGACTGTCGAGAATCGATGCAGAATTACAAGGGTTCTCAATTTATAAGAGAAGCTAGCTGTTGAGAGCGTTGGGTGATTTTACAGCAAGACTCAATATCTCTATCATTATTACTTTCGCCTACATTCTCGATCAAATCAGACTAACATGATAGAGAAATGGTAGACGATTGTTTTTCAGGAATGATTACTATGGTTGAAATCGCGGGCTAGAATTGAGTTCCTCCCACCACACATCACCAATGGTGCCGTAATCCAAGCTCACGGATAGCTCGTCTGTTTTCAAGCCTCTAGGTAGCATGGTACTGGTGCTACATAAAATCTCTCGCGCATCTGGATCATGGCCCAGCAAGTCAGACGCGAGAACATAGTGTGTTAAGACACAAGATTTAGGGACATCTAGTGACAGTCGCAATAGTAACATACTAGCCATATAGCCGATGAAATCTCCCAGAAGATGATCGGGAAGCTACTTGAAAGGTGAGTGATAGCAATGGTGTCACGAGATCGGGCAAGCAATTGCTGATTTGGACTTGTCTACCAAGCATCAAATATCTCATCTATCTATACTGGGCCGGAAGAGTCGTGGTTGACTCAATTAGACGCTGTTCGTCGAGCGGGTACTCAGAAAGACTCGGCTCTTTATCCGGTCGCCTGACGTGGTGGTAATCAGATGTAACGGGGACATCTGCGTATCCTACCTCCCACTGCCTCGGTCCGCCGTTCGAAGCAAGGGCCAGCCGAAGAATTTGTAACTTATCATCCGCCAGGCGAGCTTGTGTACCATTTGGAATGAACTTGCCAACCCAGTCAAGGATATCCTGCATGTAGAAACTGATTACTGCAAGAAGAGCAGTGATGACAATGATGATGAGCATACCAGCGAAACTGAAAGTGGACACCTCTCCGTTGCTCATGATCAGCTGGGTTTCGCATTGGGCCTGAAGCTCGGCCATGACCGCATCCGTCACGTTAAGCATGTCTCTCAAGGCCGAGCTGCGAGGGGAGATGATTTCAAGGCCTAGTTCCTCATCCGGGGCGCGGACATACTCCGCCACACTCGCTTGAATCTTTGCCAGTTTCGTCTGGAACCATGCAGTGGTTTCAAGGTGCCACTGGTTCTCTGGTAGACCTGTTGAGTAATCATTGCCGATAATATGGTTGCTAGCGTATAAGGCTGGCTGGGGTTAATAAAGGGCATCATTCAAGCAGGCATGTATTGCAACTTACCTGCATTGTTCGAGGTAGCCATGAGGACTCCTGTCGCCGTTAACTGCATGTGAAGAGTCATACGAGCAGCGGTGGCATGCTGCGCATCATTGAATCCTAGGGTCGGGTCGTGAATTGCGGTTTCCGTAAAGTTTGCGAGTTTTGCCCAAGATGAACATCGGTCGTTGACTGGGTTGCAAATCATGTACTGGTCGTAGCAGAGCAGCGGGTTGACTGCCCAACTGGGCGTGAAAAAGTCTCCAGATGTGTTGTTGTCCGCAAGAAAGTAAGGGTCTTTGACTGGCTGTGCGTATTTCATTCCATTCTGGTTCAAGAAGATGACACTGACGTCGGCATCAGCCCGCTTGAAGTCCGAAATAGGGTTCCAGCCTGAGAAACTCCCTTCGGTGAAAGACCTGTTTTTGGAGGGTTAGTGTTTTTGATCCAGGAAATCTTTCAACATCCATTATCGACTTACTGGATATGATATCCAGTATATCCACGCACGTTGGTCGCCGGGTGTGAAATGGTATAGTTTGACTCGTTCCTGATCCCACCCATGTAGAATGTGAACATGTTCGACTCCTTTTTCCATAGATTTTGCAGACTGGCCAAGCCACAAGTTGTAGCTGTGCGAACTCCAATGCGATTGGAAGGCTTTGCATTTATCCCAAACATGCTGTGAGAGTCCAGCATCTCGGACTCCAGTCGGATAGGTGCCACACCCTTATTGCAGCGGGCCGCACTTGAATACATGCATGATGCGTTGACGTCAACTTTGTAAGGGAGGTAGTCTTTAACGAACTTGGACTTGATTGATTTTGTGTTGTCTCTGTTTCCATAGAAATTGATGGCGTAATTTCTGGCTGCTATGGTCTCGTTGATCACCTTGTTGACCCTTATGATATTGGTCATGTCGCTGGCGGACACATTCGAATAGGGAATGACGCCGCAGCCTTGGTTGAGCGCCAGAGCAATACCGGTTCCATCCTCGCTTGTTACAACCTTTGACGTGAAGATGGAGGCCGTCATCATCCCGCCAAAGAGAAGCAAAGCAGGGACAACAGCAACAGCTGTCCTGAGCCCGAGCCTCGGGACTTTCCGGCCTGACCAGGCGCCATGGATTTTAAACAGATCATAGATCGTAGCGAGGGGCGTCTTCGCGTTTCGAAGGGTGACTTGTTGTTGAAGATCGAAAAGATCGGTGTCGGGACGACTGCGAACAAGGTAGCTGTGGATCAGCAGGGAGACAATGGTCCATGCACAAGCCCCAGCGACCGTGACCATGACAGTCAGAAAGGAGAGGAAGATATTTCCATTGTTCTTCGGGAGTGTTATGGCTCCTTGAGTCGCTGCAGAATGGGAGTGGTCGTACCAGACTCCCGTCTGAAACTGCGTCATAGCTGGCGGGTGTGAATGCTTCAGTCAGAATATCAGAAACACAATCAGCGCGCACAACTGTGCGGCGATTGCGAACCGCTCTGCCTAAATATTTGCCTCGACTTTGCCCCAGTATGCTTAACCAAAGAAATTGGAGGCTACTATTCCTAGCAGCCAATCACTTCAAGTCCCAGGCGCAGACCAGCGCTGCCGAGGTAAGCACTAGGCAGGGGACCAGGTGCTTCAGGCTCGTCTGGGGTCTTTCTTTTTTTTAATGGGCTCTCGGTTGTCTTCTAAGCAATCATCAATCACTCACTGGTTGGTCAGCACACGAGAGAGAATGAGGGGGCTTTTGATATGCGGGTGGCAATCCCAATCACAAAAGCCCCTTGAGAGCCAGAAATAGCTTAACAGCTGGCCTGTGATTCCCTGGAATTCGACAATAAGCCCCTGGGCACGAGATACTCACACTTCCGTGCTTATAAACGTACATAGGGGACAGATATGCTCATGTCATCTAGCCTTATCTCATGGCAATTATGGTCGGGTAGGGGGAGGAGCCTGAACATCTCGACCCACCCAACCCTCTTGGGTGGGAGTTTTAGGTGCCGGGCCCCTGTCAAATCGAATGGGAGTCTAGAACTCTCGATCGTAAAGGAACATTGACATCCTTCAACTTTGCAGCTGGAACCCTTAATCCTGCTAGGCAACTAGGGGAGGGTGGCGAGAAGGATAGGGCTGTGTTTTCCCCCCCTGGACACTGTTGGTTAAGAATTCCTGTTTGGGTCTCTAGTTTCGGCACATCATGATGGATCCTACCATTGTCCCTCTAATCTGCCGATCCGGTAAGGCTGTGGAAGTAATCCCCACAATTGCCTCAATCCAAGGTCATGATCAAGGTAATTACTGCACGACGAAGTGACAGCAACATCATCGAACACTAAGAATCTGCGATACTCGAATAGACACATCTACGCCCAATGTGAAGGAACCATCTACTCTGGTCAAGAGGTAATTTTTTATTTTAAGATAGCCATACTATTTAGACGGAAACGCCGTTCTTAGCATCAGCTGTATAGGGTAGTTATGAAGGAGAAAACCATCTCGTTTAGTCTCGTTAAGAAACTTCTTGATGGCTGCCATGAGTGGTAACTCTGCGAGCACAGTCTGATAGATGGTAGATGGGTGAATGGAGGGAGGGGATTTAGGTCATCAAGATAGCCACTTCATATTGCATATTTCGCTCTCGAGGGAGGGGAAGCCCCTGTACAGACCCACGCAGTAAGCAAATGAGTCACTTGTTGCGTTTTTACTCACAATCACAGTCTTTTGAGGAAAAGACACAACATCACAATCAACGGGAAAACACAGAAAGTCTACATAAGATCTCTTACTCTACTGATTAGATCATTGCATCCTATGTTCTCTGGACCAGCTCTGGACCAGCACGCCCGATATGCCTGGGAAAAGATCACCGCCGCTCTCATCCCGGCTGCGGCTTCCAACTGAGATCTGGGCATTGACTATCGAAAAACTAAGCGAGGAGATACCAGATCACGGTCAGTGGTTCTCAAGTTACGATAGAGACCCAGAACCCCGGCCGTCGCAGCTACTGGCCATCCAAAACTTGCGTCTTGTGTGCCGCACTTTCAGTAGCCTCGCATCGCCGCTCCTGTGCCCATACCTATATCTTGAAATCTCGTACGAGTCTATAGACCGCGCGAAAGGACTTCTCAAAAATCCCCGAATCGCTTGTGGTCTTCGCGGCATACGGCTCTCGCTCGCTTATCGGCCAGGACTCTTAGCTTACAGTCGCTCGCAATTTTCCCTTCACTGGGAAGTGAAACTGGAAAATGCATGTTCAGAACTCGGAGTGGAGTTGAGCAAAGAAAATAAGCCGCTCTCTTGGGAAGACAACCCCGGCCTGTATGAAAAATTCAAGGCCGCGGAAAAGCGAGAGGATATGATCAGAACACTGGGAAACTTTGGGCAATATCTCGGGCCGGTCAATTCCACATCTTGCTATAATTTCTTTCGTTCCTCCCATAAAATTTACAAGGAGAAGCATTGGGAGCAATTTGATCTCTTGATGAGCGGATCCTTTGTTCGCCAGTTAGCTGCTGCTCTAGGTCAAGTTCGGCAACCCTTAGCTCTGCACTTCACAGATGATATCCAGCGAAGATATAGTATGATGAACCATCGCTTATTCCTGGGAGACACGGGGCTCGCAGACGCGTTTATTCAACCTCCTCCTTGGAGCGATGACAAGACACCCGGATTGCTCCCAGCACGCGTTCTGACGGAGCTGCCCATAGCCATAGCTCAAGCGGGTGGATGGCTCCAAAGCCTGAAGCTCAGCTGCCCCGTATACAGATGTTGTCACATCTTCCCAACCGGCGTCTCTCCTGAGCGTTCCATGGCAGAACTCAGGAGCGCATTGCGATTCATACGGATAGCTGAGGTCAGCTGTCCCGGTCACTGGTGCGCGTACACCTCGGCCTTGCTTTCCAGCCGCGGCCTTCGACATGTGAGGATCGGCCCGGGACAGTCCCGGTACGCTAATACAAGCTGCACCCAGCCTAATTGTAAACGCGAGCGACAGAGAGGGCGCTGGTTCAGGACAGCCGAGCCCACCGTCAGAAGCTTACGCATCGAAGATGTCACGATTTTCCAGGCTGAATTAGTGCCGATGCTCTCCATGCTTAGCCCTCGATGTAAGGACATATGGATCTCGTCTTTGAATTCACCCTACTGTAGTTGGTCTGAGATAATAGAGATCCTCCGGCGTAAAGCAGGATCCCGAATCGCCAGTGGGAAGTGCAAGTTGCATTTGACTGCGCTGAAGGGTGGGGAGTTTCCACAACGACCACGACCACCGCGAGGGAGTGAGATTAATGAAGATTATGAAAGAGAGCTTGCTGAATATGATGGGAAGATGAAACAAGTACTGGATTATATAGCAGGCAAGGATGTTAAGAAGTGGTGGAGTGGATAGAAATGTGAATAGCGCCAATTCCTTCATCATGGTAGGACAGTCATGGATATTGCTCGCTAGATGACGATTATAGCAATTATATAGTAATCATCATCATCTGGAAGTTGGACGTATTCTAACTCGAAAACTCGAAAGCATTGCGTATGTAGCTTGTGTGGTATTAAACGATAGCTTAGATTGGCCTTGTCTTCCACTAGACATAAGGGTTAGGCTCTTATTCACACAAATTTGGGTTATTTCTAGGCACGTTGAGCTGGTGATTCGCTTTTGCCATAAGGTTGTTCCATCAAAATGTGCTACGTCATTAAAAAATATATAATTCTGGCTGGTTGATAGTGATAGTAGGATGTGAATATCTCGAATTGGACGATGCGAATGTTATGGTAGAGCTCTAGACCCTCAGCAGGGCGGCTGAATTGTTGGATAAGAACATTTAGGCCCTAAAATTCAAGCATTAAGAGACTGCTATTTTGGATATAGGTTAGAGTTAAAAATCATGGGTTTGTTCATTTCCAGCACACATGTCGTAACCGTCATCAATCTAGTTCTCATGACGCCGTTCAAGATCTATGGGGTAATGTCCAGCGTAAAAACACAAGCGCCTGGAAGTTCAGATTTAGGAGGTATCCGCGATCGATACCTATCAAATCTAATCAACACTTCTGGCCTCGATGAATGGATAATACACTTGCGTAGACATTACGGTACATCAACTTAAGAAACAGTTGCACTTGGAGCAATTTGTGATATCTGCTCTAAAACCCGTAGTTTTGATTGAATAAGCTAGCTTCGACATATGTTCTTCCCTTGTCATCGCATATTAAAGGCAGTAGGCATTTCCTGTGGCCTTTGAATTCCCGATATCTCGACCAAAGCGCCGGTGGATTGGGAATATGAGGTCCAGGACTCTGTCGGGGCCTCGTGGGGACCACGAGGCTGGGTATCGGTGGGGTTCTGCGTCTCATATGGTGACTTGGGTGTCTGTTCTTGGAGTTGATGAGTCTGCACCTGCATCACCTGAGCTCTCCTCTTACGATGTTTCCAGATCAGTCAGATTGCAAGCGAGCCAATGAGTAAGACAGCAAACGCTCCTCCAACCGCGCCGCCAATAATTGGACCCCTATGGTTATCGGTACTGTTACCGCTCGTTCTTGGTTCGCTTGTCGTAGTTGTATCAGCTGTCGTAGTAGTAGCTGAGGTACTCGTTGTTGTTGAATCTAGCTTGGTACTAGATGTTGAGACTGTGGAAGTAGCTCGGCTTGTTGTGGAATCAGAAACACCGATGGTCGTTATTACAGTGGGAGTTCCTATTTAGTACTCTGAGAACATGCTGTGCCTGCGGCTCGTCGAAGACTAGAGGGGGAATAGAGAGCTGTGAGAATATGGATGGCTAACCTGGAAAGAACAGGACATTCTGTTGTTCGGTGCAGTTGGCAGACCCTTGATTCTTGTTTATACACCAATACATGTCCTTGGAGGTGTTGGGACACTTGGCTATACCCATTCCGCCAGTGAGGTTATCGACATTGGTATCAACACAGAAGGAAGGGCAGTTTGAGCTTCGCCAGGTCTTGTCGGTACACCCGCCACGAACAAACTCAGTCGCCCCGGGCTTTAGCAATTCCTCTCCGGTGGCCTGGCAGATTCCGTTAGAGAGACAAGCGTATCCCTGACCGCAGCAGACAGAGTTAGAAGTGTCATCTCGACAGCGTGTCGTTGGGTGCTAGCTTTCCATTGGGGTGGTAACACGCGGCGGTTGATTTTGAAGGAAAAAGAGCAAGGAGGATGGCCACTGGCACGAGCCAGCCTCTGAACAAGGCCATTGGAGAGGAGCTGTTTCAGGTAACAGGCAGTCCGAGTAACCGAGCCTAACAAAGAGGTTGCAAGAGTCGCCCACCGCACGACTTTGGCGATCAATGCTCGAAGATTTTCCCAGCACACATGATGTAAAACAAAGAGATGTATTTCTCTGCGAGGATACGATGCCATCCCCCCTTAATCGATTGCTCAACGAAATTGGACGGCTGGTTGTATGCTTGGGGGCCGCACTGTGCATGTGTATGGCGAACTGGGCTATGTTACAGTGTGGATAGCACACCCTCATACGGCCTATTGGTTGAACGTGTCTTTCTTCTCATTTCGTGTGTCCGGCCCGCCAGCGTAGTTCCCATTCGCCAGCGGCTCTTGGGGGCGTTTTTCGGGCGCTAATGGGACAATCTAAGTGGCTGTTTGATGCATAAATGTAACACTGGCCTCCCTTCAAATCTGCCTCCTGCATGCGGCGGTTGTTGTTCGTCTCTGCTAACGGCTGCTACAGCGAGTAGCTTTTCCCCTCCACTAAAGGTTAGCGGTCTCTTTCAGCGTCTCTCCCTCATCCTACTTCCTTCAATCATTCTGCACTTTGCATCACCTCAGCCATCAATTTCAACCCCCGTCCATCTCGCAAAGATGGTGTTCAGGAGCAAGCGCTCGCTTCTTGTATCTGCTCTCTTTCTGGCCGGGCTGTTCTATCTCTGGAGCTCTGGCGCCCGCGACGCGATCATCCCTTCTTTTACTGCCCAACAGGGCACGCAGCAGCAGCCCCAACAAACAAAGTGGCCGGTCGATGAGTCCATCTGGCGAGACCAAGATTACTTTTGGAGGAAAGTGAATATCAATTATCCCGTAGGCGAACTACAAAAGTTCCCTACCTGGACGCCCCCCAAAACCTTCCCCAAGATCCAGGCCAACTTCCCTGCCGAGTCGCAGGCCCAGCGACAGAAGCGCGTCGAGCGTCAGCAGGCCGTCAAGGCGACCTTCCTGCGATGCTGGACCTCGTACAAGAAGCATGCCTGGATGGCCGATGAGCTTGAGCCCGTTTCAGGCGGCCGCAAGAACCCCTTTGGCGGCTGGGCTGCCACCCTCGTCGATTCACTCGACACCCTCTGGATTATGGACTTGCGTGACGAGTTTGCCGAGGCTGTCGCTGCCGTCGACGATATTGACTTCACGCACACGGACCTCCGCGAGATCAACGTCTTTGAGACCACGATCCGCTATCTAGGTGGCTTCCTGTCCGCCTACGAAATGAGCGAGGACATCCGGCTGCTCCGCAAGGCGGCCCAGGTGGGTGAGATGATCTACAAGGCTTTCGACACGCCCAACCACATGCCCATCACCCGCTGGGACCTGCACGCCGCCATCAAGGGCCAGAAGCAAGACGCCAGCTCTGGCACCCTCGTTGCCGAGGTGGGCAGTCTGTGCATGGAGCTCACACGGCTGTCGCAAATCACCGGCGACGATAAATGGTTTGATGCGGCCCAACGCATTACTGACACATTCGCGGCTCAGCAGGATTCGACTGAGTTGCCTGGCATGTGGCCGTTGGTCGTCAATACCAAGGACGGAGTGTTCAACGTGGGCAGCTCTTTCACTCTGGGCGCCATGGCCGATTCGGTCTACGAATATCTGCCAAAGATGGCTGCCATGACGGGCGGTCGGCTTCCCGTCTACCAGGTCATGTATGAGAAGGCGATTGATACGGCATCCAAGTACAACTTCTTCCGACCAATGACGCCCACAAACGAAGATATTCTCATCTCTGGTCCTGCGAAAACGATTCACGGCGAGAACGGAAAGAAATCGGTCGTGAATGACCATGAGGGCCAGCATCTAGTGTGCTTTGTGGGTGGAATGCTTGCCATTGGTGGCAGACTCTTCAGCAGGCCCAAGGACGTTGAACTTGCAGGGAAGCTGACGGACGGTTGCATATATACCTACAAAGCCTTCCCCCACGGCGTCATGCCTGAGCTCTTCTTCATGGCTGCCTGCGACTCGGATACCAACTGCCCATGGGACGAGAGGCGTTGGAAGAAGGAAGTGGTCAAGGCCAATAACAAGGGCGTCGATTCCCCCGACGCTGATGCCGACGCCATCATCTCCGACGGGCACATACCCAAGGGATTCACCCGGATTCCCGACACACGATACATCCTCCGACCCGAGGCCATCGAGAGCGTCATGGTGCTGTACCGGGTGACCGGCCGCCAGGACCTCGTCGAGTCCGCCTGGGACATGTTCAACGCCATCGAGAAGGTGACGGCGACCAAGCTTGCCAACACGGCCGTCTGGGAGATCAACGACCCCAGCAAGATGCCGAGCCAGTCCAACTCGATGGAGTCGTTCTGGACCGGCGAGACACTCAAGTACTTTTACCTGACGTTTTCTGAGCCAAGCCTGATCAGCTTGGATGAATATGTGTTCAATACGGAAGCACACCCTCTTAAAGTAAAACGGTAATTGATCCCTGGATTGAGGATGATGTGACAACACGGGAAAGGAGTTTTGCGAAATGCCTGCTAGCAGGTCTGGCATCAAATCAGGCGGTTTTGAACTGAACTCTGAAGGAAAAAGGCGAATGTTGTGAGATTGACTGAACCATGCAATTTTTGATATTTTTGTTAATGATACCTGCGACCCTTTAAATTGTTGCCTTCAGCTGTATTTCAGAATAAATTACTTAAGATTTTGACATCGAAAATACAATCCGTTCCCATTGTCCACTTTCTCCTCTAGTTTTCTACATCACACATGCCGCTCGCGCGTTTGGCTTGGCCATTGTGTGTTGAGGCATCACCTCAAAGCCGTCTTATAGCTTGAACAGTCCGATTCCAGGCTCAAGTCCGCTGAGATCCTTATACAACGCGGTTTTATGCGATTTATTTGCAGTCTCAAAAGTTCCCTGTGGGAAGACCCAAAACCCTGCTGCCGACGGAAGATACTGCTTGCCTTCCGAGGATAGGGGATTTACGGGAGACTGAATCCCCATACACACCGAGGCTGATCAGCGGACATGTCACATGCTCTTCTCGCATTTCTCAAGCGCGCTTGTCGATGAATGGCTGAGCGACTTCGGGGCAAACTAAGCCACTATATATTTGGCGCAAGGCGTCATTTAGATACTTCCCTGGTCGAATTTGATCTCCGATCTATAAAAAGAATGGAATGGCTTTTTCTCTCAGATACCTCCGCGATTATTGCGCCATATTTGAATGAGCAGGGTAAATATCACTGAAAACGATTTTGATATGTTTTGCTTGAACCGGCGAATTTGATCTCGCAACTTTGAATCGACCAGGAGATACCCTCTTTGTGATAGAGCTTAGTTGTAGCCAACGTTTTAGTTAGATATATCCAGTAATAAGTCCCTCGTTGGCAAGGGCTCAGCGTAGATACACATATAGTAGAAGTATTTGCTGGTTGCCATGCCACCTAGCTGGACATTCAAATGGATATCTGCCTTAGAATAAGGCACCGTGTGAAACGTATTGCTGTCTTACCCACAACCAATGAACAGCTGCATTAACTTTTATTAGGAATCAATAATATCATTGGCTGGAGTAACTTTTACCCCTCGTCATATTTCTGACGTCACCATTGTCAATAAAAGACTCAGTATTGGGGAGACAAGAATTTCGACTTGAAAACATCAATATCACGTCTTAGCCTAGTAGTCTCGCCATGGAGAGAGAATCAGCAGCCCTAGATGGCGATTCAATCTCTCCTAATCAAACCATTTTCCAGGGATTTGAATGGTATATCCCTGCTGATCATCAGCAATGGATTCGCCTTTCTCGATCCATGCGAGATCTTGCGTCGGTGGGCATCACCAGCATCTGGATACCACCGGCGACGAAAGCTATGACGCCCACAAGTTACCGAGTCTGTTCGAGCAGTCAAGGTTGACCCAGAAGGCATGGTTCCCTTGGCGATAAGTTTGTATTCGTCTAATTGTTTCGTATAGACCGCACGAAAAGCATTGGCAGACCGACGAAAATCAAGGCATGGACCAAATATGACTTTCCGGGCCGCGGGGAGAAATATAGCTCCATGAAGTGGAGTAAAGATCACTTCACAGGAGTTGATTACGACGATAAGTCTAAACGCAGCGGGGTGTGGCGTTTGCAAGGCAAAGATTGGGCATATGATGTTGACGAAGAACTCGCGAATTACGACTTTCTGTACGTTCTTGTTCCTCTTACTTGAATCTTTTGTTGCTGACACGCGTGGTTGATTATTTAGTTTGGGTCAGGATATTGACCATAGCCATCCTGAAGTCCGAAAGGATCTCTTCCACTGGGTAGAGTGGCTTTCCTCGCAGTTGAGGCTCGGGGGTCTGCGCCTAGATGCGATTAAGCATTTCTCAGCTTCATTTCTGCGCGACTTTGTCCGCCATATCGACCAGAACGTCGAAAATGGAACCGACTGGTTCATTGTGGGCGAGTATTGGAGAGCTGACGCCAAGGTCCTTTCTGCCTACATCGAGTATATGAGCCACCGGATGTCGCTCTTTGACGTGCCATTATTGACGAATTTCTACAACGTCTCAAAGGGTATTTGTACGGACGTAAGACATGTGTTTCACGGTAGCTTGGCGGCAGTAAAGCCTAAAAATGCTGTGGTAAGTTGTTTTTTTAAGAAAGGTTTGCCATGATTAACGGGTATTGACATCTGTCATAGACATTTGTTGTTAATCATGATACGGTGCGTCGATCTTTTGATCAGAAGAGCTAATGCTAACAACTTGAAGCAAGCTGGACAAAGCCTTGAGGTATTTCCCATATCAATCTCGCCCCTTTTGTTTGACGTCTCCTCTCTTGCCCCTCTTCCCTTGGCCCCTCTTCTAATGAGTACCTTTCCATGTTCACGTATACTGATTTTCGAAAGACGATAATTGAACCGTGGTTCCTCCCGATAGCCTACTCCATCATCCTATTGCGTGAGAACTTCGGGGTCCCCTGTGTCTTCTGGGCAGATCTTTATGGAACTCGGGAGCCAATGTTACCTCGGCCACCGCCTGGCAATGGCCGCATCATACATCGCCTTATTCGGGCTCGTAAACTATGGGCATACGGAACCGAGACGCTCTATTTCGAAGATTCTTCATCATGTGCTGGGTTTACACGGCATGGGCACCCATCACATTCTGCGGGCGCTGGCCTCGCTGTGATAATTAATATCGGATGGGCTTCCACCGCCAAGCAAATGTTTGTAGGAAAAGGCCACGCGGGGGAGAGATGGACCGATCTCCTTGAACAGACCTGGGGTGATGTCATGATTGATGCGGACGGCATGGGTAATTTTTGGGTTGGTCCGAGGACTGTCAGTGTATGGGTGCATATCGATGCGGAGGGTCAATGGGAGGGAGCTACATACACGTTGTAAGTTTACTCCATTTCCTTCAAAATTTCTCCAAGAATAGCAGGCCTTTCCGCTATTATCGGTATTAAAGGTATAAAAAGAAGGTTGCTAATGAAGACTCCTCTTCACGGTAGTGATGACCGAGGGTACAGTGCTGTTGAAGGCGCTATGGATAAGATCAAGCTGAGGGAACCACTTAACACGATGCCTGCGTGGTTACAGTCCACGACTGGGGTGTGACAGAACCAATTCTACATGGCCAGGCAGCTGCAATAAATTACACTGAGATATTGTAATCTCTTGCCCGAGTAGAGTTGAAATCACTGTAGCGAGAAGTCAGAGTGAATGAAGGTTACATGTATTTTCACCGGCGTAACCTCTTCTACAAATCACAACAACCCCCCGTTCCCCGTTTGAGGTTATCTCGTGGATAATATACGTATGAGGAGCAATTTTTTTTTATTTTTATTTTTTTTTGAGGTTTTTGCCGTATGCAAGGGATATCCTAAGATCAGGCCACACGTGACTAGATCCACACGAATTGTTTTTAACTAAGTTTCGGTCCGTACCCAACCTTCGAATCTATTTTTTTTACTTTTTCATTTACACAAGCCAAGGCAAGGCAACAGCTTCTCCAAAAACTCTAAGAGAGGAGGAGCAACTATAACGAAACACTGCGGCTTACCAATGCTGTGAGACTCACATAGCTACTAACACAGTCGGATTCATTTGGTTGTCATGCGAAAATTCACCTAAAATATAGAAGGAGGCTCGGTTGATCTTGAGCTGTTATAAGTCAGGAACGTTGCGAGAAGGTCAGACTTATAGTGAGACTCTACAAAAGAAGTGAAAAGCCCAGATTAATGTACATATTAATCATATTTGATGGGTGAGCTGATGATTGTTGCCCCGGAGATGTATCTCCATGAGCGTTTGTTGACAACGCTGGAGGTGAGCAAAAGCTTGTTATTGCCGGACTCCAATCAGATAACAGAGCTCAACCTGCTATTTGGTTTATGGATCCAGGTAACTTTAGGACGCTTGATGTCGCCATATGCACGAACTATCAATCCACAAGGGAGATATGGTGCCATATCTCCGACACCAATAAAGATGATGATCGGTGCGGGGTACTGCGATAATTAACAGCAGCACTGGGACTTTCGGTTGCAGCTGATCCCAACCGATTGTCGGTCCTTTCTTTGGAGTTTGCCTCATCTCTAAACATGCGCAAACATGAAGGTTCTCATTGTTCTTAACTTCGCCACTGATAAGCCCTGGGGTCAGTTGTCTGTAGAGTCATTCTCTGCTAACATCCGAAACCATGCGCCAGATGCCGAAATCGACGTCAGTCGCCTTGCGAGTGGTGAGGATCTGCCGGACTACTCTCAATACCATCTGATCGTTCTCAGTGGAGGCACATTTAACCTCATTTCCGACGTCCCATTGCCCTGGGTAGAACAGGCCTTGGCTTTGATTCGCCAAGTTGCCAAAGACAGCAACGGGACCAAATTATTGGGTCTATGCTGGGGTCACCAAGCTATCCAGTTTGCGCTCGGGGGAGAGTTGGACGTTTTGAACAAGTCAAATGTAAGTATAAGGCTCCCAGATAGAAGCAGACCATCGCTAGGACGGGGAGAAGGGTGATGCAACGTTCGTACTGAACTAACGGATCTGGCATAATATAGATAGGTGTCGAGACTATAAATCTCACCGCTGAAGGCCAAAAGTTCTTCGATGGACGGGATTCTTTGGTGAGTCAATTCCGCCCGTGGCATTTATCAAGGCCAAATGCTGACGTTAGTTGACAACTAGAAAATCCATAAATACCACAAACGCGTAGTCTCTGAACCCGCACCAGGCTTCAAGCTACTTACAAGCAACAATGAGATTCTGCTTAGCGAGAGCGGGAATATTATCACCTTCCAAGGGCATCCGGAGCTAACGTCAGAGATATCACAAAGTTTACTCGACTCAGATGACGGCAGCTATGTGGGAAATAGCACAATTTCAAGCATCACCACTCCCCACGATGGACTATATATTTGGGGCCGGCTGAAGAAATTTGTAACCCATACCTAGCTCTCGATCAGGCAATATCTAAATGCTATATTGGGTTTCTCTATTGAATTACAAAGAGTAGCTTCGGGTGGGAGGTCGATGAAAGGTAGTAGTTAATTATGAGCAAGTTCAAGAATCTAGGCGCTGTTTCTATTGTAAGCATATGGAATTTACCAAATAACCTATGGAGAGGGTTAAGATAAAAAGATATGGATAGGTATACAAAACCTCTGAACTATACATAGGCATAAGAGATGGTTCTGTTCTCATGGTCCTATACATCGCGTATTAGGTGTATGTTGCACACGATACAGTAACCATTTCATTCGGCTCGACTATTTAATAAGATTTTTGCATAGCGGGCTTCTTCTCTGGAAATTCTTCCGTGAGATGTTTCGGAATCCCCGTCGACAGAGACCCAGACATATCACTTATATATTCCTTGCGCCCAGCCTTATGTACTCGCCCATTCATTAGGATGACATTCAATCGGTCGTGATCCTGCAATATTGAGATGTCTTTTAGAGGATCCCCATCGACGAGAATACAATCTGCGTAGTAGCCCGGTCGAATCTTGCCGAGCTCATGGCCTCGCATCAAGAGGGCAGCAACACCGGCAGTGGCGGCGATGATGCTCTCGTGAGGTGAAAAGCCAAGCAACTTCACAAAGTGTTCAAGATCGCGCGCATATGTCCCGTGGGGCGTCCACGCAAAACCGTAATCCCTGGATCAAAAGTTAGTGATGCCGGATGCAGACTTGTTGGAATGACGCCTACTCACCCTCCAGGCAACACAACAATACCACGTCGATGCATCTCCCGCAATCCTGCAACAGCAACATCGAGTTCCCGTTTATATCCAGCTTTCTCGGCTGTATCGTAGGTGTAGCCAAAAGCCTCAGCCTCATAAGTCGTGGCATAAAGCCAATTGATAGCTGGTACGACAATGTACTTGTGTTTCTCTCGTTCAAGCATGTCCATGCCTGAAGTCGTCAGTCGCAGCACATGAAATAGAAACGGAAAAGTTATGCACACCTTCGTCATCGATATAGGAGCCATGGTAAATAACATCCACCCCATGCTTCACACACATCTTAACCGAGTCTCGCGCTCTTGCATGTGCACAGACTCTCTTACCGTACTTGTGAGCCTCATCCACACAAGCAATCATATCCTCGTCTGAAAAATAGCAGTCCTGTGCCGAGCGAATCTCCGTTATTTCCTCCCCTGAAATACTTATTTTGACGTTGTCCACGCCGATATTTAGAACATTGTGTTTGATCACTTCGCGCATCTCTGATAGACAAGTTAGCCGTGCTCCTTCAAGGAATCGTTAGTTCTCACCATCCGGGCCTTCGGCAAATCGAGTAATTCCTGCTACTAGCTCCCCCTCTGGCTTCGCAATCTCTCGAGCATTAGCTAGATATCTCGGACCAGGAATATCGCCAGCATTAATGGCGTCTCGAGCTACCACATCAAGACGATCTTTGGCTGCAGCTGCCCCAAAGCACCTAGATATGTTAGAGTGTGGAAGAGTTTGAGGTAGCAGGTTCATCACATACATGGTATATCCCGAATCGAGGAAGCATTGGGCACTCTTAATTGTCAAGAGTACGTGCTCCTCAACATCAAGTTCACCCAGCCGGTTGAGATCGCCTCCGTTCCATGTGAAATGGGTATGTCCATCTCCAAGGCCGGACATGAGGGTTCTCCCCCGGCCGTGGAAAACACGAACTGACGGATCTCTCTCCAGGTCATCTTTGTTTGCTACTTCGCCAACGGCGACGATTTTCTCTCCTGATACCCAATTAGCACCGTATGTCTCAGATTAAGAAGTCTACGCACCTTCGATTAAAACGTCTCCTGCAAACGGTTCGCGCCCGGTAGAGTCAAGAATCCTCACATCGGTAAACAGTATCCTGGATTGTTGATGGGTCCCTTCGATATGGTATTCTTTCGGTTGAAGCTTCTTGTCAAGCTTAAGATTGTCGATAAACTCGACATTCTTGGGATACTTTTGAGAGAAAATAGGCTCCTGAGGCCATGAATCATGCGTACCCTGTGGCCAGGACATGTTGTCACCTTTGTCTCTTGTTTCAAGGAGTCAATTGCGATGAAGCTAGATGAATACCCCACGGGGAAACTTGATTAATGTAGAGTGTTTGACTGGCTCAGCTGACGAACACGACCCCGCTCGCTAGCATGCCCTTCAAGATGTCTCCGACTGTCTTAGCCCCTCCGCCATTATCCGTGGATGTCCGAACGCCGCTCATCACCGCGCAGTGCCGCTAGACTCGTTGAATCGGTTGTCCGCCATCTCCGGGCTGAACCCCGCAACGTTACCCCCATCTTACCACCTGTTTTCTACTGCTCTGGGTCTCCTCAATTCTCCAATTCGTGTCTGTCGAGATGGGTTGGATGAACCGTGGTTCTCGGCCGGGGAACCGTGAGAACAATCTCTTTACAACAGTCAACCACTGCAAGAAAGACTCCGGCACCTCCCCGACTGTCAGCTTTGTTGAAGACTTAAGCGATCCGAAGTCATATAAAAAAGCGTCCACAAACACCAAGAATGAGGATCTACCATACATCGAGCCATCGGTCATCATAGCTGCAGGCGATGCAGGCCTCTCATGGCTGGTCATTGATAACATTGTCTATGACTGTACCGAATTTGTTCATGACCACCCAGGAGGCTCTCGGGTTCTCGAGTCATTTCGAAGCAGCAACTGTAGCTGGCAGTTTTGGAGGTTCCACGGAATGAAGGATATGATTGAGTTCGGATTGCCCCTGAGGGTGGGGTGCACAAGTGGTATACAGAACAAATTCAAGGAGCCGCCTCGGTTCGTCGGTTTGAGGAAGCTATGGGGGTCTTCATAATTGAGAGAGAGAGGAAACTAGCTCCGCAGGTAGAAGTCAACGCAAACGATTTTAACTTTGTACTCGAACTCTCATCCATACATTGTGGTCAGGTTTACAGGATGGTGTTTTGCTTGCCCCCCCCCCCCCCGCCCCCCATCTACGAATGATGTTGTAATTATGACCAGATCTCGCCTACAGTTCATCAACATGTTCAGGCCAACAGCTTCATGCATTCAAAAAGTCAAAGTATCAATGATCTATTTATCTCCTTGCAAGCCGCCGGGCTACCTTTCTATACACAATATCTCCTTTAGAAGCTATCAACTGGTCGCATATAACAACTACAGAAAGGCTTTCACCGCCGCTGCGACACCGGCAACATTCTCAAATACATGCCAATGACCAACATCTTTCAAAACGACAATCGTAGATCCGTGGATCCTAGATGTATATGCTTCGCACAGTGATGGAGGTGATACCTTATCCTCATCACCAGTCACAATCAAGGTCTTAGCCTTTATTGCCTCGACGTCAAGCTTTTGAGTGGCATTTGCGAGGGCCCAGACAGCCTTGGCGTATGACTCTGGATCCTGACTTAGAAGACTAATTCTCACGGCGGCGATTGCGAGGGGGTTCGCCTTCTTGGTGTTACTTGAAGTTCCGGCATCGACGATCGTGTCGACAACAGCGTTCATGCCCTTGCTTCTGACCAGGGAAGCGCGGGCATACGATCCCTTTGATGCAGCTTCGGGCAATGGGGAGGGAGGAGGTCCAACCAGGACAAGTTTCTCGACTAGCCCTGGGTTATCAAGTGTGAACTTGGTAGCCGCAAGGCATCCCATAGAATGGGCCACAAGTGTTGCTGGCGCAGATGCGGAGGCTCCAGCTGTCTCAAAAATTGACTTGATATCGGCGGCAAAGGATTCAATGCTCAGTTGGCTTAAAGGATGAGTTGGGCTAGCCCCGTGACCCTCGAGATCAAATAGATGAAGGGTATTTGTCTCGGCCAAGGAAAGTGTCGAGATGAGCGGTGTCCAGTAATCCAAGGTGCCGCCGAGGCCGTGTACGAACACGATGTGGTTCGCACCTGATCCCAGCCGCTGATAATTCAGATTTTTGCCGTTCACTTGGGTCAAGCCCACGCCGGCATTGAGTGACTTGGCGCCATTTGTGAGGCGGAAGGGTGAATCCGAATCAACTTGCTTGATAGTCGGGTTGACGGCATGGGCGGGAGCAATTTGATTGTTGAGTGTCCCCAGTCCGGTAATGGAGACGCTCATCTGGTCTCCTGATTTGAGAAATACGGGTGGTTTTCTGCCAATGCCGACACCAGCAGGCTAAGAACCATGGTCAGCTATGATGAAATATTCTGTAGTAATTTGGTATCTTACCGTTCCGGTGGCGATCACATCGCCTGGCTGCAAGGTTTGGCCCTCAGAAATAGTCTTGATCAGATTCGGGATCGAAAAGATAAGATCTTCCGAAGTAGCGCTCTGTCTGAGCTCGCCGTTAATGTGTGTCTCAACCTTTAAGGTAGCAGGAAGATCCTCCTTGGGAACAGCGATTGGCCCCTGAATATTATTAGCTCGGATTCCCGGGTACAGGATTGGGTAACTTACCATGGGGCAGAAAGTATCTGGAGACTTGCCAATAAAGAACTGCTTATGGTCGCGCTGGCGCTCTCGTGCAGTCAAGTCGTTGATAATAGTATATCCCCATACATATTGCATTGCATCGGCTTCTTCAACACGGAAGCCAGACTTGCCAATAATGACACCGATCTCCCCCTCGTAGTCGACCGTCTGGGAGAACTCGGGATGTAGCAGGACTTCGCTCCCATCTGCAACGATAGAGGTAGCCCGCTTGGTGAAGATTACCGGGTGACTCGGCCGATCCGTTTTATCAGAGCTGTCATAGCCAGAGCTGTTGAACTCCTTTGCATGTTCCATATAATTCTTGCCTACAGCCAGGATGTCACGACCTGAAATTGGAGGCAATAATCTAACACGCTTGGCTGGGAGAACCTCGCCATTGGGGATTATTTTGGATGGCCCTGCGGCGATAACCTCATACAGGTTTGTCACGGGAGTTCCAGAAACAAAGCTCAACGGCTGGATAGTCTGCTGGGAAAGGTCATAGTGGCCAATCCGGGCAAGCCCGGTGTCGGGCTCGACGAAGGCGGCGTACTGCGTAAGAGAACTGTGAGAGCCCATTTTGGTTTGCTTGGTCGGTTGCTTGGCCAGTTCCGGACTTGGCTGGGTAAAGCACGGTTGAAATAAACAAAAGTCATTCGCTGGTGGTACGAGGAGGAAATCTAATGGCCGCGCGATTATCCACGGACATGGCGGCGGTCACGGAGAGCGGCGAAGGCGGAGATAGCGGGGCCTTCTCCTTTTCCACGTAGCGTCGCCGATGGCGGCGATATTCCAAAGGCTGGTTGCCAAGAACATCTTATCGGCTAACCAGAGCTCCGGGACATGATCAGGGAGGCAAGGAAGGCTATTGTAATTAACCGGGAGAGCTGGGAGAGGGTACTGAGAGCTATCCAGTTAGTACGTTGCCAGAGAACTATTAATATTGATTGATCGTCGAGTATCTGTATCAACAATCAGAGCCGTCGAACCATATCAGAATCTTATCATCAATCTTCATATCACCCACAGTGAATCCACAATGCCGCAGGACGATACCAAGATCCATCCAACTCTCACGGCGGGCGGCCATGTGGAAGACCGCAGCCAGCCATCCCTGCCTGTCGTCCATAGACGCTTCGCCAACCCGTCGCCACTGGGTCTTCTTTCATTTGCTACAGGTAGGCGATCAGACAGCTATGTAGGATAATCTCTAACAATCCCAGGCATCTTTCTTATTTCGAGCTTCGGTGTCCATGCTCGTGGAATCCAAACGCCTAATGTCATGATAGCAGTGTTGATCTTCTTTGGAGGAATATGCCAATACATTGTGGCAATCATGGAATTCATCTCTGGCAACACATTTGGCACTGCAGTCTTCATGTCATACGGTGCTTTCAACATTTCATATAGCATGATCTATCTTCCTGGCTCTGGCATCATCGCTGCCTACACCGATTCGGCCGGCAACCTGAGTCCGGACTTCCAGCAGTCCATCGCTCTGTACCTGTGGGCATGGTTTATCCTGACCGTCATCTACACCGTCGCGGCTATTAGAAGCTCTTGGATTCTGTTCCTGGATCTTCTGGCACTCGATGTCTGCCTAATCCTACTCGCAACTGGAAATATGATTGGAAACACTGCGGTTCTCAACGCCGGTTATGCCTTCGGATACTTGGTAGCTATCCTTAGTTGTAAGTCACGGTTGTTTTTCAATAATTGATAAGCTATCGACTAACTTCAGATAGATTGGTCAGGATGTGCAGGATTATTTGCCGGTGGCATTACCCCCTGGGAAGTCCCAACGTTCCCGATGTATAAGGAAGCCTAAGCAATGGGAGAAGCTGCCACGAGCTCGTGTTTGTCAAAGTGGCAAGGGCTAATTGTACAATATTTCCTATAAACGCACTGGAGCAACACATTATATACTAGGTATTTACAAGAGAGTTTGTTCCAAGAAAAGACTCCCAATCGTCCCAATCCATTGTCGAGGGTGAAAGCCATTGTTGTGGCCCTAAGCTCTCCAAAGAATCTCCCATGGCTCTTTGCGAGTTTCCATCAAAGCCCAAGTCCTGGCCACGTTGAATCTCCGTCACTGTAAATTTATCTACATTGCCGGCGGGCGTGCCCATGATATTTCTGTTCCACGTTAGATGTTAGCCTAGAAACGTCGACAACGCTGGGAGACTTACAGCAGCTTTTTCAGTATTGGTATTGCCTTCCGGCATATAGGACTCATTCCACTCTTTGCGACCTGCTCGAATATCTCCAAACAATCCTGAACATCGCAATACAGGGAGCACGCTGCTGCTGCATCCAAATCGAAGCTGATGTAGATGTGTGCTAGGCAAACAGCCGCATGGAGAGCATGAAAGCTCCCTAAACCCCGATTATACCATCGGTAGGGTTTGAAGGCTTGGTCTTCATGAAGTGTGCGATGTATTCCAAGTAGTGCCTTTGAGCTTTCGATGCACTGGCCCCGTGAGGACAATACATTTTGCTCTGAATACCGACCTTGAGCCCGCGCTTGTAGGATTGGTCGATGTAACAGGAGAACCAGTTGGTGTGAGTATCCAAAAAGGATGTTCAGGTGTGCCGCGTGATACATCGGCTGAGTCGAGCTAAACAGGTACTTGCAGTTGAGCATCTCTTGGAACGCCGAAATCTCTGAGTTGAGGTCTAAGATCTGATTGTAGGATGGCGGATGGGGCGATCCAAAAGTCTCACTACAGATACGATTGCACAGCCGATAGAGATCGAATTTCAGTAGCAGGTATGACATTTGTGTCGGCCCACCTCGAGATGCATGAATCTCAATCCCGGCGACGAGCTCGTCGTCATTGACGTCGAGTGGGGGGTTCGCGCTTGAAGGTGTTGGTGTCGAGTCTAGATTTCCAAGGGTAGTGTTCTGGATTGTGTAGAGCATGTTCAGACCAGCCCAGCACCTGCGTCGCTCTTCCACCCGAATCCGATCCATCTGGAAGACCGTAGGGTCAACATGACAACCGAGGGCTAGTGCAATGTTGCGAGCTGTTCCCAGCAAGGCCCACGACTGCCCATGTGTGTGGTTGATGCCGTATACTAACAGAACCAGTGCCTGTAGAGTATGAAGATTATGTCTCCACAGGTAATGATCAGCATCAAGACACCTCATGGCTGCGGATCGATATCGATTATTGAGCTGAGACGTGTTCTCAAGCGGCGAGTTTCGATGGCCGAGTTGATGGAGTAGAGGACTGTCCTCCGGGAGTGCGGTGACAGCTATGCTCATAATGACGAAAAGTAGAGCCAGCCATGAAAGCGATACTTTCTCGGGATCGGATTGGAAAAGCCGGTAGTCAGTTTCGAACGTAGGATCGTGCAAGATGTGGAGGAGCTACTAAAATCAGTCGTGGAACGCAGGTGCGGAGATGGCCATACTTACAGGCGCAAATACCGCAAAGAAGGTACTCTTTAATTCATCGCAATATGAAGTTGGTGGCAACAGCCCAAGGAGTTCCGTTATATCTGTGCGAGATGGTGAAAAGGGGAAAGGCCCGCCGTCACCTCCCTCAATGTTTGTTTTGATTCCACCCATCTTAGGGTTGTCTTGTAGATTCGACGACCATCGGGATGATGAAGGTTCAAACCGTTCGTGTCCCGATTCGAATCGGACAATGACACCGGCTGGGGGGACTCTCGAGGACAGCAGGTTCCCGACTGTCCAAGTATCATTGCGGCCAGAGAGAGAACCGCTTGAGTGAGGCAATGTCGACTCTGGTGAAGGCAGGTTGGAATCAGGTTCCAGTGGAGGCTGTCGGGCAGTGGAGGAGACACTCTGACGCAGCATTTCTTCCAGTCTATCGATCCTTGCTACCAATTGGGCATTCTCTGAGCTTGGAAACCCGGCTGGAGCCCTCCTTCGGAACCATTGATCCCTGAGATACACACACTCGGATGACGGGATCCCTCTGCGGACGCATGTCTCGCAGGGGTCCTTTCCACGATTGTCATTCCGAGGGCATTTGATTTTCCGCTCCCGGCAAGGCTCACAACTGAGCGGCATTCGACGACCGCTGGAGACTGGCATGATGTGAAAAGTGGTTGGGGCTAACACTGGACCTTCTCGAGCAAAAACATGGAGAAAATGCCCTCTTCACGGGTTGCTGAATCGAAATCTCTGTGGAGCCCCGACATCTCCGCATTCCCCGCGCTGGTCCATCACAGCCACCACCTCGGGCTAGCGTTGATTTATCATCTCCGAGGTCATATGACATCGGAGATTTCTCGTCAAAGATGATTGTTGCCCATGGGGTTGTCGGGGCACCTCGGTGTAGTACGATATGGGTGGGGGCAGACAACCCGGGCCCGGAGTTACACCTACACATGGTGAAGATGAAATAACAGTTAGTTTCAGTTTGCGACATTTGCCACATTAGAAACACCCCTCTACTTTCGGTGTACCAGCACAACGTGCTAGGCCAGATTAAAAGGCGAATACTACGAGCCGTAAGAGGCTATGTGACTATGCCACGAACCTTACTAATGGGCGAGTTGTTTCTGATACTCTACCAACGCACGCTCACTCACACCACAGACACCACTACTCAAAAAAATCCTCTTGGCGATTCGCAGCACCCTTGTTCCTATAAACGTGGCTTCTTTCTTGAAATTGAGGTCTGGTATCTCGATCTGGACCTGGCAGTGTTGAACAGCGTCCGGAAATGTGCCGTTAGCCTGGTTGCTAATCGAAGCGGATTAATGCTCTTTTGCTCAATGTAACAGTCATCAGAGCGCCGGCAGAGAAAACTCCCGAAATGTATGAGCTTTACTTCGGGGTGGGCTGCCCCAGTCATGCTCTTTTAGCGAAGCTGCTGATCTCTGTCCTGACATGCACCACAAATAAACAGCCGAATGCTGACGTACGTATCGTGATTGTCTCTAGCGAGCGGTAGATGTCAACACCTAGCGGTGGCGTCGACGATGATCTAACCAAGACTAACTGTGCCAACGTGAGATAAGTTGTCATTCCATGTCAACCACCTGCGTTTGCTGTTTAGAACATAAATTTTACGGATGAATGGTTTAGAAATTTATTCATCTTATCAACGAAGTGGGTGTTTCAGATGAGCTTTTGTTAAACGTGTACGTCCCATGAGCCAATGCCCCCTCCCCCGGCTTTGTGCCCACGATGTCTGACGAGAAACTCATTAGTTTTCTGCGAGAGTTCACAGTTCCCCAACCCAGGCCACCGAACAGATTAATGAAGATGCTAAAACAGGAGGGCATTGATGAACCAATGGCCGTCCCCGTTCCCTGAATGCCCCTTGGTGCCTCTAACCGCGCGGGCGTTCCGTTAGCGGATAGTCTACTCCTCAAGCAAAGGAAAACGGTCAGTTCGGTCCGTTGGCTTTAACAGCTCATCGCGAACCTATGGACAGCCCTATTGCGGACCCTGGATCTGAGTGCCGGCATTTGCCTTCCGGCCCGGACAGCCCGATCCACCCCTAAAAGCTCGGTCCATGGAATGGCAAATTCAATCTCTCCCTTGCTAATTTGCCATCGCCTTCTCCGGCTGGTTCTGGTTGGTTCACGTCCGATCGATCCAAGTCTGTGCTGATCAGAATGTCCCACCATTGCCAGCAACACCAAGCCTACGAGACGAGACCACATACACTTCACTCATCCAAAGTCGAGACGTTCGAGACCGTCTGTCCCGAACCCAAAGTTGTTCCTTCTACTAGGGTAATGACTTATATCGCATTGCCAAGTAATAATTCACCACTGTTCATGCGTGAGTGCATGTGCGTGAATTGGTACAGTGCGCACAGCAGCTCAACAACATACCGATGCTATAGGGCTGGAGGAAGTCTCAGGCAGCGATGGCGATGTTCTGTCGGTCAGCGATTGCTCCAGGTGGTTCGAGTGTCAGATTTTAGTGCAGGATGTGGATGTGGATGAGAGGCGTAGGGGCGTTGACAGGCGAAAGTCTGCATGATACGAGATTAAAATGAGGCCCCTCTTGTAGCCTAGTCCTCCATGTTCTCGGTTCCAACGGTTTACGGAAGGTGAAGCAGGCAGAGGGTAGGTGGTAGGCTTTACCGCTTATTGGAACCCAGACAGCGCTGTTTCAAGCACTACACCAAGAAACAAGAGCCGGGTTCAGCGGCACGGTTAAGATTGGACTCTCATACTGTGCGGTCGAGGCTGTTCGAATGCAGCCTGTCTTCTTGCAAACGGAAAGCGATATATAGCAAGTTGTGTTTCCCACTAAATCGACCACAGTGTATCCTTACTCCCATCTACACTCCCGACCTCAATTACCACTCCAAACTCACAGAACACTTCAGACAAAATGCTTACCCGCACTGCCCTCATCTCCCTCCTCCCGGCTGTTGTCCGAGCCCTCGCCGAGGTCACCGCCACACCTCTCGGCAGCGGCTGCGAGGTCTACCCAGGCTACGATGCCTCTACGGGAGTTGCAGGCCCCTGGACCGTCCAGCTCTCCGGGGCTGAGAACACGGCCATTGATGGTTTTAGCGACACAGAGCGGTACTCGATCGCCATCAACAACGGCAAGCCGACGATCCGGTGGGGCTCGGTGGGTTTTCCCTCTGATATTCGCTTGTTTTATTCTCCGTCGATCCCGGAGAGAAGATAGATGAGTTGGTTGCTGACTCTTGAACTAGATCACTATCCCCACCCGCAACGATATTGCCAAGAACCCCCTCAAGTGCGCCAACAACACTCTCCTCGGCTTGGTACCTACTGATCTGACCGCCGCCGGAGCACCCACCTCTTACGCCTGGACACCGCTCGTCCTCAGCCCTTACCCCTACGACGCCGCCTTGATGTGGGGTATCGAGGGCAAGGCCCCCCAGGTCTACTCCCACAAGGACGCCACTACCGGCGAGGAGATTGCCGGTACCTTCTTGGGTAACGCCGACGGTGTGACCGCTTGGGGCGTCAAGCACCAAGATGCAGACCAGGGCTCTCATGGCCGAGACTATTACTACCTTCGTCTGCTAGGACCTGGCAGTGAGAACCCCAGCACCGGTGCGCCCCTGGGCGATGGCGAGACCCAGACCTACCTCAAGATCTCGGCATAAATGGGTAAAAAGTTGGCGAGAGCTGAGAGGCAATTGTTGCAGGGGGATGGGTCATCACTACCGAAGCTTACTCGCTCAGGAACTTGTACTCATTCGTTCTCTTTCATTGTTAGGAACTTATGCAGCTGTTAAAATTAAAATGGTTAGATTATGAATACAATCTTCAGCAGGATGAATTGAGTCGGCCTTGCGGAACCAGTTCTGATACCTAGGTAATACGTGACAATGCCTGAATCATGGAAGGTATGCTAACAACTAGACCGAGGCATCATATGTGGCGATGGCCAGATTATTCAAGGCATCCGGGTGTTAAGCGAGGCACAGCATCAGCCTTGTGGTCTGCCTGGCGACCTGTCACACCGCCAGATCTTGATGCAACTCCTAAGCCGAACGCTACCCATTCTTCCCAACAGGCGTGAGTTGTTACTCAACCAAATCAACCAACAGAGCTGGGGCATGCGACCAAGAATACTACAATAGGAAAGTTATAGCGACACCATTGGGTTTTCTGAACGTGCCTTATTCTATACGCTAGAAGGATTCCGCTTCTCCCACCAGTGTTAGAAACCCGCATCTCTTGCTAGAACAAACATATACTTAGATTACATTTCTGTTTAGGTAAGGGCGTTCTTATCTACGTCTAGAAATCCAGGACCGGAGCAAGGTTTAACCGATCATCATAGACGAAGTAGAGTCGCTCCGCTAGCGATAGGGTTGACGAATAGAAGCACTCGATGGAACGCTGATGTTCACCATGAAGCCACGAAGCACTAGCCATCTTAGGATGCTGTCACTCTCCAGCGGTGGTAGTTATCTACAGTACCTGGGATTTCGGCGATGAGTCGCATAGGGCTTGAAGTGTTAGTGAAATGCGGTTGGATTCTCGACTCATTTTTGTCCTTTGTCTCAATATGGGGTAGAACCTTCGCATCTGTATTAATGAAGTTTGCAACAGCCTGGACAATGAACAGTTCACGTATTGGGATAATCAGAAGACAAGCGACGCAAATTATTCCATTTTCGTATCACGTCTTTTCTAGGAGGTATAAAACTACGATGTGTTGATTGGCCAGAGAGCCGGCGTAGTTTGAGGGGAACAAAAGAAAGTAAAACAAGCGACAAGAAGGCCATTCCACAACGGATGTATAGCCGGCCAATCCGTTCTCACCGGAAGTAACCTTGCTGCCTTGGTTGAGTCCCTTAAATCCGGCTGCAGTCGATACTTTAGAGGATTTTAACGCAGTTAAGTGCATTAATATTGATCAAAGCACCCTGGAATAAAAAGATTAATGAAATCTCTTGTGGAATATGTTAGAAATATGTGATAGCTTACCGAAGCCCCTCCAGCGCTGCAGCAATAGGTACCGCCATTGCAATTGCCTCCGAGGATGTCAATGAGGCACGACACGCCAACGACACTTGCGCAGCAGACCTGATGCTGATTGCTGTCGCAAGTAGGAGTATTGCCACCGCCGCCACCGGTGCGTGCCTCAATTTCGACAGGAGTGGCAGCAGCAGTGGCGGCCAGGGCGATGAAGGAGAGAGCAGTGGTGAACTTCATGTTGGGTGTAGAAAGAAGTTGTGAAAGTGTAGTACGGGCTAGTAACAGTTCGTTGTAAGAGTGGGAGCGAAGATGAAAAGCTATCCTGATATAAGAAGTTTGGGAGCAAAGATGAGATGGTATCCTAAGAAGAAAAGCCTCCGGGGACCAGAAGGACTTTATATACACATTTAGAACTATATACATCCTTTCTCTCCTCCTCTTATGATAATAACGATAGCGTCTAAGCCAAAGTCATTTACGTAAAGCACAAATCTATGATCCTATCAAGCACTCTAGATGGCCGGCTGGTATCATCAATCTCGATGGATAACACCCTTGCTGAAGCCACATGACAGTTTTTCAGCTAGCCACGATTTCAATAGGCGGTTGTCAAATGAGGTGGATCTATGCCTTGACGATGAAGCCATATGGACGTGCGGATATCTGAGTACTCACTACATTAGCATAATTTCAATACCATATTCTGCAGCTCCTTGCATTATATCACACCCTAGTCGAGTTAGTCGGCGCCTCGCGGACTCGATGGTCCGTTACCTGCAATGCAGAGATATAGTCTAACCTCAACTAGTACTCACCTTGAACTTGTTGACCAACAATAAAACCTGCCTTATAGAATGCCAGATTGGAGGTCATGGCGGCTAAAACTTAGTCCAGGCTCTCTCTAGGAGTAAATAAACCTACGGTAATCGTAGATAGGCTGATGGGCTGACCATAGCATCCATATTAAACCAATAAACTGAAACCTATGCTAACATATACATATTAGTTGTGTGTATTTGGCTTAAGTTGTGTGCTTTATCGATCGATGGTCTTAGACCGTTTACTGTATGATAGCTTTGGGCACCACGGAGTACTCCGGCCGTTCAGCTTTTTGAATCTACCTTCGCGGGATGTGGTGCTTCCGAGCCACTAGACATGCAGGTGGCAGCCATCAATATAACACGGAGCTCTTCCGGGAAATTATAATTGGCCATAAGGCTCAGCCACTAGCAGCCCAAAGCGCCCGTCAGCCGCCACATAATCACCCCGCATCATACGAGACACCCTCTTTCCTCGTTGGTAGAGCTGAGGTCGTACGGTTTATGTGTCATGCTGCATATCTGAGACAGCCGCACTAGACTTACCGATCATCGTATCCAATCGCGTTCCCGGTCCCTACTATCTATGACGAAGTGGCTTCTTTGAATTGCCTTAGCAGCCAGCCCTCGAATTAACCGAGCCACGGGCGGTATCATGCCTTAGTCGCCTTTACGCGCAAGTTCTTAGCGGGTTTCAGAGCTCTTTATCGGCCTAAACTCGACAAGTTAAGAGTCTTAATAGTCAATGTTTGTAAATACCCATTACTATCAATATCGACTTTAGGGAGCAATACGTGGGCTGTGACAGGATTTATTAGTAGAGCTGGGGCTTTACTACCGTGCGCGCATCAAATCCAGGCGGGATTGCAGGTGGCAACACAGACGCTCGCCGTGGTGGGCTAGTGAATGTAGGTTCAGTTTCCAATTCCTTGACTAAATTATGTTACGGTGTGACACAAACGAAGTAGCTGCAGGAAACGGTCATACGTACCGTCAACAAGCTTGCTGGCAAGGAAGGGATCCTTGCTACAATTCTCAATATTGGGTTGTCTCCTATGATCTATCACCATATTTGTCTGCCGCCTGCCCTAGCTCCTCTGTTTTGTCTCCACAGCTGGTACCACGTCAGTTATGTCTAATGCTTCATGCGTCCCATTTGCTAAGCCCAAGTTGAGCTTGAGAACTGATGGCATACTGGCGTTGCGTTGAACTATCGAGGACACGCATGCTGTAGTGCTTACTCTCCTCTTTCCCTCCTCACTTCGACGGCATCGTAAATCTGTTTACCCAATATTTTGGAATAGGTTATGTAATCGCATCCCATCAGGGAAATTTGTGACAAAATGCAATAGCCTCATGCCACCGGGCGAAACCACAACTTGAGCGCTATCGTTAGTATCCAGTTCTGCTTGGAACAAAAGCTCCGCGAGGTATGCCGTCCGCTTTGGGTAAACCCTAGGATGAGGATGCACGATGCGCCATCGGGAATGACTGTCGCAGTTAGGAGCGGCAATCTCATCTTCGCCAAAGCTTTCTCTTGTCCATTTTCCGACATCTGTATTGATCATACCACTGAGAATACTAGGCTTGGGCATGTATTCCATAGGTTTGAAATATTAGCGAATATCTAAACCTTATCCTTGTCCTGGGGAATGAAACTGTGAAATAGATAGTCGTGAAGGATGTCAGGATGGGCTCGGTGGGAATTTGGCTGGTCGGAAGCGGGCCATAGTGTGATACTGTTGTGCATAGTATCCGGTTGATTCAACTGTGTTAGAAGGAATTTTGTGAGTAAGACGTGCACTGACAGTGCTAACCCTAAGAGTTCACTCCTATGATTTTGATGGGTGAGCTCGTGGAATACTCTAGATGCGCGTAAATTGATATTGACGGCTGAGTTTGTAGATTGAACTTTCGAGGGTCCCTAAGAAACCTGACGGGTGAGACTAATGGTTATAACTTATTGTCCATAAAGCTAAATACGTCTTTCTCTTATAATATTCGTAACAGGGAAACAAACCTAGTAGGTTACATCAAATGAGAAAGCTAGCACTAAGGTGTAAATGCTGAGTTTATGTTATTGTTCCATATAACTAAAACAATGGCTGAGAGCGGGATTGTAACTGAGACAATCAGGTTGAATTGTTACTGTCATTGGATGGTTGACAAGACGGTAAGATCCGTCGCTATGTCTTGGCCAAAATGCATCCAAGCCGCTCTATTCTGCTAGTCGCCCAGAGGTAAGCTGACATGCTGACAGAACAGCAACTGCTGATTGGGTATTGGTTTACGCAGAGGGGTCTCAGAGCACCGCTAAGAGCCAATGGGGAAACTCGGAAGAGCACAGATGTTGAATTGATAACAAATTCTTGGCCCGCTAGACGTGATGCGGTTGGCGTGTACTGATGTTTCAAGGTTCGCGGTACTTTCAAGGTTCGCCCTCTACTCTATAATTTCAATGCTGACACCAGCAACTCAACTCGTTGCGCGGATATTTTTGCGTTGCAGGTGGCTAAATCGTCGTTGAAAAACATCAAAGTTCGGGCCACATACACAGCCTTACAGAGGGCTCATAGTCGGTTCATGACACCGCCAGAATGGACGCTACAATCCTACGCACCTTCGCCATTGGCGCCTCGGCAGTCGCCGTCATTGTCATCTGGCGAAAGCTCTACCCAAAGCCGTACCCAGGCATCCCCTATGTTGAGGCTTCAGCACAACGCATAAGCGGAGACATACCGCATTTGATGGAGGAGATGAAACTAACGGACGAGGCGACCAACTCAATGTTCGCCATCTCCACCCAGAAACTCGGCAGCCCCATCGCCCAGGTTTTGTTTCCAGGGTTTGCGAGGCCACTGATCACGGTTGATGATCCCATTGAGGTTGAGGATATCGTCGTGCGCCGGCAGAAGGAGTTCGACAAGTCGCCCATGGCCGTGCAAATTTTCGAGCCCATGTTCCCCCATGGATCTCTGAGCCAGTTTACCACACCCAAATTAAAAGAGCAAAAGCGCCTGTGGGCCGACGTGATGAAGGTTGACTTCCTCCGTAAGGCTGCCGGACCGAAAATCTACACCGCCATGCTGGAACTACTTGAATTATGGCAGATCAAGGCATCCTCCATCTACGAGGACAAGCCGTTCAGTGTCATTGACGACTTCAAAAATGCCACATTGGATGTCATCTGGGCCTCTCTAGTCGGGAATGAGTCGGGGATCATGAGATTTGAGATCGAGAAATTGAAGGAGCAAATCGCCAGTGGTAAAGGCAAGGACGGGATCAAGATGAAAGCTCCGCCTAGCGCTGCTATCAAAGACGAGGTGGCTTACGTTGAGCATGCCATTGCAAAGAACGCGAGAACACCCATGCCTACGTGGGCTCAGAAGTTAGAAACGTACACTCCACGCTACCGGAAGTTCCGGACCACGATCAGTTCCAAGATTAGCCAAGCGATGAAGGATTCCGTACATCGATATGAGCGTCTGCAGGCGGGGGCGCTCGAGGATGATGCCTTTGATACCTGCATGATGGATCTTGTCCTTCGCCGTCAAATTCTTGAGGCAAAGAGAAAGGGAGAAGCACCAACAGACCCGACGAAAGATCAATACATGCTAGACGAGATGTTCATCATGCTAGTTGGGGTACGTCAAAGTCCATTTGGTTTCTCATGGTTATACAGCATGAAAACGACCACACCTGTATTCGGCCTGTATTCGCTGACACTCACTTGATTGATTTAGGGGCACGATTCTACAGCCAATGCGCTCGCCTGGTTTCTTAGATTCATGGAACTCTACCCAAGTATCCAGAAAGATCTACGCACAGAACTTGAAGCTGCTTTGCCGCAGTCTAAAACCCCGTCCTTAGATCAGATCCTTGATGCCAATATCCCGTATCTCGATGCCGTTTGTGAGGAAAGCTTGCGCTTGGCCGGCACTTCTAAAGGCAATCTTAGACAGGCCGTCACAGACACGGAGATCTTAGGCTGTAGAATACCCAAGGGGGCAGAGGTCCTCCTAAATCTTCATATAAATCACCCACTTCTACCAGTCGATGACCTAAAGCGCAGCACGAGCAGCAAAGCAGCCATCGATAAACATGGATATCGCTTGTCAGACACTACCACTTCAAGTCTCAGTCTATTTGACCCTACACGGTGGCTTACTAGAGACCAAACAACAGATAGCGACGTGTTCAACCCTTATGCAGTACCGTCGCTAGCGTTTGGGGGTGGCTTACGGGGATGTTTCGGTAAGAAACACCACCAATCTATTCACCTATTCCTCTCTTTTCTATAAGTTACCTTGTTACTGACTAAATGTGGCGGCGACAGGACGCAAGCTAGCAACTATGGAATTTCGTATCGCAGTTGTGCTACTGATACTCAACTTTGAGTTCCTCGAATTGCCCCAGGAGCTAAAATCCATGCTAGCTTCTGAGGCAATATTCCGCCAGCCTCAGAAGCCCTTCGCTAGGGTCAGAGTTTTGTAGCAGCCGCTGTCAAACTACATTGTAGATATCGCGGCGGTATATAGACTTGATAGAAAGGCAAATAGGGACTGTCTTCTTCCAACGTAAATTTAGTTCTTTCCTTGATTATACAGCTGCTTTTATCTTTGTGACGCTTCTCCAATTGAAGCGAAGTTCATAGAGGACTTGAATTTGCAATGTGTAAAGAGGGTCTATGGAAAAGCTCTGAATCATTGGATGGAAGAAGGGTATCACGTGAGTCGTCTCGTGATCTGGGCTCCATTGAGTCACAACGTTCTCCCCTTTTTCACCTGGAAACCTAATTCTGTGTCGGGCATTGAGGTCAGTGGCTCGCTTTCAAAATTGCCCACACATTTACAAGTTAAGGAAAACAACTTCGATAGGCTTGTTTTTTTTTTTTTTAATTTACGGTCATTCATAGGGAAAACTGTTATTTCCTAGATTTATGTAACATTGATTCAATCCGATGTTCGACATATTCAGGTTAACGTCTATAGGGTAGGTTCAATTTACCCAGTGATTATTACATAAGGTAAGCTAGTGCCTTTCCATCATCTACCTTAGGTAAGCATCCCTCGGGGTTTGTATTTTTCCGTTCCGTCAGCTGCACCGAGTCCAATGAACTTGACGATGACTGTATCAAACCACCATGCGCATGGGCCAGTGCCGTTGGTGACAAGCAATAATCGCAAAAGCCGATTCCGGAACTCGCAATCCATACGAGTTCTCGGCTTACCACGAAAGCCCGTCGCCTTGTCGTATGACGTCCGGATCGATGGTCCGGCTGCATCGGACCTCCCCCGAGCGGCTCCACTGAGGGAGATTATTGGCACACAACCAACCGGGCCAGTCACCGTGATATCCTCAACGCTTGGAGAGCCGGCTACGTGCTTCCTCGATTGCAGTCTTCATCGAACAAGGAGCGGGGCCGCCCCTTGTGCCGGTACCAATCTCTCGCGTGCTGGACATGAGAGTCAGTGGAGGCGGGGTAGACGTCAACGCCGATGTCAGAGAAAGACACCGAGAACCCACTGGCCCCTCCGATGGTTGGGTACCGAAAATGATGAGGTGTTATTGGGGTAAATATTAAGGCCTATACGTGACAACCATCCTAGGGTGCGATCGATACCCCATCAGAATAACCACACCTCGGTGCAGCTCCAGGCATTTTTTTGCTTTCTCAACATGGACACTTTGATCTCTTCAGAGCTCCCTGAGGGTAGTTGGGACTCGCACATCCACATAATTGATACGGATCGCTTTGAATCTCTGAACGGCCTAGCAGGGCCTCCAATCGCCGGCTCTGTCTGGGAGAACGCCATTTTTGAGAACTCGATCGGGGTCCAGAAAGTGACGATTGTCCAGCCGACAAGATATGGGAACGATAACACTGCGGCTCTCCAGGCTCTGGCTGCATATGGACCCCGCAGAGCACGGGCGATAGTACAATTTGATCCCGAGACAGTCACCGACGCTGAGCTGAAGCTGTGGGATGACCTTGGTGTCAGGGGCGTGCGGATCAACTTTGGCAACTCGAAGAACCCTTTGGCTGGGACCCGGCCTGAAGACATGCCCAAGTTGGTCCAAAAGTATGCAGAATTAGTGAAACCTTTTGGTTGGGTACTGCAATTTTTCGTCAGGATGGAGGACATTGTCATGCTGGAGAGCACACTGCTCACAATACCCTTGAGGGTAGTCATCGACCACATTGGGAACCCTAAGCTGCCGGAGCCTGTAGCTGGCAGTTCTGAAGCCCTCGACCCTTATTCTATCAAGGGATTCAGCAGTCTGATCAACCTGCTCAAGAGCGGAAACGTGTGGGTGAAGATATCGGCAGCATATCGGTTCTCACAGCTACAGGACCCGGAATTCAAAGACGTGGATCCTTTGATCAAGGAGATTCTTAGAGCTGATAGCACCAAGGCGGTATTTGGAACTGACTGGCCCCACACACAACACGAAGGCCTGGATATTCGGCCCTGGGTCAGACACTTGGCGGAGTTGACCAGCGCGGACAAGACAGTTCAGCGGAGGGTTTTTCGAGACAATGCTTCTGATTTGTGGGATAGTCAATAATTTAATCCGATGGTTTTCTATTGTATTATGACCGGCCGCCACTTTCCTACACTCGTCGCCACTCGTGGTTAACCGCCCAACGTCACTGGTGCAGTGGATGTATCATAAAGTAACCGAATTTCATCTACAGCTCCAGGGGAGCCTCGTGGCACCACTCTCCCATGTTTGAATTTGAGGAGTTGACCCGTCAGCAATGGAGTGGCCCCCAAACTTCAACCACTTTAACAGCTTACTCGCCGACGACGGAGTCCGCATCGACCTGCATTAAGAGGCTCATGACTTTCATTAGTACATCGGGGTTAAGTTTAGATGTCAATGTGGATTAGATGGAATTGGATGGAAGCATCGACGGTCGGAATAATAGCTTCATGGATGATAACTTCAGAACGAATGGTTCAGTCTAACGAATAATATCTATGACACAATGTGGGATGAGCGGGTAATAAGAGCCAACTCGAGGATAGATTTTGACCAAACTTTAGGTAAAATCTTCTGCACCAATGAGTGAACAAGACTCTCGAAGAAATACCCATTTCAATAGTTTATTGGTGTTGGGTCTATATCCGAGCAACCAATCGTTCGGGGCCCACGCCCGAGAGGTTGACGGGGGACCTCCGATGGTTGCTGGGGCCATCCCTTCTTCAGCTTCAAGGGCCTAGGCACGTTGGCCAATCCACCAGCATAGCGTGACTCATGTATAGGTCCACTTGGGCTTATTTCGGACCTCGCCCGTACGGTGCAGGGAAAAGCACGAACCCTGACTGTCACCTGTCCTTGAACTGCACTACAACAGTCCGGATGTTCTCCAGGACGAACGAACATGGGGAACATGTTTGAATGCGGGGGAGATAGCCTTTAGGGTGGGTTCCAAGGATTTAGTTTAGGCCCCTCACGCATCCCAATTTTCGGGGAATTCCTCGCGACTCGGTGAGAAATCGCGTGGCCAAAGTATAAAGGACGTTGACCTCCAATCTCTGTCTTTGCGATTGTACCTCTATCCAACACACCCGCCCCCCCTGTCACCTCTTGCACTCTCAATCTGACATCGGAAGAAATGAAAGACAGCACAGTCGAGGAAACAATGCCTTCCGGGGTTGCCTCGAAGATCGATTACGAGGATGCCACCCACGTTGAGTATGAACCGATCGACCCCGAGGAGGAGAAAAAGTTGGTGCGGAAGCTCGACATGATTATCATGCCGATGATGGCGTTCGTTTACTTTTTCCAATGTATGCGAGCCCCTAACAACCTATAATATCGAGGTCTTTCTTACTGACTATGGGTACCATCCAGATATCGACAAACAAACCATCAACTACGCGGCCATCTTTGGCCTAAAAACCGATCTTAAACTTACTGGTGACGAGTTCTCATGGGTCGTATCTCTATTCTATCTGGGCCAGCTCTGCTCCCAGTGGCCTGCTGCGTACCTGCTGAGCCGACTTCCCATCACGGTGTTCGTCGGCGGAACCATCATTGCCTGGGGCGCCGTCGAGATGTGCCTCGCTTCCCCGAGTAACTTTGGCGGGATGGCGGCTATTCGATTCTTCCTAGGTTTCACTGAAGGAAGCGTCTCGCCCGCCTTCATCATCATTACATCCCTGTGGTACAAGCGCAGCGAGCACAACTCTCGAGTGTCCACGTGGGTGGCCATGAACGGCGTCGCCCAGATTGTTGCAGCTCTTTTGATGTACGGTATTGCTAAGAACCAGCACGCCCTGGCCCCCTGGCGCGTCTTGTTCTTGGTGACCGGTGGCATGACCATTGCTTGCGGAGTTGTCTTTGTGCTATGGATGCCGCGAAGTCCCGGCACTGCATGGTTTCTCAACGAGAAGGAACGATCCTTGGCTGTCCGACGACTTGCAGCTGACCGTGGTACCAAGGAAGGCTCTGACTTCAACTGGGCTCAGGCTAGAGAAGCTTTGACTACACCGACCACATGGCTGTACTTCATGATGGCTCTCGGACTTACGCTTCCTACTCCGATTATTAAGGTTAGTCTCTGATCTTACCGGACTCTATCTGATTTTATCTATCTAACACCTCCTCTTCTAGTTCTCCTCCACTGTCATCAACGGCTTCGGCTTCGACACCTACAAAACCATGCTCGTGGGTCTCCCCGCTGGCGTTTTCAGCAGCGGCTCCGTCATCCTCGCGGCTATCCTCCCGGCATACATTCGAATCAAATACATCCGAATCTACACAGGCTTGATCGTCACCGCTATCCCATTAATTGGCTCAGCACTCATGACCAGCCTACCCCTCGACGCCAGCTGGGGAGTCGTTGTCGCCACCTGGCTTGCGGGCGGCTTCGCGGGAACCCTGAGCATCTCAGCTGGTCTCATGGCCTCCAACGTCAAGGGAAACACCAAGAAGTCGGTCGTATCTACTGGGTTCTTCGTGTGCTATTGTATTGGCTGCCTAGTGGCTCCCCAGGCGTGGCAGAGCAAGGATGCGCCGCGCTACAGCACCGGCAACTATCTCAGCATTGGCTCCCTCTGCTTGCTGTTCCTCACTTTCATCGCCTACGGAGTTGAGATGGAGCGTAGGAACAGGAACCGTGACCGCAAGGCTGCTCACGGCGACAGCCGTTACCTTGTCACGGAGGCCGATGGCGTTGCTACTGGGGTTTCGCTTAGCTCGGACATGACAGATATCGAGGACAAGGTTTTCCGGTATAGATTTTAGGTTTCTGGCTGTGTAGAATATTCCATGGATTGAAAGGCAAAGTTCTTTTCTATTCTGTGAGATATCCCGAAGGAAAGATTGGAGCAAGTTAAGATCACAGCATCGGCTTAATTGACAACCTTAAATTCATATCTTAAGGTATCTCTCTATAATAGAACCAAACCAGACATAACAGTGGCCTCATGTGCTATTACGGGTACGTAAGAGAAAGCGAGTAGCTTCACTCACACAGTAAGAAGCAGCAACGGATTATTTTTAACCGTGTAAGTCGAACTATTTTCTGTCTCCTACGTACCCATAATAGAACAGGAGCCCACTGGAGACCCGTGAGGCAGCGCAGCCTTTCATTACCACAAAGTGGTAGCAATCATAGCCAACCCGCCTAATATAACTGATACAGTCCGAGATGGCTGGCTAAAGCTTGATGCGCCCGAGGAGCCCTGATAGGCCCAGGTCTCACACCCTCCATGGCCTTTATTGTAGTCTTCCGCGATGTTGATGGCGAAACTTTTAACAGAGTAGGGTGTCGTACGACACTGGCCACCAGGCTCTGTTTGGCAACTGTCCTCAAACCAAGGACTCAAGTCAGGGTCTGCATCCTCGTTTTCTGGATCTAGCTGCTTGCAGTCTGGAAACGCGTAAAAGTAAACGACCCAACTAGCATTTTCCCCAACTTGAATGTTGCCTGGCGCGTACTGCTCGTACCATACGCGGGAGTAGTTGGTCTGCGAGTCGTAGCTGCCTTCGCTCTCGAGGCGCCAGAATATACCATTGGGTTCTTCCGTATTGTACACGTGTTGGGTGGCATTGGTGAATCCGGTCGTATTTGACTGAGAAAAGATATCTGAGACATTGAAGCAGGTGTAGCTGTTTGGAATTGTCTGTGTGGTGAGCGCCAGTCTATGGGTTGTGGCGTTGATGTCGCAAGAGTCTCCTTGTTCACTGGAGAAGAATGCGACAGTGAGATTGCCAGAGCTTAATAGGGTTTGAGTGTCAACAAAACCAAAAGTCAAATAGTATATATCAGGCGCTTACTGTCCGATGGGCACGGTGGCAGCAAATGCATAAGCAGCCAAGTAGCTGTAGACAACGACTGATCCGAGCATGGAGACCATCATTGGCAAATCTCGAAAATATTTTGCTGGTCAAGGTTCTCTTCTCCAAGCTCTAAGCATTTAATATAAATATCTACCAAGATGACGTCACGAAATTAATGCTGACATGGTGAAACTCGTTTGAGCTCGAAATATAACTGATCGACATTGGGTCCATCTTAGTCCGCTGAGGCACGGTTTCTTTGAGAACTTATGTAAATAAAGATGATCACCATGTTAACCCCCGTGTCAAGATACGTTGTTTTTCCAAGCAAAACAGAGTTCATCTGGTCAAAGAAAAGAAGTTGGCATCTGGGAGCCTTTGGTTTTCTCAACAGCTAGAATATCGGGTCCGTCTGTCGTTGTTCGAATCAGTCGCTCTGAATTATGCGACAGGCCGATGACGTCTTAGTGCACAGTTGGGATTAATGGCGGTAGTTGAATGAGGAAATTGCCGAAGGAGTGACCAATCTATAGCTCCGCTCATCACATCAAATCGTCCGATTGTCATTATAAGCACGGATCTCGCTTGCTTGAGTCATGCTGAACATCTTTTCCCCGGCCGGCAATGTCAAAGGTCATTATTGTTGCCCCAGATTACGGGGAAAGCTTCAGAACACAGGCGAGCCCATCTTCTTGGCATATGATGACCAATGCAAGCCGGAATACTCAAGCGGGATAGCGGAAGCGAGCCATGAGACTCGGGCTTTGGGCCGGAAAATTGTATCTGTAGTTGTCTTGCTTGTTTAGAGAATGGATTGTCTGTTTTGCAGCGAGCGCTCTCTCCAGAATTTCTCAACCGCTATGAATAAATCTCAATCTAACCCCTGAGGTTGGATATTTCATCTTCTAGAACAGTAACTTCTAACCCTTAAGAATAGGATTAGTTATTTTTACACTCATTTCTGCATAGAAGCGGCGTGACTGGAATGGCAAGTCAACATCTCCAAGGCCTGTAGGCACGCTTCATCATTATTGGTGCCCGCCATATTGACGAAGAACGACCACTTGGTTTATGGCTAAAGTCGAGTCGGTGAAGAATATTCTGGCCCTACCGAATCCGGTAAAATTAACCACCGCCTCCATCATCGTGGGGAAGCATGACAGTCCGGTCATCCCCGCATTTAGTAGCTATTGGTCAAGATCGGCATCCGTCTCTCCACGTAGGCCTGGCGGGGAGAGTGCAAGCACGCGAGGTGCTCTTCGTTGTGGAACAAATACTACCGGTGCTCCAAGGCTGCTTTCATAGCTTGAATCGGGCCGAATCTTGTTGGTTGAAAGAGGCAATCCTAATCGCAACTGATGATGGAGTCATTTGGAGGAGTAGTGATAGGAACCCGTATAAAGCTCCAGCCCGGTAGAATGGCCGAGTATTACGGATAAGTAGCAAACACTGCCTACCATGCTCTACCAACGGCTTCTTCTGGTGTTTGCTCTTCTAGTTCCCGTCTTCGGCAATCCTGCCGGGGACCAGCAATGCCTAAGTTCGCGATATGAGCACAAAACCAGGCTGTTTGTTCTCACCGATATGAGCAATGAGCCTGACGATCAGATGAGCTTTGTACGTCTACTTACCTATGCCAACGAGATCGATATTCGAGGGATTGCAGCGACTACATCGACTTGGCTACGCAACAAGACGGACCCAAAGACCATCCGGGAGGTCATCGGTGGATATGGAGAAGTTCTTGACAATCTCAACGCTAATGTTCCTAATGATGCCTCCTACCCTTCAGCGCATGAGCTCCTTTCGAAGGTCTCTATGGGCCATGCCGTATACGGACTTGCGTCACTCAAGCTTCCATTAAGCGGTGCGGCTGAAGCCCTTCTAAAGGCCGCGGATGATGCAAAAGCTGAAGATCCACTGTGGGTGTCTGTTTGGGGCGGAGCAGCCGTTCTGGCCGAAGCACTGAACCATGTTTCCAAGACCCGAGAGAAGGAAGCTATAGAATTATTCGTGAGCAAGCTTCGTGTCTACTCTATTTCGGATCAAGACGACGCGGGAGCCTGGATACGCACCACCTACCCCGAGTTATTCATGGTCGTCTCTCTACACGGGTTCAACGAGTACACGCGTGCAACCTGGAACGGTATATCTGGAGAAGAGTACAGGCACTTTGATAAAGGCGGACCTGAAACGTCGCTAGTATCAAACGCATGGCTTGAGAAGAACATTCGGATCGGCGCTCTTGGAGCACACTATTTGAATTGGACTTTCATCATGGAAGGCGACACTCCAGCATTCCTGACGCTTATTCGGAATGGATTGGGAGATGTAGAACACCCCGACTGGGGAAGTTGGGGAGGCAGATACACCCTGGCAGATGCATCCGGGAACCACCAAGTGTATGCGGACTGCACAGACTACGTTCAAGGTGCCAACGGGGAAGCTTTCATCAGCAGCTTTGCGACCATCTGGCGCTGGCGACAAGATTATCAGTACGACTTTGCAGCCCGCATGCAGTGGACTATCAATTCTGATTATAGCAAGAACAACCATCAACCAGTTGCAGTGGTCAATGGGACATGCGGGCCATCGGCGTTGAAATTAGACTACGTTAAGGGAGCGGAAGTCGTGCTCGATGCATCAAATAGCTGGGATCCTGACGGCGATGGGCTGTCATTCGAATGGTTTCACTATCGCGAGGCGGGAACTAGAGGGTTGGAAGGATTCAACATACCACTGGCCAGCCAGGATGTGAAAATAGCGAAGTTAAATGAGCAAGGAAGCATTGTGAGTCTAGACGTCGCCAAGTCCTCCAAGGTAAGTCGTCTCGTTCTAGCCTATGGTTTCTGGTCTAATTGTGCAAATAGCCACTACACATAATCCTTGCTATCCGTGATGATCACGACATGGCTTTGGTAACTTATAGGAGAATCATTTTGAGCGCAAAGGATCCCCAAAACATTTCGATCAGGGCGCTGGGGGAGGGATTTCAAGAGATGGAATACTATCGTGGTTGAAGCGCTCATGAACGGGATATAGGAGCATATTTGATTTGCAGGACTCCCCGTTGGTCTGTTCTACTATTGATAACTTTATCTGCCTTAAGTTCCGGTGGCATCAAATCTTATCCAACGACTATAGGTTTCTCATCCTGTCCAAATATCAGGCCCTGGACCTTTGTAAGCCTTTAGGAGATCCGACGGCTTGTAGGGGTTATACATGGCTTGTGGCAGCCAAATTCCTACAAGTCATATTAGTAATAGTTTATCACAACTGTATTATTCTGCTGGAAACCTACCCGGATCAGCAGGGTCATATCCAGGGAGCTTAACAGTTGGGCCGGGTGTACCTGAGGAGGAGTTAACTTGGACGAAAGTCCTGCCAGATGACATGTTTGTCCAACTTACCGTCGCCGGATCCCGTCACCTCTACCTGAGCACAGTTTACGAACATCTGTGTCCGGTTGAAGTAAGGAGAGATGTTAAAATGCTCGACCCTCACGAGATATAGTCCGGGTGGTGTAGATGCAGGGATAGTAAAGTTCATCTAGACGGCAAGTTAGTCGCAGCAGTTCAATATACAACCACAACATTGATTGAAAGGTTATGAGATCTACCTCAGGCTGGCGATCTGAGTCCCAATGCATCCCATCAGATGCGCCACTGGTTCCAATCTTGAACCAGTCTCCGTCGCCCTCATAATCTTCAATTGCTCCGGGTGCTTTGGACATATAGGCCTGGCCTGGGCCAAGATGACCAATGCCATCCATGGCGGGATCAAACTATTCGAGCATCAGACATATGGCAGCTACATCGAGAGTAATGCGAAGCTCACCTCTCGCACGGGGACATACCCCGGCTTGTAGCTGGCGGCGAATGCGCGGAACCCGATGACAGAGCCCGCCTCGATCTTGGCGGTGCCAGTCTGGTTGCCGGTCTTTGTTGCGCCCCAGCCGCAGATCATAGGCTCCGAGTCCCAGCTGTAGTCTGGAAACCACGTATACCCTGCACTGTTGAGGGCGGTCGGTCTTCCTATCGTTAGTACTCTTATAGCCTATCCTTGGGCACAGGGTATTGCTCACCGAACAAACTCCCACCATTTGGACACGACGCCGTTGATCAAAACAACAGGGAATCCATCTAGTTATGCATGTTAGCCCTTTGCACAATAGCTCTAGGAATTCCATTACTTGCAATGGCTAGTGACAACAGTGAAATGGGATAAGAGAATTCCCAACAGGAAAGCTGTCTGGTACCGAACACCTCGAAACGAGAACATCATGGTAGGCCTATGAGGATCACAATACAATCAAGAGTTATTTTCGTTTTGATGTTAACATATGTTCTCATCTGATCTCGAGTGCGTGAGTGGTCTCTTTTGTGTCCTGGTTGCTGCTGGACGCTTCGCCTGCTATACGCGGTTGAGAAGGGCCTAAATTCCACTCTGTCAGCAAGACAATGCACACATGGAGTAGGTGTCAGCGAGCCAGGACCACTGGTGTGTTACATCAACATGGGTGACTATGATGATGAAATGTTCTCATCGGAAGCCTAACTCCAGTCCAAATACAGTCAGCATAATCGTACTTATTGGGTAGTAACGGAATAAGACAACCCGGGTGTTACGTTAAGATAAACAGGCATGACAATAGATGGTTCTAATCGGAAGCATAATTCCGGTCTGAAAGCATTCTACATACATATATTTTAGGTGGGTGTCAGTAGATTGGGATACCTCGGGTTTCATATTTCTAATCAAAAGTCTGATTCTAGTCTGATTGTGCTCGGAATGTAGAATAGGCGAATGAAACCATCTGCGCGAGTTGCCAAATTAGGAGAGTAGCAGATGATCAAGAAGTAACCATGAAGTAAATGTTACGAATATGACCCCATATAGACGTCGCGGTAACTCTACGTTGGCTGTAGCTTAGGCTATGTGATAATCCTAACTCAACGGGTTGTAAAATAAAAGTCGTACTGACTTACTTTTATCAAATTGGAAGATATCCGCTTCTACCCTTTAATAGAAGCTAGAGCAACTACAAAAGCTCCATTGCCTTGATGTCCAAGTACGTACATGATATAGATTGCTCTGTCTATAACCCAATCGAAGATGCTAGTTCCTAGGATCATGACTTAGGCTATTATCTACTATGCACGCTACCTTGACATTGACTGAAAAGGAAATGAGGTATTCTGTCAATCTGTCGACTCCTATAAGTCAATCAATATGCAATGAAACATGCCCTCTTTGATTTAGCATAATAAGGAAGAGCGGCCCGAAAACAGGTTTATAGTCGGATCTTCTAGAACTAGAAGGTAACCTAAATCGACAGTTACAGAGAGTCCTGACACAACGTGACATCTCTTCGGGGCTGATTAAAAAGCATGGAGTTCTGAATGGTTAAGTTGCAAGATTCAACGCTATCAATGTTCGACGACGCTCTCCGTTTCATAACCTTGAGGTTTCTGGTTTATCTAGTCAGCTTGTACGACATTCACTCACTCGATTATGCATATTCATAGTGCAACGTTTGCTCTTCTGGGGCTGGTCGCTGGTGCGCATGCCCGGGTGGCATCGAGGACCACCGAGCGTAGAGCAGACAAGGTTGCAGATCCCCCCATCCCAACAAGCACACTCATAACCGACTTTCAAAAAGACGGTGTGAATTCCAGCTGGGCTGAGGGCCATCCCAAGATTTGGGCAGCCGCAGCAGTCGATTTCAAGGGACCGGCTGTCGTTGACGTGAGCGCAGACGAGAAGTTTATCGTCGTTGCATCTGGAAGAAACGTGACGATCCGCGACACCAGCACCCAGGAGATTGTGTCTAGTGTCCTGACTGATGCATCTGGGAGCGCTAATACCGTCTCGATTTTCCCAGACGTGGACGAGGGGTATAGTGTATTTGTTGCGACCTCGGATACCGCAAGTAACAAGGTCACTCGGTTCCGCTTCTCATCTGGCGGAGCCGTGGTCGGCGAACAGACACAGTATGACGGTCTTTTGTCAACATTTGATGGGCGACGCGGCCCGTTCAACGAGGATGGTCGGCGCTTTCTGGCCGCCACAGATCGCAGTGTTAGGCAGTTGACTATCTACGACGTTGACAACCCAGACTCAAACGTCGTTCTTACTGGCCACACGGACAGGCTTATAAGCGCAGCCTTCAGCCCAGATGGAGCTCTCGTGTCAACTGCATCGTGGGATCAATCCATGAAGCTTTGGAATGCCTCGACGGGGGAGTTGGTACATTCGTTTGGCCCATCAGGTGGGCAAAACTGGAAGACAAACTTCTCGCCCGACGGGAAGTATGTCGTCTTGGGTACATCAGCGGCAAAAGGTACCGTCAACATCTGGTCCCTCGCAGATGTGACCGCTCCACCTATCGTGATCAGCAACTTCGGTGACTGGGTCCGGACGGCCTCGTGGACATCGGACAGCAAGTTCATTGCCGCGGGTACCTACGGGATCGTCCAGGTTTACTCCATGGATGAGCAAAAGGTCATCCAGCGCTGGCAGACAGAAGATCCTAGGTTCGAGTCATGGGAGCTTTTCTGGATCGAGGAGGAGTCTGGCTTGAAACTGGCATATCGTATCACTGCTGGCTTGGAAGTGTATGATTTTGAATCCAACCTCAAATACCGGTGGGGCCCACACGCGTACGCACAGTATAATGGAGGCGGCTCTGGCGACGATACAACCTTGATTAAATCTCGCGGGTGGATTGGTGGAAGCGATGCTGATGCGGATGTGAGATTCTACGACTTTTCGGTCTAGCTGTTATGTATAAGGGTTATATTGCACTAAACAGTATGGGACAGAATTTGACAACTTCTCAGTAGTTCTGAACATGTTTATAACCTTTGCTATAGTAATTAGACTATCTGGGCAGGTCTATATCACGCTCGGTACATCTTATCTGCGTTGGTACCGCAATATCAAGCAGATCATGGGGTACTAGCAATGGACGTCTCTGAGTCTGCGAGGCATTTGATTTACTTCTCTTCAGCGCAGTTAGTTCCGATGTATCACATGGCGGCATGAATTAATGCTAGGCGATCAGCGAGCGAACTATAGTGTTATCCTCGCTCATTGTTCACTAAACTGCCAATAAGGAGTTTCGAGAAATCAAGTCTATATATATAAATATAGAACCGTAGCTACTCTACTTAATCAATATCCATTGGAAACATCCTTTGCCCTCGGGCGGAAAGGTGTCTTCGCATGTTTTCAACAAAGTTCTCCACAATCTGGCCCTTTTCATTCCTATCAAATAAATGGTAAAACACTCTGGCTTCCGGGGATAAGAGACCATTATCTGTTTCATCCAGCTATATAAGAGCTGTAAGGGAAGAGAACAAAGCCCCGTAAAGTCCAAAAGCACCTACTCGCGGATGCAAGAACATAGGTATTATCTCCGAAATTCTCCTCTACAAGTCCCTGATCGAGCCTCCGGGCCTGAAGGGGCTTGGAACTAGCTGGCCTGAAGCGGACTGGGAGATGGCATACAGGAAGATGCCAGTGCTCCAATACCCGCTCATGCTGTGTGCAGAGACCAGGTGGCTGAAGATCCGGTCCGCTTGTGTCGTGTCTGAGATAAGTGGACTTGATTTTGGAGCCAGATCCTGCCCCCAGGCCAACCATTCGGCTATTAGCACTTGGCACTTTTTGGTCAGGGATCTTCGCTTTACCTCCTTTTTTTTTTCACTGGGATGGGATGTGATGAGCTGATGAGTAGCGAAAGGAGGTCTGGTATTTCGGCAAATATGTCTCCTAACAGATCCTTCGGTGTCCTAGCAATGCGTTTCCATAGATCCATTTTCCAGTTTGGCTTGTCGAGTGCTGAAGGCGTCCGACTAATAATTAAGGTGGAAATCTATTAACCAAGTTATTCGGTAATATCCATATACAGGAATCAGAAGAAAAAGGCCTACCTGCGTACTCCTCCCATCTATGGATAACTGATAAGCAAATCGCGACGCTAATTGTTCAGTTACTCGGGAAGGCACAACCTCAGACTCGCCTCCGGTGTGCAGTTGCCACGTTCGTGCTTGGGCAAGTCGATCGTTGTAGTCATGGCCATAAAGAACCTGTTAAACAGTTACATGTTAATGTGTGTTAAGAGATAATGGGAAGACTGGCACTGGATGCTGTACCACCTCATATAGAGAACAAAGCCTCGATGTTGCCAAGAGGCTGCTGGGAGTAGATCGTGTATTGCTTCCAATCTCTTCTGCTAGTGTACTGAGGCAGCTGCCATACATCCTCATCCCACTCTCAACCAGGCATGTTTTGTTATCGTAGAGCCCGACATTAGCAAGGGAAATGGCCAGCAGGATCATTCTTATTGCAATTTGGTTGTCTTCGTGGACGAGCTTTTGCACATGGTTGAGCCATAGTTCAGTGGTATGCTGCGCGGATCTGGCAGGAAATTTGCGACCATTGGGATGGTAATGGACAATTGCGTAAACATCCAGGCATATCACCCACACCTTCCGTGCTATATTGGTATTTTGAGGTAGGCTGTTTGGATTGTCTGATAACTGGTCCAAGTCCCTCGATGAAGGCTGCGATTGTGTTCTACTAGAGGGATTAATCGGGCTAAGTGGACTTCTACGACGGCCTATGTTGGCGACATGAATGTCTAGTGAAAGTATTGTAGCTCAAGTTATATTGTATTCGTTTGGCGACAATAATAATGATGGTGACATGCTTGGGAGCAAGCGGGGGCGGGGCGCATGTCGGGCCTTAACAATAACCCGAAGTCCGCCTGGGCCGAACAGGGGATTGTTTATGACCTAGTACAGACCACAAATAAGGCCGCATGGCCAGGCCAGGGACAAGGGCAGGCCGCTCTTGCTCAAGGCCAGAGCTTCTTCAAGCACGTCAAGCCCACCAGCCACCACATGCGGCCGGTTGGGCGTAAACGTCCCCTGCGCAAGGCAGCCGTCTTCGCCGCCGAGGAACCTGGCAAGGGGGATGCTAAGGGGTCGCAGTTCTAGCGAGCTACCAAGGCCCAAAATCTGCTTAATCGGAGGGTTTGAACTCTGGCCAAGCTCTGTCGCCTCGGGATCAGGGGCATCGGGCGAGACGGTGTGTACAGTGACCAGGTGGCTGCCTGGTCTCCCCACTTTCTGGATGATCTGAATTCTGTCACATAGGGCTCGCGGTTGGAAATCTGCTGGCGCAGTTGAATTCAGGTCACCTACATCCTTCGATGGTGTATGGTCATTCCCGTTATGGATCTGCAACATCTATTCGTGATACCACCGCCAATCGCAATAGCATCAAAAAGTTCGTGTCGCCAACTTTCTTCGTCCCCCGATGGCGTGCAGGGCTCTCATTCCAGGCAAACAATTTGAGAGTTCAGAAATAACTGGGGTGTAGGTTTATGCACTTGGCCGCAATCCTGCTTTCACCTACACCCACGTGCATTTGTGCAATACCGCTGCCGTGGGAACAAGGGTTCATGGCGTATTAGTCCCAAATGCCTTTAGATGGGAGGGGAAAAGACAGCCAAGTTACTGCATTCATTACAGGCTTTATTTCTAGCGCTGAAATTATCAGTACCAGCTAGTATATTACTATATAAATAATTAGTACTACAGACTTCGGCTTATCTTACTTCCCCAGCTATAGATATAAGGGATTATATATCTCTATTAGTACTATAATCTTAGTAGAATATCTTAATATCTATTAGTATATTACCCTAAGGTACTATTTCAGAGTAATCAGGAACTATATCCTGATAAGTATTATAAATATATTTAAACCTAAGATACCTCTGAGATAAATTCTTTATAAAGCTAAAAAGAGTATCTTTTCTAAATAAGAATTTAATACTTTGGAAAATATTATTAGTCTTTACCTCTAGTTCTATAAGCTCTATAGCGAGATAAAAGATCCAGGAGATAAGTTTTATTCTGAGTCTGCTAGTAGGAATAGAGCTATCTAGAAGTAAATAGGGGATATATCAGACTCTTATATCGAGCAGTATATCTAAATATATTCTAATTTTTAGATAGCTATTAAGAGAGTAAGGTTCTATATTTATTTAGTAATAAGTATATAGTAGTATATATATAAATATATATTTTTAAAACATAATATTATAAATATATATCTCTCTATTAAATTACCTTAAGATATATATACAGAAGCTATATATATTACTAGCAGCTGCTAGCTAGAATAAGTTAAGGAGTTATAAGTAGGGGACTGAGCTAGAAATAGAGAATTTTATACTACTAGTAATAAGCTTGTTCGGATAAATTTAGAAGCTAAAAGAGAAGTAGATAAGTTAGGTAGAGCTTATATAAAGTTCTAGATATATAAGCTTTACTCCTCTTTAGAAGGCTCTAACCCTAGCTAGTATAAGATAGTTTATTAGTTAAACTCTAAGAATAAGAGTAATACTATTTCCTAGACTTCTAGATAATTCTTAAATTTATATTACTAATACTTATACTATTTTTACTAAAGTTAAATACAGATTAAAATATAGCTTTTATTTACTTTTTAAATTATTACTTATATAGCTTATATAATAGTTAAGCTCCTAATCTTATTTTGAAAATATAATAGAATAAATAAAAATATTATAAAGGCTATTAAAGATCTTATATAAAGAGATAATAAAATAAGCAGTTACTTTAATACTAATATCTATATTATAGTATAATAAAATAATTAATATTAGAACTATAACTCTTCTAGTAGCTTATTATTTCCCTCTCCTCTTATAGAAATAGTAAGCGATCTTAATCTGGGTCTATTTAGTACTTAGTAAGCTAACTTTATTATATATAGAAATAAGCCTATTTACTAGCTGTAAGGAGATCTCCAGCAAGCTTCCAGTATACCCAGAATACTATACTGTTATTATCTGCTTCTAACTTAACTACTGATTAGATAAGCTCAGGGGATAAGATTAGCTGTACTCTTTGAGTAGTTAAAGCTTTTAATATCGAAGACTTGGGCTATAATAACATATAAATTAATAATAGCCAATGGCTAGCCGTCTCTTATCAAAGTAGTAAAAGCCGAGTCTAGGAATTACCCTCCGTATATAGTATATCCAAGGATAGGTTAATCCCAGAACATGGCCTAGTATGTGCTAAATATACTCTCGTAATCGAGGCATATTACCGGATTTGATTCTGATATGTATATAGGCCTATGAAGTACTGTAGGTTTCGAAATAGGTTTCGCGGGTTTCGTTAGTTAATATTATTAGTTATCCCTGTTTTTAGCCTTTGTAGAGCTACTTAATATATATAAATATACTGATATAAACCTTCTTAATAACTATATAGCCTATTCTAGCTTTTCTCAGGCAGCCTCTCGGGTAATACTATACCTAGCGAAGTATTACCTAAAAAATATATATTTATTTCTGTCTAATTTAATATATCTAAAGTTTTTTCTCTTTCTCTGAAGTTTTAAATAAAAGATAACTAATTATATATAAACTAATAGCTATTATTAATAGCTTCTATTATTTAAATTAGTAGATAAATTAAATTTACTAGCTAATCTTTATTTCCCTATTATAGTATATTCTATATATAGATATATATAGAAGTATATTTATTTTATAATTTATTATAAATTATATTATTATATATTAAAGTTATATAGATTATCTCTACTTTTTCTAACTAATTATTAATAAATTATTAGAATCTTATAATAATTTTAATAATTTAGAATATTAAATTATTACTAAATATTAATAATTCTCTAATATATATATATATTTATTTTACTAAATAAATACTCTTTTAAATAGTTATTAATATAATTATCTATATATCTATTATTACTAGCTCTATAATACTTATATATTAATAGTAACTTATATTATATAGTCTAAAAATAATCTAATTATATTATTTAGAATAATATTCTAACTAGTTTAATCCTGATCTACCCTAGACCCTGTTCAGTATAAGTTATCTAACTGTTATAAGAGAATATTAATAAGGATAAGGATAATATTAGATAGAGTAAGTCCGAGGAAGTAACTATCTAACTTACTATAAGTTTTCTTTAGTATTTCTTATATCTCTATTTTTTATAGTACTCTAATAAGTTTATTAAAATCTAAGTTTAGATAGAATATAGATAGATAGAAATATATATTAATAGAATAAACTAAGTTATTATAGAAGATAATAGTAGAATCTATAAAATAGAGTAGTAAGCTCTTAAATAGTTATTAGAATATCTATATCTTATATTACTTAAAGCTAAAAGGGGTTTTAATTATATTTATCTTAATAATAGAATAGGAGAAATTAAATTAGTTATATTAAATAAGGTACTAGTTTAGTATCTTAATAAAGTAAGCTATAATTACTTAGAAAGCTAATTAGTAGTTAGTAAAGTAAGAGTTAGATCTTCTATACTTCTCTTTTATATACTATATTCTATTACTAATAGTATATCTATTCTATAGTATTTTCCTTATAATAATAACTAATATTTTTTAATATTTTATCTATTTTTATTTTAATTCTTATTATACTAAATATATTAATATTATTAGTAGCTTAGTATAGGAGATACTTCTTAGGAATAATAAAAAGAATATATTTATATATATATAAAGCTTAAAATAGTTTAATTTATAATTAATTAAAGGAAGAAAAATTATACTATACTATATTTTAATACTTCCAAGATAGTATAATATCTAGTAGTACTTATATACTAAGATAGTAAATAACTTAATAGTTTTAGATAGTAATAGCTTCTCTATAGAATAGAATAACTATAGATAAGATATTATTAAGATAGATTAATCTTAAAATATAATCTCTTATAGGCTAAGTATATAATAGTATCTAAATTAAGAACTTAAAATCTAAAACTTAGATAGTAGTATCTATAATAGAGTTTATTAGAATATTCTAAATTAAATAAAAATCTTTATATTTCTACTATATAATTTCCTTCTTTAGGAAAAAGTTTTATATTTTCTATAAATAAGCCTATTAATAAGTAATTTTATAGATTATCTTAATATTATATCGGATAATATAGAGAAGATCTCTATCTTAGCTATAATAATAGAGTAAATCTACTCTATTATATTTTAGCTATATATCTATAGAATTCTAATCTAACTCTTATAGTATAATTTATAAGATAAGGTAAGGTAGTATAGTAAACTTATTAAATTAATACTTAGAACTACTAACTATAGTAATCTAGTTCCTCAGGATAATAAATATAACCTAATAACTATTTATTTTATATTACTATTTATTTCTTTCCCCTTTAATTTTATAATAGAGAATTTATAATATAAATTATAGTTCTATCTATTAGATTAGATAATAGAGATCTTACTATAGCTCCTATCTAAGTAATAAATAATTAGTAGAACTCCTATAGAAGTTAGCTATAAATAGTTAATAAGCTATTATACTAACTTGATATACTAAACTAAGTCCTATAGTTTAATTATTAACTAATATAACCCTGGGAGATTGAAGCTGATTAAATATTATTACTTATACCTCCTCCTTAATTTCGAGATATAATACAGGGATAGCAGGATAAAGATCTTAGTAAGGAAGGTATAGCTACTGAGATCTATTATATTATTATATAGAATACCTTCTTACTACCTGCTTAAGGTATTTTTATATAATTATAAGTATTACTATCCTTCTGATATATATATATTATCAGTAAGCTTGGTTTCTGTTCCAGCGGGTATAGATATCTCTTAGTTACTAGATATCAGGAAGATTGTTTCTTATCTCTTCCACATGCCAAATTGAATAGCGACCCGGAACCTGGTGGAGATTGGAGAGTGGGGATGATGACATAGTACATACATCCCCGTTATTTAGACACTGCCCTTATCCGACACCAAAGTTTCCATTAGTAAGAAAATTTGGGCTCTCCGTTCCGCAAGAGCTATGATCCTCGTTCATCTTGAATTCTTGACATCACTGTTATACCATCAGCAAAATACTCGCCGACCAAAGTCCCGACTCCCACCTAGTCACGTTTACCTGTATGCAAGCTTTGTCGCGGCTCGATGCAGCAATCAGCAACTCCGAAGCGGAGGCAAGGCGCATGCCTCCAGTGCCGAAAACTGAAGCGAAGAGTGTGTAACTCACCAATCGACACAAAGGTGCACATAGGACGAGCCCAGAGCTAATCATCGTTTAGTGCGACCAGAAAAGCCCCAAATGTTCACAGTGTCAGAGAAAGTGTCAGACTTGTAGCCTACAGATCTTCAAGATCAAGACCCTACACGACTCATGGCCATCGTCCGAGAGACACACGTCCCCCAGAAGACGCGTTTCCGAAAGCTCTACTATTACAGGTGGGTGATATTACTTGCCTCAATATGACCAAGTCTACTGACATCAATTGACAAGGTTACACATCGCCTCTCACAAGAAATGTCCCACTTCAAGAACCGACCACATCGACGGGCGAGGAGGAAGTAATTGTTCAATCCAATGGGCCAACATCTCCCTCCTCTAGTATCGGTGACAGCTTTTGGGTCGATCTATGGAACGCCCGTTCACCTTCCGAAATTGACACTTCTTCTTCGGGGGGTCCGGGTAATATGGAAAGACTTTTAGGAAGAAGTATCGTGGAAACCTCACTTATCGAGAGTCCAACAGCGACAGATTCCGACGATACTCGCATCGCCACTCCCGATAGACGCTCTTCTGAACTATCCTTGAGCTGCGTCCCGACTCTTCAAATGACTACAGCTTGCCCGCAGCTACCCCCTGATCTACTCAACTCCACCGTTCGTCGTCTTTTATGGGACTACTTTGTCAACCGCGCATCGCAGGTATTCCTTTGCTGGGAACCAGATGATGCTCATCTTGACAAGAAATACACCGATCCATTTACAGACCATCTTCCCGCAGTGGCCGCGGGAAGCCGCCCCATGATGCTCGCGTCACTCGCCCTGTCGGCATTTCATTTCGCTGGAGGCAGACACAACAGCGAGGACGACTTGTTGATCACCTCGTTGATGTCGGAGGCGTCCAATGCCCTCGCAGCATCACGCTGGCAGGGCCCTCAAACATTTGGACAGCTTCTAGCCACCGTTGGCACGGCATCTTTTCTCTACCTGTTGAAACCCAGCAGCTATTCGGACATGCTTCCTCTTGGTAGAAGCGCTGCATGTTGTCTGACGGTGAATCCTCGATGGAGACAAAACGTGAACGAGCCTTGCTACCAAGTCATAATGCAGATTTTTCGATGGTCGGATATATGTGCCCAATGCTCTCTGAAGCGGTATGTATCTGTACCAGACGAGAACACACAGCTCAACCTTGAGCTGCGGGAGGGTGAGCGGGCTACCAACATATCTGCTTCTTACGCGGAATGGTTTGTGCACCCGCTTTATGCCTTTGCAGAAGACCTGATTGCGCCACTGAGGCGAGTTGCTTGGCTAGCCCGACTACGGCAACAGGGACATGTCGTCCCTACCGGAATGACGGACGAGGCCGGGGCTCTCTGTATGAGTTCCGACAATCAGACTATAGAAGCAACGGACTCAACCGCCGCTTTCACGATTTCGACTGACCGCTTTAAAGCTCTCGTAGAAGAATCTCAGGAAATGATTCAGGCAGCAAGTGGTAGGGTTGGGCCAGCCGGTGCGCAGCTAGACGCCCCGGACCTCCGGACAAATCTCAATCGTCTAGCCATTGCTGTGGAGTCAGCCGTTGTTATTCTCTTCTATACGAGACTACGAGATACACCATGGACAAGCTCTCTGATTCGCTTTCACGTTCGAAAAGTTGTCGATAGCCTCTGCAATATTGCAGCCGGTTCCAGATTTGCCAATGGTGTTGTCTTCCCACTGTACATTGCTGGCCTGGAGGCCGTCGATACGGATATTCGGTCCATGATCATTAACCAAATCAAACATCTCCCTGGTATTTGGTCGCAGCAGGAATCTCAGCTGGTTACTAGTCTTCAACATGTTTGGGAGCTCAGAGATGCGGATCCCGGAGCGGTTTGGAGTTCCTGGATACACAAAGGTAATGCACCCGATGAACGACCTCAGGGGTCTACAGATTGTGAAACTCTGAAGTATTGGACGGATCACTGACAAAAGCACTTAGTATCTGCGGATTATGAAGATTGTATTCCAGGATGATTATTTTTGTTGAGCCTATATCTGAAACTACCACTAGCTCTCTCCGAATCTCTTACAACAATCAAGATCGTGCAACGCTGAACCTTATGTGGTTGTGCCATACTTGACCATGTCAGAATTACGACTATCATTTATGCAGATACTCTTCAATGCTTGGTCCTGCAAAGTGGTTCTTCGCGTAGCATACCCAATTCACAGCTCCTAGAACACCCACCACTGCAATAACTGCGCTGGCATAATCTATATGTAATCATAAGCAAAAGACCGAAGAAGGATTCTTGGGAGTGGGAATAATGGTCACTTACTCATACTGGAACCTGTCACTGGCATTGCGGCTGGAAAAGTGAAAAATATAGTAAGTAGGATACCGAAGATGACCACAATGATGTTGGCTGCCCATCCCACGATGTTTGGGACACGGAAGGGTCGGTCCAGAGGCAAGACGTCGGCTGACCGTTTGTGCCACAGAAGCAGCAGGGACGGAATAGTAAACGAAAGAAGCTGCAGGATGAGGCTTGACCCGATGATGGCAGAGAACGCGGCGGCCGATCCCAAATACACACAGCCACTCACAAAGATCACAACAGCATTCGCGAGAAGGGACCATACTGGGACCTGCTTTCGAGCGTCGACGCTAGCTAGCCAAGACTTCGCAGGTAGTGCGCCATCTCTAGCGAAAGCCCATGTCATACGGGAGGCTGTCTGCTGCACGGCGTTGACGGCAAATAAGGTGATGATGTGCAATACGACGACGAACACGGTAGCTGCTGTTGCGCTTCCAGTGGCTTGCCTCCATAATTCATATATGGGCATTCTAGACCATTCATTAGCAAAGTTCTGCTTCTACACGACTGGACGCAATATCTTACGTGGAACCAATGAGAGGCTCGAGATCCGTGATGCCGTAACACATGGCCACCGCAAACCCGAACCCGGTCAGAAAACCTATGGTGATAATGGCCATCATGGCCCTCGGTACTGTACGCTCCGGTTGCTTGCATTCCTCGGCGAGATGCAAAACAGCGTCGATCCCGCCGTACATGCTGGCTGGAGTGACGAGACCTGTCAAGAATGTAACGCCTGCTGGCCAACCTGTCGTGTCATCAAAGCCCGTCCAGATCGTTTCCGAGTTGTTCTTGGTGGATAGAGCAAGACATGTGACCAGAATGATGAGGAACATGAGAAGACTCAATGCAACTATATCACAAAAATAGGTCAGACATGGCTAACAATTCAAACAAAGATTGATCATTCCTGATACGTACAGCCAATATCATGTGTCCATGGTGCTCGTTTAAGACAGTAAATGTTGTAGAGAAGAAGAACGATATTGATGGCCTGATACACCATGAAGTAGTGCCATGCCAACGGCGTATAGGTTTCAATGTAGAAAGCGGGCACGGCCAGCAACAACTGTGCTGATAGAGTAGCAATGGCAGCAGCCAGGAAGACCCAAGAGCTGACTGCCGCAAGACCACAAGCATAGGACACTGCCCGGTTGACTTTCTCAGGACACAAGATGGACGTGAAATGATACTGTCCTCCGGCCGTGGGATAGACGGATGCCAATTCCGCAAGTGTGATGGCAACGGCCAGGTACGCGAACGAGGCGATAAGGACCCCGTAGAGGACGGTTACTGTACCGCCGGCGGAGATGGCAATGGCCAGCGCGGTGGAGATGGCGATCCAGCTGTTGCAGATGTTGAAACCGAGAGAGAGGATCTCCAACGGTTTTATGTCGCGCCTGAGCTGATCTTGCGGTGCATTCTCTCCGGCCGTGATGCTCGCGACTCGGTCCGGGTGCTCTGCCGACCCTGCCTCACAGTCCGAGGTCTTTTCTTTACCAACAGGTGAGTGAGAGTCGGGTGATTCCATCATGAAACAAGTTGCAAATGACATCTGTATCGACTGTCGTGTCTGTGAATAGAAAGTTCGTTCATCATAGTTATATTATAAATATACAGATTTTGTAGTGTGGCAACAAGTGGTCGTTGAAAACAGAAGAAAGTAATGCAATCTAAGATTCCCACTGGTCAATCTGCTTAATCAAAAGATAAAACCTAGAAACGATTTCACTCCTCCCGAAAGTCCGGGGGTTTCGAGCTATCCCAATGAGGAGATTCTACCGCCCGCATAGCACACCCTTTATCAGTAGTTAGAGCGGTATAGAAGCCAACCAACTGATATTACATCATTTGGGCCACTAGGGAGTAGGGACTGGGGTAATTACAAACCAGAGAGAGAGATAGCTGCCGATAGTCAAGGGGGATAATTGCAGCACCAAAGCTACGGCTAGCCATGACAAGTAAAGCCTGTACTGATCGGATAAGCACGACCAGCTTGCTTGACACATGTCGGGTAGGTACCTGGGGTAAATTACAGAGGCCAGCTAGAAAGCCTCCAATAACGTACTTGTAGATAGGGACGCACACTTTTATTTCTATAGAAAGTTAGCATCCTTTGAGTTAGTTACCTTCTGAAATAACGCGGTACAAATAACAAGGAGTGGCTTGAATGATGGGTTGGGGTCACGAGATAAGGTTCCCCTCCTTGTTTGGCCTCAGTTACCAGATTAGGAAATTGTACCGCAATGTTCGACCTAAGCTATCTTGGGCAATTCTGCCGCTACAGCCAACGTTTGGTATATAGGAGACGGAAGTGGTGGGTAAGTCCACCCTCTGGATTAGCGGAATGAAGTGGAAGATAGCAGTTAATTCCTATTCGATCGGAGAGTAAGAGCGGCATGTTTCCCTAATACGGCTTACATCGTTTTATTATAAGCCCCGAGTTTGTCCTCGTGAAGACTTCCATTCATCTGTATAGCACACTTAACGAATGCACGTCCCAAAGGAGCACAGACAAACCACCTTCTTACCAGCAATCGTTAGATCCAGCAGACTGAAGCAATGCCTGCAACAAAGTCGCCCCAGGCCGAAGAGCTGTCAGAGCAGACACAAGCTCTTCTCGACAAGAAAGAAACCTACTCTGTCGGAGGCTTTGGGCCGTTACCTGGATTCATTGTCTCTGCCAAGGGCTCAACACTGAAAGTGAGCATAACTATTCCAAAGATAATCACTTCTCCGTTTCTGACAGGTCACAGGATGTCGATGGCAAAGAAATTCTTGACTTTGCCGTCACTATGGGGACGGTCAACTTGGGTCATTGCAATCCAAAAATCACCAAGGCCGTGGTAGACTCAATTTCAAGTGGTTTGTGACCTTTTTTTACCTCTGGCTGTATTTTCCCACGCTAATCAATGTGAGTCAATATTAGCTTTCCAAACAAATATTGCTGTTCATGATAGCCAGTGGCCCCTTGTGGCCCAAACTCTCTGCGAGAAGCTGGGTTATGACAGGGTCGCTTCGATGGTGACAGGAGCCGAGGCCACTGATGCTGCCGTCAAAATCGCCAGGAAATGGGGCATTGAGCGCAAGGGCATTTCTCCTTCTGACCTCCTCATTCTTGGATGTTCTGACAATTACCATGGCCTTTCTGCTGGAATTTGGACACTCATGACCCCTGGCTGCGGTCAACAAGGTAAAGCATATTTCCCTGCCAACATGCTGGTAGAGCCTTTTTTATTAACCTGGGCTAGAATACGGTATCACAAGCAAAAACCTCGTAAATTATGATCCTGAGACTGGTAAATCCCTACGCTATGGTCATGTTGAGGACTACGAGAGTTTGTTCAAGCGTGATCATAACCGCATTGCTGCTGTTATGATTGAACCAATCCACGGTGGTCTGGAGTAAGTGTTTACTTCCCATGTCATATATCATAATTACCATTATTTATGAGCTGGATCCAGAAAGAACTGTGAAAATGTACTCGGCTAACGCGCAACAGATCGTTCCAAGACGAAATTGACTTCGCAAAGGGAGTCCGTAAACTTTGCAAGGAATACAATATCCTCTTCATCGCCGACGAGGTACGAATGGGATCCGGCAAGACGGGCAAATTTCTTTGCTCCGAGTGGTTAGGCGCAGAACACAAGCCAGACATGGTGGTGTTGGGCAAATCAATCACTGGTGGTGTTTTTCCTGCCTCGTACATTCTTGGATACGACGATACCATGAGTCTGGTCAGACCCAACCAGGTGGCAAGCACCTACGCAATGGGCCCTGCAGCCAACGCAGCAGCCCTTGCCGCTCTGAGGCTCTACGCCGACCCTAAGATTCTGAATCGAGCCTGGGTCATTCAGGAGGCGTGGCTTGAAACCACTTCAAAGTGGCGTTACCCATTCATCCAGTATTGCACGGCTCGAGGTGCTGACCTCGTCATTCTGTTGAATGAGGGTTGCGATGGGGTCACTGCTCGCCGTGTTGCAAGATTGGCGTACACATATGGCATTCTCATTTATCCTCAGAAGCCCAGAATTCGGTGCAGCGTTTCTCTCACCATCACGGACGAGGAACTTAGCAGGGGACTCAAAATTCTCACACAAGTTATGGATGAGGTTACTCAATATGGAGAGATTCCTGGCTCTACGCATATTGTTGATGACGTGGATGCCGGTTTCTGATGAGAAAAATCACGATAGAATAAAAAGGGGACGCCAAGAGATTGGTCATGGCAGACAGCGTGGTCGATAGTGAAACCACGTCGTTATGGCAGATCTATATGCTGGTACTTATACAACCCCAATCATGTACACTGGAGTGATAAATAATTCCAAAGTGAGATTACATCTCCAGCATGTCATGCTCCTCCTACCAAATATAAGATCTGCATGATTCTTCTTATTCATTCCAAAACGCGGGGAGCCTCCACATCCGCTTATCCAGATTCTAGACCTTTATTTGACACTTGCATCAAATACGGTATAATACTCATTTTAAAGATAGGTACATAGGTCGAGAGTAAGTGTAATTACGATTTCCTACTGGTACGGTATGTCAAAGTACTATTCAAATGCGGAACCCGTATTCCGATATTCATAGCTTCACCTTCGAAGCGGATTCGCCTCGCACCGTCGATCTAGGCAGCCTTTCTTTCCGGAACTCATCCGTCAATTTCTTTGCAACTCGTCCCCCCTCCTCAATGGCACCATCAATGAATCCTCTCCATCCCGTAGCCCAATCACTACTTGCAAATAAGATGTTCCCTTGACGTTGCCTCAAATCATCCAGGTACTCGGTTGCCATCTTCGGTCGAAGAAACTCCCAAGTACCTTTAGAAAAGTCATCCTCGTTCCAGTCATGAAATACTATACGTTTCACATCCTTAAATTGATCCGGGGCCAAACTACGCCCTGCGTTGAGAGCGTCCTGCCCATTGTTGGCCTTAGATCACGCCAATTGTGGGAAGGCCATCTTGTAATCCGCCTGTGGGAGTCCAATGATACCCTTCGCGGGAAAACAGGAGATGGCGATCTGGCATAATGGAGGATGAGAAATGCAAATGGGTAAACTATTCAGAGTGGAAGAAAGAGAGAGACGGATTGAGAGGTACAAGTATTACAACTGCAGAGAACCGTAGATTGTTCCTATTGTTGAGTATCGTTGTCGTTCATAAGCACTTTGCAGAGCGCTTCATGATTCATTCCCACCATCAAAGCAACATTTAACTGTGGCTTATCGATTTCGGGCTTTCCTAAATTCCCTGTCGTAGCATTAAAGTGGTACATCGGAAATCGGAACTGTCACTTCGGAAGTCCCTTTTCAAGGCGCAAGCTATAGTGCAATAGATACCGAGAAGCTCAAGAGTGAGTACCTAAGTATTCTCAAGACGTATGGCTGGCTGACTTGATGTGTGATAAGGGAACAGAGTGGAAGGATGTGAAAATCATGTTTAAAGACATTCGACTCGCATTTCGGGAGAAAATCGACTACTCTATCCAAGTCACAGTCTTATAGTACAGGAATTTATCAAGTCCTTGGTAGCTATTAAACTATCTAAATCTACTCTTCTTTACTCCGCTATAAGGAAGAGGATACTTATTATATATAGTTATAGAGTTAATATATATAGTACTAGACTCTAATTTATCGGTAATATAGAATACCTTTCTTAGGTCTTCTGTAAAGACTGATACTATTAGTCTGTAGCCTGTATTATTAGCTAAGATAATAGTATTATCTAGAGACTTAAAGGTAAATAGTAAGATACTACACCTGAATAACTTACTGCTATAAAGATCTATTAACTTATTAATATTACTCAGGATAACTAGTTGTATTCTGTTCTTAACCTAGCCCTAGTAAGTATTACTGAATAGGTCTAGTAGTTTTACACCCTTATTAATAGTATCTGATATAAGTACTTAGTTTCTTTAAGCTGATTCTATAGTTATAATAATAGAAGTATTATTCACAGATCTGAAGAGATCCTGGATAGCTTTATTCAGAATATCCCTGAACTTTACTACTATTGAACTTTAGACTAAGATATATTCAGTAGATATATAAATTTATCCAGTCTTTTTCTTAAATATCAGCTACTGAATTCTTAAGGGATTATTACTTAGGTACCTATATTTAAAAAAGCTCCTCGTATATAGTATTAGGCAGCTTATTCGAGCTCTATATCCTCTAATATAATAGTACTAGCCTTTCTACTAAGCTCTATAAAAACAGGCTTTAAATATTTACTAGTAGTCTCAGAGATAATACTACTAACCCTGGTACTTCCAGTAAAGTTAATCTTTCTTATATCTGGATATAATATAAGAGTATTAATAGTAGTTCCTATATCCCTGGGAGAATAGAAGATAAGATTAAGGGCTCTATCTAGTAATCCAGCTTTATAGAAAATATTAATAATACCCTAATAGTATTAAGGAGAAAGCTCTATACCCTTAAGAATAGTAGTATTTCCTGTTATAAGTATAAATAAAATAGAGCAAAGTCTAAGGTAGTATAGTATATTCCTATTATAATTAAAAATATTATTAGGGTAGTTAATACTGGGTACTGGATAAAAAGATAAATTACCTACTATAGTATAATACCTAGGTTTACTCTATATAGCTGTTTGTGAATAATAGCTTTTATTCTGTCGTAGTTGGACTCTGGTATTATTCCCTGGATAGCTCCAGATATATATCTAGCTGTATCCTTTAGCCTATCGATAGCAAGACCTAAAATAAAGTCCTGGTAGCCTTAATTAGTACTAATTTCATGATATATATAGTTGCTAAGTTCTGCTTATTGCTTATCCATAATATAGGCCGTAGTAAGAAATATCTCTTATCGAGCGGATGCCTTAGTCTTAGACTACTGTAGGAAGGTGACCTTAGTGCTCTGAATCATATTATCGAGATGCTGTTTCGTAGCACAGGAAATATTCTACACTTGCTTGCCTGCTAATAGACTTACAACCGGGTGAGAACCTGCGGTCTTGATATCCTTTCTATTGATAACGAGGGGAATGGTTGTGTTGGTGGTACTGAGACTTCGACGTGACACATTGAGCCAATGTTTCGGCTGATGGATGAAAGCAGACTGACGCGATGCACTTCTAAGCATGATTTTTTTGGGGGCTTGTATCTGGTCTTGTTGTTTGATGCACCTCTTCACTGACAGCATGAGGATGCACTTGTAATCGTCAGTCTTTAACTTATCTGATCGGCAGGCCACACTCCAACTTCCAAGAAAACGGGGATACAGGGGGGGGGCCGGGTATGGGGATAGGGGATTATTCCGCCAGCCAAGCGATAGCTTGCAATTGGTCACGGAACTTCCGAAGCGGATAATGCACTTCGCAACAAGTCTAAGTCTGTTGGGATCAGCCGGATATTATCCGCTACCCCACCCTACCTGGTTTCTTTCCGTTTGAAAACTACACCATGTCGCCCTCTAGCATGAGCTACGATAACACAAGGCGATCTGAGCTATCAAGCTCCTGGGCAACGCGCTAGGCTACCACTATCAGTGTAATAAGTTTTGGGTAATTTACTACTAGATAGGTTAAGTTTTTTACCTTTAACTCAATAATTCTTTAGTTTATCTCTATGGACGTTTCTTTATCACTCTTCACCTTTTACCAGCTCTTGATAAACTAAAATCTTTTTATTATTTGTAGTTATCCTCTTGATCTATGCAGTTGAAATTCGCTTATATACTAGGATATCGTTTAGTTATACTGAGTAACCATAGCCTTATACGCTTGTACTGAGATAATCTTCTATCTCCCTCTGGTAGTATATTCTTATTATCAGACTCCTATCTATCGATCTATTTATACTTATATATCTCTCTCTCAGTAGTAGGATATCTATCTTCTCTACAGAGCTATAAAAATATAAACCTGTATTATAAATAAAGGAATACCCCTGGTATTATATATTATATCCCTACTTTTTATATTAATAAGAGAAGAATTACTCTAGATTATTAGAAAGTCTATATAATCTATAATCTAACTTACTTTAAATTATTAATAAGCTCTTATAAGCTATCTAGTATATATATATATTTATTTTACTAGTTAGAATATTTCTTTAGATAGTTATTAATAAATCTAATATTATCTATATATCTATTATTACTAGCTTTATAATACTTATAAATTAATCATAATTTATATTATATAGTTTATAATAATCTAATTATACTATTTAGAATAATACTTTAATTAGTTTAATTCTAATCTACTTTAAATTCTATTTAATATAAGTTATCTAATTATTATATATTAATAACTTTTATTTAGCTAATTATCTTATTTTAATTATTATATAATAATAAAGAAAATATTATAATTATTATAATTTCTTTAGTTTAATAATAGAATCTTATTATTAATAATCTACTTACTCTAAATAATAATAATACTATAGATAAAAATAATAGTAAGAGTAGTAGTAAGAACAATAATAATATTAAAATTAAACTTCTATAAATATAAGTTTTAAAGATTTATAATCTAATTTTAAATATATTTTAATTACTTTTCTATTATCTTTAATAGTAATAAATAATAAATTACTTATATCTATTTATAACTTAAAAAAGTTATATTTAATTAATTTAAATCTATTATAAAGAAATATCTTAATAATTAAGAAAATTAATAAACTATTAATATTATAATAAGTTTTAATTATTTTATAGAGATTTTTTAATAAATCTTTAGAATCTAAGATAAAAAATATAAAATAAAATATAAAATTAATAAACTCTTTTAGATTAGATTTATTTCTATCTTTAATAATAAATATTTCTAGCTTTTAATAAAAACTAAATAGAACTAGAAATATACTATATTTTATTATTTTAATAAATTAAAAAAAGAAGTTTAAAAGAAACTTTATAAGAAAAATAAGCTAATAAATATTTATAAATATATAATTATAATTATAAGAATTAATAATTAATAGTATTATAAATAAACCTATAGTAAAAAGATAATATACTATATTAATACTAGTTAATTATAATAGTAATAATAACTTATACTCTTTAGAATATATATAAATTCTATAGAGCTAGAAGTTATAGAAAAATATAAATATTATAATTATAATAAGATTAAGTATATTTTATTATAATACTTTAAGCTAAAAAAATAGAAGAATTAGAAATCTATTAAGAAAGATAAAAAATAATTAGAAATAATTAAAAAAACTAAAACTAAAACCCTTAGAATAATTAAAAAGATTATTTAGAAGAAGAACTCTATAATTATTATAGTTTCTATTTTTTCTAAAGAACTTATTTTAATTTTTTAGAAAATACTAGAACTAAATAAATAATAGAATTAAAAAATATTAAAAAAAAAACTAATAGTATATTAAAAATATCTTTAATAAATTTAAATAAAAATATAAGAATAAAAAAGCTATTTTAGAGAAATATAGATCTTCTACTAAATATAAATATATATTTTATTATAATAATAGATATATTTTAAAAATAAAATAAAAATAAAAATAATATTTATTTATTAAAAATAAAATTAAAACTAAATACTATAAGTTATATACTTATTACTAATATAAAATATAAAATTAGAATTTAAATTAAAATATTAAATTAGTATTTTTTAGAAAAAATACTATAGAGACTATTTAATAATCTAATAATAGATATAATAACTCTATTTATATAAAAACTAATAGTATTTATAATTATAAATAAGAATTATAATTAATCTATTATAATATATAGTATATAATATACTAATAAAAGAAAATAATATATAATTTCTTTTTATTTTCTAATAAGAGAATATCTAGAAAATATAATATAGTTTAAATATAATAGTTTATTTATTAATATTATAAAATAGAATTATATATTATTTTTAAAAGAAACCTAAGAAAATACTCTATTAAATATATATATAAAGAAATATCTATAGAAATATATTAAGAATAGAAATATAAGATATATAAAGATAATAAAATTAGATTATAATATAATTATTAATAAATAGAAGATTAAATAATCTATAATTATAATAACTATATTAAATAATATTATAATTAGAAATATAGAAATTATTAAGAAATTAAATAAAAAGTATTAGTATTAATATAAAATAATAATAATAATATAAATATTATTAAGCTATATTTTAAATAGTAAAAACTATAGAAAGAAAAACTAAGAAAATACTATTTAAATAAATATCTATTTTTAATAGATAGTAAAGAAAATAATAATATAGAGAAACTAAAAATAATCTTTATAGATAAAAAAGAATAAAATAAGAATTATTCTAATAAGAGTATATTAATAATAATTAATAAACTATATAATTAAAAATATAAATTTATATAATATATTTTTAATTATATAAAGAAATTAAAAATATTTAAAAATATTTTTAAATAAATATTTAAAAGTAATAAAGAATATAAAATACTTAAGAAATAAATTAATTAGATAAAAAATAATCTAAACTATTTATAATAAAATTATAGTATAATATAATATTAATAATAGATTAGAAAATTTTAAAAACTATATAAATAGAAAGCTCTATATATATTCTTATAAAAATAAAAATTAAAAAAAATTAGCTTATAATATTTATTAATTATAGAATATAGAAGAATTATATTTTACTAGTAATAATTAATTAACTTTATTTATTATAGAAAAAAAAAATTTATATAATTATAAATATTAAAAACTTAAAGTTTAAATATAATAATAAAATTATTAATTCTAAGATTAATTATTTTATAATTAAAATCTTAAAAAGAAAATTTAATATTATTTATAATTTAATATTATTAGAAACTTATAAAATTATATTAGAACTATTATAACTTTAAAATATAAATTTACTAATTAATTAATATACTAATTAAATAAAGTAAAAAAATACTTTTATATATTAATATTAGAATTAATAAAAATTAAAATTTTAATAGATATTAGAAAAATATATCTATTTTTTAATATTTAAAAATATTATTATAAAAAACTATAATAATTTATAATAATAAGTAAATATAATAGTTTTAGTTTTAATAGTATTATAATTTAATAATATAAGAAATTTATTATAATAAGAACTAAAATAAATAATATAAATTTTAAATTAAATATAGAAATAAAAAAGACTTTTAGATATAAATTTAGTATTTATTAATTAAGAATAATTAATAAAAAAATAATAATAAGAATATAAAATTAAATATAATAAATAATAAAAAGAAATAGAAGAACTATCTTTAGAACTATTTAATATAAAAATATAGAAATAAAACTAGATAAATAATTAATAAAAAATATAATAAAATAAGAAAAAAGATATCTAGTATAATTATATATAAATTAAGTAATTAAAAAAGAAAGAATAATTTAAGAATATTTTATATAAATATAACTATTTTAAAAAAAAGTTATTTTAAAAAAAACTTAAAATAAAGCTATTTAAATATAATTAATAAAATTATAAAATCTTTATTATTAAAGAAAAAAAACTAAATTTTTATAAACTATATAACTTTATTAAATTCTAATTATAAATATTTTATAAATATATTAATAATATATTAGTAAAAAACTATATATATTTATTAACTTTATCTATAGAATATTTTATAATATTTATATTAAAAAAAAAAAAAAATTTTATTTAATTATTAATTATTAATAATTAAATAAAATTATATAAAAAGATAGAATACTTTTATTACTAATTATTAAATTTAGAGATTAATTATAAAATAAATAGTAATTTATAATATTAAATCTAAAAAGAGTTTATAATTTAATATAAATTAAAAAAATAAATAAATAGAAAATAATATTTAGAATAAAATTTAATTTTTATAAATATTTTATTATATTCTTTAAATTAATAAATATATTTATAATATTCTAATAAATAATTAATTAAATACTTTAAAAGTATTTTAATATTTTTATAATTATTTATTTTAATAATATTCTAATCTATTCTAATAATTTAAAAATATATAAAGAATATATATATTAAATCTTAAAAAAATTATAAAAAGCTAATTTTTTTATAAAATCTAAAAAAAACTATTTTTATATATAAGAAATTGATTTCTTAGAATATACTATTTAATTAAATAAAATATAAATAGAATAAAATAAAATTATTATAATTAAAAAATAAAAAGTATTTAAAATTATTATAATTAAAAAATAAAAAGTATTTAAAATTATTAAAAAAATATAAACTTTTCTTAGATTTACTAATTATTATTAATAGTTTATTAAAAACTATAGAAAGATTATTATATTTTTATATAATATTATTAAAAAAGAAATAAAATTTTAATAGAATAAGAAATAATAAAAAATATTTAATAAAATTAAAAATTAAATACTCTTAGAATCTATATTATAGATATTTAATTTTATAAAAGAAATAAAACTTAAAATAAATATTTTAAACTTTATAATTAATATATAAATTAGCTAGAGAAATAATAATAGAGTATTATATTCTATAATATTCTTTTTAAAGAAATTATATAATATAAAACTTAATTATTTTATTTATAATAAAGAATTTATAATTATTATATATATATTTAAAGAATTTAAATACTATTAGTTAGAAATAATATATAAGATTAAGATATATATAAATTATAAGAATATTTAGTATTTTACTATAACTTAATAACTAAATAGAAAATAAATATATTATATTAAGTATCTATTTTAATTTAATTATAAAATAATATATTAAAAAGATATTTAATAGAATTAAATAATATTATAACTATCTAGATTTATAAAAAGATATATAAACTATAGTTTTAGAATATAATATTTATATAAGAATTAAATTAAAATAATATAAATTTTATAAAGAACTTAAACTAGTTTTAGTATTAGAATAACTTTAATAATTAGTATTTTTTAATTATATTATTAAACTATTATTATTTAAGAAACTAATAATTAGAGTAAAATATAATAATATTTTAATAGTTATTAATAGATTTATAAAATATAAATACTTTATTCTATATAAAGAAATAAGCTCTATAGAAAATCTTATATATTAGTTTCTATAATATATAGTTAGTTATTATAGATTATCTAATAAGATAATATTAAATAAAGAGATAATATTTATCTCTAAATTTTAATAATTACTTATAGTATAAATAAATACTAAATATAAGCTTTTAATAGTTTATTATTTATAAAATAATAGCTAAATAGAATAATTAAATTAGATTCTAAAATAATATCTATAAATATATATTAATTATAAATAAAATAATTAAATATAACTATTATCTATAGTCTAGATTATATATAATAGTTTAGTATTAAAATCTATTTAATTTATATTTATATATATAAATTATAATTATAAATTATAATTTTAAAACTAATTAGAGCTTAATAAACTTAATATATTAGCTATTATATTTATAAAAGAAATACTATATTTATTATATATAGAAATAAAAATAGAGTTTAAATTTATTTAATAAAGAATAAAAAAATATTATAATAAAAATAAATTAAAAGAATTAATTTTAAAAAAAAAAGATAAAATCTATTTATTTTATAAAAATATTATAATAATAAAACTAAATAATAAATTAAACTATAGAAAACTTAAACTATTTAAAATTCTTAAGAAAAAGTTAGATATTAATTATAAACTATTATTACTATATATAATATATATCTATCTAGTTTTTTATATTTTATTATTTAAAAAAATATTAGAAAATATATTAAATTAAAACTATTTAATTAAAATCTATAAAAAAGAATCTAAATTAGAAAAAACTCTAAAAAAAGAAGTTAGAAATAAATAAATATTCTTTTAATTAAATAGAAGAAATATATAAATAATAATAATACTTAGAAATCTATTAAATATTTAAAGAATTATTAGAAGCTTATCTAATAGTATTATTAAAGCTAGAAATATTTATTCTAATAAACTAAGAAGAAGATAGTTCTATATTCTTCTAAAGAAATACTAAATTAATTTTAATCTCTAAGAATATAAATTTAGATAAAAATATAGTTAAAAATAAATTTATTTTTAAATTATCTTTTTTATTTTCTTTTATTTAATATACTCTAGTTTCTTTATACTATTAATATTATAAAATACTATTTATATTATTTTATCTAATTATAATATCTTTTATTAATAAAAATATTAGATTTTTATATCTATATAATAATACTTTTTTTCTACTATTTCTAGCTTAAACTTTAATTTATTATACTAATTAATAATATATTTTAGCTATTCTAATATAAGATCTTAAGTATTATAATATAATTAATTATTTTTAATATAGTAGAAATAATAGAATAAAAAACTTTCTAATTTAAAGTATTTATAATTATAGAATTTATAATAATTATACTTTAATTATATTATTAAAGAATTTAATAAAATAATATTAATAAAAGTATTATATTAAAGAATTTTTTTATAAGAAGTTTTCTATATATAGTTAGATATTATTATAGATTATAAGAGAAATATAAAATTAAATTAGAAAAGATTTATTAATAGATTATAGAATATAATCTTAAGAATATAACTAATAGAGAGAGAATTTTATATTATAAATTATATTATTATATATTAAAGTTATATAGATTATTCTTACTTTTTTCTAATTAATTATTAATAAATTATTAGAATTTTATAATAATTCTAATAATTTAAAATAATAAATTATTATTAAGTATTAATAATCTTCTAATATATATATATATTTATTTTACTAGATAGAATACTTTTTTAGATAGTTATTAATAAATCTATATTATCTATATATCTATTATTACTAGCTTTATAATACTTATATATTAATAGTAACTTATATTATATAGTCTCTAATAATCTAATTATACTACTCAGAATAATACTCTGATTAGTTTAACCCTAATCTACCCTAGACTCTATCTAGTATAAGTTATTTAACTGTTACAGATAGATCTATAATATAGAGAGAAGGATAAGAATAAGATTCTATAGCTCTACTTATAGTTAGATAAGCCTAGTATTAGAATTAGAACTACTATATATACCTTCTTAAATAAGATACTCTATAGTATATAGATCTAGTAAGATATTACTATCTTTATAGATCGAGTTAAAAGAAGTACAGAAGATATCTAGGCTATTTCCAATAGGATATTCCTTAATAGCTTTTAAGCGGTTTTAGCCTGTTATAATAACGCTCTCGTTATTATTGTATTTGCCTGGGAGTAGTCGAGACTCCTGTCGCGTAGGTATTTGAGATAAGTTGGATAGGCACTCTGATGACGAGCCAGAAAAAAAAAGTTGCGAATGGGCGACACAAATTGGTTTCAGTGTATTTTCCGACTCGGGAAGGAAAATCTATTTTCCATAGCCTTAGTAAGTACAACGCACTAATCCCCTAGCACGCATAAGCCCATGACATTGGGTCACAAGCGGAAGGATCTGCAATCAGCTTACCAGTAGCAGTCCACACAGTCACAGGGCAGACAGCGGCTAGCATTAACGCCGGCACTCAGATACGATGATTCCCGGGCTATCTATCAGAGATATGTTGCAGTGAGAGATACTTAGTATAAGGCGCAGCCTCATAGCAGTATCAAGACTTACCAGCAGTATCGAAAAGCGATAGGTCTACCTTAACGGTATAATAAAGTAAGCTACTAGTAGTATTTTAATTATTCCGCTAAGGATCCTTATAGGAAAATATATAGCTTTAATATAGTATTTAAATAGAGAACTTAAGATCTAAAACTTAGTTAGTAGTATTTAAAATAGAGTTTATTAAAACCTTCTAAATTAGATAAAACTCTTTATATTTCTATAGTATAATTTCCTTCTTTAGGAAAAAATCTTTATATTTTCTTAAATAAGCTTATTAATACTTAATTTTATTATTTATCTTAAAGCTATACTAAATAATATAGAAGAGATCTCTATACTCAGCTATAGCTATAGAGTAAGTCTAGCTTATTATATTCTAATATTATTCCTTATCTTCTCTCTATTATATATTATTTTATTTATAAAAAAAAAATAGTAGTATATTCTATATATATTATAAATAAAGAAATACCTCTAGTATTATATATTATATCTTTACTTTTTATATTAATAAGAAAAGAATTACTCTGGATTACTAGTAAACTTATATAATTCTTAATCTAACTTACTCTAAATTACTAATAAGCTTTTATAAGCTATCTAATATATATATATATTTATTTTACTAGATAGAATACTTTTTTTAAATAATTATTAATAATATTATCTATATATCTATTATTACTAGCTCTATAATATTTATATATTAATAGTAACTTATATTATATAGTCTATAATAATCTAATTATATCTTTTAGAATAATACTCTAATTAGTTTAATTCTAATCTACTTTAGATTCTATTTAGTATAAGCTATCTAATTATTATATATTAATAACTCTTATTTAGCTAATTATCTTATTTTAATTACTATATAATAATAAAGAAGATATTATAATTACTATAGTTCCTCTAATCTAATAGTAGAACTCTATTATTAATAATTTATTTACTCTAAATAATAATAATACTATAAATAAGAATAATAATAATAGTAATAGTAAGAGAGATAATAATATTAAAATTAAGCTTTTATAAATTTAAGTTCTTTAGTTTTAAAAATACCTTATAACTATATAGTAGAAAATAGCTATTACTACTATTCTTATAGAATAATAAATTATTTAGAATATTAATCTTTAGACTTAAGCTTAGACTATAGTTTAGAAAAAGAAACTAAAAGTACTATTTAAACTATTACTATTTAAAATATTTAATAGAACTTAAAATAAGCTTTAGAGCTTTATAATCTAACTTTAAGTATATTTTAATTATTTTTCTATTATACTTAATAATAATAAATAATAAATTACTTATATTTATTTATAATTTAAAGAAGCTATATTTAATTAGTTTAAATCTATTATAAAAGAATATCTTAATAGTTAAAGAAACTAATAAACTATTAATATTATAATAAGTTTTAATTATTTTATAGAGATTCTCTAATAAATCTTTAGAATTTAAGATAAAAGATATAAAGTAGAATATAAGATTAATATACTCTTTTAAACTAAACTTATCTCTATTTTTAGTAATAGATATCTCTAGCTTTTAATAAAAACTAAATAAAACTAAAAGTATACTATATCTTATTATTTTAATAGACTAAAAAAAGAAATCCAGAAGAAGCTCTATAAAAAAAATAAGCTAGTAAGTATTTATAAGTATATAACTATAGCTATAAGAATTAATAGTTAATAGTATTACTAGTAAATCTATAGTAAAAAGATAATATACTATACTAATACTAGTTAATTATAATAGTAATAATAATCTATAATCTCTAGAATATATATAGATCCTATAGAGCTAGAAGATATAGAAAAATATAAATATTATAATTATAATAAGATTAGATATATTTTACTATAATATTCTAAACTAAAGAAATAGAAGAATTAAAAACTTATTAAGAAAGATAAGAAATAGTTAGAAATAATTAGAAAAACTAAAACTAAAACCCTTAGAATAATTAGAAAGATTATTTAGAAGAACTCTATAACTACTATAGTTTCTATCTTCCCTAGAGAACCTATTCTAGTCTTTTAAAAGATATTAAAACTAGATAAATAATAGAATTAAACTATATTAAAAGAAAACTAGTAATATATTAAGAATATCTTTAATAAACTTAAATAAAAGTATAAAAATAAGAAAGCTATTTTAGAAAAATATAGACTTTCTATTAAATATAAATATATATTTTACTATAATAATAGATATATTCTAAGAATAAAAGAAAAATAAGAATAATATTTATTTACTAGAGTTAAAATTAAAGCTAAGTATTATAAACTATATACTTATTATTAATATAAAATATAAGATTAGAATTTAAAATAAGATATTAGATTAGTATTCTTTAGGAAAAATATTATAGAGACTATCTAATAATCTAATAATAGATATAATAATTCTATTTATATAGAAACTAGTAGTATCTATAACTATAAATAAGAATTATAATTAATTTACTATAATATATAGTATATAATATACTAATAAGAAAAAATAATATATAATTTCTTTTTATTTTCTAATAAGAGAATATTAAAAAAGTATAAAATAATCTAAATATAATAATTTACTTATTAATACTATAGAATAGAATTCTATATAGTTTTTAAGAAAGATCTAAAGAAATATCCTATTAAATATATATATAAAAAAAATATCTATAGAAATATATTAAGAATAGGAATATAAGATATATAAAGATAATAAGATTAGACTATAGTATAACTACTAATAAATAGAAGAATAAGTAATTTATAATTATAATAGCTATATTAAGTAATATTATAACTAGAAATATAGAAACTATTAAAAAATTAAATAAAAAGTATTAATACTAGTATAGAATAATAATAATAATATAAATACTACTAAGCTATATTTTAAATAATAAAAATTATAAAAAGAAAAATTAAGAGAATATTATTTAAATAAATAATTATTTCTAATAAATAGTAAAAAAAATAAAACTATAAAGAAAGTAAAAATAATCTCTATAAATAAGAAAGAATAAAATAAAAACTATTTTAATAAAGAAATACTAATAATAATTAATAAACTATATAATTAAAAGTATAAATTTATATAATATATTCCTAGCTATATAAAAAAACTAGAAATTTTTAAAAATACTTTTAAATAAATATTTAAGAATAATAAAGATTAAAAATAACTCTAAGAATAAATTAACTAAATAAAAAGTAATCTAAACTATTTATAATAAAGCTATAGTATAATATAATATTAATAATAAATTAAAAAACTTTAGAAACTATAGAAGTAAGAAGCTCTATATATATTCTTATAGAAATAGAGATTAAAAAGAACTAGTTTATAATATTTATTAACTATAGAGTATAGAAGAATTATATTTTACTAATAGTAATTAATTAATTCTATTTATTATAGAAAAAGAAAGAAGAAATCTATATAGTTATAAATATTAAAGATTTAAAGTTTAAATATAATAATAGAATTATTAATTCTAAAACTAATTATTTTATAATTAAAATCTAAAGAAAGAAATTTAATATTATCTATAATCTAATATTATTAGAAATTTATAAAATTATATTAGAATTATTATAGTTTTAAAATATAAATCTACTAATTAACTAATATATTAACTAGATAGAGTAAAAAGATATTCTTATATATTAAAATTAGAATTAATAAAAATTAAAATTTTATTAAATATTAAAAAAATATATATACTTTTTAATATTTAAAAGTATTATTATAAAAAATTATAATAATTTATAATAATAAGTAGATATAATAATATTAGTTTTAATAATATTATAATCTAGTAATATAAGGAATCTATTATAATAAGAATTAAGATAAATAATATAAATCTTAGATTAGATATAGAAATAAGAAAAATCTTTAGATATAGATTTAGTATCTATTAATTAGAAATAACTAATAAAAGAATAATAATAAGAATATAAAATTAAGTATAATTAATAGTAAAAAGAAATAAAAAAGCTATTTTTAAAACTATTTAATAAAAAAATAAAGTTAAATAAATAATAAATAAAAAATATAATAGAATAGGAAAAAGAATATCTAGTATAAGTATAAATAAGCTAAGTATTTAAAAAATAAAAAATAATTAAAAAATTTTCTATATAAATATAATTATTTTAAAAAGAACCTATTTTAAATTCTTTTTAAAATAAAATTATTTTAATATAGTTAATAGAATTATAAAATCTCTATTATTAAAGAAAAAGAACTTAATTTCTATAAATTATATAATCTTATAGAACTCTAGCTATAAATACTTTATAAATATATTAATAATATATTAATAAAAAACTATATATACTTATTAATTTTATCTATAGAATACTTTATAATATTTATATTAAAAAAGAATAATAAACTCTATTTAATTATTAATTATTAATAGTTAAATAAGATTATATAAAAAGATAAAATATTCTTATTATTAATTATTAAATTTAGAGATTAATTATAGAATAAATAGTAATTTATAGTACTAGATCTAAAGAGAGCTTATAATCTAATATAAATTAAAGAAAAAAATAAATAGAAAATAATATTTAAAATAAAGTTTAATCTCTATAAATATTTTATTATACTTTTTAAACTAATAAATATATTTATAATATTTTAATAAATAATTAATTAAATATTCTAAGAATATCTTAATATCTTTATAATTATTTATTTTAATAATATTTTAATTTATTTTAATAATTTAAAAATATATAAAAAATATATATAGTAAATCTTAGAAAAATTATAAAAAGCTAATCTTTTTATAGAATTTAAAAAAAACTACTTTTATATATAAGAAATTAACTTCTTAGAATATACTATTTAATTAAATAAAATATAAATAGAATAAAATAAGATTATTATAATTAAGAAATAGAAAGTATTAAAAACTATTAAGAAAATATAAATCTTTTTTAGATTTACTAATTACTATTAATAATTTATTAAGAACTATAGAAAAATTACTATACTCTTATATAATATTACTAAAAAAGAAATAAAATTCTAATAGAATAAAAAATAATAATAAATATTTAATAAAATTAAAAATTAAATACTCTTAGAATCTATACTATAGATATTTAATTCTATAAAGAAAGTAAAACTTAAAATAAATACTTTAAACTTTATAATTAGTATATAAATTAATTAAAAAGATAATAATAAAATATTATATTCTATAGTATTTTTCTTAAAAAAACTATATAGTATAGAACTTAATTATTCTATATATAATAAAGAATTTATAATTATTATATATATATTTAAAGAATTTAAATACTATTATTTAGAAATAATATATAAAATTAAAATATATATAGACTATAAGAATATTTAGTACTTTATTATAATTTAATAACTAAATAGAAAATAAATATATTATACTAAATATCTATTTTAATTTAATTATAAAATAATATACTAAAAAGAATTAGAAAATAGAAAAGCTAATACTTTTAACTAGAAATCTAAATATAAAAAAATAATTTTAAAAATAAATAAATAATTATTCTTAACTAATAATAAAGAATATTTAGTATAAAAAACCTTAGGAACTATATTTAAAGAAATAATATATACTAAGATTTAATTAGAGATTATCTCTAACTTAGAAAAACTATAATAAAAAACTAGAATAATATTTATTAAAAAGATCTATAAGTATTTACTCTTAAAATACTAAAGAGTTAAAAAGATATTTAATAGGATTAAATAATATTATAATTATCTAGATCTATAAAAGAATATATAAACTATAGTTTTAGAATATAATATTTATATAAAAATTAAATCTATATAATATAAACTTTATAGGGAACTTAAACTAATCTTAGTATTAGAATAATTCTAATAATTAATATTCTTTAATTATATTATTAAATTATTACTATTAAAAGAACTAATAACTAGAGTAAAATATAATAATATTTTAATAGTAATTAATAAACTTATAAAATATAAATACTTTATTCTATATAAGGAAATAAGTTCTATAGAAAACTTTATATATTAGTTCTTATAATATATAGTTAGTTATTATAAATTATCTAATAAGATAATATTAAATAGAGAAATAATATTTATCTTTAAGTTTTAATAATTATTTATAGTATAAATAGATATTAAATATAAACTTTTAATAGTATACTATTTATAAAGTAATAGCTAAATAGAATAATTAAATTAGACTTTAGAATAATATCTATAGATATATATTAATTATAAGTAAGATAATTAGATATAACTATTACTAATAGTATAAATTATATATAATAACTTAGTATAAGAATCTATCTAGTTTATATCTATATATATAAACTATAGTTATAAATTATAATTTTAAAATTAATTAGAATTTAATAGATTTAATATATTAGCTACTATATTTATAAAAGAAATACTATACTTATTATATATAAAAATAAAAATAGAATTTAAATTTATCTAATAAAGAATAAAAAAATACTATAATAAAAATAGATTAAAAGAACTAATTCTAAAGAAGAAAGATAAGATTTATTTACTTTATAAAAATATTATAATAATAAAACTAAGTAATAAATTAAACTATAAAAAACTTAAACTATTTAAAATTATTAAGAAAAAATTAGATACTAATTATAAACTATTATTACTAGATATTATATATATTTATCTAGTTTTTTATATCTTATTACTTAAAAAAGTATTAGAAAATATACTAAATTAAGATTATTTAATTAAAATCTATAAAAAAGAATTTAAACTAGAAAAAATTCTAAAGAAAGAAACTAGAAATAAATAAATATTTTATTTAGTAAAATAAAAAGATTATAATAAAAATAATAATATATAGAAATCTATTAAATATCTAAAGAACTACTACTAACTTATTTAATAGTTCTATTAATAGAGAAAAAGAAAAAATTAGAAAACTCTAGTAAAATTAAAGTCTAATTAATAATACTTATAGTATCTAAAGATTATATTATACTTATAGTTTACTATTTCTTTAAAATAAACTTCTTTTAGAAATAAACCCTATCTTATTTATTTAGATTCCTAATACTTTAATAAAATAAGTACTAAGATTTCTTCTATATAATTTAATACTAATAATAAAAATATAAAACCTTTATTAAAGTCTTTTAAAATACTATTTTAAAAAAGCTAGCTTAATATCTAGCTAATACTTTTTTATAATTAACTATTTTACTATAGAAATTAGTAATAGAAATATATATAAAGTAAAGAAAGATATATATTATAATACTATTTCTATACTATTATATAAATACCCTATATAGATATATTTACTATAATATAATAATATCTTAACTATATAATATATTTTCTTATACTTAAAGTAATTTAAGTAAGATATTATCTTAATATCTATTTTCTTAATTAATAATATAAGAATCTTATATTATTAGGATTTCTTAGAAATAGATTATAATATTATTAATAATATAAAATAAATAGTTAAAGAATAAAAAAATTACTTATTAAATATTAAACTATAAAACTTAGTTTTAGAATAAAACTAATAGAAGAGAAATAATATATTATAAATAAAGAAATATCCCTAGTATTATATATTATATCTCTACTTTTTATACTAGTAAGAGAAGAATTACTCTAGATTACTAGTAAGTCTATATAATTCTTAATCTAATTTACTCTAAATTACTAATAAGCTCTTATAAACTATTTAATATATATATATATTTATTTTACTAGATAGAATATTTCTTTTAGATAGTTATTAATAATATTATCTATATATCTATTATTACTAGCTCTATAATATTTATATATTAATAGTAACTTATATTATATAGTTTATAATAATCTAATTATATTATTATATAGTATAACTAAGTATATATAAATAGATATTAGGTTAATATTAAATCTATATTATTCCTAATAAAAATTTCCTATAGTAGTAAATATATACTATACTTATAGAGATAAATTAACTTATAATCTTAAAAATAACTAACTTTTTTATTTCTAAATATATATAATTCTAGATTAAATTAAAATAAACTCTAATATACTAATACTAAGCTTAATCTAATCTAATTAATATCCTAATCTAAATATAATTAAAAATAATATAAAGTTTAAATAATTAATTTTTAAAGACTATCTCTACTCTTATTAACTTAATATAGTATATAATATACTAAAACTATAAGTTATATATTAGATTATAGTAGGCCTATATAAGAGAGTAGCTATTCTTAAGATATAGTATTTATTTAAACTAATTTTAATTCTCTATAAGTACCTATAGTAATTACTAGTAGTAGGCTATATAGTAAAATAATAATCTGAGTAGATATAGCTACTAGACTTATACTATTAAAAGTAGTTTTATTACTATAAGTAAACTCTTAATTAATTAAAGGGGTATATAATAAATATAATTAGTAAATAGCTATATTAGATTATCTTAGATAATAATTATTATTACTTTAAGGATCTTATTAGTAATATTAAATAGATTCTAAGAGATTAGAATATTTATATTAGATATTATAACTATTTAAGGTATCTAGTAATTAATTAATTAAGTAATTAATTAATAATTTAATTTAATTAATTAATTAATTAAGATAAGTTCTAATAGAAAAAAAGATAATTACTATTATTAGATAATAAGCTTCCCCCCTTAGGGGCTATAGCTATAGCCAGGCTATTTATATATCTAGCTATATAAATAGCTCCTATTATTAGAGTTTTTAAAGTATTAATACCTATACCCAGACTAAAAGTATTTAATTTTAACTTTATTTTATAGTATTAAAGGTTTAGATATAGACTACTAATTATATTTTTAAAAAATATATATTAAATTATATATTATCTGATCTTAGGATATACTCTTATTTATAATAAAACTAAAAAAAAAAAAAAACCTAATTATATCTCTTAGAATAATACTCTAATTAGTTTAACCCTAACCTATCCTAGACCTTGTTTAATATAAGTTATCTAACTATTATAATATATCTATAGAATATTATTCTAACTCTTTATAGTATAATTTATAAAGCTAAAGCAAAGCAGTATAGTAAACTTATTATATTAATACTTAGAACTACTAAATATAATAACCTAGCTCCCTAGTAGTAGTTAATATATCTAGTAGCTAGCTATCTTACTTTACTATTTAATTTCTTTCCCTTTAATTTTATAGTAGAGGAGTTATAGTATAAATTATAATCTTATCTACTAGATTAGAAAATAGATATTTTATAATAGCCCCTGTTTATCTAATAAATAAATAGTAGAACTCCTATAGATATAGGCTATAAAATAGTTAATAAGCTATATTAACTATACTAACTTATATATAAAAGTAACTTCTATAGCTTAATTATTAACTAGTATAGTTCTAAAAGATCCTTAGCTCTAATATATCTTAGAGATAGCTATCTACTTTAAAAACTAACTTTAACTATTTATTATATTAAATATAAGAGCTTTATTATATAGTATAACTAAGTATATATAAATAGATATTAGATTAATATTAAATCTATATTATTCCTAATAAAATTTCCTATAGTAGTAAATATATATTATATTTATAAAAGTAAATTAACTTATAATCTTAAAAGTAACTAATTTTTTATTCTTATTATTTCTAACTAATAATAAATACTTTTCTAATATCCTAGCTTAATCTAATCTAATATTCTAATCTAAATCTAAACTAGGTAATTAAAAATAAAAATATAAGCTTAATTAACTTTTAAGAGCTATCTCTATTCTAATTATCTTAATATAGTATATAATATACTAAAACTATAAATTATATATTAGATTATAGTAGGTCTATATAAGTAAATAGCTATTCTTAAGATATAGCTTTTCTTCTAGCTAGTCTCTATCCTCTATAAGTATCTACTATAGCTCTAGATAGGCTATATAATAAAGTAATAGATTAAGTAGATATAGCTATTTAATCTGTACTATTAAAAGCAGCTTTATTACTATAAGCAGGCCTTTAACTAACCAGAACAGTATATAATAAATATAGTTAGTAAATAACTATCTTATATTATCTCTAATAATAGTTATTATCTCTTAAAGAGCCTTATTAGAAGTATTAACTAGATTCTAAGAGATTAGAATATTTATATTAGATATAGCTATTATAGTTATTATTATTTAAGTACTTAATAGATATCTAATAATTAATTAATAATTAATAAGCTTAGTAAGTAGATATAGTTATTAGATAATAAGCTTCTCCCCTTAGAGACTATAGCTATAATCAGGCTATTTATATATCTAGCTATATAAATAGCTCCTATTATTAGAGTTTTTAAGATATTAATATCTATATCTAGACTGAAAGTATTTAATTTTAACTTTATCTTATAGTATTAAAGGTTTAGATATAGACTACTAATTATATTTTTAAAAAATATATACTAAATTATATATTATCTGATCTTAGGATATACTCTTATTTATAGTAAAACTAATAATAATAAAAAAAAAAAATATAAGAGCTTATATAAATAAAAAAGTAAAAAAAAAAATAGAGTTAAAGGTTAGATATAGACTAAAACTTAGTTAAAAATAAATTATATAGATCTAGTTATATATAGCCTAATCTTAGAATATTCCTTCTATATAGTAAAAACTTAAAATAAATATTAAATATAAGAGATTAGTATTAATATAATAAATATATAAAAGTACTATCTATCTAATTATATAAATAGTAGTAGTATTAAATTAAGGCTAGTTAAATATTATTATTTAGCTTTCTCTTTTTATTACTTATATCTCCTTTTTAATTTTAAGATATAGTATAGAAATAATAGAATAAAAATCTTAGTAAGAAAGATATAGCTACTAAGATTTATTATATTATTATATAGAATACCTTCTTACTATCTACTTAAAGTATTTTTATATAATTATAAATATTATTATTTTTCTAATATATATATATTATTAGTAAGCTTAGTTTCTATTCTAATAGAGATAAATATCTCTTAGTTACTAAATATTAGAAAGATTAATCTTTATCTATTACTATTAGTTTATAAGCTATTATATATTAGAAGAAATATACTATCTATATCTTAATAATTTAATAGCTTTATAATTAAGATAGTAATAGAGTAACTTAATATATACTTAGAAATAAAGAGTAAATCTAGATTTTAAATAAATAGAAAAACTAAGATTTTAAAATAGAATAATATATAATACTTTAATCTGGGGTAATAATATAAGAAAATAGTAGTAAGTATTTTATTATATATGGACTAAGATTTAGATTATTTATAAAAGTATTAGTAAGTAAAATAAGCTAGTTCTAAAGTATAGCTATAGCTCAGTTAGCTTTAGTTAACCTTAGTTAATCTTAGTTAACCTTAGTCTAGCTTAGTTCTAGCTTAGTTAAGGCTCAGACCTTACTTAGATTATATAATTATTAATTAGTTTTAAGAACAGAAGTAGCCTTTAGTAAAATTATTTTATAGAATAGTATTTAGCTATTAAAATATCTAATATTTAATATATATAAGATAATCAGAATATATAGAGTTAGGTATAAAACCAGTAGTATATTATAAGGGTAGTACTTGGTATATATTTCTTGCTATTTCTATTTCCTCAGTATATTAGCAGTAATAAAGAGCTAACTAACTGCTTAATTTCTATAACCTTCTATTGCTTTCTATATATATAGTTATATAATATAGTTAATTTATAACAGAGTTCAAAGGAGCTATTTATAAAGCTATTTATACTTTCAGAATTTATCTCTATAAAATAGACTAGTTAGTTAAATAATCTTAACTTTCTTAAATATAGTCTCAGTATAGTAATATATATTATAATACTATAGTCTGCTATTATATATACAATATTCTATATTAAGTTATTTAAGAGGTAATATTACTGAATATAATATAAATAAGGTACTCCCTGGATAATAAATAGATAGAATATACCTATTTATTTATAAGAGGTACTAAGCTTTAGTACTTATACTATAGATAGTATTATTCTTAGCTTAGTACTTAATTAACTTTAAGATACTTATTTATAAGCTATTAATAGATATTTCCCTATAGTATAAAATAGTAGATAATATATATAAAGATATTTTTAAATATCTCTCTATCTAAATTAGAAAGATTAAAGATAATAGAGCAGAAGCTAGTTATACTCTAAACTGTATATATAGTAAATATATCTATATATAATTATTACTAGAGTTTTCAGATATCTAGCTACTATATATTATAGCTAGATATTAAACTAATCTAAAAATAATAATAATCTTATAAGATAAATATATTAATACTAAGTTTTAAAATTATAATACTTTAAGCTATAGTTTTATAAATATATTTTATATTCTAGTATTTTATTATAAACCTAATAATAGATTATATAATAGTTATTTAAAATAGAAAGATATTTATAATAAAAATACTTTACTATATTACTAGATATATAGAACTTTCAGACTAGATCTTTTATTAAAGGATTATCTAGTTATAAAGTAAGAGCTTTACTAATATATAAAAAATAGTATCTAGATCTCTCTTTCTCTGGTTTTATCCTAATAGCCTTAAGTATAGTTTTTAGTACTTTTTATAGAGAATCTTCCTTCTGAATATTCTTATAATATATATATATTAAAGCTTAGCTAATAATATATTATTCTATTTTATTATTAGTTCTTCTTTAACTATATAATATATAATAATAATATTAATTATATTATTCTACTTTTAATAATAGCTCTTAATTATATTATTATATTTAGCAGCTAGAGCTTATATTAGATATTTTTAAGCTAATTCTTAAGAATAGTAACTTTTATTAATAACTTAATTAGAATTCTATTTATCTCTTAGTTAATACTTAATATTATTAATAGCCTGATTATCTATTTACTTATATTAGATATTTATCTTAAGTAGTCTTTTAAATTATAGTTTTTTATTTCTTAGTATATAAAGAGCTTTAATATATTTATAAAACCCTTATTTTATTTATTAGAGTTATAGTTTAAGTTTTCTAATAAAAGAGTATATATTTATAGAAATAGCTTACTTAGTAATAAAATCTATTAGTTAGTATTTACTAATTAAGTAGCTAATACTATAGGCCTATTTTATTAAAATCTATTATAATCTTTAATCTTAGAGAATAGTCTATATATCTATATTAACTTCTTATTCGAGATAATATCTCTAAAATAAAATAAAGTTAATATAATCTAAAGCTAGATTTTATAATACTTTACTAATATTAACTATATATTATACTTATTAGTAAAAGAAAATATTAGAACTATTTAGAAGTTAGTAGAAAATAAACTACTTTAGTTAAACCTATTAGCTATAGTATAATATAGACTATATAGTATTATAGTATATATAAAGCCTAGTATCTTACTAATTTATCTAATCTATTCTACTATTATTCTATATATAATAGATATATCTATAGAGATATTATATCTAGTAAGAGTCTTTATAGTATAGTAGAATATCAGATAGTTATTAAACTCTTTCTTTAAAAATAATAGTAGCTTCTTTTCTTCTTTATAAATATTAAGAATATCTAGCTTATTAGTAGAGATAAGACTTAGAGTTTTAAAAACCTAATAGTAAAACAGAATATCTAAAAAATAGATATAAGAATTAAGAAATAGTAAAGAATTAAAGAAGTTCTTAGAAATTATAAAGATCTTACTATAATATAGTAATAAAAAATATTAGCTTTTTAATATAATATAGGTTTATTATCTAATATAAGTAATATATATATATCTTTAACTCTAAGATATATCTTTATAAAAGCTAAAGTAAAATAAGTAAGAATATTATATATACTACCTTTAAGATCCTATACTAATACTATATAAATATTATTAAATTAAAAGTATAAAATAGATATAGAGTAAGTATTAGTAGAAATAAATAAAAGAAGAAATAAAACTATAAAAATTTAAATCTCTTCTAATTAAAAAGATTTTTTAGTTATACTTAATATTATCTGAATTTACTCTAATAGATCTTTAATAGTTATATAGTAGTTTACCTACTTCTTATTACTTAGTTTATATTTTTTTAGTTAGATCTCTAAAAGCCTAGAAGCCTATATTAGAAAGTATTCTAAAGAAAGAGTATAATAAAAAGTTCCTATTCTATATATCTTCTGATTTAAAAATTAATTTTATCCCTAGTAGTCTTTTTAATATATAGTTAGAATACTTTCTAATATATATTTAAAGAACTTTTATTTTTTATTTTATAGAGCTTTCTATTATTTTTATTAACTTTTTAATTTAAATACTAATTAAAGAAATTATATAATATCCCTATAGAAAGAAATATATAACTTACTTTAGGATTATAACTAATAATTTTATAGAATCTATAAATAAAACCTATTAATATAAACTATTAAAAGTAAAACTAGTTATTTACTCTTTCTATATATCTTCTATTATATCTAAGAGAATATTACTATCTAGATTATAATCTTAACTACTATAATAACTCTTATTAAAGTTCTTTACTATATTTTAATAGTATTTTAATAGATATATATTTCTATTAAATAAATTAATAATATCTTTAAAGTTTACTTTATTATTATTAGGAAACTCTTCTAAGATAGTTTTATTATTTCTATACTTAGAGCTCTTATAACTATTATTATTAAAAATACTATTAATATTAGATTTATCTAAGTATTCTAAGTCTAAATTAGAGTATTCTGAATTAAAATCAGAAGATAACTATATAGTAGAAGCTATACTATAATCTAGTTATAATTTTAAAGAAATAAGTATATAAATATTAAAGAGAGAAAGAAGTTATAATAGGAGGAAAAGTAAAGAGTTATAGAGGAGATAAAAAGTTAGTTAGAAATTAAAAAGTAAGAATAGAAAGAAATAAAAAAATAAATAAAAAAGAATATAGTAGTAAGTAGATATAGTACTTATAGATTTATAGAATAATTACTAAGTACTAATTATAATATAAATAATCTATTTTAATATCTTAATTAGAAGCTTAAAAATTAACTTCTTAGTAATTAAATAAATAGCTTACTTAATTACTATAGTAGAGCTAGAGAGTAGTACTATAGTAGTACTTATTAAACTTCTAATAGAGATCTATAGAAAAAAAGAAGCTTAAAATAGTAAGAGTTTTTAAATAAATTTACTACTAAGAATAATAGCTAAATCTAGTAAAATTAGAGATAATTTTATTATAATAACTTTATAAGTAATAAATATTAAAATCTTCTTTTTATTATTTTTTTATATTATATTATTTTATTTAAATTAACTTTTTTAGTATTATATATATAATTCTTATTATATTATATATATAAAATAAAGTTATTTTTTAACTTTTCTAAATATTTTTATTAATTATTATAAAAAAAAGATAAGAATCTAAACTATTTTTTATATATAATAAATAGATATTTTTAATCTATTTAAATAATAATTTTATTTAGAATTAGAGAATTATTATTCCTATTAGAACTAGAAGTTTATATTATTATAACTTTTTTTTATAATCTTATTATTATCTAGAGTTTATTACTATTTTTAAGTTTATAAAATATTTAATTAAATAGTTTATAATTATTTATTAAAAGCTTTTCTTTATTAGATTTAAATTAGTTAGAAATTTAATAGCTTATAAGAATATTAATATTATAGTTTTCTAGCTCTATCTTTACTAAGTAAGAGTTATTATTATTTTTCTATTATCTCTTAATATTTTATTAAAATTCTTTTAATTAGTTTAGAATAAAAATACTATAAACTAATATTCTATCTATTATTTCTAATCTATAAGATTTTAAATACTTATTTTAATTAATTATTCTATATAAATTAAACTATTTTAAAAATAGCTTATAAACTATATCTTTATAGATTTTATTATATACTATATTATAGATTAAAACTAAACTTTTTAGTTTTAAAGATTTAGTTTTTATTTTCTAATTAAAAATATTATTCTTATATTAGCTTATTATTTTTTAAACTTTTAAACTTTTTCTTTTATAACTTTAATATCTTTATAGAGTTATAATAAATATTAAGTTCTAGTTTTAAATAGACTTTAAATTAACTATATATCTTCCTAATTAATAAGTTTCTAAATTAAATATTTTATCTTAAGAGATAGAATTAGATTCTAACTATATAAGAGATAAAATAAACTATAATTTTTTTTTTTAGAGGTCTTTACTATATATAAGGGATATCCTAAGATCAGGCTATATATAACTAGCTCTATATAATTTATTTTTAATTAAGTTTTAATTTATATTTAATCTTTAATTCTATTTTTTTTACTTTTTTATTTATATAAGCTAAGGTAAGGTAATAGTATCTCTAAAAACTCTAAAAAGAATTTTTAATCTTATAAAGATTATTCTTTAGTTTTATTTTATTAATCTATTTAATTTTCTTTATTAGAAAGATTATCTAATTATAATTAAAATATTAATATTCTTTCTTAAAAATAGCTTTAATTTTATTCTATTAGTTTAGATTTTTAATATAATATATAATTCTTAGTTATTTATTACTAGAGATATTAAACTCTAGCTAGATAAAATAATACTTTTTTAATAAATCTTTTAAGTTTATTATATTATTATAATTCTTAAAGAATAAAATTATATTATAATTATTAAATTATTAATTAATTATAAATATATAAATAAAAAGATTAATTTTCTTAATAATATATATTAATATTAATATAAATTTATTTTAAAATAATTTATTTTAATAGCTATTATTAATTAAATTAAATAATTAAATTAGTTTTTATAGTAATTATATTATAGAAAAATAGAAAAATAATATAATAAATAATAAAAGAAAAGATTATTTATATCTAAAGAATAATACTATATTTATCTATATTAATTTCTCTTTTAGAAATTTTAATCTAATTTTCTTTTCTTTATTATCTTTTAATTAAACTAATAAAAAAAATAAAATAATAATATTTTTTTTTTTTATTTAATTTCTTTTTAAATATCTAATTTATATAATAAGTTTTTTAGCTCTTTAGAATTAAACTAATTTAAAAATAACTAGTTTTTATTAATATTAGATTTTCTAATAGTTTTTTAAAACTAATAAAAAATCTAGATTTTAATTAAAATCTTTTAATTAATATATTAATTAGTAATTAAAATTAAATATATATTTATAATTATTATATTCTTTCTATTTTATAATTCTTATTTATAAAATTTTTATATATAAATTCCCTATTAAAAGAAAGTTCTTATAATAATTAGAAAATATTATATTTATTCTCTTTTTATTTAATTATTTTAATTTATAAATTAAAATTAATTTAAATTACTTAGAGTTTAATTATATATTTTCTTATTAAAATCTCTATTTATATTAAAGAAGAAATAAATAATACTATAGTTATTAATAAGCTTAAAATATAAATTATTAACTATATTAAAATTTAATAATTTTCTATAATAACTATAAAAAGAAAATTTTAAGTTTTATATATATTCTTATTTAATTAAAATTAAAATAGTTTATATTTATAACTAATTAATTAATCTATTATAACTATTATAATATAGCTAAAAGATATATCTTTTATAAGAGAGGATTTTTAAAAGTAAAAATAAGAAGAGATAAAAAGAATATCTTTTTCTATAGATACTGAAAAATAGCTAATTTATCTAACCCGGCCAAATTAATAAATAGGCCCCGACTCAGTATATATGGATGCAGTGAGCGAAACAGTTAGTGAACCAGTACAAAGACACGTTGGTAAGGATATGGTCCAAGTCGGGATCCTCCTCAGTCCAATCAAGCATCTTCTCACCGATCCTGAGAATTCCGTTAGTGCTTGGCCGTCATATATTTATAAGTATGCGGCAGAATGCCACCGCTTACCAGGCCAAGAGGGCAATAGGGTTCGACGAGACGACAGCAGCAACAGTCGAAGGCTTCTTGATTTGCAGCATAGCTGCACCGGCCGTTACGGAGCTGCGCTTAATAGCGCTCTGCACAGCCCCCTTCTCAGTGTCGTTAAGAATGGGATCCTCTGGGCTGGTAGCATCCAGGGTTGGGAGTAAGTTGACTGTTTGGTTTAGCTGTTCGTTCACATAGGGCGAGGGACGAGAAGGATCACTGACGATGTACTTCAACCACCGAATCATGATTCGTGCCCATGATCGTCGCAATGAGACTTCCAACGTCTCCGCCCTGTACAATGTACTTGTCGAAGCCGAGATTTTTGATAGTCTGGTCAATCACTCGCGCTGTGTCATCGGCCACCCACTCCCTGGGCTTCCGGCAGAGACGAACTGAGCGTGTAGCCCGGCAAAGATGGTACAATGAAGTGGTACGGCAGTGTGTCTGTCGTGTACTTCTTGCGGACAAGTTCCAACACGGGCAAGAACTCCAAAAAGCTCCCGGGCCAACCATGCAAGAGCACAATTTGAATTGCTTGAAGATCCTTGGAGAACAAAGCGGCAAAGTGTACAGTCACGTCACCTTTCGGGTGGTTGACCAGCATTCGATAGTTTGGGAAATTATTAATGTAGCTTTCTTGAGCCCGCCAGTCGAATTTCTCGAGCCAGTATTGTTTAGTCGAGACAAGCCATTCGTGCGTAATGTCGTATTTACGGCCTTGGTGCTGGTTCTCCCAAGTTTTCGGCATAACCCGGGAGAGCTGTAGGAGTTGGTTCAGCTGGAGGCATTCATCGTCCTCAACATGTAGTGTGAAGGGTACAGCAGACTCCGGGACCGAATAAGCCATATTTAGAAGAAAGGGTAAGAACAAATGGTAAGGAAGATGACTGAGTAGTGTAATAGGGTAAAAGAAGCAAGAACAGGAATTGAGGTTAGAGGCCTTGTTCTTCTATAAAGGGAACCGCCAGGGTGACCCACCCTATATGATTGATGACGGATGTATCTGGGTGTGTGACTCACTATGAGTTGGAAAAGGGTGCATCATAATAAGTGGTCGCTATAGTGCCAACCGGTTGTAGAGGCTGCCCACCGTTCAATACAAAGATTCTACGCGCAGACTACGCTGTCGCTGGTGCAGTCTGCAGCGACGATATTGTGGTTCGGGATTTCGGGATGATCAGCATCCCTTTTCCCTCTATCATGGACTATGAGATTCCAACGTTTGAGGCTGATCTCAAGTTTAACGATCTTTATGACAAGGCCACTGCCGAAAACACTGCGTATGCCGTGTGGATCGGTGGAAACTATCTCGGGTCCTTCAGCACAGATTCCACTGTCAAAGGTACCACCCTCTCTGTTATTGTCGATTGCGTCTGGTCGGCGTTTGATCGCATCTACCAATCTGGCAGCCGACACTTTGTCTCGCTCGCAGCTCTACCCTTTCACCTCGCCCCCATGTACACGCCCATCGAAGAAGGCGGAGTGGGCGATTTTATGATCTGGGAGAACAAAACGGCATACAACGTCACAATGACCAAGTACAAGATGAACAACTACCTGACAAGTGTCAACACCATGCTCAATTATGGCCTAGCCGTTCCGCAGCTCATTGAGAAGCGATGGCCTGGAGCAACCTTCACATGGATCGACATGCACAACCTTGTCATGGACATGATCGCCTCGCCCGCAGAGTATTTTAAGCAACCGGCCAATGTCTGCATTGACAAAGAGGGTCTGCCAAGGGAAAGCTTTGTGTGGTTCGATGAGCTTCACCCCTCGCAGCGAGTTCGTAAGTGCTTTTTATTGTTCTCAAGTTCATTGACTATCACGCTTACTTTTTTAAAGACGAATATCCTGCAGATGAGTTCATTCAGACTCTTGAGGGAAATTCCAATTATAGTAAAACCTACAGGCTTGTTTATTGCAAGTAGGTTTAGCCTCCTATTCTTTTATCCCAAGGTAAATTCAAGTGTTATCATTATCATCATAACGGGGAATTTAAGAGACAACTTAAATTAACTGTCTAGCTGCCTTCCTAGACCTTAAGTTTAGTAGACTTTGTTAAAGTCTGGCTAATGATTGATTGAAAATCGTTTAACTCTTCTTATGCTAGGTACTAAAATTACTTACCCTCTCCTTATAGCTACCAATAGATGTAATTGCCTTCTGTCTGAGAAGTCTCCAGCTACCTTTCTACTGTCCCTTGATGATATCTGCCGCCTTTTCAGCAACAGCATAGACAGCCGACATGTTGTTTCCCCGAGGAACAGTAGGGAAAATACTCGCATCAACGATACGTAGGTTCGTTGTGCCATAAACCTTGAGCCTCGTGTCAACCACGCCGCCCTTCTCCTTGGGCAACATCACGGCCGTACCGCAGGAGTGGTAAGTGGTTGTGGCGGTGTCTAGAATGTAGCGTTTGGCACCCTCCAGTGTGCCGATGTGATGAGAGTCTGGGTGATTGCGCTTGCCGTCCGGCTTCAGATATGCAGAGAGCTCCTTTGTATGACGGAGCTCTTCAATTGCCATGAGGTGGCGGGCAAAGACTTCGAGGTCGGCAGGGTGTGAGAAGAACTTGGGATCAATCTTTGGCATGGCAGCGGCGTCGGTGGAGGTGATGTGTGAGTTGCCTCGCGAGAAGGGATGCGAGAGGAAGCAGCCGAGACTAGCAAAATTCTGGGGAAGAAGGGTGTCTCCAACGAAGCTCTTGGCGCCCTCGTGGAGGTTCGCCTGAGCCAAGAACATAAACCAGGTGGCCGTGGCCTCATTGGGCCTCTCGTGGATGGCCCTGACTGTTTCAATGAACTTCTTGTCTTCCGACTTGACGGGTGTATTATCAAGAATCTCGGCTAAGTCGTAATCAATGGGCATTAGAGCGTTCGACTGGGTGCCACCGAAACATAGAGGTCCTTTCTGTTCTGCATATAGCTTCTGGGCGGCCTCGAGAGCAGAGGGTTCTTGCCGCATCAAAGGATCACCAGTGACAATACCTTCGTTAACCTCGTAGCTAACGCCGGTCATGAGGTGATCCTGGAGGTTCTCACCGACCCCTGGAATTTCCAGGAGCTGCGTGATGTTGTGTTGTTTGAGAATCTCACTCTGGCCAATGCCTGAGATCTCCAATAGTTTAGGTGTGTTGAATACACCAGCAGCGAGAATCACCTCCTTGGAAGCGTGGAAGGTCTGAACCTGACCGTCTAAGACAGCTTCGACCCCCGTGGCATTGAGACCGGCATCTGACTTGTCGAACAGAATCTTTTGGGCCAGAATTCTGGTAATCACCCGGACATTGGGCCTCGCCTTTAGAGGAGCACCGTAGGCTGAGGCTGCGTAGCTCCGAGTCTTGGTGTCCTGATCGACAGTCGCGCCATTGCTGTAGCCACCCACAGCGACGCCAGAGAAGGGATCTATGCTTTTGAGTTAGCTTTGTTCTATTGCTGAGAGCTTGGACTGTTCACTGGATTCAGGCCTACCATCGGAAATGGTCTTGTTCATGCCGCGGAAAGCATCAACCCAAGCCTTGATGAGAGGATTCTCTTTGGAACCAGGGAAAGAAATCTTCAGAGGACCGTTGGAGCCGTGGAGATCTTTCTTGAGCCACTCTAAGCCTAGGTGATCCGATGTCTCTTGATCGACTGGAAGCTGGAGACTGAAGGGCTTTCTAACGTAGTGACCCATTGAGTCCCAGCCCCAGCCAGGGTTGCCGAGGGAGGCCCAAGAATCGAAATCAGCAGCACTAGGAGCGACATACGTCTGGCCGTTGACGGCCGTTGAGCCACCAAGAACTTTTCCCTGGGGCTCTCTGATTGACCGCCCCCCCATACCAGGCTGGGGGGTGGACTGGTAGTGCCAGACGGCATCGGACGACATAAGAGTCGTCCACAAGGCGGGGATATTGACGCGGGGGTCGTCACTCATGTCGGCCCCGGCCTCGAGAATGACTATGCTAGTCTCAGGGTTCTCGGACAGACGGTTAGCGACGACCAGTCCGGAGGTGCCACCGCCCACAATAACGTAGTCAAAGGTCTGTTGGGAAGCCATGATGAACGAGAATAAATCAAATTCTGATGTGTTGATGTGGAGTGGTGGAGATGGACAAGGCAGAGAAAGCGGACTGATGAACTTGACGCGTTGACGTTTATATGATCTTGGGACTACTCACTTCACCATCCCGCTGTCGGAATAACGGCTCTGGCTAATGGTCGCTGTTGGTTGCAGTGTTGGCTGATGCTCATCAGTTACAGGGATCTCAGGCATAAGTCGTAGTAGTGCCGGGCGAGGCGTACAGGCCCCCACGTAGTAGGACCTTTTGCAATAGGATGGGATGGAACAAACAACATTAACAAAGTCCATTGGCGCATGATGCAGGATGCTGACTACATATACGGAACTGCAGTTGGCACCCCTCTTTATGCACTCTTTCTACTCCACTTCACGGCTCGCCGCCGGCATGTCACCGAGCGGCCGCCGAGACAATAACGTAGTGGGAACCAAAGTCTATTGTGATTTTCTACTCGACAGAGGAGACCCTCCTCATGCCATGAGGGCAGCTCTAGATGCTGTGTGTATCAAGGGCAACAAGTATATTCTGACCATCCACATATTCCATACCCAAAATGTCTTTCTATCTGCTGGCACACTTCTGAAAAAATAAGCCTCACGGCTATAGTGAGTCCTGGTAAAAGGCACATACTTGCTCCCAGGAGTGAGGTGCCAATGCAGAGAGGGCAGAAGACGACCCAAAACATGACTGTGATGGCAGTGACCCAGCGACCACAGGTGTCGCCCAATACTAGTGGGAGTGTACGACGACCCCGTGCAGCGTCGCCTTCTTGGTCGTACATGTCCTGGGTCTGGACGGTTGTGGCTATGACCGCGGCAATCATGCCGTACCAGAGCAGCAGATTATGATTTGGAGTAGACCCTTTAACCATAACCTCCAAGGCGCCGGTCGTGAACCTATTGAAGCCAGCGGCATTGATCAGGTTACGGACCACACAGCTGGCATCTGAGCCTTTGAGATTGTTGTACCAGAAGCCGAGCATCATGAGAGACGGAAGCAAATGGCCAAAGTCTTCTTGGGTCCCCCTGCTTGCAGCCATCTCCAAGATGATTCATAGGGTGCCCAACGACCTGCCTGCCATCACATGGATACCTGTCGAAGTCGCAGCCAAGGCCGTCTCTGAGGTGGCTCTGCTGCACGACATCCAAAATTTGCCTCAAGAGGTTGCGCCACCTAGAGTTTATCATGTCATGAACCCGAAAGCTGTCGATTGGGCGGCATTCGTGCTGGCTTTTAAGAATTGCAACTCCAGCAGGGAGTTGAAGGATGTGCCTTTCGCAGAGTGGACTGGTCACCTCCAGCAGGTGAACCCAAGCTCCATGTCGGAGCAAGATGCGGTTATAATCAAGAAGTCACTCCCATTCTTTGAAGAACTTTCTGAGACGATCACACGAGGACTGAGCATGCAGCCAGGCTATGAGTTAGGTAAAACAATCGTGTCCAGCAAGGCCCTAGCGATTGCAGCAGCTGTTGACAACGTTTCACTTTGTCTATGGATGAAGCAATGGAATATCTAAGAGAATCATATCTTCAATTTGTTTAGTAACAATAACTAGCTTCGAGATTTCATAATATTTACTTAAGAGATTACATCTACCCCGTACATGACTTGGATCTACACTTGAACGGATCTTATCCGCGAGTTCTGCGTGCCGCGCCGCGCAATGTAACCAAGCACTTTCGTCGCAGGCATTGGTCTTATCTTCAACATAAGTCTACTGCTGTACTGGCAAGACATGGCTGGAGTAATAAGCGCACTTTCAGAGTTATTTGTTGCGAGTTTACTGGCTTAAATCTTGTCAATATACTAAACCCACTCCGAATATCTATCTCAGCTATCCAAGTACATCCGCTCATCTTATAACAACCAGAGTGATAGAGCCAGCTATCGCCAGAATAAATATCTGCAAATAATTCACCGACCCAGAAGCGACCACTACACCTTCTGGTGCGGGAGGATATGTACTTTTCTGTTCTTGCTTTTCACCAGGGAACTCACCAGGGAACTCACCAGGGAATTCACTAGGTAATTCACTAGGTAATTCACTAGGAAGTTCACTAGGTACCTTTGTCATAACAGGAGCTGGGCCGTGTGGGGAAGCTTCTGCATAGCCTGTAGGGTTCGGCATGTTGATCTCGTCCACGGCCCCTTTGGTCTCTTGGGCCATGCCCTCGCGGGTCGTAACGGCAGGATACGTGGTTTGATCATTCGCCTAATGCTTGGTTAAGAATTCCCAAAATCTGGTAGAAAACTGAAGAAAGCACACACTGTCGAGGTATAGTGGTACACCGGACTAGGCTCCAGCACTATCAACTTATTTCCTGCTGGGGTTAAAGTCGTAAAGCTTTTGCTCTCCTGTAAACAAGTTTGTGACTGTGCCGCGGGGGCGCTCGTAAAAGAGGATAGATGTCTTTCACAGGAATGACAGTTGATTGCATAGAGTGCTCCATCAGTGGTGAGTCCGTCGTATTTCGCTGTGCCAGCGATGGGAGCCACATTGACACCGGCAGCAAGGAGCTTAGCTTCACCACCGCTGCCTGTTATCCCTGCATCTTTCACTCTTCCTGCACTATCCACGCCAGGAAATGCTGCAAGCCCTGAAGAATGAACAACTGAATCATCCAACATAAGTCCTTGGGCTATGTGAGCTTCGGACTCGACATTTCCAAGCAGAGCTTCGGGGGTTGGTGATGGCACTGATTGGGGCGTGACAAGATTAGCATTCGGACCGCTCGTGCTGAAAAGAGCTTCGATGGTTTGTGATGGGGGCAAGACAAGATCAGTGTTCACACCGCTCGTGATGATGAAATCCCCCGGACTGTCATTCGAATCCAATCTTGGGGGCCTTGGGGGGGGGGGCGTTACTTCTGATGTGACATCAGGCCCAAACTCAGGCTTAGGATTGATTTGCTCCCCTGGATCAACCTTAAGGTCGTCTTCTTTCTTAGGGTCAATCTTCTCAAGGGACACTCCATTTTCGGGCCCGACTTCCTTCTCGAGTTCAGCTACAGGATTGACTTGGGCAAGAGGACTAGTCTGATCCTTGAGAATTATTCTATTTTCAGGTTTAATTTCTACTAACTCAGCTAAAGAATTAACTTTAGTAATACTAGTCTTCTCTCTAAGAGTTACTCTATTTTTAGATTTAATTCTCTCTAATTTAATTAAAGAACTAATTTTAATAATACTAGTTTACTTCCTAAGAGTTATCCTATTTTTAGATTTAACTCTCTCTTCCAGTTCAGCTATAGATATAACTTTAATAATATCAGTCTGATCCTTAAGAGTTATTCTATTTTCAGGCTTAACTTCTAGTAACTCAGCTAAAGAGTTAACTTTAGTAATACTAGTCTTCTCTCTAAGAGTTACTCTATTCTAAGGCTTAACTCCCTCTAATTTAACTAAAGAGTTAACTTTAGTAATACTAGTTTACTCTCTAAGAGTTATCCTATTTTCAGGCTTAACTCCCTCTTCCAGTTCAGCCACAGATATAACTTGAGCAATACCAGTCCTATCCTTAAGAGTCGGTCCATTTTCAGGCCCGACTTGCTCCTTTGGCTCCGGCTCCGGCTGCGGACGACATGCATCGCCGACACCATTGCCAACCGAGTTTTCCTGCCCGGGATTGCTTACAAAGGGACAGTTGTCCACATCATCGTAAATTCCGTCACCGTCGGTATCACCGCCCCGCGATTCGCAACCAAGGTTGACTGTTCCAGATGCACAGGCCTGAGTGCATGCGATGATACGGACAAATGTAGCGCTGTCGAGAGCATCGTCGCCAGCATCGCAGACGCCTATTTCGATCGTGTGTGTACCAGCTGGGTCGGCCTTCTGATTGGACTTCAAGACTGGCGTAGAGCCCTTAAGGGCATTGCCCGAGACGGCTGGTAGGAGAACGTTGGAACCTCAGAAAAAGGGCCCGTTCAGAGTAATAGGATCCCCAGTAGCGTCCTCGGCAACCCATCCCTCGGAAAGGGATAGAACACTGATGAATGTTAGGCCACCGAACTGCTATGCCAATATTTTCCGCAGCCCCGAAGAGGTCACATATTCCTCTTGACGAGGCTACACCCGAGGCAGCGTCGGCGCGATTTAACATGCTAGAGCGGATTCGAGGACACAACCCGGCAAAGTATGCAGAAGAGATATTCGCATTCTCCTGGGGAGTGTCCTTTACAATGCTGCATTCAGGAACACTAGCCTCCGCCCAGCCTACATGTGCGAACATGGGACGATGGCAAGCGAGACACAGGATCCACGCTCAATCTAGAGAGATGGATATATTGAATGATTTATGGAAATCTCTTCTCCATGAGATTCGTTGTGAGTGAGTCATCATTTGCTGCGCATGGAATCATGTCTATTCGGCTCCGAGTAAATAGTAGCCAAACCTTGTTCCTCCAATTCGAAATGTTTACCTAACTTTGAAAGCTACTATTCGCTGAAGCATAACCAAATCAATGTCTGACCTATTCAAAGGAACATTCTATGGCATGCATAGTTCCGTGCATTGCCGTCTTCGAGCCACGCTTCATTCGTCTAAGGACTAACAGAGATCATGAGGACAAGTTCTTTCGGCTAAGTGGATTCAGCCCTTCAGACAGAAGGGTCGAAAATTACACTTATCATAGAATCTGATTACGATGAATATCGGTCGGTGAACGAGCTTTTTTACTTTACTCAGTATCAATAACTAGCCTCGAGATCTCATAAAACTTACCTAAATAAAGTATATCCATCTCAATCATGACCTGGATCTACACTTGAAGAGACAATTGACTCAAGGCAAAAGCTTGACTGGTTGAAAGCGCCCAACATATCCTCGGGACACACTCTCCGAAATCACGAGATCCACTCAATACGATGCTCACACCTTGCCAAGATCACGGTGACATGCTCTACCTTGGCAACTGCCTCAATCCTCTCTCCCTCAGCTCCTTTTCCGATCAAGCAAACTGCGGGGTCTCAGGCCAGCTCAGCAACTGCCGCGCTAGATGCAGCGAGAATAACCATATCTTGCAGGTGATCCTCTCATTTATACCGAAACAGCCCTATGCAGGCCCAGCCCCCTCCGGCGGGACGGGAGTGCAAATAAGCGAACAAATAAGCTTGCTTTATGGTCAGATGAGCTGCTAATTTAGATGCTACAGGGGGTGGTAGATCCAGCAGCCCCCTTGCGTCTTTACTGGCGGAAATGGCAACATATGGGCTGGAAAAGTATCAATTAGTCGAACGGATCGGCGTCTCCGGGCTAAGTTGAGATAATGCGAGGCTGCTCCGGGTCGAATAAGGCCGGCCGGCTGGGTAAATTAGTCTTGGTCCTACGGAGCTGATGGTATGAGAAACAGCATATATGTGCCTGGAAATACCCTCCATTTTCATAGCGTGGCAGGTAACCCGGTTTCCGATTCTCACTCTGCATCAGTTCCGCCGTCCATCATGAAGTTCTTCAGCCGCCTCCTGGTCTTGGGTCTCGGCTCCCTCTCTCTGGCCTCTCCCGTCGCAGAACCCGCAGAGGTTGCTGAACTGGCGCCAACGCTGTACCTCTGCGGCGACAGTACCATGGCTAGAGGCAACGGCGTCATCGACGGCTGGGGCCAGCACATTTCCAAGTACGTCAACATCCCCGTCGTCAACAAGGCCATCGGCGGCCGCTCCTCGCGCTCCTTCACCAACGAGGGCCGCTTCACCGAGGTTGCCAACCTGGTCAAGGCCGGCGACGTTGTTGTCATCGAGTTTGGCCACAACGACGTCGGCAGCCCCAACGGCGCCGACGACAACGGCCGCTCGGTCTGCGGCGGCTCCGGCACCGAGGTCTGCACGTCGGGCAAGACGGGCGAGAAGGTGTACACCTTTGTCTTCTACGTGATCCAGGCCGCCAAGCTGTTCACTGCCAAGGGCGCCACGGTGGTGCTGAGCTCGCACACGCCCAACAACCTCTGGATCACCGGCAGCTTCCAGACCGGCTACGACCGCTTCATTGGGTTCCAAGTCACAGCCCGTGACGCACTGGCCGACCCTGCAGTCACCTTTGTGGACCACTACGAGGCCGTCGTCAAGGGCTACAAGAAGCTCGGCAACTCTGGAACTAACGCATTCTACCCTCAGGACCACAAGCACACCGACGCTGCCGGTGCTGATTTCAGCGCCAAGGCGTTCGCTCAGGCTATCCAGATCAAGCTGAACGGCACTACCAGCTTGTTTCCTCACCTCAAGTCCGGAAACCCCACGGTTTGGTAGAAGCACCGAGGGACCATTTGGCTCGATAGCTGTATAATTGAGCATCATTGCCAAGGCAGTGGGTTGATATAGCGTTTATCTTGTTTTCAATTGATATATTTATGTACAAACAAACAATTTATATATTACCCAAGCTGCCTGCGAAATTAAGCTATTTTAACTATTTAGCTCGTTTTAGAGAGTTTAAATCGGTATATGTTATCAAAAAAAAGAAGAAAGAAATTACCCTATATCATATTATTATGCTAGAGCATGCTCAAAAAGCCAGCCGTTAAATCGACTTATTCTATCTAATGTCACATTTCCGTGGAGAGATTCTCAACATTCATGAGTCGTACATGGTATTTGTGGGGAAAAAAATTATCTCCAGTCCTCGATGTTAAAGAATTCTAAAGAACTATATACGAGGGATATGAAATTTGTAGCAAGAAGTAGCATAGACCTAAGCCGGATAGAAGGCTAATAAGTCCCAACAAGGAGGGCAAGCGAATAGTTGGTATCTGGAGAAATAAAAGGAGCGGCCAGTAAAAGTAATCTAGTGAATCAAAGTCTAATGAGTCGCAATTGACGGCATGGAGAAACAGTCCAACGGCTTTTTGAACACTATAATGTCTTACCCTTTCTTTATACACGCGGTGGAGGAAGTGGTCGACTCCGCACCAATACAAACGAATGGTCTGAGATAAAGCGAAGCTGGCATATATTGCCCGAGGGGAGCGTTAGAATAATGAGGAAGGATTTCTATAGGGCAATCAGTCAAGAAAGTCATCGTAACGTCTTGCTTCCCACTGTTTCCTGCTTTCTGTTCGTATCTCCTTTGGCCAGAAGCGGCCAATCACTTGATGGATATTGTTTCAGAAGCCAAGATGATAAACATGCTCATTGGTTGAAGTAAATCTGAATCAGTTGGGCACTAACCTGCCCGTCAAGTGGGCAATATAGGATTCCAATAGACTTGCAACCCACCACATTATTGGAGACCTCCGGGTCTAGATCCTGGCGTACATGCAGTCCTCCCCACAACGCAGTCCAGCCCAGGCTCCAACGCCCCGTTATAAAGCAGCCAAGAACGCCAAGCCCTGCTTCTTTGTCATGGTCTGGCCGACGATTGCCACCGGGGTGTCTCGGGCGGGTAGATGGTGATGCCGCCGGCCCCGCAGAGCTGTGTCCCTCTCCCAATGAAACGGCGGAGAGGCGCATTCTTACTTCATAGAATGTCTTGCTTCGAATCCTACGGAACCTTTGAACGCCTTTCTCAGCTGAAGTCGTAATTCGTATTCAACACCTTCCCCATATCACTACTACGTTGATCTTGAACAAAAAGCGAGTAGGCATCTTCGGACACTTGTTTTAGCACATAATCATCAATATTGGGCATGGATACACATGCCGTACTAATATTGACGTTCTTTATCGTTCATCAACAATTATCTGAAGCGGTCGACTTTGAAACCACACACCAATTGTTCTATCTAGTGCAGCTTTGGTCATGTGAACATAAGCAGTGATCATATTTGTGCGACAACGTCTTTAGAACGGGGCGGGGAACCCTTGTAATGGTAGGTAGGCTTCTACTCACCTGAGAAGTGCATAAGTACATGCCGGTTGTGTCATGAGGAGTGCCACTTATGCATGGTCTCGGACCGAGCGTTCTATTGCTTTCCTCAATAAGGTCCAGAATCGGACCATGCCTGAGACATGCATGTGAATGAGAGACAAATACCGCAGGGCAAGAAGTAAGAAATCAGTCCTGGCTCGGGTTTCTAAAAAGTATACAAAGCACGACAGCATGCCTTTTCAGAGCTTAGATTATTCCTACATCTTACAACTTACATCCCTCTACACTGCTGCATTTTCAACAACTTATTTCGATCATCGATTGCCTGACATATCCGCCACTGAACACCTACTACCAAAATGAAGGCAGCTATTGTCCTTACTATCCTGGCAGTCTTCGCTGGAGAGGGGCTTGCGCAAAATTGCCGCAGGCTGAACCAGGCCTGTACTCGTACACCTTTAGTAAGTACAGTCATAGCCGTTGAAGTAGCTGGGCCAGGCAGATATTGACTCGCAAGCTAGATCCCGTCTCACTACTGCTGTCCTGGGACCTATTGCTCACCTGGGGGCATTTGCCAGAGGGTTTAATGAACCTTGCTATATAGACACAAGGTTTGCCGGTAGCAGTTGGAACTTGTTAAAGTGGCAATAAATTCGTGTCTGTAGGGAGAAAGGGAATCTGAGCGAGATATCTATAACGAACCTACTAAATCTATATGATGCGGTTCTCGAGGATCATTAGGCAATGAAAATCTTGCTCAACATTTTGCGTAATGTTCTTGGTGTGAAACAAATGTTAGGACAGCTCTATGTGACCCATTCAGGCTGCGCCCACACCCGCAATTCTGCTCCTCTTTATACCAGCCATTTAACTAGCCCAAAACAAAGCAATTAGGTAGTGTGAAAAATTTCGAGTAACTTAACTCACGCAGTAAAAGATAGTACTAGTAGATGCTAGATCTAATATCAGCAGAATATACTTGAAGAAAGATTTAGTTAGATTTTATATCCATAAACTCTTTTTAGCTTAGTAGTTATAATGATGAATATTCAAAATATAAGTTTAAGGTTAGCTTTGGCCTCTAACTAGTAATAACTCTACTTTAATCTTTAATGGTAATAATATATCTGATGAACCTATAAGACTTCAAGACTGACACTGCCTCACACACCATGCCCTGAACTGAGATCGGCATACTGCTCTCCTGTCCATTCATTACTAACTGACAGGCCAGCAGTAGATGATGTAACTGAACAAATAAAACATTAGCGCACCTCAAACTCCATACATATTACCAGTTATTACTAGCGTTATTAGGGATAGGGCCGCTTATTCGTAAGCATGCTGACCTAATGGCATCCGCGTGATGCTGTTTATTTAGGCGGGGAGGATCCCAAAATGTCCCAGATCATCTGACATATCCTTCAAATGAGAGATAATTACTTCCCATTCCATTGTTCGTCGGAAACACTGCACGTTACTATATAAGAACGCTAGTTTCCAGGCTTCTCCCTGCCTCAATTCTGTCCACACTTCTTTTTTTTTTTTGCTTGATTGCGACCCCGGCGATATCAACTTGCAAGCTGACAGGCATGGCATTCTCTAAAGAACCTGGGCAATCACCAGCAACGCTACCTGAGAAGGGCATTCCTACCAAACCGGTGTTATTCTTGTACGCTACTCGTGTCCGACAGCCCATTGATAGAAGTTCTCACTTAACATCCATCAAAGTGACGTTGACAACTGCCTGTACCCTCAAGGTAAGTGCTAGACAGCTCATACATTTCTGGCAAAGAGACACAGGCTCACCTGAATGATGAGTAGATAGTGGAGTCCAGGAGGAGGCAGCTGAAGGGATCTATAACTATATTACAAGTCATACCGGGCTGAATAGGGAACAGGCCGCCGAACTTTGCGTTGAATACTCCAAAAAGTACGGCTTTCTGCCCGAAGGCCTGGTCCGTCATCACAGTATCGACGCGAAGCATTACAACTCCACAATCGATGAAGGCCTCCCTATCGAGACCCTCCTTAAACCCGATCCCAAGCTTAGGCAACTGTTGCAGGACATTGACAGGTCCAAGTTTCGGCTGTGGCTGTTTAGCAACGCAGACGATGTATACGTGAAGAGGGTCGTGCGTCATCTGGAAATCGATGACTGTTTCGAGGGGTTGTCTTACTGTGACTATGCCCGTGTGCCACTGCTTCACAAACCAAAAAGAGAAAAGTTCCAGGAAGCGATGAAAGACGCAGGTATCGAAAGTATCGCGGACTGCTACTTTGTCGGTCAGTGGCCTATTTCTAAGGACAATACCTGACTTTCACACCCTTACCACTCTTTTGATCTGTCCGTTGACATTTGAACAGATGACTCATACTTGAACTGTCGAGGTGCGCAGGATTTTGGATGGACAGCAATGCATTTGATCCAGGATGGCCTTCCAACTCCTCCATCTCAGGCCTCACAGCATCAGATCAAAAGCTTGGAGGAACTGCGCGTTTTGTTCCCTCAATGGTTCAAGAATTAATCCAGGAGTAGCTAAATACTCAAAGGCCTATAAGGACGTCATCGAGAAGATGACAGTTCCTTCGTTTGTAGCAGCTAAGCGGCTGTCACTTCGATGTAAGATGTCGGAAAACTTACGACTTGCATCGGCAATGTCGGTGATCCCACTCGCGGATCTCGGTATTCTTCATACTGTAGGCTTCCGACAAATCATGAGCACATGCTGCTGCAGATTTTAGAATCTTTAGTAGTAATTGGGATGTAGGAATGGGCTGGTTCGCATTTTGATTATAGCAAGCTCGGGCTGCGTGGATCGATCAGGTATGTTCACGGAGGACGAGGCGGAGGATGTTAGCTTTCAGATGGCCATACGGTCTATAAGAGGACCAGTCACATTTCAACAAGGAACAAGTCACGGAGCATTTAGCAGAACTTTGTATATGGAAATCTAAAGGACACCATGGAACATACAATATGCTTACGAAGGGGATCATCTGCCGTCTTTGCGTTGGGTTGGAGATGCGGAATAACGGAACGACCAAAGTTCTGACAAATCACGGAAGCAGATCATGATTTCTTGGCCAGAAATTTAGCGCTACTCCCAGAACGGAAATTTGATTCCCATCTTAAATGTTTTCTTGAGTTAGACCACTTTGACTTTATCTCAGTTGCTTATTTCAAGCAATTTGAATCCCAGTCCATGGCGGTCATTTTACGTAGTATCCTGGAATCAAATCACCAACAGGGTTTGTCAACTGAGATTTGGGAGAAAACACTGTCCGTATGTTTTGTCATCAATCGTGCCAGGAGCGCCATAATTATGACCTGTAGATATATATATTCATCGACCGTTTCCAAAGACGAGACTGTTCCATGGCTGATAACCAGACACTTCAAATAACAAGATATCACCCACTATTGTGAACTGCAAAACGTTAAATCTTTCTATTATTCCTCCCCCAACCCCAAGATGCTCGACTTGATCCGGGAGACGCCTCTCGGGCAAGCAATCCGCCTCATCTCACGGAACAAAGTCCTCCAGTATCCGGAAGAAAAGCCTGGATTTGAGATCCCGTCCCAATACATTCAGAGCCTCAAGCAAAGCAAAAACCCAAGCGAGAAGACTGCACTGAAGGACAACGACAGTACTCCTGCTGGCGATACGGATCAACATCCAGTAGAAACTGCCCAAATCGTCCACCGAGGTGGTGATGACGAGGAAAGTCTTCATCGAATAGAGACTGTCCGAAGCCATCGCACCGCGCCATATAGCAGCGAGAGAATGCAGGCCGAGCGCGATGTTCAACTTCAGAAGACCAAATCGCTTCCGATCGAGCCTCAAACGACAGCAGATGGCATCGTTCTTGTTGATTGGTACACCACTGACGACCCAGAAAACCCTCAAAACTGGTCTCGCTCGAAGAAATATTTTGTCACGTTCGTCCTTTGCATCTATACCTGGGTTGTCTATTGTGCTGGCCCTATATATGCCACCGCAGTCGAAGGTATACAAGAGGAGTTCCATGTCAGTGCTGTTGCCTCCACACTCGGATTGGCTTTGTATGTTCTGGCATACGGCGTTGGTGATCTCCTTTTTGCCCCTCTGTCCGAGATCCCTGTTATTGGTCGCAATCCCGTGTATTACCTCACGTTCATCGTGTTTTGGATCCTCTCATTCCCCGAAGCTGTCGTAAACAGTTTTGGTGGCCTCTTGGTGTTGCGATTTTTCCTCGGCTTCTTTGGTAGCCCCGCCCTCGCGAATGGGGGTGCAACCATAGGCGATATGTTCCCCTTGATCTACATTCCATATGGACTCTCCTGGTGGGTGCTTGCAGCGTGGGCTGGCCCTGCCTTTGGACCTATCATTGGAGGTTTCGCTGCACAGTACAAGGGATGGAGATGGCCGATGTGGGAGATTGTCTGGATGGCCTCACCGGCTCTAGTCTTGCTGCTACTATTCCTGCCGGAGACGTCCAGTGCCACAATTCTCTTAAGACGTGCACGACGATTGCGGAAGCTGACTGGGAACGAACGGCTTCAATCTCAAAGCGAGATCGGTCAGCGACACATGAAGGCTTCTGACATTGTCTTCTCGGCACTCGTCAGACCAATGGAGATTATGCTCAAGGATCCATCCATTTTTTTCGTCAACCTATACACGGGGTATTTTTATGGAGTCTTTTACACATTCTTCGAGGTCTTTCCTCTTGTGTTCCCGGTGTTCTACGGATTTAGTCTCGGACAGACTGGTCTTACTTTCTTGTCCTGTTTTATAGGCGTTATCATTGGTATCACGGCTTACTTTGCGTACCTCAAGTACTACATGGTACCTGACAATATCAAGAATGGGTTCCGTGAGCAAGAGCATCGTCTGGTGCCAGCCATTGTTGGGTCTATCCTACTACCCATTGGCCTGTTCATCTTCGCGTGGACGTCCAGATCCAGCATCCATTGGGTAGTTCCCTTGGTCGGCGTCGTCATATTTGTCATTGGACATTTCTGGGTCATGCAGTCTCTTTTCATCTACATCCCATTCTCTTACCCCAAATACACCGCCTCTCTTTTCGCAGGAAACAGTATTTGGAGATCAGGGGTCGCTGGCGGTGCCGTTGTCTTCGCCAGGCCCCTCTTTATCAATCTTGGTGTGGATAGGGGCGTAACTGTCCTTGCCGGCCTGAGCGTCGCTGGTATTTTCGGAACAGTTGCCATTTACGCCTTTGGAAAGAAATTACGCGCTAGGTCTAAGTTTGCCGAGAGCTGATTTGATGGCCTGCGTATCGAGAGCAGAGCGGTGAGTTCAGGGTATGAGGCCTGACTATAGTGTCATGTATGGGGATAGGTAATAGGTAATAATAGAGGAGATAGAAGGTTAGAGCTTAGAAGTGGTTCGGTAGAGCGGGATGGAACAAAACTAGAGACTGTTTAGAGGGTAGGGGAGTAGAAGAGGACTTGTATGCCATACGCAAGGGTAGAATGATTTTTGTTGCAGCTTTTTTTTTTGGCTTTCAACTTGACAACGCATTCAATTTTTTTTTTTTTTTGACGTAGTGGGAAGATCGGTCGTATAGTATTACTCGCGAAGCATTATCGAGCTGAGTTCAGGGTGAGAGCAAAACCGTCACCCTCCAACCTGTCAGCTCAAGGACCAAATCAAGAGTCGAGAAATCATCCACGAGCGTAATTGGTTTAGTGGTAAAATTCTCCGTTGCCATCCGCGCAGCGTCGGGGAGCCCTGGGTTCGATTCCCAGATTACGCATTTTTGCTCTTCTGATGCATTGCTTTTGCATTTTTGATATTCAATGTTGCAAGGGAAGGCGAAAATCAGGGATTAACCTGGATGGATCTCAGTCTGGAAGCTTTGGAGGAGACACCCTGTTAAGCTGTCCTTAACAAACACCCTTTTGGGTCCTGAACAAGAGCTACCTTAGTTGTGGTCACAACTTCATTTATTACTTCGGCCTGTTGAGTCGGACTACTATCAAGTATATAAATATGGGGATTGTGCGTATTTTTCTGATATTTTTTTGATCGGTTGGATGAGTGCCAATGAATGATTTATTGCTACTGTCAAAAATCAAAGTCACTGTTATAGTGATCAACCAAGGAGACTACTCATTTTATGTGATTTCCATTGGTAGACGCATGCGTATGCATACCCTCCCATCTCTCAAAGTTGCCAGCCTCTAGGTTAAATAAATCAAGCAATCGTCCCACCATTTGATCCAAAATATCCTCCACAGATCCTGGCCTGGTGTAAAATCCGACGACAGGCGGTGCAATGATGGCCCCTGCGTGTGTCACGTCCAGCATGTTCCGCAAGTGAATCTCACTGAATGGTGTCTCCCGCACCGATAACACCAGCCTCCGGCGCCCTTTCAGGCATACGTCTGCCGCCCGTGTTATGAGGTCGTCGCAGATACCCGCATTGATAGCAGCAAGCGTTTTGACGGAGCAGGGAGCGACGATCATCCCGTCCACTCGGTAGCTGCCACTTGCAATCGGCGCGGCCAAGTCGTTTGAGTTGTAAGAATGGTCTGCCAGTGCTCGTAGCGTCGTGGGGGTGTAATCAGTTTCATACTTTATTGTTTCTGCCGCCCATTTGCTGATGATGAGGTGTGTCTCGACGTTTAGCCGTCGGAGGACTTGAAGGATCTGGATGCCAATAGCAGCCCCGGTGGCCCCGGTAAGTGCTACAATGATTCTTTTCCGGCGATTGGCCATTCCCGTTTTCAAATTGTCCAGCTGGACTTTGGTAGATATAAGAGAGGGTTGGAGTGTGGCCTAGATGTTGGGCTTAACAAATTCCTAGAGTCGCAGTGTACCACATCCAGTGTACATTGTCCGCAAAAACGAGATTATATGCCTTACCCCTTCAAATATAAATATCGAACAATGGGGTGGAATTTTCTGTGCCGACTTCGCTCGATGACGTTCTCCGCGTGGCCAATGCGAATATTCCAAGCTCTCCGAGGCCGCCGAGGCCCCCGAGATGCGCTGTCTGTTCGAATAATGCCGTTTTGACTTGCTCGGAGCACACTGGGTACGTGGTTCAGACCACTTTTATGTCATAAAGAATTCTTACAATGCAAGCCTCGGATCTGAGATGCCGTGACTCAGATGTAGAAGACTGGCTGTTTGGCATGCCTGAAGTCTGATCGTAGCAAGCACAACAACTTTGCTTGATAAACACAAATTCACATCTACTCCATTTATAAACAACATGGCCCTTGCCCATATGGAATTTAGAGCATTCGTCCAGGCTCTCAAAGATGACGGTGACCTCGTTGAGATCAATGAAGAGTGTGACCCGAACCTCGAAGTTAGCGCAATCATCCGCAAGGTTGTCGAGAGCGACGAATGGACACTCTTATTCAACAATCTCAAGGGGCAGAATGAGAATGGCCTTTGGAGAATTTTGGGTGCTCCAAACTCCCTCAGGTCTGATCCGAGGCGTCGATACGGAAGATTGGCCCGACATCTCAACCTTCCACCAACGGCATCAATGGAGATACTTGACAAGATGGTGTCTGCCAAAACCACGCCTCCCATTCCTCCCAAGATTGTTGAGACGGGCCCGTGCAAGGAGTTCCGACTTACGTCTGACCAGTTCGATCTTAACCAGCTCCCGTCCCCGACACTTCACCAAGCCGATGGAGGTAAATATGTCCCAACTTATGGAATGTTTATTGTCCGGTCGCCGGACGGAAAGTGGACTAATCGGTCTATCGCCCGAGCCATGGTCCATGACGAGAACCATCTTGTTGGGCTCGTCATGCCGCCGCAGCACATCTCGGTTATACACCGCATGTGGAAGGAATTGGGTCAAGATATGCCATATGCATTGACCTTTGGTGTTCCGCCAGCAGCAATCATGGCAGCCAGTATGCCGCTCCCTGATGGCCTTTCTGAGGCTGAGTACATCGGGTTCATGGTCAACTCGCCTCTTGAAATTGTCAAGTGTGAGACCAATGACCTGTTTGTGCCATCAACATCTGAGATTGTCTTCGAAGGAACTTGCTCCGTTACTGAAACAGCACGTGAAGGCCCTTTCGGAGAAATGCACGGGTAAGAGGATCCAGAGGATCCAGGTCGCTTCTTCTGAAAAACAAATTATGTACTAACAAGGTTTCTAGATATGTATTCAAAGATGACTCGCACTTCATGCCGGTATATACAGTGAACATGATTACCCATCGAAAGGACCCTATTCTGCCAGTGTGTGCCTGCGGCCGACTTACAGATGAGACGGTGAGCCCCTCTTGATGAAATCAATCTCAACTCAGACTTCCAACTATTTTAGCACACAATGATTGGGCCCCTTGCTGCGGCGGAGATAGGCTATATTCTCAAATCAAACGGCCTGCCTATCAAAGAAGCATTCTCCCGTTCGAATCTCAGGTTACATGGGTTGCGCTGCAGGTCGATACCGACAAGCTACGGGCAATGAAGACGAGCGCCGAGGCTTTTTGCCGACAGGTGGGAGACTTGGTCTTTAGAGGAAAGCCCGGATCCACCATTCATCGGCTGCTCCTCGTCGGTGATGACATCGATGTGTATAACTTCAAGGAGGTCATTTGGGCATCCACCACTCGCTGTCGCCCCGTCATTGACGAGTATAGCTACGAAGATGTTCCCGGGTTCCCGCTAATTCCGTACATGAGCCATGGAAATGGTCCTGCGAACAAGGGAGGCAAGCTGGTGTGTGATTGCCTGCTCCCAGTGGAGTATACGACTGGGAAGAATTGGGAAGTAGCCGACTTTAAGGAGTCGTTTCCTTCCGAGCTTCAGCAAAAAGCCCTTGATCGCTGGCACTCTTACGGGTTCTAACTTCAAGGTGCAAGACGGATCTCGACATGCTGAATGCCATAAGACTTATTGTAAGGGGTGAATTAGATGTCACGTTGACGAGACCGGCCGGTCATTGAATAGTTCTAAAATAGTATGCTTCCAGTGGCGAGTAAGAGCCAAAATCCACGGAGCGGACCCATTCGTCCATATCAAATGAGCTATTCATATCAGTATGAAACGTTAACATGTGTTTCAAGACAACCTATCTCAAATCCGTAGGACCCAACAAGTTCTGCTGAAATTGAGGGTTCTCAATTGAAGGGGTTGGTGCAGAAAATGTTTCCGGGGCAACTTGACCGGGCTCAGTAGTTCTTGTCAAAGTCGATTCATCTGCCAATTTGCGCTGGGCTTTGAGCGCACAGAGAGCTTTTTGATAAGCATTCGAGAGAGATCCTCCTTTTAGCTCCTGACTTGCTTCCAGGCTTGCTATAAGTTGGGTTTGGATATCCTTGGTTTCCTCCAGCCCCTTTGTTTGCTCAATGAACCCTAGCATCAGGGCAGAGCAGAGGCCATTATGAAGAAATGCCCAGGACCGAGTGGAGTAGTTGGAAATGGATCGGAGGGATATGAAGGCCGTGGCGCTTTGTTTTAAAGCGTCCAGAACCCGAGAAAGAATATCCGAGGCATCTTGTTGGTTCATTTTTTGTCTTCCTTGCCTGGAGAGAATTGGTCTGCAAAGGAACGAAATTCCAAAATTTCTGTGCAATATGAAACTGTAATGCTCTTGCACCTCGAGCAAAGACCGGCACTCGCTCTTTTCCCGAATATGTTTCGCACAGGATGCTTGGATTTCAGCGAATGTGCGAAAAATATCGTTGTAGACTGCCGATTCGGGCGGAGAAGCTAGTACCACGAAGTATTTCATTGACGCATGACATATCCAGTTCATGGCCTGTCTATATGTCAGTCCAGCGGGCTCAGAGCCATGCTGCCACAGTGGCGGCAGATCCGTTTCGTGATACATCTCATGGGATGATAGATTTCGACCAAATGCCATGGATAAAAGCGTGTCTTGCCATACGATGGCCATCCTAGAGAATCGATCAGTATTGTCAACAGAAACATGAACAAGTGGACAGAATGGATAGAGTTCACACCGTAGCTTTGCAGCATCTCCGGAAAGAAGCTGAGAGCTTTCCGACCTCGGTCCCTTCTTGTGAACACCAAGACAGATTGCAGATCTGATGGTGATTCCGCTGAGGATCCAGGCCCCACGCGGGTTCACATCGTTCTGCAGGATTTGCGATATTACGATCAAGCCTTGGATTACTTCTATTGTCGGATTCAGAACTACTTCAAACGTTCCGAGATGTTTTAAAGCATGTCGCACTGTAGCACGTGTGAGAAAGATCAGATGCTAGCACTCATCGAGTAAATAAATCCAATGGCTTACAGTGTTTGTGGAAGAGATTCGATCTCTGTTCAACGGGCCTGTCCTAGAACTGGGCCCCTGCCGCTAATATAGCATGGAAAAGGCAGAGAAAGTGTTTGGTCACTTTCGGGGCTTGACCTGCTCCCCCGATAAGGGATGAAACGACGGATTCAATATAGTCGACGTCGTAGAATATCGGCTGAAAAGGGTAGAAGCGGGATTTGAAATGACTAAAAAGCTCCATTATCTCTTGATCAGGGGGGATGGAAGAAATAGCCAGCTTGACATCGTCATTTGAAGGAATGGGGCCGTCCTCTGTTGCCTGGGACTCAATACCAAAAAGAGGGAATATCCCAGTTTCAAAGGCTTCTTGTCTACCGCTTCGTTGGACATGTGACACCTCGTTCTCTCGATTGGGAAGAGCGCGGATAGGAACAGAGATCCGCGTGTCCACGTTTGATGCACGTCAAACAGGGCTGTTGGCGGTTGCAGCGCACTTTTCGCTCCCGGGCATGAAAGGCATGATTTGCGGCTACAGGCATCGTATCGATCCCGCAGCACCTTCCGCAAGCTTTCAGGAGACGTTATATTTCCTGGGTTCATGTTTGGGCCTCATTGAGCCAGTAGCAAAAAGAAATCACAGTCCAAGCTGTTTTGACGTGTAATTGTTCATCAGGAAGACTCTCGATTCCCAATATCGGATGTATCGGGAATTTCTCTTCATGGTCTGATTGCGGTTAGTTTACTACTTATTTAGGATCATTTTCCCGCTTTTCACATGACCAAAGAGCGCTTTGGAAGATATGATTGGCCATGACGGAAACGTGTCTCAGTCTGGCAGCCTCTTGAGAAGAGCCCTGAGCGAAGCTTCTTACAGTGGACATTCACGAGCGTCCTGTATATCCGCTGGCTAATCCCTATCCAAGCTTCACATGAATCGTCTCGTCCTGTGTCAAGCCAATGAGTACCACTGAGCAATGCTCTAGATGGCCTATCGAGTGGTAAAAGCACATATTTCATTTAAAACTGTCGCTGGCAAAACAAAACTTTTTCATTCTACCTAGGCTCCGGAGAGTTTGCCTTGGGCATTGTTAACAAAATCACAACCAGTTGGGCTGCTCAATTTTAGGTACAGGGGAGTCGGAGTTATTGGCTGCTAGAAGTGCGTTGTTCACGCCTCCATGGGCTAGATTTAACTCACCGTTTTATCCGTCGTGAAAGCTGCTAAATGAATATCAGGTATTTAGATACAAGCGCATACATATCTCAGTCAGTCTTCCCTAATAAAGATCAACCAGCAGCCATCTCGTAGGTCCTGTCTTGGTAGGGCAGGAAATCTCTCCAACACAGGATAGCGATCGGCAATTTCGGCACCAGAGGAACAGCAAGGGTCCTGCCCAACAGCGGAATGAGTTAGCGCGAGCTGCAAAGGCGGACATGCGTACATGCAGCTTGGCTGCGGACCATTGCGTCCCCACCACCAGCCAGAGCTGAAAGAATGCCTTGCGGACAGAGGTTGATTCATTGGGCCAAGTATTGGCCTCCAGAAGTCTAGACTCAGCTGCTCCCTTCAGGAGCCACCTGACAGCATGCAGAGGGAGCGCCTCGCCGCGGGCCTGAGAAGAGGGGTCGAAGCCATCTCCATTCCGAATAAAGACGAGGCTGCTCCTGAGATTTAACCTTAACCTCTTCACCTACTAGATCCCACAGCTGAAGAGCGCCACCGCCTCGTGCGTCATCGGCGACTCATAGAGCTTTGTTTTTGAGTGGGCGTGAAGAAATAGACGATATCCGATGCAGTCCAGACCACCTCTGCCCCCTCGCGGGCAGCCTCCGCAAGAGGAGGAGGAGTACGCACCGCCCAGCGGCCCTCCCCCTGGCTTCCACCAACGACAGCAGCAAAACACATCCTCAACTGCCGGCGCTCCGCCTGGCTTCCCTCCAGTCCCCAATGAGCCTCCCCCAGCGCCATCGGCGTGGAATGAGCATTTCTTCTACTCCAACGGCCGGCCGACACCGGTCTTTGAAGCTCTCATGAAGGAGTTTTGGAAGAGACTTGATCCCAGAGGCACGGGATATATTGCGCCAGAAGTGTTCTCGGGGTTCATGGAAATTAATCACTTTGCTCCAGATGACGATGTTTGTACGTCCATTCACCCTTTATCTTCAGCCACAGCTTCCGCGCTTTGATCCAATGTGCTACAATCCCGCATCTCACACTAACTCATGGACACTTTCAGGGAGGCGGAGCCGTCACGGGAACCTGATATTCTCAGCAGACGACATGGCCGACTACGAACTAAAAGCCGCCTGGGAAGCTTGGTACTTCGACCACAAAGTAGTAGTCCGGAACCCCAGGGCCAAGCAGCTGCCGCACGGCGGGATGCCCATGCTCAGCCAGAACGGCTTCATCGACGTCATGGCCGTCGAGATCGCGGCGGAGCCCGACGAACGCCTGGGCGGGCTCAACAACGCCCTTCGTCACTACGGCGTCTGGACAGAGAGGGGGCCTGTACCTCGCCATGTGCTCCCTTCTGTTCGCGCGCCCGAGCTCCAGCGGCGTGTTGATGCGGCCGTGGCGCGGTCTCAGCAAACGGCAAAGGAGAGGCTGGATGCCGCAGAAGTGCAGGCAAGAATCGAGGCGCGGGGCCGGCAGGCTGCTCTGGATATAGTCAGCGATTACAGGTATCGCTATTATTAGTGCACGCGAGCTGAGGGAATCCGAGATTGTAGATTGTTCAAGAGAAGGGGGTAGTGGGGGGATATTTGCTGGCCTTGTTCTCTTTTTTGTTTCCATTACCCCATAAGCAGTCAATTTGTTTGGATGCTTTTAGTATTTGTCTGCTTATTTTTACATAGCGTCATACAAATCTCAGTTAATTTTCCTTGACAATATGATATTTATTCAGGATCCATTTGCGAGGTCTTCTGTTAACAAGACAGTCACGTCTAGAAAGCCCGTTTGACAAGGACATCTACCTAAGTAATTCAAGTAGTTTCAACGAGCCCATCAGTAAGTATCAATGCTCAATTGTCCTCGGACCAATTATTAAGCCGCCTTATTCTCCTTAAGGTAGGCAGCAATGTTAGGCCTGGCTTCGATAGCCTCCACCAAGTTGACAAGAGACTGTGGAAGGTTCGCCTAGTTCTCGCAGATTAGCATATGACCTACCGGAGGCTAGTCGGACAATTATTCACTTACGGAAGCTCCAACGCGCTTATCGTTGTCAATAGACTGATAAATAGCAAAGTCGACATAGGTAATCTTGTCTCCAAGCAGATACGGGCCCTTAGTGTCGGAATAGTACTGTGCGATGAGATCGACGTACTTGGGGCGACTGGCCTTGTAGTCATCGGATGGCTTAGGGAGGCAGGCAACCCACTCATACTGTTGATAATATTAACTCCAGTGGATTCCCGAATGGAACAACTCTAAGAAGATTGTACTTACCCTCCAGTCAACGTATAAGTCGGCGACGGAATCGACAGTGTATTTCTCAGCAGAGGTCACTCCATCATAGCTTCCCAGCTCCCTGGCGAGGTAACGGAGAATAGGCACGTGCTGGACGAGTTCCGTTAGCAAGTATCAATGAACTTTGGCATAGTTTAGGGTGCACTTACCTGGCTCAGCCTCAGCCCATTGTATTCGAGCACTGGAAGCTTGCCGGTCCGGGTCAACCCTTGCTGAACAAGCTTCTCGCTGGTCTTTGGCCAAGTATCGTCCCAGGCGTAACGGACATCCTTGACTTCAATGCCAGCGTCTTTGAGGAACAAACTTTTCAGGTCAAAGACTTCGTCAGCAGGTTATCCAATGATAACTCAAAGTGATGCAGGATCGCTTACAAGAGAACTTCTCCACGACCGAGTCGACCAATGTCCAGGTAGTGGTAAACTGGGAGGGATGTGTTGGAAGAAGACATCTTGTTTCTTGAAAAATAAAGTCTTTAATAAAACCAATAGAAAGGTTCGAGAGCAGTGTTTGGATTCTGATTGTGATGTGATGTTGGTTGGTCTCTTTCGTTCCGTTTGTCTCTGTTTGATGCGTTCTTATACTCATCTCGCAAAGGCGTTATTGACATGGCGGCAACGCTAATATCGGATTCATTACAAATCACCAGTCAGACAAATAATCCATTTCCCGAGCATAGTGTGATTTGATGTCAGACACGATGGCCTAGACACGCCAACGAGATGATTAGCCAAAGATGACGAACTCGAGGTTACACTAAGCCCCTGGGATCTGCACTATGGCGGTCATACAGATACCCGTATTCCCTACGGATACCCGAGTCTGTTCCTCTTCCCCGCCAACGCCGCAAGCCGTCGCGATCACCGCATCCAGTAATTCGGATGACCGCTTGTCTCTAGCCGGGTGGAGGGCGCGATTGAGGCATGGGCAAGGTGGAATATAACTGCTAAAGAGTCCGCTTAGAAATAACACTTGGCTGATCATTAAGTGCTGGGATCAGGACACCGTGTCCTGCCAGTTTCTGTCCCTCCTTGATTGGACCACCCTGCACTGGCGTGCTGTAATCCAGTCAACTTATGGCTGGTCCAGTCACTCAGGTGATATCCGGGGGGGTTACGAGAGTCTAACATGCAGAAGTGAGAAGTCATAAACTGGGGTCCCAGAGCATACGAGGGGCCCGCCTTGCAAGCACCTCCCATGCCACAAAGGGGTTGCTAAATGCGACTCAAAGTTTGAGGAGGTTTTCAGGCGTCGAAATCCATATTCAATCTTTTGTGGCTTTTGTCACATTATCGAAATTGAAGCCTGCGGTGAGGGGTTGGCGGTGAGTGGAACCTGCTGACCTTTTATATCACCTCAATCTTACTATGCCTTTTTTTCGCCTGTGCAAAACCTAGTATTGAATGATCTACCCAAAATTTAAGCATTAATTTAATCATGGGCCAGTAGATCAGGACGGAGATCATTCTGTTGCCCGAGCTATGGAGGCGGTAAAACTAACAACAACACGTTTCAGAATCTCTGCTTGACACATTGAATGAAGCCCACTAATGCAGCTGCTCCCTGTGTGCCGGCGCACAACTACGGGGGCATTTCTATACTCCGGTTCGTATATGGCTCTGTTTAAGTTTGATGAAACACATTGAAACTGCATCACTTGAAACGGGACCACTAATAGTCATGATTTACTAAAACACGAAGCTCCATGTTTAACAACGAATGATGCCCTCATCATTTGATGTCTGCCTAATTCAACAGATGAATATAAGGATATCGCATATATCATCTTTACAAGCTCAAGACGCTCTGTTTGGCTCAAGTGTAGTCGTCTTGAAGGGACTTACCCCGGAGAGGTGTTTGAAACGTCAATTACGATGCCGATCTCGTATTCCAGACTCTTCGGGTACCCAAAGTACCGAAGCTAACATGGGCCAGGATACCATCCACATGAGCAAGGGGGTTAGAAGATGCAATGCGGGGAGGTTTGAGGTGAATCTCAGACAAGCAAATGCTCGCCGCGAAACGAAAGTCGGAAGATGAATACGGAATTGGGAAATGCAAACATGATGTCTCATTCCGCTCTCTCAAGTGGTCCATGGCCACACTTATGCCACGAATCTCTGCTTCGCGTCCATGTTGTGGCTGTTTCACTGTTGCTTTACGGTGGTTGCATTCCCGTTCCGAGAAATTTTCCATCCACATATCGGTATTTCCAAAGTAGCCCACCGATTTCGAAAGGTCACATCGGACCTTTTTACCCTGTTCGGTCCCCCAGACCAAAGAATGGATTCCTCCCAATTGGGAGACGGACTGCCACACCTCCGTGTCTTTTTTCCGTTGCCCTTGCAGTTATTCTGTTCAATATCTGTTTATATAAAGATCATTGCCTTAGATGCGTAAATTTTACAGTTGGTTATCACAGTATTGCAAATTGGAAACAATCTGACTTATTATGAAGGTCTCAATCTCCCTCCTCCCTGGCATCATCGCCGGTGTCCTTGCCGCTAGCCGCACAAGTCCACCATCAGGGTGTGTCCATGTTGCCAAATCTGGTGGCTCATATACCACATTGCAGGCTGCGGTGAACTCGCTCTCGACGACTGCCTCTGTAACCCAGTGCATCTTTGTCAATCAAGGCACGTATACCGAGCAGGTATACATTCCATCCCGTCAAGCGCAGTTGACCATCTACGGATACACGACAGACACAACATCGTACTCATCGAACAAGGCGATTATTACATACAACAATAATGCCGGCAGCGCAGGAAATAACGATGCAAGTGCGACAGTCCGTGTGCATGCAGCGAACACTAAAATATACAACCTCAATGTCGTGAACTCTTGTATGTGATCCGTTCTCCTGATTTCTCCTTCTAATCCCTCGAGTCTATCTATTACTCTCTTCATGTCAGTCAGAGCTCATCACTAATTGACGACGCCTCCAGATGGGAAGGGAAGCCAGGCTCTTGCTCTCAGTGCCCAGGCATCATCTGGCTACTACGGATGTCAATTCTACGGCTTCCAGGATACCGTGTTGGCCAACGAGGGATTGGAAATTTTCAACCGTTGCCTCATCACCGGAGCCACAGACTTCATCTTCGGACAGCGAGCGCAGGCATGGTTCGAGTCATGCGACATCAGGGTCCGAAACGGGGGCTACTACATCACAGGTAAATAACCCGACTCCCCAATTTCCTCCTTTTTGCGAACCTTTCTCACTAAATTCCAACCAGCAAACGGACGCGACTCGAGCTCCAACCCCTCGTACTATGTGATCAACGGCGGCACCGTGGCGGCAGCATCAGGCGAATCCGTCTCCAGCGGCAGCTACTATCTGGGCCGTCCCTGGCGCGACTATGCTCGCGTGGTTTTCCAGAATGTTAACCTTTCCAATGTCATTAATTCTGCCGGATGGAAGAAATGGAGCGATAGCCAGTCCACTTCGAACATTTACTACGCGGAGTATGGAAACTCGGGTTCTGGTGCGAGCGGGACGCGTGTGAGCTGGTCGAAGAAGCTCAGTTCGGCAGTGAGTATGTCCACTGTGCTTGGAAGCAGCTACTCAAGCGGACTATGGTATGACGGCTCTTATCCAAACTGAGAAGGCATGGCAGTTGGGCGAAGTACTTAGGGGACACCACGTTGCCTTCAAGTTTTGTTGAATAAACTCCAAACATGGGGCGTTACCACCAGACCCCGTTGTGTGGCGTAATGCCTATAAATTTGATACGTGTGCCACAGTATTGTAGTAAAAATGAGCAAACAAGTACCTTATAGAAGCGTCATAAATCGTTCTTGCATTTTTCTTTCGTACAAGACAACGCGTGGATGGTTGTGATAAAGTGTACAGGGTAGGCAATATTAGGGAGACGAAGGTATATTGCTTGTGGCGAGAATTGTGGCTGGTGCGTGGCTGGTGCGTGGCTGTGATTGGAGCTTCTTTCCTCCGCTGCGTTTTGGCCCCGCGCGTCTTTCTCTTGCTTCACACGCGGATGATCCCATAACCATCATCCAGCTCCAGGCTGCTAAATGCCACTACCCTGGCTCATATGCCTCTGCCCCTGTCAGCGCGCAGACGCCAGCCATGGACCACCTCCCACAGGAAATCTACGACGAGATTGTGTCCATTTTGGCAGCGGAGCCGACGGCGCAGCTGGCCAGTTATGCGACCATCTCGCGGCCATGGCAGATGGCTGTTGAGAAACAGACCTGCCGCTACTTCATCCTCTCCAGTGACCAGATAGATGAATTCGATTCCTTCTTCGCGACGCGTCACCGCCGTCGCTTTATCCGCACGATCTACTACAAGGTTCGGCTGCCCAGCTATAATTACCTGCAGCTGCGGCGCCGCTACGAGGGCGAGCCCGATCGTCGCGCCCATGACCAGGCCTTCACTGCCGCCATCCAGCATCTGTTCCAATCACTGAGCTCCTGGGACCCGGTGGTCGATTCCTCGCTCAACTTGAAAATCACCGAGTTGATGTCTCCTTCGGACAACGAGCTCCCGGAGTACTCTGGGATGGATCCCGATGATGTCTCTGAGTCCTTCTTCGAAAGCGATTTGGGTGACCAGCGCTACCTCTATTCGTACATTCAACTCCTGGCATCCGATGATCTGCCACAAGTGCCTGTTGTTGAAAGCCTCTTGGTCACCCAGTTTCGCCGGAAGGTTGCCCATTGCGTTCCCCTTCAGATTGCTGCCAAGCTCCCTAACCTGCGATCGGCTACCCTCCTCGTGGATGATATGGAAGACCGGTATCCTCTGCTGCGGGCCGAGAATCGGGAGGCCATAACAACTTGGGTCCAGCAGACCATCCCGACTGCGACTGAGCTGCGTGATTTTGGCCTCTTTCTCAACCGAGAAGAGGATTCCTTTGCAGCCAGGCTGCCCAACGGAATGGTCGATCACTTGTGCAGCTCAATTCGAGAATCGACAGCGCATCTCCCCCACCTCAAGTCACTGGCTTTCTGTGGCACAATTGACAAGTCGCTATTTTGGCCTGGCCCAAGCCGTTCCTTGGTTGCTCCCTTCTGGCAAAATCTGCAAACGCTCGAGGTCGACTTTTACGCCTCTAGGTCCTCGAATGGTTGGTATTTCAGCGGCTTGAGAACAAGCCCGGAAGTCTTGGACGGCACTCCGGAATTGATTGCCGCGTCTAGCTCCATGCCCCCTGGATATGCCGATGATGGCGAGCCCCCACCAGAAGTCGAAGAGGAGCTTGATTTCGACCGGTTCATGGAGTATGCAGTGCCTCATTGCGAAGACACACCGACGCCGGACGACAATCTAATTGAGCCATTGTTGCAGGCGTTTGGAAAGGCGTGTCTGCAGATGCCTAATCTCAAAAAGGCTCATTTGGTGACATCAATCGTCGTCAAGGACCGCCCCCCGGAGATCTACAACGCCTGCCAAGCAGACTGGGGCGTTTGGTATATTGCCCCTCATCAGGCGCTGTCCCAGACAGCAAGAGCCGTCACCAGTCTTACTAGAGGAACGTCAGTACATCGAAGGGTGATCTGGGATGTTGGTGATTGGAGGCCCAGCGAGCCTCTTAGAGCTCTGTTCAACAGGATCGGCCAGGAGAAACATGGCGGCATCATGCTTGAGAGGTACGTTGATACCTGGAACACGATCCTCAAACCTCGATTGATTGAAGCGGCCCGTCGCGAGGCTGCCGACTATCTCGGGAGGAATTTTCTCGACGACGAGTACATGGAGTTCATGTACGACCAACACTGGGATCCTGAAAATCCATACTTTATGGACGTTCTTGACGAGGAAATGTATCTCTACGATGTTGATCAGATGTCTGAATGGGATATGGATGATGAATTTATGACTAATGACCCTGATGCTTTCTGGGATGATCTTATGGAGGCCAACAATGGATCTTTTCCCCATGAATAGGGAGCTTGTTGCAAGAGAATGTTCAAAGCAAAGGAATTTCATACGGCTGCTAGGAAGCCATTTGTAACATACGATGGCCCACACGGTCTTTTTAGTGTTGCTGATGGTTTATGTAGGGATATTCTTGCCATGATTTGGAATTGGTGGTGTATTTAACGCCTAAATATGTGCAGTTTCTTCCTGACTTTTTCACACGCCACCATCAATTCCCATCTGTCTTTGAAAGCCAGCGCATTCTGCTTCCAGACCCGCCGCATGCTTGCATACGCCAATAACTAGATCGCTATGTATACTCTTTTACCAGAACATTCTTTACTTTGGCTAGTTGTCCTTGGGCCTGGCTGAGCTCAGGATGCTCTCCCTGACATACCAGCCAAGCACATACGTGGCACCTGGGCCCACGGCCAATGTGACAAGTGGGAGCAAGGCTGCGTAAACAAGCCAGACGGTGCCCACAAGACCTGCCAGGTAGAGGTCGGCAAAAGCGTAAATCAGCCACAAGAAGGTGCTGGCATATGCCGCCACTTCATCGGCCTGCAGGGCCTTTCTGCTGTGCAGAATGAGCCCGTCTTGTGGTCCGGTCTCGGGAAAAAAGAGGGTGGGTATGCTGTGAGGGGAGAATGCAACTGTGTAGATCCAGACGGAAGCAGACACAACGGCCAGAACCCCAAGCATGAGCTTGGATGCCGCTGATGGTGAGAATGGCACCCTGAAAAGCCTGATGGCTTGGCCCAAGATGAGGTTGGCAATGCCGATCCATAGGGGTGAGAGTTGCCATGCCCAGGTCCAGTAGTGGCGCGCATCGTAGCTCTGGGCGAAGAACATGCCGAATATCTCAGCGGTGTGAAGAACGAGCACGATTGGGATGAGAAGCAAGTTGCTCTGGTGCCAGACGGTCCGACCCTGAGGCACGTTGGCGGCTAGGGTCGATGCTGACGGCCCGAAGACGATGCATAGGAAATAGAAGATGGGCGCTACCGATCCTATGCCGAGCACCTGGGCTGCGACGGAGAAGAGCGTTGGACTGCGTGAACCAAATTAGCTGCCTGTTGGCTGGTCTTCTGTTAAGTGAGCAACGTACATATATGCAGGCGACCATTTGTGGGCTCCTCGAGTAGATTCGAGGATCCAGATGGCGTATATTGGGCCCAGATCGATGAGGAACGTAAAGACCTGCCAGGCGGCAATGCTGTCATACCCAAAGGAAGAGACGGAAAACGTCGCGGTGCCCCCTCGCCACAGGTCATCGAGGAAGGCAACGCCGTGGAAGTCAATGATGTTGACCTTTCCCCCATCCCACTCGATTGTCTTGGAAAGCGCAGAGGGCATCGCGGTTGCTGCTATTTTGTCGAGGTCCATGGTCTGGAAGCTCCATGCGGCCACCAGGAGGAGCGGTAAAGCCCCTGCGGCACGTAATATTTTGGAAAGCATGATGGCAGACCTCCTGGGACTATAGTGATGGATGACTTGAGAAGGTAAAGATTACGAAAGGACAGCAAAGGGAGTTCTTGAACGGTTCAGACACCGACACAAAGAATTTGGGGATGAGCTGCTCGTCGAGTTTGATATCACCGCCGTTTATGACTATGTCCATCTGCCGTGTCGGGACAAAAACTCAGACGATACCCGAGCTTCCCGCTTACATTTTATTAAGCTTCATCCCTGTCATGTAGCCACTTGCCCTTCAGGGGGTTGGTCCTCCAGCTGACGGAGAAACTGGAGCAGGAAAGGACTTTAGAACAAGCCCCTGTGGAGGTCTCATATCCTCTCATGGGCCGTGAACAAACTCACCAACGCGTGCGGAATAGATTCACATCTTTATGGGCCTTCTTTTTTGAAGACCTTCTAGATCAGGATTAGCAGAGGCGTGAAAACATCGCTGACTCATCTGGTGATCATCAAACCCTTCAATTCGCCCAATAAACCAGTCCTTTTTGTCACTCTTCTTCCCGCACACAAATAAAACAAGAGGAGATACCTGAATTACCATCCAAAATGCTTCGCTGGGGTGTTCTCGGCACGAGCTTCATCTCAAACACGGTGGTGTCCGCCATCAACGCCAGCCCCGATTCTCAAGTCATCGCCGTCTTTGGGCGAAACGCGGAACGACTGGCCTCTTTCGCAGAGAAACACGCAATCACGCACCGATTCCAGACCATCGAAGAGCTCCTGGCGCACTCGGACGTGGATGTCATCTACGTCGGACTCCCCAGCCACCTCCATGCTGAGGCATCCATCGCCGCAGCCAAGGCGGGCAAGCCGATCCTGTCCGAGAAGTCCCTGACCACAACGATGAAGGATGCCCACGCTCTCATCGCCGAGGTCAAGCAGCAGAACGTCTTCTTCCTCGAGGGCCTCATGTATCTGAGCCACCCGGTCATGGCCAAGTTCGCCGACATCATCCGCTCTGGCGCCCTGGGCGAGATCCGCGGCGTCTCGGGCTACTACGCCGCCAACATCTGGAAGAAGGCCAATCCGTTGGGCATGGGTACTATCTACAACCTCGGATGTTATCCCGTCTCTCTGCTTCACTGGGTGATCCAAGTCGCTTCCGGCAAGGATGCCTTCAAACAGCGCAAGGTCACTGGGCTGGGCAACCTTGCCGAGGATGGCTCCCACATTCGTGACGCATCGCTGAATGTGCGGTTTGGAAATGGAGTGCTCGCCACGATCCAGTCGACGGACAGCTTTGGAAACGACTCTGCGTTTGTGGTGCAGGGAGATAAGGCTTCGCTGCGATTCCGCACGAATCCATGGCTTCCGCCAGCTGGAAAGAGCATCATGGAGCTCAAACCATACAAAGGAGAAGTTGAGGAGATTGTAGTGGAGTCGCCGTTGGATGCCTTTGGATGGCAGGTCAAGAATGTCGAGTCCTGCATTGCGAGGGGAGACAAGCAGGCTGCACGGCCGTCTCCTACCTGGGAGGACTCGCTTGAGATCATGGAGTTGCTTACTGAGTGGGAGGCAGCCATCTTTGCGAATGCTAGCGGCGAAAAGCAATGAGTTGGAAGGCACGTAAAACACAATAAAAGTTGGTTGTTGAATTCATTCCAAGCTAATCTGCGTACAAACTATCGTGCCGTATAACCTCCATCCAGTCTCATGTCTGCCCCGTTGATATTCTTCGACGCATCCTGGCATAAGAATGATATGATATGCGCAACCTCTTCGGGCTCCGCGAACTGCCCTGTCGGAACATTCCTTTGGTATCTGAGACATGGTGTCAGCGCCATGTTTACCACACGAGGGAATCATGGTGTAACTCACTCCTCTCGAACCTTGTCATCCGCCCATGCCTTCTTGCCTAGAGCGGTCCAAACTGGGCCTGGACTGACTGTGTTGGAGGTGATGCCGTGCTTCGCCCATTCATTTGCCTGGCATTTTGTCAAGCCCTGGAGCCCGGCCTTTGAAGCGCAGTAGGCACCGTGGTGGTCCAGCGCTACATGGGCAGCCTGGCTGCTGATGTTGACGATTCTCCCGCCAGGGCCGTCTGGTTTCTCGGCCTTTGCCTTGATGTAGAGCCGAGCAAATGCCTGACCGGTCAGAGTAGGGCCATACAAGTTGATCATGTAATGACGCAAAATATCCTCTGGGGTGGTCTCCTCGAGAGGACTCAGGTTGACGTAGCCAGCACTGTTGATCAGGAAGCTAGGGAAGGCGGCGTTATCTGCAGCGATGGCGTCAAACGCTTCTTGGACAGACTGGGGGCTCGTAATGTCACAGACATAGGTCTTGATATCCGGGTGGTCCTTTGAGCCATATACCTCTTCTAGAGTCTGAGCAACCTTGTCTGCCTCGAATGGAGCATAGAGAAGGGCTAGCTTTGCACCTTGTTCGCGCAAAAGCTTGCCCACAGAGCTTCCGATGCCGCCTGTCTCGTCAGTTGAGATGTCCACTCACGGGTCATTTTGGTGGTTAGCTGGAATCTGGACATACCTATGCCGCCGGCAATAATAACCAATCGGGAGGAGAAAGCCATGATTTAGACTTAATTATAGATGTTAGGCTAGATGGTAAGATCAACAAGAGGGATTTTCGTCTGGTCTGGTCTCGGTCTTCAAAGGATGCGTCCCTCACTTAAGATGGGGGCGAGCGGGGACTGCGGGGTGATATTTTCCTGATGCCTCATCGTGATCTGACCAGTTGACGGGATGCCCCAATTTGGAGACCCGAATCAAGAGGCCAAGATGGGGCAGTTCCACATGGGAGAACAAAGTTTCCCCATTTCCCAGACTCTTGTGAGGCTACTTACGAACCGGATTCTTGGGTTAAATAAGTCCGGGGAATCTTCAGCCTCATGAAATTTGTCTTGAATCACGTCTACTGGTTGCGATTAATTTCGGATGAGTATAAAATTGAGCTAGGATACTCTTTTGTGGTTATAGACAATCTGACTTATGTATATACAGGAAAGAGAAACTATTCACTTTGAAACCGGCTTTCCGCAGATGGTACCTCTCTTCACCTCACCTCTCCACTTAAAGGAAAGAGGGGTTGGCGTTGTTAAGAAGCTGCACGAAGTAAGCTTGGAACCAAGTTCCCGCCTCGGGAGCAGGCTTCAACGCATCCTCATAGCCGCAGTTGTGATCATAGCGCTCAGCGCTCGTGTCGCTGGTACCATCGGCCTCGCCACCGGGCTTAACCCACACAAAGGCATCGACGAGAGTGTTCCCGGTGTTGGTGCTTGGTCGGGGGCCGAAGCCTGTACCGACGGCGTTGCACCAGTGTCCCCATTCGAGCTGACCGGTGGGCTGCTTGCCGGAGCGGCCCTGGTCGACGATGAACTTGACGCCGGACCAGCCGGCTGACTGAAGCTTGGGCCCGATGGCGTTGATGTACTTCTGCTCGTCGTAGTTCTCGTTGGGGGTGGTGTACGAGGGGGCGCTGGACAGGCTCCAGGCATTGTAGTTGGAGACGTTGGTCGCGAGTCCACGGAGAGACTTGGGAGATCCGGCGTCTTTGTAGACCTTGGCAAACAGGTCGACTGTTCCGGCCTGGTTCGCTGGCCATCCCAACCATCCTGCGTGACCAGCATCGAGATACATGGCCACATTGTCAAGGTTCAACTGGGTGATGGCGTAGTTGGTGCTTCGGAGATAGACCTGCTGGGCATTTGCGCATTTCGCGACATTCAGGTTGGTGACAAGGTTTGCCAATGAATCAGGCTCTACAAGATGTCAAAATCAGTATACTTTCATCTCATTTTGTAGCGTGTGTCAGAGCTTACCGATGACGAGGATGGTGCGGATATCCGAGTATTCGACGAACAGCGCTCGGATCTTGTCAATGTACCCCTTGTACTTCTCCTCGCCGCCGTCGTCGATTGCATACTCGCCGTTGGACGCGGCAGCAGCGCAATCACGGTCAGGGAGGTTATAGACGACAAACTGTCCCGCGTAATTGCCTCCGGCCGCATTGGCCGCTCTGATGTCTGCCAGAGTGTCTGCAATCGAATCAATCTTGGCGAAAGTGTCACTATAGAACTTGTGTCAGCAAACAACAACCACAGAAATGCACAGCTCGACTTACATCCACTGGAACGTTGGCACCTCCGCGACCTTGGCCGCAGCCGTAGCCAAGGCCCCGGAAAGCTGAGGCACGGCCAGGCTGTGGATTTCTGAAGCGTAGTACTCGTTGGCCCACAGATCGACGCCTTCAAACGGGTTGCCCTCGAGCGTGGCTGTCACATCAGGGGCAGCTGTTGGTGCCGGGGCAGGGGCGCAAAGGCCAGCGGCGAAAAGGGCAGAAGCCGAGAAGATGACGCGGAGAGACATGGTGTGCTTCGATTCTGTGTGCGGATCTCTTGATGGTGTTGTTCGAAATCTATCTTCTGGCTTGGTTATGGCAGTTTATATATACTTTTTTTGCTGCACGAGAATGAGGCCAGAAGGCTCGAAAGGAGCTCGGAGTAAGTTTGCCTTGAGGTCTTCGGAGAGGCCTCAGACATTCCCGGGCCCTTTGGCAATTGATCGGCACGGTGACAGTGTATTCATGCAAACTGCGGTCGCCAAGGTCTCACTTGAACAGTTGATGTGGGCTTGTGTTTCGAATTTATGGAGATTGGCAGGCCTACATTTCGGAGGCTACGTTCCATGACAGCCCTGTAAGGAAACAACTTGGCTGATCAGCACGCAGAGTTCACTGCCGTCCAGGTCGGCAGGAAGGGCCATGCGTCCGGCAAAAATCATGACCAATTGTTCGTTATGGCGTCATGCTCAAGCCTACAGTGGCACGATCACTCACGATTTTGAGGGGAGGAGGTTGTCCGGGGCTGAATGCATCCCTTCCGCATCAGCCACCCAATGGAAGGATAAGCTTATACTGGTTGTTACGGTGCCATCAAATTCCGCCCGACATGAGCCCCTGAGACTATTGACCGGATACATGTTGAATTTGCCGCGACTAAGGCAAGGATGACAATTGTAGATTCAGATGAGGCAATTCATTGAACCATTTCGAGTAGACAGCACTTTGGCATATCTGCTCAAGCTCCCCCGGTCAATGAGTAAAGAACTCCGCATTGGGAGCAACTCTGCTTCGCCAGAAACAACATACTTCATGTTCACGCTCAGATATGTAAAAGAACTCACTGGACTTTCTAAGACTAGCCGTGTCATAATATTAAGGCCATCCATCTTACCCTGGCCCTAGGATCTCAGGGATTCAGTACTCCACGTGTGGGGGATTGGCAACCATCACCAGCCGAAATATCCATCGGAACGATCGGGCCGCTTTATCTGGCTCTCCGAATTTCCCGTTTAGTATCAACATCAGCGAGGCCCGTTGCCGTCTTTATACCATTGTGTCCGTCAATGACGATATTTGTGTGATTTCTTTCAGTCTTGCTGCCAAATTGGTCTGGGCTTTCCACATACGCATGACGAAGGCGAAAACCATGATCAATCACGAGCAAGATGTGATATTCTCCACTTTCTGAATCCATGTCAGAGACAGCGCCAGCTTTTGTCGCGGATTTTGGCGAGTAGCGCTCTATCAAACTTGAACAAATGGTGAGTAAGTGATATAGACAGTTGTAACTGAGAAATAGATGTTCTTTTGGTAGTTGGAATCATAAGATCTGGTGTTCTGTGGAGGGGGTGAACATAACCGTGGAGTAACAGCGGGTGGTAAAAATCGACTGTTTGGGAAACCTTTGGGGTGATGTATTTACAAAGTATTTAGTAGATGAGCAGATTATTACTTAAAATTCTCCAAACTCCTAACAATAAACTTCTACCTTGCTATTACTAACAGAACTCAACAGGATACGATCATCTATCTCAACTTCCTACAGTTACTAGCCAACCGTGTTGGGTGATTGGGCGGCTAAACTATGAATCATTTTTCATAAACACACAGTATCCCAACTAGTAATTACCCCTTCTTGCCAAGAAAAGGAAAACTGTCGTCATCCAAGGCCCCAACAGTCAGCTCTCTCCCTTCTGACCCCTTTCCCATGAACCACCCGAAGCGGAAGCGGGCGGATCTAAAATGGTCGTCCAGCTCTTCAAATGATCTATTATATGGTTCCTGAGGCATTGCGGATATGGCATTAGAACCGTGGAGCAATGACCCCATCGTTGCAATACTGTTGACCCCGCATGGGGCCAGACCCTTGAATTCCATGTCGAGTAACAGTCGCTTTCCAAAGAATTTTCGGAGTGCACTTGAGATTAGAACCCAAAAATTGACAATGAATGCCAATCCTATTATACTCAAGAGGGCGATTGTAACAGCACGATTTTGGAAAAGTCGATACAGCTGATTATCTCGTACTTTGGCGTTGACCATGGCTCGAGTTGCAGGGTCAACCTCATCGGAGCGAACCAGCTGGCTTGCCAATTGGCCCCATGCTATACGATGAAGTGAATGCAGATTGCCAAGAATCTCACTTTCTTGGTTCGGGTCGCCGAAAGCCTCCATCTTCATGCTGCCAAAAGGTTCCAAGAACGGTCTGAACATTGAGGTGGTTGTTTTCAACGTTATGTTGCTGTCTCCTGGCAGAGGGAACGGGTCACTTAAACCAATAAGACTCATGGGAGTGTTCCATGGGATCCGCTTAGAATCATCCGAAGAAGGGAGATTGTTGTAATCCAGGTGTAGACTTCCTTTTGAATGAACAAAATTGACAGTGGCTGGAACTTCCCAATACGAGTAATTGCACCTCCAATAAGAGTGGTGTTCAAGGCGGCGATCTGAAACTGACACATTTGCCCAGAAATAGTCTCTCAGTTTCCAAGGCGGAAGCGGGCGCTTCGTGTATTCGCTTTTAGGATCGCAGGGCATGAGACCGTAATGGTCATCGTCGGATGGAAAACTTGTCGCGACATATGCAACGCCACTCTCGCTGCTATTCCAGGTCAGACTTCTGGAGAGAGGAAACTTAGTCCCATTTCCGCAAGTGATATCCCGAGTAACTGTCAGATTGGTATTGGGCAGATGCCCTGACTTGGCTGTGAAATTCACATCCGCCTTGAACTCCTCGTTGGGGACCCGGCGGCATTCTGGAAAAATTTTCGCCGCCGTCATTTCGACACTGACTGACATATCGTTGTTCAATATCTGGTCTTGGATATAAGCCAACTCTAGACGAGGAAATATCAAATCCTTGTAGGTGTTCTCAGGCCAGGTGAGGTTTGATTTTTCTTTCGACACAATCAAGGCACCTATACTATCCAGGATAGCTGTATAGTTGTCCATGGCGGAAAGTTCTTGCTGGGTGTGTGTTGTGAATTTATCTCTCACCGGGATTGCTATCTCTGTCGTGGTGTTTCGAGCCAGCTCCGAGGTGAATAGGATCGTTGATAGGGCTGTTAAGAACGCACAAGAAATGGCAAGGAGCTGGGGCAGAATGATTGACATATTCCTCAGCCGCAAGGAGTGATATAGTGCTTGAAGGCCAAACATATCCAAGAAGGACATGTCGATGTCCCGAATACTGCAGGGCTTTATCGAGAGTTGGAACAGAACACCGAGATCCCGCACCGCCATTGCAGCGGAAGCAGTATACAACGCAACTAGGAACATCGCCAATGCAGGTATTGACTTCCACCAAATAGACAAGGTGTCATTTTGCACAGTAGCGATCCCATCGGAAGTTTCTGAGATTCGCAGGGTGACTGCAAGGGCGATGATGAGTGCTAGGGCATAGGCAGAAAACAAACCACGAAGCCAGGTCTCAAGGGCAAAGGGACTATCCTCAGTACGGGCCAACTCGTCTTTGGTGCTCTGCCCGTTATCGGGCATAAGCGCTGCATTCAATTCCCTATCTGAAAAGAAGGTCATCGATCCTAATATTGTGGTGGGATTTCTGGGCCAAGCTCCAAACGTGTCTCGAGATGTAAGCATCATCCACGACGCAACAAGAGCCAACGTGCTGAAAAGTACTGTCATCGCGATGCAGATGCTGCGTGTTACTTTGAGTCGTGGCGTTTGTCGGATAATTGAACCGGTGATGGTTTGGTTCTGGTTTTGCTTAAAGTGATAGTGCGCAACAAAAGGGCCAATAGTTTCTGTGAGGTTCAAAACGACATCCTGTAGAATCTTACTCTCGTAGAGTGAAGATCCCAGTTGCTGGGGCGTCGTCTTTTTGAAATTGGCTAACGCAACGATAGGTCCATATGGCGCGGTTCGTGTTATGTTGTCCCAGAGTCCCTTTGATACAGGTATAGACTCGGTCAAAAGAGACCAGAAGTGGGTATTAACAGGCGTACCATCCTGGTTTGGTGACATTTTCAAGGCTGGATTGATACCGTCATCTGTGATCTCTACTCTTGATGACCGAAGGCCTACCGAGCAAAGCACAGCGGCCACCTTGTCCAAGCTCTGTATGGGCCTGAAGTTGGAATTACGGGCTGTATTCCAAGACTCTGCAACGTAATAGAACTGTTCGTACTCAGACTCCAGCGAAGAGCATCTTTCGCGGCTTGTAGAGGAATTTGCGATTGTCCATCGGGTTATTTGATAATCCACGGGCACAATCGAGACGTTGACACGTATGTCTGTTTCTGGGCAGCCTTCGAATTGTAAGCTGACAGTAGGTATAGAGCCAGTCTTAGATTTCTGCTCTTCTTCCGTGATGTTGTTGAATTTGTAGCTTTGCAGGAGGTGGCATTCCGTCTCGGGAAATAGGCCGTCGACTGTGGCCGTCACTGGTGAATTAACACTTCCACGCGCTCCATCATTTGTTGACTGTATGAATGTCTGATATGCACCTAGCTCGGAAACTCCAAACGGGAAACTCATATTGAAGTCTTGGAGTGCTCGTGCGTGAAAGAATGGAGTTGTTGCAGAGATGTTGGCTTGTGAAAATGATACATCTGAATAAAGCCCTCGAGTAGAGAGAGAAACAGATCGTGACTCCAGGGTTGTTGTTAGGATATTGAACGAATCGAGCGTTCTCAAATCAACAGAATGTGCGCCTTGAGTGTACGAAAGCTCGAAAACACTGGCTGATAGAATCACTATAGCCTTTATTAAAATCGAGCAAACGACAGCAAAGAAGACGAAGAAGTGCTTGTTGCCCGATGATTTGATAAGCACCTCATGAGGTAGCATCGAGGTATAGTCGAGTGTATATTCCTCGCGAGACAAAGTTCGCCTGTGTTGGGGTTGAAGAGGAACCCACGGCATAAATCGCATTGCTTGTAGTTCAACACGCGCCCATAGAGCCGCGATAACGGTGAGTACTAAACGCAGAAAGAAACAGATCAGAAACGACAAGGCATTGATTGAAATGTCAAGACACAAACATACTCGCAGTTGGCCCAAACCTCCATAGTTGACCAAGATCTTGACGAACGATGCCAAGTCCTTGGTTCTTTTGTGAAAAATGTAATATAACTGGAAGAGCTATGGCACAGGCGAGAAAGAAAACGCAAAAGGGGCCAAGAAGAGCGCGACGCAGCCAGAAAGGACGCCATTTGGCGGCTGTACCCCCACCCCGTCCCGGATCTCTCATTGAAATCGCTGATTCTGAATGCTTTGACAATGTCTTCGCTTCCAGTGATTGGACACCGGAACCAATTTCACTTTGTTTCATAGGAGATGGGAGGCTGCCATCAGGAGCATGTTTCTGAGGTTCGGAGGTTGTGTCGGCCGAGATCCATTTGATTGGCGTCAGCTCAACAGTCGAATCTGACTGACCTGAGAATCCGGCTGGTTCGTTCTGGTTTAGAGACTTCTCTCCGCCTATCAACATGTTCCGCGACACCATACCAGCGCTTTGATGGAGAGTAGTACTCAGATACAACGAGAAAGAGTAGAATATAGATTTAAGCAATTCATCGATGTTAGCAAAGCGTGTGTAGTAAAGAAACTGCCAGAAGAATGAATTCCAAAAACATTAAGCAACAGATAATGCTGCTAAAAGTCATACGGCCATCTGATGTTTGGGCAAGGAATCCTTAAAAACATTCATTCCTCTCTGCTGAAAACGGATGTATCTTGCAGACAAGGATATGCAACCCGACCCCCCGGGTTTCAGCCGCGGTCAGTGATCCTTCGCCACCTTGGCATCCAAGCAGATGGGCTGATTTCAAGCCTTTACGCCCAGTAAGGCTGTATAGAGCAGGGTTATTCACTCCCGCACACGATAATGGGCAAAGTAGCGTAATGATGTGGCAAGGATTCATTTGCTCACTGCGTTGTGTTCGTTAATCCTTTTTGCGTGTGAACTTTTATACATGTTGCATGGTCTGATTCAATGGTACAGGAGGGTCCATGCAAATAAAAATATTAAGATATCATAAAAGGAAGTTTATTTAAAGTCTAACCTGAAATAAGCTGAATCGTATCTGGAGCCATAATGCAGGACACAAGACGGTACTATGACTACGAGCCCCCTTTATCCAGAGCAGAATACTTACATCTGCTATGATGCGCCTCCGGTTTACGGCCCAGCTACCTACAAACGCATTGCATTCCATGGCCGACTCATTGGCATCAATCACATTACGTATTCTGCAATAATGAGTAGGTGTTCTGTAGAGATCAATTCCCGCCATGAGGACACTTTATTTCCTTAGAGAGGTGGTCATTTTTTGGTTCAGGCTTCTGATTGATAGCTCAAACTGGAACTTCCGCAAACTTCCGCATGACGACCCGCTCAGCACACGTACCAAGTATTTATAGACGCGCGGGATATGCCCGTTCCTAGCAATTACCAAGACCCATTCGCAAAGAGTGGTTTGGACGTGACCACTAATACCATTTGAACTCCCCTTATATATGCGATGTCTAACTTATGTCGGAATCCAGGCTTAAGAAATCACTTATCAACCGAGGTGAAAATATTGACAAAACCTTTCACAGTCACGACAGTCTGTCACGGACTGTGTGTAGGGTGAGGCTTTTGCACGAGAATGATAGGCAGAAAGTATGAACGGTTGACTCACCAATTACCAATATTAGATCTAACGATTCAGAGCCTTTCACTGTCAAACGAGGGGAGGGCAAAATAAAGTGAAGCTGAGAAGGTTGAAGGGATAGACAGTCAAAGTATAAAGACTGAGAACTGATAAATCTCTTTGAAATAAGGAGGAGGATTGAATCGCAGACCATAGCGGTAAGGAAAGCCAACCCGCCACTGATTCACCTCGATACTATTATATCCAATATGTAGGTACAATGTCCAGATTGCTCCACACTAAAGAGCAGGGTGAATATACGTATTATGATCAAATTCATCTCGATCAAGATAAGGTGGGCGTAAGGATCGCTCTCAATCCCAGAGGTTGCATTCTCACTATAGCTCCTGTTCTCTCCCCAAATGAGGCCACAGTTTGGACCAGCCATTACTAACAACCAACGAGGGTTCACACCTCGAGGGCCCGGACCTGCGCAGTTCATCATGAAAACTTGTCAGTCTCCTCTGACCACTGCCCCTCCCGCACCCGGTGTAATTGCGAACAGCTCATATGGTGAGGATATGGGTGAACCCCGAACATCAGTAGAAAGTACGAGTGATAGATTTCCCCCTCTTGATCTCGTTCCACTATAATTGGATTATCAGTATTACGGCAATTCGACAACATTGAGACACTCTTGACGCCTCAATGATGTATCTGGGGAGCTGGCGCGTACAGAGTCCTTGGACAGGCAATTCAGTCGATAAGGTCATTCTAGATTGGCTAACCTACCAATGTTGGTCTAAAAGATTAGACCCAGATGTTTTAATATGCTCTAACTCTCGAGTTTCCCGATTGGACAAACCACGCTGTAGTTGGAAGAAGACGAAGGTTTTCTCCTTGACTTTGTTGGTGATGGTATAGTAAATTCGCCTTCTTCTTTTGTTTACCGGGCACTCGTGGTTTCTTCGACTTAACCTCGACTAGCCTAGCAATGCTGCCGAAAGGGGTAACTTGCGCGAGATGATCCTATTCAGGACTGAGGAACTAAAGCTCTAGCTTGTCCTGGTTAGCAAACACCAATCTCTAAATAAGCAAACTGGCTACTTGGCAGCAGGCAGAGAATCTGATTGGATTCGAGCCCTGGTAAGATGGGGCCAAAATTTCCCAAAATATGTTCCCTGCGTCATGACACATTGCCCTTGTATTTTTAGAGCAGCTTTCCCTGCGACATTTAATATTGACAGTTTATAATTAAGCCAAACTCCTCTCTTGCTCGTGCCTATATGCTTTGGCTGTCCTCATCGCATCTCTAATTACCTGGTGCCTAAGTCAAGGGCGCGATCTCAGTAATGCCAGGCGTGCCAAAATCCGCAGGGTGTCGTATCTGTAAGCAGAGGAGGATCAAGGTATGCTGTGTGCCTCGACCCTCCGCCTCTTGAAGCATGCTCAGAAATTGACCTATAGCTCGTCTAGTGCGACGAAACATGGCCAACGTGCGCTCAGTGTAAACACATGAATGTCAAATGCCCCGGGCCAACATCCCTCATCAAGTTCATTGTCCACAAAACCTCGGACGGGAGTTCGGTCAAGAAGGGATCGCCACAAACTAACCACTCAGGGTCTTCTCTACGTCTGCGGAAAGTTCAGTATGCGAAGGTTGATGATGAAAGTGCCGGGTACGGCCTCCTGCAGGCCACTCCCAGAAGCAACCCTACTACTGTCGCTGATCGCGTTGGGTTACGTCTCGTCGGCAACATGGAGCGCGGCCGGATAGGAGTAGCAGGCATTTATATGACCTACCTGCCGGAGCTGCCGAAACGGCTCGCCAGAAGTCCCTGTCTACGCGACTCAACAGATCTGTTTTGCTCTGCATGGTCCAGTTTTCGGCGCCGCGATCTCCAGCAGGGTGGGCTCATGGGCATGCCTCAGTATGGGAAGGCTTTGAGAAGCCTTGGGCGAGCTTTACTCAACGATCAACATCGTGACGTAGAGACTCTGGCTGCTATGGTACTTCTTGAACGAACAAGCAGGCTTTTCAATCGTGATCCTGATCAGACGGGAATTCACCTCAAGGCGATAAGAGAGGTGTTTCGTCAGAGAGGACCCCCCGATGTTAAGGATGAGCTTGATGTTGCTGCGACAAACGAAGTCCACGGGCTTCTAGTAGGTACCTCCTACTTTCTAAGCGTTCGGGGGAGTTTGCATCTAACACGCAAGCCTCATGCTAGTTACGTGACGACTCTAGAAACGAAGAAAATGCTTTTCTTTATAAATCACCATGGAAAGAGGCTTTATCTTACTGCGCAGATCACATGGTGCCCCTCAATGATGTCCGCCCATATTTGATCGATGACGTCTGGGTTCTCTATGGGTGTTCGAAACAGCTGTATGCACTACTTCCAGAGTATCAAGAAGCATGCCGTTATTCCTCGGCAACTGAAGCGGCCGCCCAAGCCCTTCAAATCCGCGGCCAACTGCAGTGCCTCAGAGAAGCGCTCAAAGACAAGCCCTTTAAACTATGGGAAAAGGCGCTTGAAGCAGGCGTAATTACCAAGACTCCCGATTATGAGTCCACCACAGGACACAAATATTCCTTCGATTCAGTCTTTCTTGCATCAATGTATCAGAAAATTCTCCTTGTCCGTCTAGCCATCATGCGAATGATACGCAATTTGGTCGACATATGGGGCGCTCCGGACATCACCCTTTCAACCGAGTTTAGGGAAGTCAGCGTCTATGTTTGGAAGATGATACCATACGTGCGATCCTTGGAATCGGTCATTGCTATTGACATGGTAAGGCCGTTATTCTTTAGCTATGAGGCTGCCAATAGCGAAGAGAAAGAATATCTCCTAGATTCTATCCTAGAAATAGACGACAACATAGGGCGCTACCCCAGGGAGAGACAGGAATTGGAAGCCACCCTGAAAAACACTGATCAGGTATTGAGCTACTTTGCAGACGATAGCATCTGATCAGCTTTCTATCTGGCAGCATTGCTACATCTAGGCGTGTTTTGCATCTGATACCATATGTAAATAACCGAAATCCTCTTCTTATACTGTTCTTATCACTTTATTACCTAACTCTCTGTACACCAGGATGCATTCTGATCAACGAGTCGTGTTTGAAATATCGCTTGACCCGAGTACTTGAAACTGTTGAAGTACTGGTACTGCATTTGACTGAGTGATGCTGAGGCGAATCCGGCTCGTGCTCACTGTATTTGAGAGGACATCAATGCGCTTGTAACCGATTGAGGTCCCATTGACAACGATCGTGTACTCGCCGCCTACGAAAGCCTCGATTGTGTAGCTTCCGACGCGTTGGCCGAGCGCGATATGCTCTTGCACGATGAAGCTACTTACAGGGCGCTCATCGTCAAGGTTAATCTCGACCCATCCGGTGGCTTCATCATCTTCCATAGTCCAGTAGCTATCGTCTCGCCCATCCAGCAAGTTTTGGGGGCCATAGGCGTCGCTATCACCTTCGCGGATGCTACTCGCTGTAACATTCGCCCCTGGTTTAAGGATCCCCTTGCCCAACAATGATTCGCGCAAGACCTTGAATTCCATCAACGAAGCAATATCTTCGTCTTCGATCAACCCTCTCGTATCCGGTGGCACATCCAAGTTCAATGTGACACTGCGGCCGACCGTCTTCAAGTACATGTCCATCAGAGCGTCACCTGCCTTGGGCTTCTCTTCCTCATGCCAAAACCACCCAGCTCGAATACGTGCGTCTGATTCCGCTGGTGTCCAGTATGTGCCATCGCGTGCCCCAACCATTAAGTCTTGTTCACCCAGGCGAGCATCATCCTGGGTTACATTGATGGTATGCCAGTTAGTCTCGAGCGTGTAGCCATCCTCATTTCCAACCCAGCGAGCATCAACTCCTTGGTGACCCCACATCACAGCTTCAGGCTGATGTTCCCGGATGATATCTCGGTATCGGGCCCAGTCGAATGTCTGCACTGTGTCGGAGCCACTCGCGCCGTCCAGCCAGAGTTCGAATACGTCTATCTGGGAACCGTCGCTGAGCTCCATAGTGAGAAGTTCTGTCAGCTGCTGGGAATAAAGCTCGTTGTAGTCCCCTGGGGAGGCATCGCCAAAAATTTGTGGCTCGTCAAAGATCGTTCCAGCAAGGCCTGGCTTGGGCATTGCCGGGTCTCGATGGATGTCCCACGGCGAAAGATAGATGCCGAACCGGATGCCGTGCTTCTTGGCCGACTCGGCTGCCATCCGCACAACGTCGGAATCGAGACCCTGCTCTGTTCTATTCTTTGCCCACGCCGAGTTGGCAATCTTGTATGTGGTTGTGCTGCTGTTCCACAGAGCCATCCCATCGTGGTGCTTGGCTGTCAGGATCATCCCTCCCATGCCTGCGTTGGCAAACGATTGAGCCCATTGGTCTGTATCGATGCTGGTTGGGTTGAAAACATCCGGCGGACTCTGGCTACGGCCCCATTCCTCGCCCGTGAAGGTGTTGTGTCCAAAGTGAACAAAGGCGTAATATTCAAGACTATGCCATTCAAGCTGCCGAGTTTCTGGAACGTGAAGATACGGCTCAGGGAGTGTTTGAGCAAGCGATACATACCCCGAGACGCCGAGAAGCGTTATAGCATAATAGATTCCCGGTCGAACCATCATATCATTGAGACGCATGTGATTGTTCGATTGTTACCATCGAGATCATAGCTCAAGTTGATTCTTTTCTAATGTATCCAGCAATGTGAGCCTCTCAGGCCATCATCTTTATATATTCTTTCCAAAACCCCGCGATAGACAGCACAGGCCTCCAATTTACCCATGTTCGGCTAATTAAGCCATTTCCACAAATCACGTTTCCTTTCCATCTCCCTCTCTCAGGATAGGCTAGTGGGTTTGATCGAGATCTCCAATGTGACTCGTTCTTTCAGTGGCTATCTCCTCACCCGCATTCTCCACATACATCCCACCAAGCCTGTTCATGTCTTGGGTATTTCATAAGCGGCCCCTTTTTGCAACATCCCATAGACCACATTACCACAAGACAAGGGCAAATGCTCTCATGAATAAAGAAACCTCCATCTGATTATACAAAAAAAGGCATGCCTACATAAGGAAACCACACCCCTCGCCTCCTACGAGACGACACACGTGAACAATGGAAGCACAGCAAGCCAGTGATACCATTCAATCCATTCCTCCTCTTCAATCCTGTGCCTCTCTCTCGCTTTCTTCTCAGCATCGTCCATATGCTCTCTGTCGATCTGCTCTTCCTCCTTCTGCTCCTTCTCTAGAGCTGCTCTTCTATCCTCCTCTTCCTTCTCCTCTTCCTTTTTCTTTTGTTCTTCCTCTTCTTCCTCTTCTTGCTCTTGTCCCTCTTCTTCCTCTTCTTGCTCTTGTCCCTCTGCTTCTTCTTCTTCCTCCTCCTTTCCTTCTTCTTCTTCTTCTTTTTCTTGCTTATCTTTCTTCTCATCTTTCTCCTTTTCTATCTGATCATCCTGGTCCTTTTCCTGCTTCTGATCTTCTTGCTCCTTCCCTTGCCCCTCTTGTGTCTCCTTTTCCTTCTGCTTTTTAAGCTTTTCTTTCTTTCTTCCTTTGTCCGTACTCTCCTTTCCTTCTTTTCCCTTACCCTTCTCTTTGCGGTCCCCCTTTTTCTGGTCGACTCTTTCGGTTCCGAACAATGGCACATCCTTGGCAATCGTCTCACCAAGCTCATTCTTCTCAAGCACGGTTTCGTTCCATGTGTACAGGTAATCCCCTACAGATTCGGTCTGCAGGAGAATCAGCATGCGAACAAAACCAGTTTTCAAAGGGTATTTTCCTACATCTGGGTGCTGTTTCATCTGGTCCAGAACATCATCGTCATACGAACCAATGTAACCCTCTTTCTCAAAGTATTTCAGAACTTCCTCAAGACCCGTGTAAATTCCCTTGTCGGCAGAGCTCTTGCCGTGGATGTCCTCGTCCCACTTGACATGCCTCCAGACGTCGGGGTCTGCATCTTCCTTGAGTTTGATGAGAAACTCTCCAGGGTGAAGAGGAACTATTTTCTCAACTGTAGGCGCAGTCGACGGCGTTGGGAGTTCTTGGATTGTAGCCGTGGCGGATGGAAGGTCGGTAGGGTATTTAAGATACATTCTGGATTAAATATGGCGATGTCGTTGTTACAATATCGTAATGTTTTGGCGTGGACTCGGCTTTTGCTGGACTGTGTGCGTGGTATTGTGCTAGAAGACTTTGGTGTGTTGTAAGCGGGAAGTGTTAAAACTTTGGTTGTGTAGCAAGTTGCGTGATTCCTCAAACACGAGGGATGGCAACTCTTAAGTAGCGATGATTAGAGGGATTAGAGTTCGTGAAAGGGATCATGCGGACGACAGGGTCAAGATACGAATATCAAGCTTTTTTGCTCTGAGGCTTAATCGCAGTGAACCCAATGGTGACTCTATCGTCGGGCGACAATGAGTGAACCTTAACGTCATCAATATTTTCATCAAATGGTTGTGTCATGTTGCTTTCTCACCCATCATCGGCTCATCCTTCTGATGGACTTTACCAGTCGCAAGGACATACCAGTTGTATTTTTATGCAGAGATATTACTCACAAACCTAGAAGACTTCTCGTTGAATTTCCAAATCGTAAAAATGAGAGGGATTGATTCGTCTAATATAATATTATCTACTCAAACAAGATTTCTAGTATAAGGAAACAAGACCGGCCAAGACCGGCCAGGCCCAACCATCAGAGTCCACCGTATTAATTAGACCTCCAAAGCTTTCTACTCCATTGGAAGATTAATACACACTTCCCCAAACAGCGTCCAAAGAGTAACGGTAGCCCAAACCTATACCACGTAAAAGGCTCCCAAAGCCTCACCTCGGGCACGACCATATCTGTGCCATGTGCTCGCGTCTTCGATCCATCTTCCGCTACTGGCTTCCCAGTAAAGGACTCGACAGCCTCCACCATGATTTCCACAGTCTCCTCGGGTCGACTGAGGAACGGGGAGTGGCTGGTCGGTAGCTCCCTGTGCTCAACACTGGCTCCCATTCCTCTTGCCATGGCCACTGTCATTCGCTGTGCCGCCACCGGCAAACCTTGATCCTCGATCGTACCGATATACCATGACGGCACGTCCCTAAAGCCAGAATACGCATACTCCCCTCCTTCGAACAATGATTTGAGGCTATGGGGCGTCAGCTGCGACGCCCAGTACTCTGCCTCGTCTTCTGGCAAGTCGTGGTAGAAGAATTGTCGTGGCGGGAGGACAATCTCGGCGAATCCGGTCTCTTTATTTACTCGCCAGCTAGGGGGCGGATGACCGAAGAAAGGGTCCATGAAAGCGACACCGGTGAGGGCGTAGCCAGAGGCGATAAGAATCAGGCCAATAACTTGACCTGTGGTCGACGTCGATTGGAACGAGTCGACAAGGGAAGGGTCGTGCGATGGTGCAAACCCCTTGATTGCACTATTCCCGACCAAGCCTCCATATGAGTGCGCAACAACCACGACGTTGCGGCCGGCGCGAGTTTCGCTAGATATTGCGTCACGGGCGGCATCAACATCGTTTTTGAACGTGGCATCGGGGTCCCCTGTTGTAGAAGGAAGTGTGACTTGGATACATTTAAGTTTGTATCTTGCTTGGAGGATTTTGATGATCTTGTTGTAGCAGGTAGCCCTGTGCCATGAGCCTGGGACCAATACCAAGGTCGGTTGGCTGGGATTAGCCGTGATAATGTCGTGGGCTTGTGTCGCCTTAGGCACTCGTTCTCGTGTCACCATTCTTGTTCAACAAAGCAATCAAGGGCAGTTTCAAGAATGATGAGATCAGAAGGAGAATGGCAACGGGCAGCGAGCTACTTAGGACGGTTATAAAGCCCATCTAGTGCCTGGCAATATCAGAACATGTGTATCCCATGATCCATCGAGGAACTATCTTCCCAAGCACCAATAGGATGTCTTCCATCTGGGCAAATACGGGGCTATTCTAGGTGTGCTATCCCGTTCCTGGACAAATAGACGAAATCTCCATCCATTTTGTGGGCATGAGTCAGATTCTAGGTATCAAAGATATTCCGAATTCCAGAGCGCCTCGGGGAGCCTAGAACCACCGAGCTTCGGGTGATTTAGGCGGCCTTTCAGTAGTACTGTGAAGATGATGAAGCCCGGCCACAATCACGCTCATCGAGTCTGCATCCCAAGACAGAGGGTCTTCCACCAGATGCGTCTACTCTCGACTGGCATTCCATAGCGGGAGCACACGCAGCATGATATTGCGAACAATAAAGAGAGATGAGCTTATTCGCACATACATTCATTATGCAGTGCAGGATGCATGGGCGCATCCGATATCCATGCGCATATCAGCCGCCAGATTTCTGCGTACAAAGCTTATTCTAGTGTGAGCACTGCCCCAAAACAAAGTCCCTGAGGGCGAGAACAGTGAGACTTTCATCCACTAATCAATTCAAGTATGGAGGCGCAGTGCTCAACTTCGAGTTACACTGTTGGGGTAGAACACCCACGCCGCAAATGGCACAACATGATGATGGCAAGTTTGCTAGGCTCAGAGGCAGATTGACGAAATTCACATCCATTATTATTAATGAATCCTACAGCCAGCCCCCGCCCAAAAGGCCAATACTCACAGTGCTGTGATCCGCAGTGGCGCAGACGAGCGATCAGCCCTCCCCCTGTCGTACGGCTCAGGCCTCACAGGCAGACACGATTCACGGGCTACAGCACACACAATACGAGCTTCTGTCATGCCACTGAATCAAAGAGGAAAGCCGCCGTGACCTTTTGCATGACCTTCCTCTTGCCCTTTCAGCTCCAGCCCAACAAAGCCAATGAGCGCACAGGCGTGGAACCTTTGGTGGGATTTAAGCATAAGATTTACGTCATGCTTAGGAGCTGCCTTCTTTGTCCATCATGGGGTGTTTCAGAGTACCGGCGGCTGCCCAATAAATAGCCGTTGTGAAGGCGATCACAGTGTGAGGTTGGCGATGACGCCTCCAACACCACCAGCCCCCGCGTCTTGGCCTTCTCTTCCCGCCATGCTGATTGTTCTTGGTCTCTGTACGTATTTCGTTGTGCCACTGTAGTGTGCACATCTGTAGGTGGCCACGTAAGATGGTCTATATAATTCGTAGCCTACATCTGCTCTCCAATCCAGCACTCTTTCTCCCCCCCTTCATCCATCTTATCATCATCCCCTGTCTATCCATCCATCAGCTGTCTGTTTCATCAACCTCTATTCATCCAACTTAATTTGACACAATGAGGTCCGCACCCATCATCCTTGCCACCGCCGCCGCCCTGGCTTCCGCACAAGACACCACCGGCTTCTACTCCATTCTGCCTATTTCAGTCACCGACATCCCATCCAGCGCCCTGAGCAGGATCTCGGACATCCTGAGCTCGGCCACTGCGTCGGCCACGGTGACATCAGGCTCAGCGTCCGGTACCACCACAGATCTTATCAGCTCCATCACCGTCCCGACCACTCTCTCCTCCGTCACCTCCTCCGGCCTCCTTGGAAGCACCACTTCCGCCGGAACATCCGCTTCGGACTCTGCAAGCGAGACATCCGCATCGCAAACCTCCGGCAGCACCCAGAGCAGCACGGAGAGCTCACAGCCCTCGACTACGAGCGGCGATGGGGGCAGCGGTGCCACCAAGCCGCTCATCGGCGCTGGTTTGGCTGTCGCCGCCGCTATGCTTGCCTTGTAATGCGTCTAAGAAGAGAACCAAAAACAAATTGAGCAAACCGTCCCCCCAAAAAATTACAAAAAAAAATCCCCCAATAACAACCCAACATCGAATCGAGTCCTCCATCATCAGAAAACTCTTGATATTATTTTGAATGCTGGCAAGTGCACTGCTCCCTCTAATTGGGAATATTTCGCGATACAAGATTTTTAGCCTACTTAGTAATGAGAAAAATGAAAATTAATTCAGGCACACAAAGCCTGCTCCTTGACTGGTACCTTGCAACCCTCAACTTGAACATATTGAATAATTATCACTTTACTCCTATACTAAACATAAATATCGGAACACAATCAGTCCTCTAGCCCTTTCACACAAGATGAAGCTGCCTCCTGGGTACCAACCTACTCCATGCCTGTATCCCATCCCACGTAACGGCGAAAGTACATTCTCAACCATTCAGTGCGGCGGGACACTCTGAGAAAAGAAAAAAAAAAAAGGAGAGAGAGAGAAAAGAGAAATAGAAAAATAAGAAGAAGCAGAAAAAGAAGATAGATGCATCCATCAGTCCATCAATAGACACTACCAAGTGTTAAGTGGCCGGAATTACCCAGTTCGATGCATACTGTCAAGGTGGTTGATCAACTCAAGCCCCGAACTCCATTGCGCCGTGCTCGTCAGGCAAAATGGGCAAAAGTAGATGGATCTACCACCCACAAGCCTGAGGCCCTCGATGCCTGGAGCTCGATTGTTCATCCGCACATACGCATCTAGGTAGTCTCTCAGCGGTCCACGCGGAAACATGGGCCAGTTCTTCTGCAGGGCTCGCTCCGCTTCCAACTCTGCGACTGACAGGTTCACCGGTGGGGGCACGTTCATACATGGGAGAGCGGTCTGTTTGGGCGGACCCAGGAGTTCGTGGACATCCTCGGGGCTCGAGAGGCCACCCATTACGGGCGCGGTGGGTGAGGTGGAAGTTGCCGAGAATGGAGGGGAGATGTAGGGGCCGGACCCTGGAGTCGAGAGTACCTTGGGGCTTACTTGTCCGCCCTTTGCCAGGGTGGAAGTGGGTGATCACGCGTTACTCACTGGTGATGTTTTTGGTTGGCCTTGGGTCTGTCTTGATTGTGGAGGCCGAAGCCGGATGATGGGAGTCCGACGAGCACGGGGCCGGATCGGCGAATGCGAATCGGATCTGGGGACAACAGCTGTTGGAGTTTCCGACCAAGCTTGCGGTTGAGGCTGGATCTGTGGTTGAGTCTGTGTCTGCAGACTGACTACAGGCGAAACGTGAAGTCCTTGCAGAGGTTGGGGTGGTCCCTGAGGATGAGATAGTCCCTGAGGCTGAGGTGGTCCCTGGGACTGAGGTTGCCCCTGAGGTTGAAGTGGTCCCTGAGGTTGATACGGTCCCTGAGGCTGAGGCGGAACTGGAGGGAAAGACTGTGTTGGACTGTAGGAGTGAACCTGGGACTGTGGTCCCGCCAGTAGCTGAGTTTGAATGGGAGACTGAAGCGGGTTATGAGGGCCAGGATGGATTTGATTCGGAAACTGTGGTTGTGGGTGAGTTTGAGGCTGAGAATGGTACTGGGCTGGCATACTTCGTGGTTGATTATGAGCTTGGAATTGTATCCCAGGTTGGAATTGAGACTGGTCTCGGAATTGAGAGTGAAGAGGTGGGTGCTGTATTCCAGGTTGGGGTGGCGCATAAGACCCAGTCTGCATCTGATATTGCATCTGGGCCTGATGCAAAGTGTGTCCAGCTTGCGGAATGTGCGGAGTACCGTACGTCGGTATCTCAACCTGTCCTTGAGACGGAACCTGACTCTGGGGTTGACACCCTTGATTACAGCTGGGCCTCTGAGAGTTAGTCTGTGCCACTTGTTGCGACATGCTTCGATAAACTGGCAGCTCGCCAATCTGGTGGATCTGCATGTGGGGAGTTTGGTTGCTGGTGTCGAGCGCGGAATAGGAGCAAGCCCCGACCGGTGAAGTTGTTAAGTCTATGAACTGTGTTTGACTTGTGGTTGCCGAAGTTTTGGCAAGAGGGCTGACCACCATTCCCGGGCAAGTAGATGGCCAGGAACCATTTGCAACTTGCTGAGGTCCTTCTATATTTCCCATTGTAGGCATGGCACTCTGAGTTCCAACGGGTGGTGATATATAAACTGCATATTCAACTTTCATTGCTTGCTGATGAGGAACTCCCGCAACTGTGGTCACTTCTTGGCCCGCAGGAGTACGATCTGGTGCCAAAGAATTAGACATAGGCAGTCTTTCTGGGCTGTTTGAAAGTCGCATTGGGCCAGGTTGAACAGAGGCAGCTTGGTTTTCTGGCAGATTGCCAAAGCTATCGCGTGTCATTCCCTCGGAATCACTGCGAGTTACTCCTGTCATTAATTGTTCGATTCCACTAACTGAGTCGGATGAGATGGTCTGGATTGAGGCTGATCTCACGATGGTCGGCGGTGGACTCTGTCTCTTTCTCTCCGTTGAGGGGGTTGCTGTTGATTCGTCTCCAGATTCCGCATGGCTCATGTACGATTCACGGGCTGTAGCCGCCCTTGAGGCTATACTAGGGCGACTTGTAGACGAGCTATTGATTTGCCTATCGTCAGAAGCTGCAAGTGTGTGATTTGACGCGGGTTGTTGACTTAGAGCGTGTGATTCCTCCAGTCCGAGCGAGCGATCCCTGTTGGCCTCACTTCCCGGTTGAGGTTCACCCACTTGACCCCCATCATTCTGGAGACTACGCGAGCCCAGTTCGCTTGATTCCGAGGGGCGATTGATTTGGTCATCTTCGCTATCCGAAGGTAGGCGGTTGTCCTCTTGGTTTACTCGTCGATCGGTTTGGCCACAGCGGCCATCCTCTGGACCGTCTTCAACATCATCGCCTTGCTTGGATGAATTAACAGGTTGAATCTCTCCGCCATGCACTCTCGGGCTCACGCAGCTTTCGCCATCGGTCCCATCTGCAATATTTCCCGAGCTGCAGGGAATCTGGTTGCCTGGAGCTATTACATTGCTAGCTGCCCGATTATTATGTACCTGCAGTATGAGGCGTAATAGCGGCTGGTAGTATCCCTGCTTCATGATCATAGGGTCTTCTAGATCAAAGTTTCCCAGGTCTGTTCCTTTTACCCATAATGGGGGACACAACTCCAGGGTGCTTTGGGTCAGGCATAGGCCAGGGTGAGCTCTAAACGATTCGAGCCGGCCACCATCCTCGTACCCATCCTTCCAACCGTATTTGCCTGTGAGTTGGTTATAGATACAGCAGTCTGGCATGGTCTGGACCAGATTCAGTGTCTTGAGGTCGCTGTTGATCCCAATTTCAATCATATTGTCAAAAGGAAGGACGAGAACTGGGATACTTTCTCCACAATGATAGACGAGGCATATATCGCCAGGCTGACGATATATATATAAGTTCTTATTACCTTTATTAGAATTATTATAGGATAATATTTTAACTCCTATATTATTATAGAGAATATTCTCTATATTCTAACTACTATATATAGTCTAATCTATTAATATTAGTAAGTTCTTCTAATTAGCTTTATTTATAATAGTATTATTATTTTACTTTATATAACTTTTTATATAGTATTTAACTTATATATCTATCTTCTTAATAATATTCTTATAGATCTTTAAATATTTATTATACTTTAAACTATCTAGATAAAATATAGTATCTATAAGTAGATTATTACTATTAAATTTAATTCTATATTTCTTATATTAAATTATATATTATTAATTATTATTTATAAGGAATTATATAATTATTTCCTTATAGCTAGCTTAAGTATTTTTATAGACTTCTTTAAAGCAGAAAGTTCTCTCCTTACTTTAGTACTTAGTAGGCGACTTTACCCTCTGGTAAGGCTTCTTTCGTGGCTGAGAACGACTCGCATAAGAGAGTTTTCGTTTGCTCTGTTAACGAATTAGTATATCAAGGATCCTTCATGCGAGTGGTATATCTCTTACCCCTGGCATAATAAGTTCTTTGTCTACCCTCGAACCTATTATATATCCGTCGTCTCCCTCTTCTGAATCGTCTTCGATCTCAGGTTCAAACTCAGAGTCTAAGTCATAAGAGCCCTTTCTGCTGTCCTCAGGCTCCCTTGAAGATTGATGACTAGGTTCTGCATCAATTTCATTGCTGGAGATAGCATCAGGCCGGACCTCATTCGGCTCTGCCACTTCGCAGTTAGCGATTTGGTTAGGCACCTCATCACGAGGTTCTTCATCATAAGCCCCTCCATTACCGCCCTCAGGCAGTGCGATTCCGTTGATTCCAGTGCCATTAACTGTTTCAAACTCGTCTTGTGTCTCTTCAATGGTGTGTTGAATTTCTTCATCGGGCTGCTGCTCCTCGTGGTCCCTAACTTTATGGGCCGTCTGTGCTCCATGTAACATCATCCCATCCCAACTACCAATGGGGAAAGAATAGAAAAGTGCTATCTGAAGCGGCCTTAGCAGTTCAAGTTGCCGTTTCTCGCACGACTCCTCTTCCTCTCCCTGGTTGTGCTCAGCCCGAAAACTTGCCCGATGTGACAGTAGAGTCTGCATCTTTTCCTCGACATTTTTTCTCTCAGCTAGGCTAGAATCTTTGTCATATGAGTCCATTGCCGTAGCAATTTCGAGGCTGAGCTCGTCGTCCTTTTCTTGGTACTGCTCTCGTAGAGTTTTGAATCCGTTGAGCGTCTGTTTCTCAAACTCATTCAGGTAGGCCTTCATCATGCTAAAAACTCGACGGATGGTGGGTTGCGGCGGAACATGTCCGCTACTACCCTGTTCCGTTGCCATGATCCGGGCCAATCAAATCTATAGAGGTCTATTCGGTCAAATGTCAAATGAGGCGGGACGGCCAGTTTCAGGTACGGAAGCACGAGCTCTGGGTCGGCCAGGGAGACTGTATCACGAAGGGGAAGTTAAAGGCATGTGTAATTTTTTTCGTGCCGCTCGACAGAAAAACCGGGAGTGAGAGGGAACAGAGTAGCGAGGGTATGGCTAGGTATTTCTACTTTAAAGAGGTCTATAAAAATACTTAAGCTAGCTATAAGAAAATAATTATATAGTTCCCTATAAATAATAATTAATAGTATATAATTTAATATAAGAAATATAAAATTAAATTTAATAATAATAATCTACTTATAAATACTATATTTTATCTAGATAGTCTAAAGTATAATAAATACTTAAAGATCTATAAAAATATTATTAAGAAAATAGATATATAAATTAAGTACTATATAAAGAGTTATATAGAGTAAAATAATAATATTATTATAAATAAAGCTAATTAGAAGAACTTATTAATATTAATAGATTAGACTATATATAGTAGTTAGAATATAGAGAATACTCTCTATAATAATATAGAGATTAAAATATTACTCTATAATAATTCTAATAAAGATAATAAGAACTTATATATATTTATATCAGCCCCCCCCCCTTGACTTAATCTTAGCTCAGATTGTATGGCCATCGATCAGGTTCAAGTACAGGAATTGATTTTGGTGTCTTGTTTTTTAATAAACAGTGTATAATGAGGGCGTTTGATTTTCTTCAAGCTTTGATATGTTCAGAGGATTCAGGTTGCTTGTATAATTCTAAATGAGGCTGCAAAAATTGTCAAGACTAGCCATTAGAAATTGAAAATATTAGAGATACATTGGTCCCCAAACCCATGCCCATTGAATCCTTTCCAGCATGCCAGAGATGTATCATGACAACTCCGGATTAGGCTGTGTGAGCCTCACTGGATGCTCAGTGGGGTCAATGATTATCCAATGCCCTGTCTGACGCGCTGGCTGGGCTTACTTGAAAATCTCTTCACCCCGCTAGGCTGATCAGTGAGTACAGCTTTTTGTCAATCGTGCTCAGACATATGCCCACGCAAATAAACACGCCAAGAATGTCGCATACCACATCTTGGGACCTCGCTTATGGTCCCCCCGCTTCCGACCCGCGCAGAGAGGGGGATGATGGGAGCTGGCTATGTACGGACGAACCGTACTTGAGCAAGATCAAAGCATCATGTAATCTTCAGCCCGCTCTTCGTCTCCCTGATCCGAGAAACTATGCCGTCCCGCTATGTAATAGATCGGCTCGAGCCACGCTATTTAGCTTTTCTGACGATGGTGCTCCTCGGCGCAGCGACTTCACTGGCGTTGACGGCCCAGAGAAACTCGCGCTTCATTTCCAAAGCAACCGGTCGGGTCGAAATGTATACTTGTTGGAGGGACTTAACCCGGCGTATATTGCAGTACTTGGCGATGCTCTCCGCATAGATCCAAGGTTTTTCGCCGACCATGACCGCAACTCTGCCGATCTCAGTCTTCCCTTCGAACCAAGCACCATAACTCGTCTGCCTTCACTTCTGAACCAAGACCAATCTATTATGATGGGGTACCACGAGCTGCGAAATCCAGATAGGAGGTTCGAGTCCTTCAACGTCTCATGTGCTGAGAGTGGGAGAGACATGTGGACAAGCAGACTTGCGCAGGGATGGGAGTACCCAATTATTCTTCATCAGAAGTGCTCGGCCTGGACCACTACGCTTCAGGACCAGGATACCAATAGCTGGTCAGGTATGTCAAACGAGGAAGCCTTAGAAGGGAAATATTACTATAGCGAATCTATGCCTAACTTCTGAGCAGTATTGATACTCTGCGATCCCCCGATCAGAAAGGCCCATCTCTGGTCTAAGCAGGCATCCTCGAAATGGGAATACGACATGATCAATATGAAGACAACCCCTTTCCAAGGAGGATATGCTGATTTCGTCCCTCGTTCATTTCCTCTATATCCAGATGACCAATTTCAAGGCCCTCCGAGGGATGGGCTGCATGACGACCTTTGCTATTATCTTTCCACGGCACACGATACTCTCCCAGAGGGCGTGAAGCTACCTCAACACGCGACTGTCTTCATGAAGAAAATTATAGCATCACACTTCCTACAGCTCATATCCTATCACCAGGCCAATCTGGCAACAATGGAATACCCGCTTCAGCGAATAATTGGACTTGGTCAATTGAAAATCACCCAACTTCAACAGCAGTGGAGCGATATTCAACTCATGTGCGCCCGCTGTGCTCACTATCTCAAGACCGCCTCCTCCATTATGACTCAGCTAGACATCCCTCTAGAATATCCGGGCAGAGGAAGCATCAGCGATACTACGTGGACAGAGTCCAGCCTTGACTTTCAATACGTTCATCATGAGCTAAACAGGCTCGTAGAAAGAGCACTTTTCTTCAACGAGTCACTCACAGGTTTGACGGGGATTGTGGGAAACGAACAGGCACTGGCTGAGACAAGACGATCGATCCGTGAAGCAAAAGCGGTCAAGGCCTTGACCCTCGTCGGCATGGTATTCATCCCTTTGGCTTTCACAACTGGTCTTTTTAGCATGTCTGATGAGTATCTGCCCGGAATGGAGAAATTCTGGACCTTTTTCGCAGTATCGGTGCCCTTGGTCTTATTGGTCTTTATTGGTACGAGTCTATTTGATATTGGGTATGACGCCAGTGGGAGCTGGCATATCGACATTTTCAGACAACGGTTGTACGAGCTACCGTCCTCACTTTGAGGTGCTCGTCGACATGCGAATGAGTTTGCTTATGTTAGGACTCAGCACTCCCGCAGCTTGACATATAATATGAGATATCCGCGAAGAAGTAAATCAAGCGTTGGTGTGTGCGATTCTGCTCATTGTCAATTATATAATAGTCACATGATGATTATCTAGGTCGCTGAGATCTCACCCGATACCGATCCATATTCTCACCTTCAGTAGTTCAGTTAGCCAATACAACGGTAGCATTCGACGACTCTCTCAAAAGGGCCGAATAGAAAGCTTTTATCCGGAATTTTTATGTCTGGGAGGTTTTCTTAAGGGTTCTCTTAGGGGCTCTCTTAGTGTTCTTTCATTATAACTTGCTGGTTTCACATACGATGTGGCCAGATGCCTGTGCAATACCTAGTTTAGGATACCTCATGTAGACTCAAAGTATGGAAATACTAAAACCTTCCAGCGGAATTAAAACCAAATCCTCTTTCAAGATCAATTCCCCTCCGGCTAATCTTCCCCGCATTGGTTGGTAGGTTGCAGGCCAGGATACTACATCGTGACCTCATTAGCGTACCTTGTGCCGAGCGGCCGGTATATGTATCCATCCTACCTTTCGTAATAAATAGCCATGAGAATGCAAGATGTCTATCTCACTTTGATTCCATAACAAATAACCCAGACGTTAGAATAAACAGATGTGGTACCAAATTCTCGCACAGTTGTTCATCCTCTCAAGGGCGTCGGCTCTATTTATATTACCCAAGTTGGAAAACCCTGTTGTTGATTTGACGTATGCAAAATATGAAGGTATTCGTGACAGAGCCTATGGCGTTGACAAGTATCTGGGAATGAGATATGCAGAAGCACCCTTGGGGGATCTCAGATTCCGCGCTCCTCAAGACCCAGGACTTGTTGCGGACATTCAGACCGCCCAGGAAGTAAGTTGGGTGGAATTTCTCCCATATTCATGAACTGACTATCTTGCGTTACATAGTTTGGTGCAATTTGTCTAGGATCAGACCAAACGCCGAGCGACAACATAAGCGAAGACTGTCTATTTGTGAATGTATTCACGCCATCCAATGCGACCTCTAACTCGAAGCTTCCGGTGTGGCTTTATATCCAGGGCGGTGGCTACGCGAGCAATGCAGATCATGATTATGATGGATCGATGGTGATTCGAGAATCTGGCTACAACATTATCTTCGTCAATTTCAATTACCGAGTTGGTGTATTAGGTTTCCTCGCAAGTGAACAGGTCAGAGCAGACGGAGATCTGAATGTAGGATTGTTGGATCAAAGAAAGCTTCTCTGGTGGGTTCAGGAGCACATTTCTAAGGTATGTAAAGCCTAGAGTCTGTGAAGAGTAATGTCTGATTTGGTGTTCTAATACAGTTTGGCGGCGATCCTTCACGTGTCGTTATTCAGGGGACCTCAGCCGGATCAGGATCGGTAACCCATCATCTTACGGCTTATGGAGGTCGAGATGAGGAGCTATTTGTTGGTGCAGCGCCTCAGTCCAACTTCTGGCCCAGTCAGAGAACTGTTGCAGGAGCGGAATTCCAATTCGACCGTTTTGCCAATGACACTGGCTGCAGTGAAGCTACCGACGTCATGGCTTGTCTGCGATCTGCCGACTTGGAGTCAATAGAAGCGGGAGACACTTCGCAAACATTACCAGGAGCCCCGACGAATGAACCCTTTAACCAGTTTTACTGGCTTCCTGTGGTAGATGGTGATTTTATCCGCGGTTCACTCTACGACCAATTTGAACGGGGTCAGTTCGTCAAAGTCCCAGTGCTCGTGGCCAATACCAACGATGAAGCTTCAGTATTTGTCACCAACCCTGCAACACCCGATGAAATGGCCCTTTTCTTCCGGAACTACTTCCCCAGACTTACAGAGAGCGAAGTAAAGCAAATTCTGCAGACGTATCCCCTCCAAGACCCATTACCTCAGCATGAGGCGTGGTACCCATCTCTCTCAGCGGCATATGGCGACTCTATCTTTCTCTGTCCCGGTTATGAGGTCGCCAAGGCCGCTGCCAGGCACTTCCACTCAGACAAAGTGTGGAACTATAGATTCAACATGCAGGATCCTTCCAACATCCAGGCTGGCCTGGGTACTATCCATGCAGTCGATACTGATGCGATCCTCGGGCCCGGGTTCGCTGGAGGCTACGCGGGATCATACCTTAACATCAACGCACCCATTATCCCCATCACCATGCACTATTACATCAGCTTTGTTCGATCGGCTGACCCAAACAAGTACAAACATGAGACAGCTCCAGTGTGGGAATCGTGGGGCAATGGAGGAGCCCAGGGACGACGGCTCAAGTTAGAGACAAACTCTACATTTATGGAGAATATTCCATCACTGCAGATCGACAGATGTAATTTCTGGCGGGGTCTTGCGAGGCAAATGGAACTATAGCTATTTCTTATGGCTTGTGTGTGATTTTGCTATCACTGAGGCAGCCACCTGTTTCATTATGGAAATAGGACGCTTATGTCTAAATTCCAAAGGTGGACTTAAAATTATTATGTCGAAAAGCCTCTCTATGGCGTGATTGGTCTATACTAAGCCTCTTCCTCCAGAGGCTGCGACTCGTGTTAATACTCGTTGTCTAAATGGGAAGGGGAATCTAATCGTCAACCCGTAGTTCAGCAACAGATGAGCCACCTGGACGTAGTTACAATGACAAATCCGAATGCCCAAGTCCGCTTTAAGTATGAAAGTTGCCGATTCTTAAGGTTACGCCAGACTAACGAATACTAGCGATAGAACCGAAGATTGACAGGCTTCGAGTGGCGCTATGCTTGACAGCTAGCTTTTTATTTAGAGTTATTAACGGGAATACTTCTGTCATGAGGCGACCACCTGCATACTTTCTAGGGCAGCGAAGATTCACTGGCATGCAAAACGTCCGAGGACACAGAAATCGCCCCTAATCGTGACACCCGTTGGCGGCAATTTCCGCGCAGCCGTTGTCTCATTCCAACCATGAGCAGCTGCAACTTAGTGTGTTCAGATGCATTCTAACTCCAAATCCTCGTTTGTTATTCAATCACTCTATTTCAATGAGCTCTAGGGAGCCGGACAGGATCCTCATCGCTATTCTCAGGTTCCATTGAGGATCGTCTATAGACCACCTGCGTCATCAGCGTTCCTTTGAGCCTCTCTTTCGCAAACAGGCAGGTCAGAAGGGTTTTCTTGGCGGTCTTCTACTGCTAACACCAGCATAACACGCGAAGAATTCGCCACGATAAGGCCCATCTGTCAAGACATGAGGATCGAACCCAAATCCGTCACAAATGTGGCTACTTCAGATACCAGTTGGTCTGGGAGCTGTAGCCAGCTATGACGTGACTGATGCAGTAACAAACACAATGTAGTCAATCCTCTGCACGTCTCATGTTATCCGATATATGTTGTAAACTCCATGCCTATTACATCACCTAGGTCCTTTGGATTTCGACAGAATCTAACAATCTTTTATCATTGTAATCTTGAACATGACGAAATGAGCCTATGGCATTACCTCAAGGGTACAAAGCAAATCGCCAGGTATAAATCAGCACGAATCCTGCCTGCTCTGAAAATCAATCATTCAATAGCTCAAAACAAATAACAGAGAATTACTCAACTCACCTATCCAATCTTCAATCTCCTCAAATCAAAATGCGCCCAGCCTACGCCCTGCTCACCCCCCTTGGCACCTCGGCATACGCCGCCCCCCTTGTGGAAAGAACCTCAGTCTGGAATGGAAACAATGGTATTCCAAACGGGTCGAAGAATCTCCTTGACTACCTCGGTGGGCTAGGAGATTATATCCAGAAAATCAACAAAGCTCTCCCTGTCAGTGTTGATGTGGACCTTCCTATTCTCCCTGGCAAGCGTGATAATTCTGAGGACTGGATAAGCTCCGAGGATGACATCGCCAACTACATCGATCGCCTTCAAGAATATATTGACAAGATCATAGCATCTCTCCCAGATGGTGGGACCAAATTGGATCTTAGTGAACTCGGGCTATCCAAACGCACCTGGACATCATCGTGGTTGGGGCAACTGGAACAAGAATGAGAATTCCAACGGAGGGAATGGTCAGGGTGACAACAATCAAGGCGGCAATGGTCAAGGCCAGAACAATAATGGTCAAAACCCCAACCCCTGGCGGAATTTCAACTGGGATAATGTTGATCTCAATATCCTCAACGGCAATTTCCGTGATCTTCTCAAGAAAATCGGTATCAACGTCAACGTTCCAGGAAACGGCGGTCTCTCTCTCGACCTCGGCGGCCTTTCCATTGAGTGAGCGCTGTCGCCCATTGTGCTCCTATCAAGACAAGCTCATTGAAGTTTTGATTTTCTAGGATGTTTGCTTGCAAAGAATCTGCCTTGCTGGCATGGGAAGGTGGCCAAGGCCTTGGAGAGTGCAGAACTGTAGAACGCTCTTTATTTTAGCTTTGGATAGTATGCTTTATTAATTTGAGAAATCTCTGTTCATTGTTTATCTATTTTCAACTTCACATACACCATCACTTCACATCATTTCTGAGCAAGAAAACTATAGCTTTTTCATCGAACCACCCAAAGACGAGTACTGGCATTGTATCCAGCCGATTCTCATATGATAGTCCACTAACAGGAATTGTCCTTACACTGTATACTCTCTTCGTTCTTAAATTGGATAAATAAAGAAGGGGTTCTCCATATCCGTGAGATCCAACATAGCAATATCAACCTTTCGGGTCACTAGATTGCCACTCTCATCTAGTTGCTCTACCTCTCCCTGCTGTTTTTCTATCCTCTCTTCCTCCGTCAGGCTATCAATCCATTGCTGCTTAGCCTTGTTTCTTCGCCTGAGGACGAACTGGATGATGAAGAGAATGAGGGGAGTGCCGAACCAGCTGACGACAATCTGGGTAATCCAAGCGCCATAATACCGCGGCGCATCCTTCGGGACCCAAATCTGAGGTGAGCATAGATTGGCTACACTGTATCCAACCATGAACATGACGTTTCTCGTAAGCTTCTTGGTGTATCCGGCGGCCGAGGACGTGGTCCAGCCAAGAGCGATGATATATGTGTTGCCGTAGGTGTGCCCAGCGAGAAGCAAGCATGCGAGCATTCCGAGCTTCTGATCCCAGGCCATCGACACCATTCCGATACCTCCAGCAATAGCAGGCACACACCATACCAAACCGTGAAGAGCGAGGTTTGATGGCCACAGTCGGAGAGCGATGGTTCCAGCAATGCAAACCAGAACGCCAAATCCACCACCTGCGGCAGCCACAAGGGTTGAACCGAGATTATCCACACCAAGTGCCGTGGTAATGAGATTCTGCTGTCCGTAGGTCAAGTTATTTGACATCATCAAGGTGAATGCCTGGAGACAGAACAGCCACGAGACAGGATCGCGAATCGTCTCCAGAAATTGGGTTTTCTTAAATTGCTTCTGCTCAATGGAACTCTGACTCGACTTTTGCACACGCTGGATAGTGTGGACCCTCTGCTCCAAGGTGAGGAATTTGGCGTCTCCGGGGTTGTTGGGATAGTAGAACCAGGTGACGATGGAGAGCAGGATGGACACTCCACCCGTGATGATCATGAAGAGCTTCCACGGGAGGACATGGCTATGGCTCCAGAGCAGGCCGTATGAAATAAAGGCAGCGCATACGGGGGCTAATTGCGTCGTCACCCAAAAGACGGGTTGCAGGAAGGACTGTTCTTTGCGGTTGAAGAACATTCCAATCGTCATCTCCATAGCAGGAACGACAACGGACTCGCAGGCGCCGAGCACGATACGAAGGACGACTAAGCCTGCAAATTTAGTTGCAACGCAGTGCAATAAGAGCGCGACACCCCACATGAAGACCAGAACTGCAATGAATTTGCCGAAGGGGAGCTTCTGCATCGCATAATGCCCTGGCCATTGTGCCGCAAGATAACCTAGAAGCAGAAAGGTGAGTGGGAGAGTCTGGCCGGGCTTCGAGGAAGGGAGAGAACATACCAACGTAGAAAAATGTTCCGAGATCGTTGTACTGAGCTTTGGTGATGCCGGTCTCTTCGAATAAGCCCAGGATGGCCGCATATCCGAGTGTCGATTTATCAATCTTGAAACATGTCAGCACCTCACCGCCGATCTGGGATACTATTCCAAGGTCTTACAAAAAGCAACAGGTTTATGGCTGAGATCAGACCCATCATATACAGGTAGAGCTTGAATCGCAGCTTTGACTCCTTTTCAGGTGTCAGAGGGCCAACTTGATCACCATACTCCTCGACCAGCCGCAATGTTTCGTCGGCATATTTCTCGGAGAGGACTGGCTTTGGGCGGCCAGCCTGAACGACAGACTGAACGGCCCCTTTCGGTTCTTGGGACTGTGTATCCGACATTTTCACCGGTCTCGCCAAAAATAAGCGAAGGATGCAACCAGACCAATGTAGATGGAGAAGATGTTTGAAGATCCAACGTGGCAATGATCGGGCTTACGGGCTATATTTATAAAACATGAGCTGTAGAACCCATCTTATCTCCACCAAACAACGCTCTTCGAACAGCCTCCACTGATTAGAGAAAGGTCATCATACTCTCTCTCACCATCTACAGCGGCGGCCGGTCGATTTTCGCCGCTCTGCACGTTTTGGAGACGGAAAGTGGGCAGATCAATCATGGCGCCAAGGGGTGGGCCGCTTGCGTGATGAGATGCCTGCGAGTATGACAGGAGGAATCAGCAAAGACGTCCAAGAATGGAAGATCGAGTTTTCTGGATGTGCGGAAACCCGGAGGAATACTGCGTGCTTATTGGTGGCTGGGAGGTAGATAGCCGGGCTGCCCCTGCGATTCAGACTTCAGAATTGCTAGTTCAGTTAATACAGTGACCTTCAAATGCGTCGATTCGTTTGAATCGGCCCCATCCCGGTGGCCTGCCGGTTGAGGCCAGACTACTACCGACAGATCGAGCTCGAAACACAAGAAGGAAAATGACATGTCCATCCGGGTACGTTCTTTCGTGAGTCTTGGTGGTCACACTTACAGGCATTCTGTGGGAAATAACCATAATCAAAGCTAATCTACTCGTCCAAAAGGAAAGGGATCTTTTATTTTCTTTGCCCCATCAACACCGACCGAGCTGGGTTGAAATGGGTTGGCGAAACATCCGTTCATGCAGCCCTTCAGAGGGTCCGTTACCGGCTGGATCCATCACAAACCCCCGGCTCGAGGTTTAGTGTGTCAAATTCTTCTAGACGAAACAAGGATCTGAGCACGCCATCGTCTGGGCTGGCGCTACATTGCCGTCTTCCGAAGGCTTCCCGCTTCTTGGCCTTCTAGCATCAGCAAGTGGCTACGCGATAGCCGGTAGCTGCAGCTACGGCAGAGCCTCAATTCTTTGAGCACGTCCATCGAGAACACCTTTTGTGAGTGCAAGATGGGACTGTGCAGAAGACACCACCGTCGGACACACTATCAAATCCGTCCGGGGTCTAGATCAACGGCGAATTCTCTAGCGTGCGGAATGCGACTTTTAATCCGCACGAAGCTTGTCAATGGACACTCAAGTCTTAATGACCATTCAGATTATCACAGCTGACCATGCAACTCATTGATTTCAGGAGAATTTTTGGACTGATGCAAATTATCCAGACACATATGTCAGTTTAATCAACACCCCATGGTCTCATATACTCCCTATTGGGAGTGTGGTTGAGCACAGGTTGTCAAGAGTGTAAAGTTGAAAGGATGGGAGTTAGCTGTTGGGAAAGGCTCGAGAAATTGCCCACCACCCCCTCAGGCTAATTCCAGCCCCCTCACTTAACTTTCCATTTGAGGCACGATCAAGGACTATGATGTTGAAAGCTTAAGGGCCATAGGATGCCTGTCTTAAGTGGAAGGTGTAAGCGTTCATTGTTTTTCATCCCTCTTGACTTCCCCAGGCTAACAAAAAATCAAGACTTGAAAAGAGGACATAATAAGCGACTTTGATGCCTCGCGCTCTTCCATTGGTTTGAGCAACCTAAATTTTGGTGAAGTGAAATTAGGCTTGTGGTTTCTTCCCAGATTCTTATGCACTGTACTCGCCTAGTTCCATGCTGATCGAGAAACTTCTAATTCTTGGTGCTCCAGAAACATGATAACTTGTTTCAGGAATAACGTCAAGATTTGGAAGGTCTAAGATTCCATATCCTTTATAAGCCTCTTTGGAGTGAGCGCAGGCGGCTTGACTGATCTCTTGAATAAGCGTATCTAAATAGCTATCTCTTGGCTTGAACCGAGATATGTTTTTCAACCATTCACTTAACAGGCGTAACATTATGGCGTGCATCAGAGAGAAGCTGTTGGTACCAAGCCGGCGACATCAACTAAAACATTTTTACACTCGAGCCTTTATCAGCAGCACACAATAAAATAGGAGGAGCTGAGCGAGTTTCTTGCTACGAGTAGGTATTTGACGTTTTGTGCTTGACCATCGCAACATATCGGAGGCGCAGGCTGCAATAGAGAGAGCGCCATCCCTGGATATTTAGGCGGGTGGAATTCATTCCAATCAAACAGACTCTTGCCTTGAATAATTAAAGATGAAACGGCACGTGCCAGGATCTGGCCCCATGCATGAAGATATTGGTAGCACAAGGATGGTTTTAGCCGCACCGCGCGTGAGTAACTGGAGCAGCAGAAACAGCCAAAATACCGCCACGTTACAGCTGACGTAGTGCCTCTCCACCGCGTTCTGCCATCTCCATCTCCAAACACCAAACAATCTCATCCACATCGGGCAGTCGGACACTCATCTACAGACGCTCATTCATCTCGAGCAGTCAGACAGAGACGCTCATCCAGAATGGACAAGTACGAGGACCAGACCGTCATCCTGCCCGACGGCAGAACGCTCGCCTTCGCCATCTACGGCGTCGACGACCTCACAGCCCCCGTCATCTTCCACCTGCACGGCTTCCCAGGCTCGCACCACGAGGCCTACCTGCTCAACGAGGCGGCCACCCAGCACGGCGTGCGCCTCGTCGCGCCCTCGCGGCCGGGAAGCAGCAAGTCCACCTTTCACTCCAACCACACCATCATCAACTACCCCGAGGACATCCTCGCCCTGGCCGACCAGCTCTCCATCCGCCGCTTCGCCATCATCGGCGTCTCGGGCGGCGGGCCCTTTGCCATCTCCTGCTACCGCTCCCTGCCGCGCGACCGCCTCGTCGGCATCGGGCTCGTCGCCGCCCTCATGCCCAGCTCGCTCGGCCTCGAGGGCATGATGCTGTCCACGCGCGCGCTTCTGTGGATCGCGCCGCACGCGACGGGGCTCGTGAGCCGCGTCTTCGACGGCATGCTGGGGTCCAAGGCGCGCGACATGGACCACCCGGAGAATCTAGAGAAGACCATGGACGAGGACTTTGAGCGGCGCCCAGCGATGGACAGGGATCTGTACAAGTCGAACCCCATCGTGCGAGAGGTCATGGTCCGCTCGGTGAGGGAGTCGATGCACGGTGGTTCGTACTCTGCGGCGTGGGAGGCGAGGCTTCTCGGGAGCAGCTGGGGATTTGATCTGGAGGATGTCAAGGTGGACGAGGGACGGTTGATTATTTGGCATGGTGATCAGGATGTCAACGTGCCTGTTGCGATGGCGGAGAAGGCGGTTGCGAGGCTGCCCGGGGCTGAGCTGAGGAAGCTCGAGGGCGAGAGTCATATGACTATCACGATGAGGGCGGATGAGTTTATCAGAGAGATGAAACAGATGCTGGAGGAGTAAAGATGTAGAGATGGCATGAATGACAGATACCCCCAATTACGACCACAGAATTTTGGCAGATGACAGAGCTGGCAACGGAGGAAGACGCTATAGTAGGACAATTGTCCACGAGATCACAAGATTACATCGATGATCGATTGTCAAAGCTTATGAAATAAATATCCTCCGAGCAATCATAAATCATTATTCCTCAAACAGCGCCATCATACACGCTTGCCAATCCGAGCACAAACCCAGACATCCATGTCTTCTGGTCGTCTTCGGCCTGGGCTATACCTCTCCCATCAAATCTCGAGTCTCGTCCATATAGGTATCCCGATCGTGTCATCACACGCTCTGTGTCATTCGAAAGGAATTGCCCAACAAGGAATCCATCTCCAGGTTGTGGTGGAGATATCACGCGGGCCGAGTTCTTCGTGGCATGAAGCTCGGGTGCGCCATCCGGTGATTGGTCTACACTTTTTCTGTGCTGGGCATCATTGTTATTGACAAAGATCAAGGCCACCAAGGCCATGCCACACGCTGCCTGCTTTGCGCTAATGAGATTGAGAAGGGAGAAGGGCGCGCTGAGGAGCGCGTCTGAGGATGACAGCAATCCCTGTTCAATTTACCTGATGTTCCAACTACCCTATACCACCAATATCTCCCTTACGATGCGGTGGATTGATGCAAAGGACAATTGCACAAGATGTTAAAAACAATAAAGCATTAGTTGCCTGACGATTTCAAAGTTATATTAAAAAGAAAAAAGATCAATTCATTCTGTCTTCGCGATTGAGGTTATTGAAATGTTTCGTTGAGCATTGTCAGTATCTTCATATGAAACAGAGACTTGATGGAAGACCACTATGACGTCAACCAGTTAAACAGTGACTAATTTACCTAGTTCTTTTTCCCTTTCTCAACTCTCTCGTTCGTTAAGCTTCTGAATGTACTCCGAGTATGTTGTCCCTCACAATGTTAATAGAGGGCAAAAAGAAAGAAGGCAAAAATGTGGTTTCGCCCGGGCTCGAACCGGGGACCGTCTCGGAAGTAACAGAATATGTTAGCGAGAAATCATGACCAACTAGACCACGAAACCTGGAGATGTTATGATCGAGATCTTAGACATTTGCTCTATGTGGGAAAGATCAGCGCCCCCGCAACCGATTGCTCACGAAGAGATGTCGTCTCAGATCTAGAACACGAGGGGATCTTGATTTGAACACCTCGTGGTCGAATTGGTTGGAGAACTGAGCCGAGTAGGGACTCCCTCCTCCTCGTACCGCTTGTTTACCGTTGGCACCATCCAAATTCCCAAAGCATATTGCAGCCCGATCACCCTAATAAACGACCTAGTACAAACTGGTGCTATGCTGATCCATTTCGTGGACTAATTCATCACATGCGTCAAGTCGATTCCACTTGTGGAAAGCTGAAAAGAGAAAGGTTTGGCCATACCAAAGCCAGGAATGCTCTGTAGGCCTGGACCCCGGCTGAGTTCCAACATGTCGACCAATGCTGTTAGTTGCCCGTACCGGCTTGCCAGCCTTGCCCCAGGTGGTGGATGTGTGGGGGTGATCTGGATTTCGGTAGCTTCAGGCCGGTCTTTGCTAGTTTACCAGCCGCAGACTGGTGGTGGGCCGCGGCAACGGGCAGGCCAACCGGTATTCTCCCCAGATGGAACCTCGATCTTGTGGGGAACGTGGACTGGGCAGTGTCTATGGCAAATGGCTGTCTATTAGGCATTTGACATCGATGAGTGAACACACTGGTGATTGTATAATAAAACGAAACCAACGTGATGGGTCTCGTATTGGCTTGGGAAGCTGAGTTATGTGTCCGTTAGAACATAGCGCCGTTGATTCCTACATAAACGGGTGCGATCGACCATCTCACTCACGTGGCGCTCCAGCCTGCCTTACACGAGCGGGTGGCGCTGTTCATCTTTGCGGATCTCACGGCACGGATCTTACGGATCGGTGGGATTGCTGGGTAGTAATGGCAATCTCATCGACATCTTTCTTGTCTCTGGAGTAAGAAAATATGTGATGGGACAGCTCATGCAAGGCTGTAAAGATGAATATGATCAATCTTGATATTAATACACGTAAATTTAACAGTGACTACCTTCGCTGCTTCTGGTATAACAATGTGATGCACGACAAATGAATATACACCACTCTAGAGCTACGCTTCACCATGCCTTCAACACCCAGTGACAGACTATTTACTCGACGGTGGGGCCTCAAACGGACCAGATCCAGCAGAGCCGGTATTGCCGCTTAATTCGACCGGACCGTCATAGTTCTGCGTAGGCATCTCGTGAATGAGGGCGGGTGCTTGCCATTGGGGCTGCGGAGCGTATTGGCCAGGGGGAGGGGAGGCACCGTGGACTGGGGAAGGACCCTGCCCATATGAGGACATCTGAGAAGGTGAGCCTGGCCCCGGGGGGTAAGGGGGCACTGCCGCCCCGGTAGGGGAGGTAGGGGCGTATCCATTGTGAGGAGAGCCGTATGTTGGTGCTGGAGAAGACCATTGAGAGGTGATGGCAGGCGATCCGGTTTTGGGAACCTCGGAGGTCTGGGCGACCTGCGACACGGGCTGCTGAGCTTGAGCTCTTCGCCTCCTCCGTCTCATGAGCCACCATACCAGGACTCCGATGAGGGCAAGGCCTACCACACCGCCGATGACTGGCCCGGCGATCCAAGCTTTGCTTGAGGAGGAGGAGGGTGGTGGAGGAGGTGAAGTGGAAGTCGTGGAAGTCGTTGAAGTCATGGTAGAAGAACTGGAGGTGGTGGTGGTGGCTCCGGATGTGATCGGTGGAGGGTTTCGATAGATTGTGGCTGGTAAAGCGCTGCCGCATGCGATCCACGTCTCAGTCGACGCAGCATTAGTACTTAGCAGGAGTCTCATACTGCCGCATGTAGTCGGGTATGTACTGGAGGGAATATTAGCTGACGCCGCTTCATCTTGGATTTGAAGGCCTAGCATACCAGGCGACCGATGTAGTACCAAAAAGGGCGAACGAATCTGAACATGCCGTCACGGGCGTCGATGCGTTAGGGGGATCCAGGCCTGGCGAGGAACACAATACCCGTCCGCTGACATCGATTGGGGTTCGTCCTGGATTGCAGTACATTGTTTGATACTGGCCGTTCGTGATGAAAACTCCTACCATCGAATCTACATCACGCTCCTCGAGGTAAGGAACGGAGGTCGCCATGGGATCGGGAAACTGAGGGATGATATCGAAGGCATTGCTGGCTTTGGCGACCAGCAGCCACAAGCCTGACCTGATTAAGGACGGCATATCGAGAGTGTTGTCGATATAAGAGGCGAGTTTGCTGCTCTGTTTCAAGAGGACGGGGAGATCGTGTGTGTGACAGCTGGGTGTGCAAATGGAGGTAGCCAGGGAGCTGGGATCTTAAATCAGCCACGGCATCCGAGTCGAGCTGCTGATGCAAGAACAGCTTTACTCCGAGAGGGGTCTAGGATTGGTTCTATGGCGTTCCCGACAGACAGTGTGGCGTGAAGGTTTATCGAGACCGCCTAAACTATGCTAATCTGGAAGTGGCTGTTCAGCTCAGATGGAGACCGAGACCCATCCACGGGTGACCCGAACCAGTGCTAAGATTGTACACTGTACTGGCTTTCATCTGCTGGTGATCGTCGACCCCGAGGGCATCACAGTATCTTGATCGCGTAAGTTGATACGAGCCACTCTATCATCCGGCAAACTAGAGTATCGACTTCTTAAATCCGAATTGGAATAAATTTATTACCAAATAGAGATGCAAATTCAAAGTTCACGATACACAATAGGGAACTCTGTGGCCATCTGAATACGACGCCAACCTAAGCTATGACGACACTTGGAGCTGGATCCATTGTCACTGGCCGATTTCGAGCCATCCACGAGTAAGCCGCAGAATAATCATAAGTTAATGTTTTAGGGTTGAGCCTAGTGCTTAGAGCCGATGTTCAATTGGATAATACCGTCTTTTGGGATAAGATGTGGTGCGCACGTGTTATATAGAGTCAGACATGGCACCTTGTACCAAGTACTGTTTGATATTTGCCCTTGATGGGTTTCTTCTGTTGGATAAATGATAATCCCGACCAAGCCTAATAATGACTACAAGGCTCGTGTGGGTTCGCGGGGGCATCACGGCTGGAATGTTCACAATAATGGAAGCCTTGGGAAGACAGAAATCTCCAACACCCAGTATGATTCTAGAACTAACAAGATTATTCATTTTGTGTTGATATAAACCTGTGAGAGAAACTCGAAAATAATTGACCAAATACCGGCTGGCAAGGCGGCCTAGACTGCGCTTCCTCTTGGGCCGGATCACAGTTGGTATGTAACAATGCGGCTAGTGCTTGGCCTACTCCTACTTTGAGTGAAGATTTGCTGCACTACCGGCATGGATAGATCTACTACAATCTGTAACTTGTCTAGGCCCCGAAGATGCCTAATCTTTACTTACTACTGTTAGAGCTACGGTCACACCGAGGGTTAGTGCAGAATACTGAAATCTGGAAATCAAATGGATTCCAAACAAGGTAAACAATGAATAAAGGGAATGACGGCAAATTTCGGCGGTGAAACCGAAAGAGATCTAATGTATTTAGTAGAGTCAATCTGTATAAAATCATGCAAGAAGCGAAGGAACTGGAAGCACTAGGCCGGGAACTTGAATGGAGGCGTTGGCAAAAAAAGAGACGCTAGATACTCAATCAATACAGCTGTATTTGTGAAAAAAAAAAAAAAAAAAAACTAGATTAAGGAAGCCTTATTTGCACCAAACTACGAGCGGCTTTTGATATTTGGCTTCCCTGATGATAGACGTGATTGTTCATCATGTTCTAGGCAATATCACGACACTTTTTAGAAATGAATTTTTGAAAAAACAATAATCTTTCTTGTGTTAAACGTTAAATCAGATGAATCATAATTTCAAGAAAAAAAAGAGACGAAAAAGCTATATAGAATTTGTTTCGGGTATTCTTAAGCTTATTGTTAAGCTTTCGCGGAGACGTGTTAAAAGAGACATGTTCGAATCTAGGCCAGGACTTCCTGCCTGCCCATAGGCATTGAACGTATTTACGTAAAATTCATATCAAAATATCAAGATGACTTTTTTCCAAAGAGATCGCCAATGATAGGAATCTTGTCCAAGATACTGCCGTCAGTGCCACCGATCAGGTCAGAAAGACCGGGGATGTTGTCTAGGACACTCTTGACAGAAACCTTCAGGACACCATCAGTACCATCGCTAAGAGTGCTGGAGAGACCAATGTTGCCCAACAGGTTGCTGACAGTTCCAGTAAGGATACTCTTGAGTCCGTCAATAGCGCCGGAGAGAGCTGGGAACTGGGTTGCGAGGCCGTTGATAGTCTGATTGAAGATACCACCCAGGAGCTCGCTGACAGTGCTGTTCAGGATGTCGCTAAGACCGGGAATGCTAGTGATCAGGCCGTTGTTCAGGATGCTGTCCAAGCCGGGGATCTTGCTGAGCAGATCTTTGACGGTCGAATTGAGAATACCATCAATTCCGCCATCAAGGATGCTTGATAGTCCGGGAATATTGTCCACCAGACCGCCAATTGTCACGTTTTGAGCACCGTCAAGGTTGCCATTGGCTACACCAGACAGCCCAGGAATCAGGCTCAACAAGTCTTTGATGGGCACGTTCAAAACGCCATTTAATCCGCCGCTGATTCCGATCTTGATGCAAAGATCGTTGACAGTGAGCTTGAGAATATCGCTTAGGCCGGGAATTAGATTGATGAGAGATCCAATGATACCGCCGAAGTAATCGGATAGGCCTGGTATTTGTGCTAGTATATCTTGGACTGTGCTGTTGCCAATGGCAGTCACATCAAGAGAGACTCCAAAGCTTGAAACCAGCTCGGCAATTGTTTTGTTGAGAATACCATCCAGGCCGCCATCAAGGATACCCGTGTTGCTCACAACGTCGCCAATGGTAGTATTGAGAGCGCTGCTGAGATCAAAATCGCCGTTGAGGGTCGTGTTAAGGCCAGGAATGTTGTGTGCAATGTTGCCGAACGTGCTGTTGAAAAGACCATCGACACCGCCACCCAAAACGCCCTCAAGGCCTGGGATTTGGGCCAAAAGGTCAATGACACTGCCATTGAGGTAGTTATCAAGGCCTCCATCGAGAACACTCCCGAGACCAATTTTGTCTAGGAGATCACCAATGGTACCATTGATGATGCCATCAAGACCGGGGATTTGTCCCAGCAAATCCCCAAGACTGCTAGTGGATCGATCCTCTACTAGGACAACACCGACGTCCTTGTGAGAGTCAAGCACGTCCCGCGTGAGGGGAGCAGCCCAGCTGCTGGTGGCTTGCACAGCAAGTGCCACTGAGACGGAGGAGACGACGCGCATGGTGATGGTAAGCCGCTCGCAGCTTTAAGTGAAAGAATGTGCGTATGTCTAGAAATGAATGAATGGGTGAATGAAGGGAGAGGAGCAGCCTCTGAAGAAAGGAATGGAATGATGGGTTGGTTGAGGTAGAGCAAAGGAGGCTACAATATAACGGTTAAGCACTCGTTTTATAATTCCGACAATAATTCAAGGAGACGAGCATTATCAACATAATCACACTTGGAGTCGCATCATGATTCACAAAGAGGGGAAATGACTTGGGCACAAGCCCGTTCCCGGCGATGTTCAACATGATGCCTTCCTCATTCGTGCAATGTACCACTAGAGTTGTTTCGCAGAATTGCCAATCCTGGGTGATTTACTCCAGGGGTTTGCTTCGACGTTTGGTATTGGGTCTAAAACGAGGCCAGCCCCTTGACTTGAAACACGACCAGCGGCTTGCATTGATGAGCACAAAACGCTTGTTGCAGTGGCATTTGAAGATCCTTGCGACGACTAGCCATTCAGAGCCCACTTTCCTCCATGGGGAATGACAGCTTCAGACAGCCTCAGACCGAGGGGGTGGTTAAGGAGTCCGGTTTAATGCATTTGGATGCACTTTTGACAGCAGTAGCCGCCTTGCCCGCCCACACTACGCAACTGGCCCTATCGTTCGCTTGAATTTGATCCCTGCCATAGCAGATCCTTGATCGATAGAGTATGATATGCGCAAAGGGCCGAGCTGGGCTAGCTTTTGCATTGCGATGCTACGGAAAATCGCAATCAAATTAGACCATCGTTTCCATGGGCACCTTCCTGAATAATACATGGCTCTCAGATCATTAAGATGTCATCTTTCATCATCGATAAAGCCATAGCTGGATACATTATTCTGTGGCCACGAGCTGGAAGACTCTGCTCTACTATTAGTTCCCAGAGCCGCGAGCATGGCAGGGGGCAATAACTGGTAAACAGACCCCCTGGCCTAAAAATCGTCAATAGGTCTCATTTCAGAGAACTTAGTCGCGATAGTCTTAACTATTGCATCATTTACTTCCCAACCCTGGTAATAAATGCGGAAAAGCTCCCACATCCCTTAATACATCAAACGCACAGCCAAGACTCTCGCCATCTAGCGTCAAACAAGACCTTGTAACCCTGAGATATCTCCACAACAAGTATGGACTTTGACCCGTTAGGATCAACAGTGATCTTCAATCTTTTGAACAAGAGAAAGCGCATTGGCAATTTGCTAGCATTGATATGGTAGCTAGGCTTTGAAGGCTCGCTCAAGACCGAAAGCCCTGGCCATTTCGACCTTCGCGTCTCAAATCTGAGGATGGCTGGCTCATCTTGTCTCCTCCCCCTAGCCAGGGTAGTCACAGAGTCTTTTTTTCTGGAGCCTTAAATTTGTAAGTGTAACATTCACAATGGAATCCGTGAAATTTAAGTCTTTCGCCTGATTTCACATTCTCGCTAGCTGGACAGACATGGCTCCCGCGTAAAGGATGATGATGAATTTGAATTTGAATTTAAAGCGGGATAACTAAAGCTACCCAAGTAGGGTCGATGATCGCAGAATACCAGCAGAAGTGCCATCGTAGACATTATTTCCAGATACTCATATATTATGTTTCGCTCATAAATGCTAGGAAACCGTAACTACGACAAGCGTGTTCCCTCTTTTTGAATGGTAATATAGGAAAAGTCCTCACATAGAAGGCAGCATGCATGTGCATCATCAGCCAAGGCGTCTAACAAGGCATACAAGAAGGCATCCAACAAGAAAGCTCCTATTGGATGAGAGCTGCACATCCACCCGTACGTAATCGCTCAGATAGGAAGAAGCGATGTCAGCTGTCAATACCACACCGACTAAAGATTTTCAATTCTATTTAAATAAAAGTTTGGTTTTGATGTCCTGCGCTGGTTCGAAAGTTGTCCTCTTTCTTCAAATTTCACGCCAAGTAGCGACCTAGCTTTCGAGCAAAAAATGTCCCAACCACGAAACTACACGGTTGGTTGGATATGTGCTATCAGAGTTGAATACATTGCTGCACAAGTCTTCCTTGATGAGGAACACGACCCGCCAGAATATATTTTACAGCATGACAATAATCATTATATATTGGGTCGAATCGGAAAGCATAATGTGGTTATCGTGACTTTGCCTTCAGGAAAATATGGGGCAACCTCTGCTGCAACAGTTGCCAGGGATCTACTATATATATTCCCAAATGTCAAGATTGGTCTTATGGTGGGAATTGACGGCGGGGCTCCTACTGAGAAACATGATATTCGCCTGGGCGATGTGGTTGTCAGCCATCCGGGAGATAGTAACGGCGGACTACTCCAGTATGATTTTGGTAAGAATATTTAAGGCCAAGAGTTCTAAATTACTGGGTTCTTAAATCAGCCACTAACCGTCTTACTTTCAGCGCTTGTGGGCCTACGAGTTTTGTATGAGCGAAAAGGATATTGCCTCAAGACAGCTGTTGAAAGAACTTTGGAAAAGAACAAGAGGCTGCGGAAGAAATTTGAGCAACCAGATCCAAGTAGTGACAGACTATATGAGTGTAAAATAACTCATGCGAATGGCGAGGAAAGCTGCTTCACAGCTTGTGGTTTACGAGGGCTAAAACTGCGACACTTGCTGCCCGAGGACGATGATGACCCAGAGATTCACTATGGATTGATTGCATCGGGGAATCAATTGATGAAGAATGCTTTGATTCGAGATCAACTAGCTAGCGAGATAGATATCTTGTGCTTTGAAATGGAAGTAACAGGTCTGATGAACCACTTTCCCTGTCTTGCTATACGCAGCATCTGTGTTCCCTGTCTTGCTATACGCAGCATCTGTGATTATTCAGATTCTCACAAAAACAAAAAATGGCAGGGCTACGCTGCGATGATAGCTGCTGCATATACGAAGGATCTTATTAATCAGATACAACCAAACAAGGTGGCACTCGAGAACACAATCAAAGATCATCTATTAGGTAATGAATCCAAAATTTCAAAAAAGAAAATGACTCAACTGTTCATAGGTCTTGAAAAGATTGCAACCAAACAATTGGATGTTTCAAAACAGCAACTCAAAGTTCAGAAGCATCTAGCTGACAATGAAATATTAAAACAGGAGCGGGAATGTCTCCGGCTCTTTCGCCTTACCAGCGGTACCCAAGATATTACATACGAGTGGTACAAGCACCGTGTGGAAGATAGAGTGGAAAATACTTGCATGTGGTTTCTGAAACACCAGCATTTCCAATCGTGGCTGAAGGCAGACTCCGGCCCTCTATTCGTATCAGCAGACCCTGGATGCGGCAAATCAGTTCTTGCGAAATATCTGATTGATCATGTGCTTCCAGAGACAGCCAAAGCAACGAATGTGTGCTATTTTTTCTTCAAAACACAGGATCAGCACACAATTCGCCAGGCACTTTGTGCTTTGATTCACCAGCTCTTTTCTATGAAACCGTCATTGATACGGACGGCAATGCCACTGTACGAAAGGGATGCTTCGGCTATGATCAACTAAACAATATCCCTATGGACTATCTTCTGGAATGCTATTAAAGATCCCCGCACAGGATCTGTAACTATTGTACTTGATGCGATTGATGAGTGTTCTGAGTCGGCAAGCCTAATAAAGAGCATAGAGAAGCAGTTTTACAGCGGTGCTGTAAACTATGGGAAGCTAAAGTTTCTCCTCACAAGTCGACCATATCGCCAAATTATATCGGACTTCTATGGCCTAGCAGAAGCTTTTCCAGAAATCCATATCCCCGGAGAAGAAGAGTCAGAAGTGATCAGCTATGAGGTAAATCACGTTATTGCACATCGAATCCAACGATCGTCAAAAAAAAGACAGTGGTCGCCTGCTATTGAAAATCATCTTAGAAATAAACTCCAGCACAACTCCCACCGCACCTATCTCTGGGTTTATCTTATATTTGAGCACCTCGAGGCTGAGGACTTCAAAAAGGCTCCAAAAGGAATCGATCTGGCTATTGAGAACCTTCCCAGGACTGTCAACGAGGCATACGAACAGATTCTCAGTCGGTCCAAGAACAACAGATATGTCCAAAAAGCTCTTGGTATAATTCTAGCTGCTTGTCGACCGCTGAAAATCTCGGAAATGAAGGTTGCCATGGAGATAGAAAGCACATCGCAATCTTTGGAAGACCTTGACCCAGAAACAGACGAGGACTTCAAGGTGCGGTTGAGATCCTGTTGCGGGTTATTTATCTCTATCTATGAAGAAAACATCCACTTTCTTCATCAAACAGCACGAGAATTTCTTATCCGTGCTGATTCGGGATTAACTACGACCCCATCGTTGGTACCACCGTTTCAAGGCTCCATCACTCTCCGAGATGCAAACGACATTCTTGCGAAATGCTGTGTGCGCTACCTAGACTTCTTCAATTTTGATGGCCACACAATGGATGATGCCAAAGAAGAAATGCTGGCTTCTTTTCAGTCCTATGCATTCTCCTCCTACTCAGCCATATATTGGGCCGACCATTTTCGCGAAGTTCAAGACGGGGCGTATCCTGCTTTTCTTGATTACGTAATGAGAATCATCAACCCAGGTTCACACAGCTTTTCTCAATGGAATTTGCACTGGCGCAATCACGAGCGCCCGAGCAATAGAAGATGGAATGGACCACTTCAAGTCGACCAAAGGACTATTATCACCCTGCCTTCCCTTCTCGGCCTCCATAGCATTGTTAGGCTGCTGCTGCAGAATCGTGCCGATCCCGAAATAAGATGCTCTGATGATCGGATGCCACTGTTCTGCGCTGCCGAGAATGAGCATGTGGCTACAGCAAAGCTTCTCCTCGAGGCTGGCGCGAGGGTTGATTTGATGGAACGAACATATCATCGCACTGCACTTTTTCAAGCTGCTGAGAATGGCCATGACGCTGTAGTGAACCTTCTCCTTGAGAGAGGCGCTGATTCAAGCTTAAGGGACCGATACTACGGTCGCACCCCATTGCTAGCAGCTGCTGAGAATGGACATAAAGCCACAGTTGGCATTCTTCTTGATAGAGGCGCAGACCTCCATGCTTATCATGGCCAGTCACCACTCTTGCTAGCAACTAAGCATGGCCATGAGGGCACAGTTAGCTTGCTTCTTAACAAAGGAGCTAGCATGGAGGAAAGAAATGACAATGATGAGACACTATTAATACAAGCTGTTAACAATGGGCACAAGATTGCAATTCGTGTCCTTGTTGAGAAAGGCGCGAACATTGAAGCAGCTGATAATCAAGGTCAAACACCTCTGATATGGGCTGTCAAAGTGGATCACGAGCCTACAGTTAAATATCTCCTTGAGAAGGGTGCTAATACTGACGCAAGAGATCATTCTTTCGGTCAGACGGCACTATCATGGGCTGCTGAGAGAGGCTATGAGACTATAGCTGCTCTACTTATCACAAATGGTGCCGATATTGAAGCACGAGATGGCTTCGGCTGTACGCCACTAGAACGTGCTAATAGATATAGACGAAAGTCTGTAGTAGCTCTTCTTCTTAGGGCGCTAATCCAACGAAGATAGATAGTGAATAACATATACATATGTTTCTTTTGAAAAGAGTAGTAAAAGAATAGGCCAGAGCTAAGACTTCAGATTCAAAATAACACATTCATCTTCTACGGAATCTAAAATAACGGACAAACCTGTAAATAGTAGGTTAAAATTTATGTTCTAATATAGGTATAATATAGGTAGTTAATTAAGGACTTAGTAACATATGATTCATACTGACGGGTGACTGGTGCCGTGTCGGAAGTTTCGGAAAGTGTAGACAATGGAAGGGGAATGATTGGCTCCCCAGATATTGTTTTGGGAGTAGCCGTTACCAAGGACGTGTTTTCCCACAAACCTTGACAACTGCTCCTGTCTCGCAGCTACAGCTAATCTCCGCTCATTGCAATGGTGTTTGACGAGTTGGTGTCTCTGTTTTCTCACATATCTATATCTTGGGATGACATTTGGAAGAAAGTGAACACAAATTTCCTCCCGGATGTACAGTAGCCATGGATAATCACCCTGCCTTTTTTGTTCAAGGAGGCAGTAGCTGTCAGCGCCAGCAGACGATATACTACGGTATTGGCAACGGCTAAATAATGCCGTAACATGATTACTCTCCTAAAAATAAGCGGGATGACGCGGCTGCCGAAACCGAAACCGACAACAGTTCTGAGCATCTGGAGATGAAAATGTTGTCATTGTCAAGATCTGCGTGCTATAAAGGGAGGGCTCGGCCTTCTAAAATGACATCGGTCCAGCAAAATCTTGAACTTGGGAAAGTACTACTTCTTATCCAAAACATAATTTGTTTAAAGATGGTCCAACTTTATCGAATTTTGGCATTGAGTCTGTCCTTAGTATACACGGCCTTGGCAGCTTGTAACTATGGAACTACAGAATTCCCTCGGGAGTCGAATGTTCCCATTGGCGCTTTTGGATATACAGGCCTTGATGGCCCGCTGAACTGGTACTCTCTTAACAAGTCAGCGAACATACTCTGCGCTGAGGGTCACTTTCAGTCACCTATCAATCTTAATTCGTCCATTCCTGTTGCTCCGGGAAATCGTGGTCTCACCTTCAATATCACGAGCTACCCCGAGGGTGCCGAGCTCGAGAACCTGGGCACGACGCTTGAAGTGCCTGCCAATGGTACTTTCACAACAGCAGACAACACGTATAACCTGGCGCAATTCCACTTCCATACTCCAAGTGAACACCGGATTGACCTGGAATATCACCCCATGGAGCTCCACTTCGTCTTCCAGGCAGCAGGTCAGTACCCCATTTCCGCATTTCTGGCATACCTAATTGTGTCTCCAGACTAATCCATAGCTGTCGTTGCGTTTGTCATTGGGCTAGGCCCTGCCGATACCCTTCTGAAGTCTGTGTTCGAGAATGCTATTGAGGCTGCCACACCAGGAGAAGCAACACACACAGGCCCCTTAGTGTTCACAGATCTTGAGGACCACTTCAGCTCCAACAACGTGTTCGAGTAAGTCTCCAACATGGAAGAACGATTACCTGCTAACATTGTATAGATACTCCGGCTCTTTAACTACACCTCCGTGCTCTGAAAATGTGCTCTGGTACGTTAGTGCCAAACCTTTGACGGTTGATCAGGGCACATATATAGAGGTGAAAAGGATAATGAAGTTCAACTCGCGATACACGCAAAATGTTCCCGGAGGCATTAATCTTCTCCAGAACAGTGCCAATGCCATAAATTCCTAGCTAGAGATCTTAAAATCACGATTATTCTTTTCAAGCTGCTCATTAATTCTTGAAATTTGTACTCACGAGTGAGAATGACTTAGGTTCCATCAGACGAATCAAGTATATTAGCTCGTAACTGGCTAATTGGATACTGATGGCTTCATGAGGCCCTCTGCACGATAATTTTTGATCCGACGAACAATCTCCTCACAGTCTTTCCAAATGCGCTTCCTGTTTCTCAACCCCTTGAGGTTGTCAAAGTTGTGTGATAAAGTGCAATATAGGCTAAACCAGTCCACCTCGTCTGGCTCGCTCGGGAGTTTTTGTGGGGGAATTGGCTCTCGTGACTTTTTGTACTCGGCCTCCTCTTTAGCAATACAATCTCTGAGTGTGTTTATTTTGGGGAGGTTCTGTTCAGAATCGACGCCAGATATTATCGCATCTTGTAAGCTGCGGATATCTCGCTCAAGCTTCGCTTTGCGGTTTTCCCAATTCGTGTCTCTCAGTCTGAGTTCCCAACTTTCAAGTCCGGCGTAGATTGAGTATGAATAATCACACCATATTTCCCACAGCCACGGGTATTCCCTTAGAATAAAATTTCGATAGAAAGATTGGGGAAGATTATGGAAGGCTCGGGAGACTAGCTGTAGATTTGCAAAGTCGGGAGCGTTGAGTAAACTGGCAAGGCAAAGGCGGATTTCCATTGGGAGACGACTCAGAGAGTCGCTACTTTGATTTCCCCCGGAAGCGATTGGGCTGATATGGGAATGTTTGGAAAGGGCGGTTTGATTAACGGTTACTGAGGCGATGATGGATGGAAGAGCTGGAACGAAGCAGGGGTTTGCTGCCAGGAATTCACTGCCTGGGAGATGGAGCCAGAGTTGGTCCCGCCCATTCTGCCAATATCGCTGGGCTTTTCCCACTGAAGGATGCCGTGGAAACTCATGATAGAGCCTTTGGTCTCTAGCCCCAAGTCGATACCAATCCATGAGGCTCTGGTTGTCGATGTCGGCTTGATAGTACGCGGATACCCGTCTGAAAACTTCAAGACAGGTGGGATGAAACGGCATCGCAGCCTTTTCTGCATCTTCTGAGTTACTAAACCAATTTCTGGCGTAAAGGAGGCCAGGCGATTCTCGGCCGAGGGGCCACGTGCTATACACATAGCCTTGGCTTGGCATGATATCTGATATCCCACTGAGATAGAAGTCTTGATCCGGCACCGACTCTCCGGCATTGATCGGCCTCATTAGCAACCGTCGTCGCCTTGGCTTCGGAACAAAGCATTGGAATGTGGAAGACCCTCGAATCTCCTCTGGCGTTATGGAGTAGCCGCTGTAACCGCCAGGTTTGAAGCATGCGGGCCCAGAAATATGTTGCTCGTCTGAAGTGTAGCGCCGCGATTTCACTTTCGAGACGGGCTCCATAGATTCGACAACGAGTTGGCGAATGTCTGAGTCGGAGGGCACTTCTGTGAGGGTAGCTAAGTAGCAGTCTTTCCAGCATGCCCCTTTTGCCTGAGCACGCAATACTTGAGTATTCCGCAACCACTGCGTATCAGGAATCGCTGCCGTTGCTTCATCCTTTGTCGGGTAGCGGCCAATGTTGAAGCTCACGCCACAAATTTGGCAACAGATTTCCACGTGCGTCATAGCGGTTGATGTGGCTTGGCCAACTCCCTCAAATGGACAAAGTATAGGTTCACTTCTGGGTTGTGCGCGAATATTCAAAGAATTTAGGGAGTAGAATGAACAGTTGCGGACTTTGTGTGTCTGTCAGCAATGAGTAATTGGGCCTCATTTTAATTTGAGTTATGGCACTGGGGCGATGAGATAAGCAGTTTCAGTGTCGAGGAGAGGCCTATTCTGGCTAGTCGCCTGAGAAGAATAGCCTGGAAACTCAAGATGTACCTTGCTGAAAGACGTGCGGAGATGGAGTAAAGCCATCAAGCAAAGGCCGTGGCACACAAACGCGGGATAAAATATATTCAAAATTCAAGCGGTTCCCAAAGGATAGTTCTTTGATACTATCTTATTTTGAACAGATATTTGACTTGGCTGAAGCCAGATGGCAATAGCAATGGCTCAGTTGTCTTGTTGTTCCTGTACAACCCCGTCGAGTTCTATCCCTAGCATCTCTTTTCTATATTGGCTATGATGTACTCTTCTCATTATTAGCCTCCTAGGAGAGTAGCCACTTAAATCCGGCAATCATGTCATCTGAAAACTTCTTACTGGTACTCATCTCAGGCCAGTTCGTCCAAAACATGTGCCCATAGCCAGAGTATAGCTCGACTCGTGTCTCGACGCCGTGCTCTTTCCGGAGGATTTTGTCATATATCAGATTATGGTCCCTTAAGGGATCCATGCCCCCGACCTGTATGAACGCCCTTGCAAGCGATCCTGTGCTTCCCACATTAATGGACGGGGGATAGTAATCGGCCGCCATAGGAGAGAATAGCGGCGAGTGTATATCGGCCCCAAATAGTCCAACAACGAGACCAAGCTCTCCTTGCTCGCTGAGCCCGGTAAGAACGGGATCATTGATGTTCTCGGAGGTCGAGATGTACTCTCGCTGGTACTTCTCTGGGACTTGGTTGAATGGCACCAAATAAGCTGCAGATAGCCACTGGCCCGTGACGGGAGGCGACAGGTTCTCCTTTTGTGACCGCAGCGCCATGATTGCCGCGATGTGCCCTCCGGCAGACGATCCGCCGACGATGAATCCTTTCTGGAGGTCAGCACCCACCGAAGAGCCATTACGAGTTATCCAGTTCACGACACTCCAGCTATCTGAGATTGCCGTCGGGAATTTATGCTCTGGCGCCAGCCTAAGAGTCCATTAGTACAAATACGAACAAGAAGTCTCTGCTAGTAAGGGCACATACCTGTATTCCACATTGAGACATACGAAGCCAAGATCTCTGGTTAGGCGTCGTGCGTTGAACTCTTCATCGGTGGCATCTCCTGCCGACCACCCTCCCTCGTGGAATAATACAGCTACAGGATGTGTTTGGCCTGTAGATTGTGCCGGGCGATACACAAAGATGGGAATGGGGAATCCGTCTTCCGCCTCAACGGATATCACTTCCTCCGCCACAAGATCCGGGATTGGACTAGGGACTGGCATGAGGTGCCTCAGTCCCTTGAGATGATCCGCCCGAGCGTTCCGATGAGCGATGGGGTCGTGGCCGGGGAGCTCGGGCATGGGCTGACGAGCCAGGAACTCTACCATCTCTGGAGCCATCTTGTTCGACTGGCGAAGCTCTTCTAAGGTTAGATCCATGCTGTCGAGTAGGAGATCTTGCGGAAATAGTGATACTGAGATGAATGTACGTTAGTGTTCGCTGAATTGTGAGATGTAAAAGATGTAGAATGCAGCTGTTCAACCTAAATCCCGTGCGGGGTCGATTTGTTTTCGTGTGTCAGCACATGCATTGTCAGTCGCCCTGTACGGTGCTATCTAACGTTTACTCACTTTATGCATACATTGGATGAAACAATTCATTATTTTCTGATCGTAACACACCGATTCTATCGCCTGAATCAACGGAACAACAGAATCATGATGCGAAGGAGGTGAAAAATGATGAAACAGTGGTAACGACGAAATCGACTGGTGCATGCCTTACAATACTTCGGGCGTGAAAATGACCCCTTCAAGAAATGCACTATTGGAGGCGCAGAAAAGGCATAACCGCCAAACGCGCTGATTGAATGCGGGGGGAACGTGTTTATCACGGAAAAGAAGAAGATAGAGTGGTAATTTCTGTGGGATTTACAGACGTATTCGATTTAATGCTTAGATTTATGCAATATGTACCTGACCTTGGATCCTCCAACAATCCATATTGTACTACTGCCCCTTTGCTTGTGACAAGTTGACGTATTGACCTGCTACTTCATCAACCATCTTCTCAAAACCTGCTAGGTTGATTCCGAGGATATGTTGTATCTATGGGAATTTCTGTTAGTTCGATGGTGACGACTGAGAGCTATGAAACGAGAGCACGCACCTTTGTCGTATCAAGTTTCAAAGGAATGGTGAGTTGTTCCCCGTCAGCTCGAAACAGCCCCAAGTCAAAAGCTTGTGGATAGTGCTCTCTCGCAATAGGGATTGCATCTTCCCACCGTAGCGGACTGCTGACGATGAATGACTGGTTGCCTTTGACAGTAGGATCCAAAGCTTTCACATGAGCTCTGGCGACGTCACTGCAGAGCACGCCAGTCCCGGCAAGACCGTACTCCCTCTTCGCCCCCATAAGAAAATCGGCGAGCATAGTGTTGGACACTCCGTCACGGAGTTGATCGAATCGAACGGCGCGCTCATCAACCCCGAAGATCCAGGAAGGGTTGATGGAGATCAAGTCAAACTTGGGCCGTTGCACTCTCATGAACTCTTCCGCATCGTTCAATGCAGCCACCTTTCCGGCACAATACGCCTGGTTCTCACTTGAATAAGGCGGGCTAGGCACGGGAACTCGGCTATCTGAGTCATATGTTGGTCCCAAAGCCTCAGCCTTGTTTAGGAATACATCGAAAGGAACAATGGCGACTGTGGAGCTGGTCATGACGATTCGTCGGATGCTGTCGTTGCCTTCTTTGTTCGCAGACTGAAGGATATTCACAGCTGCTTGTCTTGACTGAGCAACGAAGTGACTGTTGCGCTGCTCTTCTTCGGCAGCTGATAGTACTTTCCCCTCCTCAAAAGATGGGAGAGGCGACGCAACATGAATGATATATGTGACATCCTTAACCGCAACATCGTAGGCACCGGGTGAGGACATATCCGGCACAACGACAGATGAGAGAGCCTCCTTGTCTTCAGCCACGGCTGCCTCAATAGATGGCATGGCAAGAGTCTGGTTGATCTTGCTAACGGACCTTGCGGCGAGGCGAACTCGATATCCGCTCTTCAGCAAGTCCACGAGTACTGCGTGACCAACGAAACCGGTACCACCGGTTAGCAAGACTAGCGGTTTTGTCATCGTGGTTGAAATAAATAATATACGGAAGAGATACGATAGGAGAAATGAGTTGTCCGAAACCCGACGTTGGCTTCCAGATTTTTTGGATGGTAGGATCCTTTTGTAGTAAACGCCAAGGATATCTTAGAAGGAAGTGGGAAGAAGGGCATAAATGAATAATTACGCATTTAGGAAGCAAGTCAGCAGCTTACAACGACCAAACGGCATGATTAGCCCGACATCAATTTTTTTTCATATGAAACTGGGAATCACCCACCAATCCCATCTGCGCACTTACTTCCCAAACGGGTAATTTTGGTCTCACGAAGTGCGTATATAATCGCTACTATCGCTCCTGGGTCGATGGCTTTGCGTTGCCCCACTAAAAGAAAGAGCAGTTTCGTTCGTTTTTCGACTTTAGTTAGCGGGGACATCAATTAGATTACATTATATATCTAATTATACCTGTTTCTTCATGACCTCCACGAGATGAGATCTGGTTGAGGTCTAACGAGAACATGCATGTTGGCCAAGTGAGAATGTGCTGGCGTACTGTTTCGATAGGAAGAATATATGTGTCCGAATAGCGGCCTCATACCTCGGTGGTTGCATCGGGACGATTGCTACCTTGTGACAGTGATAAGTAGAAAGATGGAGTAGTATTGGGGGAGGTGTACACTGATGCATTCGACGGAAGTGGTAGTAGTGTAGCGGCTACTTACATGTCGGACCTAAAACGACGGAAATTAGCAAGCTATCCCTCGGAACTTTTCTGGCCCTTAAAAGATTCTGAAACACTTCTAAAGGTGTCTATAGAGGCATTCCATTACTAAGAGACGAAATAAGCTTTCAAGGGTGATACTATTCAATGGATTTAAGGATAATAAGTAGCAGACAATCCTTAACATCCGCTGTTTCTCATCAAGGCGCTTTCACTGATTAGTATGTTTTAATTCGAAATACGTCTATTGAGAGATAATGTTGAATAACATCCCAATCTGATCCCCATTAAAATATGGTGTGCGTATCCTAGCTGCCATTTGATTGATAGTTACACAATCTTATCAACTTAGGGTGTAGGGCTGACGAGTAGGATGCCCTTAATAGTGGCAACCATGTCGTCCATGTTGTCGTGGACGGAGTGACCGTTCAGAATGGTGTTGCCGTTAGACTTGATGGTGAGCGCGCGCGTGTGTCCTTCAACCGAATGAGACTTTCTCTCAAGAGCCATCTCGAAGCGGGGATCTGCCCTCTTGAAGGCCCTTTGAATGTCGACCGAGTTGTCGTGGCATGACTTGGGTCCCCAAATCTTCTTATTCTCGAAGTAAACTGTGCCAGTCATGGTGTGGCCTTCAACGGTCTTCTTAGTCGATTGGATATCGCTACCCATGCCGTGAGTCGTGCTGACAGACGCGGTCTCAGTCATAGTGGACGTCATTGTTGCGGTGTTAATTCCTACATGACATCAGCATCTGGAGAAAGTCTTTGTTTTGGGGAGACTCTTACACTTGTTGGAACAGTTCGTTGATGAGAAGTGGGAAAGAGATCGAGCAGCTTCGTCCTAGTAAGTAAAGTAAAGATAGGTGATGATATTTCAATCTCAGACTCTTCGTTCACAGCTCAAGGAAATCAACCGCTTTTATACTTGATATCGTTCCTATGTGGTACGTTAAAGTAAAGTCAGCACAGGCTCGGATTTGCAATCCTTTGATCTCCCTTCCATCTAAGTTTTTTAGCGATTGACGGCTTCCGCATATCTGGATGTTTCTACGATAGCCTGGAGCCTGCCAACAACAGTATTTCTAAGAATTTATCCATCACTTATTCGGCTAGGCGAGGGTTGATCTATACCTAGGTTCAAGTGCCTATATAGAATGTGAGGGGCTTGAGTTTTAGTCTCTTACCTTTTTCACCACTTTCAGCACTCCGTCACCGCTCACAAATATGAAAGCAACTCATACTTGAATTTAGAAAAAGTGTATGCATTTTTTTTTTTTATGAGACCGCAAATACTCATAATTTCAAATTCCATTTACTCTACAGGCTTCGGCTTGAACTGAGAGACACAACCGCTGGGCGCATGTTCCTGGCGCCGCTGTCTGTTTACTTCTCTCCAAACCATGACTTCAATATTACAATGGTGGCTAAAGTGCCATCCAAGTTTTGAGTAGCGATTGCATTCCAGAATACTTTCCTGTTTTTTTGTGAACCATTGTGTAGGCCAACATGGTTTGAAGACGCCTTCCTAAACCGTGCTATCCAACGTGGCTATCCATCAAGCTTTAGGTATATCCGATCTTATCCATAGCGTTCCAGGATATGTCATGATTGTGACAAAGGCACAACCTCCTAGTTCTGTCTAGAGAAAGGTATGAGGATCCGTTCTATTCTAGATTTCACAGTTTCCACAAAGGCTTACGGTGTCTTATTAGGCGCGTTAACGCTAGAATATCCAAAGGCAGGGGGGGCAGCAAAGGGAGCTGAAAGTTCAGGTTGAAGCTTTGCATGAAAAGCTTCCTAATCTAAAGTTTAGCATATCTTCTGATTTCTTTGTTGAGTCGAACGATGCTCATGGCTAGTTCGGGCACGATGGAGGGCTTCTCAAAAGTTTGGTGTCTGTATTGGTTCGTGTCCGCTTATCCCCAGGCTTAAGTAACGAGGCAGTAACCGATTATTGCTTGCATTATCATGCTTCGATCAAGGCAGTAGTTGGGCGGTCTGACCTGGCCAATTTCCTGGATCCATCTTATCGCCCCTCATGTGATCGGCATCAAGTAGTTGCTCTGCCCCCTCGGTGCCGTAGTGCCTTCGACAGAGGAGTGTGAGTTCTTCTCTAACTTCAAAGGGCTTGTCGTCATCAGTCCATGCTTGGTCGGCAGGGTAAGCTGGCCCGTTCATACCTTTTCCCATGCCAACGGCTCGGTCCATTCCAAACTATGGATTTGTCATGACACTCCATTCAAGGGCACAAACTCACTATTCACTTTGTACTTGATGCCTCTTTAGCCACACAAAAATCTCTGTCTATGTAGGTTCTTTAGGTAAGCTGCACACTGGAATCCTGTTACGGTATTTGAATGGTGGGCGGTCATGGTTCTCGGCTGGACTGACCTGTCCTAATCTACTTCCTTCATCTACACACGACCGCACTGGCCATTACATTTCAGGTAGAAAATATACCAGCTCGTTGGTTGTCATATGGAGTACCTTTGTAGAATCGCTGGATAGCAGATACCTTGCTCTCATTGGGGTAGGCACACACCGTACGCACCGATGCGAAAACAGCTCTTTCGCAGCGAACTTTTCATCCGATTCACACAAAGAACCAACGAGATTGTTTGATCTGCTCTTCATTGACCCATTTCCCCGGGACTTCTACTGATCTAATTTGTATGTTAGTTGATCTAGTCCCACCACGCCTTCATTCCAGTCCCTTAATTCATACCTAAGCCACTGTACAGAGTTTGCCGCACCCAATCTGCCCTGGGTAATATTGAACCTTATCTCCCACCGCCTTCGGTGGCGCAAGGGTTCTAGGCCTTCGGTCAGATCTCTTGTTGTCTGACAGCGATACACAGACATGGAGGCTTTATTGTAGGCAGTGACAGGTCTGGCTCTCACAAGATAGATGCCCAGATAACCGCGGAGGCCTGCAAAATTGGTAGATAGGACTCCTCAACGTAAGATAGGCCGACAAAACCCCCCTCGAGTTACTGAGCTCGTTGCAGACAATGTCTTGACCGGCTTCGTACCAAGCGCTCTACCTGGGCAAAAGAGCGTTTATTTATTAACACTCGAAAGCTCGCCACACTGGCTCACGCTTGATACGGAAGAGACTTGCTTTATCTACTTTGATGCTATCTTTTTCGCCAGACTCCCCAACCCATCTTCTGTTCGGACCGTGTAACCTTGAGAGCTGCACCCAAGTACGAGACTTTCTCCTGTACCCTAAAGAAGTTGGAGAGGGGATATTTTGGAAGCCCATCTATGAGACAATGATGAGATATCCTGCTTCAACCAGCCATCGCTACGCTGTGAAAAAATGTTTCCATTCGTATCTCACAGTTTTAGCCGTATCAGCTGGCGTTCAAAGCTAAAAGCCTCACAGAGGAACTACGAAGCTCGAATTCACCCCTTGAAGTATTGATGTTGCAACTGCTTAGAAGCGCGACATCTCCCTGCAGTCGGTCATAAATGAGGGCGATTTTAACTCGTAGGCAATGATTCAGGAACGGTCTTGAAAATTCTGACTGCCAATTACGAGGCGTTGTTGGGCTTCACAGAAAATCATAATAAAAACTCAGTTTACCTTAACTTTTATGCCTCCATTAAGACAGCGCCTGGAAAGTTGAATAGCTGAGCAAGGTGAGGAGGGCTAAGTATCAGCAGACACAGAATTCTTTATAGCTGAACTAACTTTGTAGCCACGCCTGCTCTTGTGTGGGATAGTGGAGCATACTGGAATGCTGAGGCGTAGTTCAATGGCTTCCTTGGGCTGTAATTAGTAACAGCTTTCCATGTGAGCTTATGTGTTATTGAATTTAGAGTTCGAGTCTGGATGGCTCTTGGAGAGACTGAAAAGCATGTGAAAGTATTAGCGCCTTGGAGAGCCGTGGACAGCCCATAGATTGACCATCGGCTCTGTACAAGTTCACACCAGCACTGGATGGGTGCATGGACTTGGATTGATTGCATTCTTACGCTGAGGCTGAGGCTGAGGCTGAAGTTGAGGAGTACAGTATTAATATCCTGCAACTGTCCCTTTAGCAAGCAGACCATGGCTTTTAACTGTTTGCCATATCCCCAGGCAAGAAACCTCTAAAACAAAGGAAACCGGTACCTACTCTTCGTATCATCGTCACATGAACCATTACTGCTGTCAAGATGGATCCGATGACGCATCCCATCAGCCATGGAAATGAGGGTATTGTCAACCTACGGCAGGAAACTGCCGCCATCCGGGCAATGGGCCTACCACGAAAGGGATTCCCAATAGTTTTTGGTAACAACACTCCGACATTAGACGGATGAGGTATACTCATACTAATACGATTATATGTAGTTCCTGGATTCAGCGGTTGGGGACGACCCCTTCTTGGAACGGTGAACTATTTCGGTGGTTTTGAGAACTTGCCCTTGATCTTGTCTCAGTTGGGCTATAACGTCATTGTGGTTCGCATTGGCCCTATCTCATCCAATAAAGAGAGAGCCTGCGAGGTCTTCGCACAGCTCACTGCCGGGTACTGTGTCTCCAAAGTGCTGCAAAAGTGCCAAGGCTAACTAGCACAGGGGATTCGACCTTCCGGGCACAGCCACCACTTTCGTACCAGTGAACTTTGGCATTAATCACCCAGCTGAAGATCTGGGACTTGTTGCGGGCGCTGAAACTCCCCGAGCAGTCCTTTATCAGGCTTCAGGAAATGCCCTTCCTATCGACTGGAAATGGAGTGATACTAATAAAGTCAACTTCATCTGCCACTCACAAGGTGGTACAACTGTCCGGTGCCTTATCGAACTATTATCTGGAACAAGTGATCGAAACTTAACAGCGTTTCGCGGTGTTGACCGCCAGCCCTGGGTCAATTCCGTGGTCACCATAGGCACACCACACAAAGGTACAACTGTGACAGATGTAGTGAATGTAAGTTTATCTGTTCAAAGTATTGATGGCTGGCAATGTCTAAGTTCTCAATAGGATCTTATTACGCCAACTGGCTTAGACCCACTGGTGGACTTGATCACCTCGTGCTCATTTGAAGATAGACAGGATAGGGTTTACGACCTCCACCTAGACCATTGGGGATTCGCTAATCCTTCAAGACAAACTTACCAAGCTATGCGTGCGAGGATTGCCCCGGCAGTTACCACTTGGTGGGTTGGACGATACAACGGATTCTACGACAACAGTGTTCGGGGTATAAACGCACTTGACTCGTTTGCACCGGTTCCTTCGAGACATACCTATTACTTCACAATGTCTTTCTGTGCCACAACCTCATTCCCGAACGAAACCCTTACTGCTCAAGAAATCAATGACTTCATCGCATTATTTCCATATTCCTTTAATCCGTTCGGGGTGGGGGGGCTTCTTCTAGCTCCGTTACAGTTTCTCGGCCCATCAGCTCGTGCAGCATTAGGCTGGATGATTGCCGTGGCGAACAACCATCTCGGGCCTCTAGGATACTTCTCTCGGATTCCTCCACCCGGCAATCAAATACCCCGACCAGATGTGCTCCCACTCCTGTCGTACCCTGCCTATGCCATGGGAGGGCGCAACATACCACCTGGAGTTGCGATGCCAGGCATTACATCGGAGGAGTTTCAGCCCAACGATGGCATCGTTAATACCTTATCAATGGATGGACCAATGACTGGACCTGTGAATCATGGAAGTTTTGCAGCTCAGCTCGACGCAAGCGGCCCTGCAGACGCCAAGGCAATTTACTGGCATTTGGGGACAAATTCAACCATTGATCATGCCGACCAAATCGGCGCATTTACAAATCATATTACCGTAAGACGACGAATCCCCTTCTATCCCGACTGTCTCAATAATAAGTTGCCATCCATATCTAACACAAGATGCAGAGTGATGAGGTACAGGTGATGTATATGTTGTTTGCAGAGCTTATAGACCGTCTGGGACCAGCAGCTATCCCGACCACGACTCCAAGTTCTGTAGGTGGCCAACCTTAAACGCACAGAGGGTGCAATATGACGGAGGGGGTTATTGCGGTATATCAATTGATATGCAGCTACTAGGACATTCGCAGAATGAGATAGAACACATCGATCGAGTACAAGTAATTAAAAATATCTATTTTTTGTTAACGTCGGAATTGATTACTTTTCTTCCTCATGATGGGGCTAGAATCGACAGTATCTTTTGTTTAATGACTTCAGTGAGAGGCAAGCAAATGCTAACTGTGGCCTCGGCTTCACACAATCTCTCATTGTTGGTATTCCAATGAGTTGCTTTCATGAGGATGGGATCACATAACTGCCCAGTGGTGAAATGCTGCGATGCCATTAAATTGCATTAACATAACACATTCTACCGCCCAATTTTGAGTACCATTCATTCCAAGATTCGTCTTTTCAATTAGAAGTATGGGTATATTTCATGCCAACTCAAAGGAACGCCAGCAACGCAGAAAATTAACTAAATGATGCCTGACAAGCCTGGTATTCAGCCCTTTCCATTTCATGAATCATTCCGCTTTCTATTTCGTAAAATTATTCGTAGTTTCACCTCCTAATAGTAGTCGATTCTCCAAATGATGTCGGCGGGGACGACCAACCCTGTGTTTGGTCCTCCCTAAATCCAGTGTATTCATGGGAGGAGGTAGATATCGGATGCTGAATAATGGAATTAACAATCATCAATATTCATGAATTCTCTTTCCACGGTTTTGAGTGGTCTTACCTTGACGGGCTGCTGGGGCCTCGGGTCTGTTATGTCTTGAAGTTGGTAAGACTGGGTGGGCTGAGCATGCCTTCCTTCTGTCGAAGCCCTTATTGCCCCCTCGTTTGGCATATATTGATCGTTGTTCTCATTTGACGGCTCTCTGAACATAGTGTGCGCCGTCATATTGGCTGTGGCAAGACCGGGGTCTCTATTGTTGCGCCGAATAAAGGTACGGAGCCCAGTCATAGTTGCGCCCGGCACCTCAGGGAGGCCCTCTTGAGTCTCGTCGTCGGCACTAACCTTCCTCCCTCCCCATTTATATATCCGGTAACGAGAATATGGCCAAGAACGTTTGGGTTCACTGTTTCTGCCAACATGGCCCACGAGTAGAGTTCGAAAAGCGGTCAGTGAGCCCATGAGAACCGCGACACTCGCCTCCGTAAACTGCCAGAAAAAGGTCCAAGGTATATCTACACCTGCGACGCCGGTGATGCCGCTCACACGAATGACTGCCATGATAGCCATCATCAAAGAAAGGCAAAGAAATGTCCCGAGTGCGATTTTTTGCATTAACCTCATCTTCACTCGGCGAAGAATGAAGATAGGTATGGTCACAACTGAATCACAAATGGTTAATACTCTGGTCCGTTGAACAATGGGGGACTCATGCGTACTTAGAACATCTGTAAGGACATCTAGTCCTGTTATCAGTCCAGTCATGGAAACGTAGAGAAGGTTTTGTGATTGATCGAAGCACGTCACTGGCTGAGTTTAGTAATGGCGACAAACCCTCAACTGTTCGATGACATTTCTTACAAGATTTGATACCAAAGTGCGGGCACAAGATGAAAGGCTCACAAATGAGGAAGAGCCACGTAAATATTGTGAAAATCACGATACCCCAGTAATACTTCTTGATCCCCGCAACTTGGCGAATAAGCATTTTGAAGAAGGCAAGAAAGGAAAATTTGACGAAGAACGTCGCCGTCCAGGCAAGAATCAGCGTCGCGGCATTTTCTTGAACCGCGTGATCGATCATATGGGTCAATTCGTCGGCTGGGAGCTGAAATATGAGCGTCGAATCAGCTCGAACGACGGTGGCCAGGTAGATTTCATCGCATATGTAATACATGAATCCTGCAGTCGCAATCAGGAGTAAGGCGGCGAAGAAGAGCAAATAATCGTCAAGCCATAAACCCTGCCGCATCCTGAGACGTATTGCTGCTCTTGCGAGAGCTGAGCACACGGAGATGCCAACCAGAACCCCCACTGACACCTGCTCAAGAAAGAGCAATTAGCTTCTCATAGACCTGGTACGCTATACATTTATCTCAATGCGACGTACCCTGAATGACAGCTTTTTTATCCTCGAAAGCGAGTCCATTTTGGCCGCCAACTCCTCCGGCGTGAGGACAACCATTTTGCATGATTTGCGACCAGATTCACTGGTGACAAGGTATGATTCCGCCGCGGGGCCACCAAGAGAACTGGGTATTGGTTTGTTCTTAAAAAAAAATCTCTTTGCGGATGGATGCCTGTTCGGATCCAAAGTACGTACATTCAGCCCCCACCCCTCATTCTTGCCTTACTCATCTCGCCCACCTCTGCTGCAAAGACAGGCAATAATCAAGGACACATGTCAGCACGACTCATGGCACGGCTGTGTTTTTGCGAGGTGGGAATGGCCTCTAGTCATTGGACCCCGGAAAGCAGATTCGCAGGACCAACATTGGATTGACTCGAGAAGCGGGTTTCAAATAAAACGGCTTCCAGAGATTAGAACGGAATATATGAAATGGAAAGAAAATTATCAGTAACTATGAATCATCTTTCCTACCTTTGACCAGTGCAATCATTCATCCGTCTGGACTCGTTTACTGTGATCTATCACTATCGGATATTGGCCCCCAACACTTGAAGATCGCCGTATCTCCTTCAGGGAGTGGCAACGGACTTGTCTGCATCTAGATAATGTCAGTATCGGGAAGCTAATTTGTCGACGAAACTTGTCAACTCTGCCGATCTCGGCAGTGGTCGAGCGATGAGGAATATGCCGAGAATCTCGACAAGGATATAGTGCCCAATGGCAGTAGCAAGGAGCCACTATCTTCTATTTATCGATTCGAATGGGCGTCGATACCACAGGTGGAACTTTGCAAGTACCAGAAAGCTTTTCAATAAAGATATGAGCATTAATTCTCTGAGGTTTTTGATTACTAGACCCTACTCAAACTGCCACCGAGAAGCCTCGCATGGGCTCGCTACCTTTGCTTGGGTACGTACCTACATTGAAGCCCAAGCAGGAGATCCGGTTTTAAATCCGAAAACGGGTTTGGAACAACGCTCCTGGCTGCCGTTCCAGGGGAAATTGTTCATCATCCATCCATCATTAGTTGCTTCTAACCCAAATCAAGCTTTTCAATTGTGGCTTTCTCATCTCTAGGATAACTTGTGGCTTTGGCAAAACCAAGAATTATTATCAACATGCTGAAGCTCGCATTTTGATTGTGTTGAGAGGGTTGGCCACTGATCATTTCCCCATTGAGAGAGTTCACATGCAAAGTTCACAAATCCAATGTAACCCACACCTGATAAAGCACACCAACAACGGAGAATACTGTTGGTGCCAGTGTGCCAGCTGTACACGAACTATAGGATGACTGCAGGCCCCTCCCGCCGCACGAGACCCAATATCTGCTGATGACTGCATGGGCCCATGCTGCAGAAGGCTCAATAAACGCTAGGTATTAATGCTCATTGCACAATGCCAAGGAAACAACCTCAAACCTAAGACGAATTCCTTGAATTGGATCACAGCCATTCAGAGGTCGTCCGGGTAATTCGCTGACTTCCACCCCACCAACTGGGACTCTGATGTGCAACTTGAGACCCATTGAACCGGGTCTAGAACGCGATGGCGAATTTGACATATAATCCTCGTGAATTCTTCATTAATTGATCATAACTTTGCGCACGGGAATTTTCTTTTTGTGTATTCATTGCACCTACGCGACCTACTGTCCAAAACGCAAGACGTTGCAGGAAGAAGTTCAGCAACTAGAGCCACATTGCTTCAAACAGATTAATGCATTAGCACTTTTATAGCTTCGATGCTTCTCTTGTAACAATGGATATATTACCCTTACCTTCTTAGAGCGCATCTAGGGGCGACTCGAGTTGAGCCACAAATGAGCTAGCAACTAAGGCTTTGGTGGATATCACCAACAAGATATTAGATGAATCACGGTACTAGTTGTACGATGGCACAAGTTGTATGAAAAGACTTTTGCAAAGTGTGGCCATTAATAACAATGAAACCTGAAAATTAGCTTGTAAGCGAAACGACGAGCCTGGGTGGCCGCTCCAGGTAACATATTTCTAGGGCGCAATCAGGGATTATGCTCATTAAAGCAATATTTGTGATAATAAAACATGTTTGCTATCGTGTAAAGCCCTGACACAAGGCTCAAAATGCTGTAGGTAATAGAAACACAAAACAAACATTCGCTACCAAGAGAACTCTAAACAACCACACCTCAGAATGAGTCTACTGTGTTGAATGGGATAGTGCTGTCCATTAAACCGCTGTCAGGGTTTCGCCGTCCCAGTATGCAAATATATCAAATTGGGAGGTAAAGAACCAAGCAATTTCCTAAAGTGAGGACATCAAGTTTAGAAACATATTCTCACACATATGCCCTGGAAAAGAAAGAATACTTACAGCTGCAAGATCTCCTCATTTGAAACAGGCCTTCTCCGTCTCGATATCGCATAGAATAATATCCTCCACATACCGATATTGATGAAAGATATTTTGAACACGACACCATCCTGTTCTATAGGCTCAGAGAGGATGAAAACAATTATATTGAGTTGTCCCTATTCTTTACTGTAGAGAAGGGATATTGTATCCAACTGACTAGGGTCCCACTGCCCCAGAGTCAGCACCGATTCATCTGCAATAGTAGCTAATAGACCAGTATATCGTGATCCATGCTTCTGTGCCCGTAAGGTTCTAGCCCCGGCGAAAGCAGATTTGCTCAGAAGGGCACCATAAGGATTCGCAGACAAAAAGTATCTCGGTTCGAGTGATTTCAGCGCGGGGATAGATAGGGTTGTGGGAGTATACTTGGCTTCTTGGGGGTTTGGCTCCAGTGTGACGCCTATGGTCTTAGCCCAACCAGGAGAGGAGGCCATAGCGTCAAAGAAGATGCCAGAAAAGTGATGGGACGTTTCATATCCGAAGGTTGAGAAGTGAGCTTGGGTGAGAGCAATCTTAGGCAGAACATAGGGGCCATAGTAAAGGCAACGACCTACTGTTGTTCTTACCTGGGAAGAAAACCATCGTTAGCTGAAGTGTTGCTGTGATAAGGCTTCGTCTGAATTGGGGGAGGGTTTTTTACCAATAAAACGGGCCCTGCGCCATAAATATATCAGCTGTACTCTGAAGGGTGGAGGTAAAAGGTAATGGGGCAGCATAAATTCGAGGGTCTTCCAATCTTCAACTGCTGGGAACCGTCAATTTGAATGCAGGAAACCGAGCGAGTGTTGCAAAATATCGTTAAGCTTTGTTGAATGCCGTCATTCAGATTCAGAGTCAAATACTTGACAAAACGAGCATTCGGATGGCCTGGAATAGCCACGCCGCTAGAAGAGCTAAGGTTGATGAATGAGTATCGGGATTGGGGATGAAAGTTGACGTGCTGATTCCAGAAAATGGTGCTCTGGGACTCGGGCTTGGTGTCTGCCTGAAAGGCCAGAGAACGCATTTTAATCTCCTTGTAGTCTTTATTAGTTATCATCACAAAATGCGAGAGAGGAGGAGATGGATGGGCCAGCGTACATCGGATTGAACCTGAAGTCGTCGCAGATCATTCCCACGGATAAAATAGCTCCGTTTCGACACGCTCTGTCCAAGCCAGGGAGACATGGAGCCATCTGGTAAAGAACTCTTGCTCCAACAACGCCGTACCTTCCTAGCAAGACTTGAAGTCCAAGGATATCCTGACTGGAGAGTTGAATATGATATTTATGAGTACCTTTCAACGGGATGGCATGAAACCCCGCTAAGTAGCTTTCACCCAGGACGTCGTGCACACTTGCCGCCAATGCTTCAACGTCATGAACAGTAGCAAGGGGGCTTTTAGTGGCCAAATAACCCCTACTGTATGGATTGCAAATTCTGGCTGAAGGAGCCATCTCACAGTTTGGGAACAAGTTGCAAGCGATGAGAAGAGGCCTTTAGGCAGGAATTCACACACCATCAATTGTATCTCGGCCGGTAGTCGCTGCTGTATCTGCTGGATCAGAGCTCCCAACTCTGTTGAGCGCAAAAGGCACTCAGAGATAAATAATAACATTACTGAATAACATTAGCTGTAGGCCGAAAAGGTAGACCGAGTTACTCCAACCGACAACAGGTCGTAGTATCTAGCCGATTCGACACAAGGTTCTGATGCAAATCCAAGGCAGCCTGGAACGAGCAAGCTGCAAGCAAGGAATATGCACCAGATCAGCATTGAATTCGAAATACCATCGCCTATGAGGATCAAGGCATAGTTGTTTGTTTAAAGCACCCAAACACTTTTTCATGGCGTCTGGCATTTGGGAATGAGGATCAAGATCTAGCGGTGACTCCAATCGCAACATGAAGCCCTGGAGGCGGAATGCATCATCTGAGGAGGGTATACGAAAAATTCGGGTAAAGTTTTAGTCGCTCTGCCTTTTTTGCAATGTGTCTGGTAGGCTGGGGACTTACAACAGAGAACATCCTCTAGCTGGTCTGTTGCAAATTCAGGAGCAACATTTTTTCGGACTGGAACCTTGCCACGACAAAAAATGCAGTAGGGTTCCAGAAAAATATACTCTAGGGGCATAGATAAGCTCATAGTGGAAAGACTCCAAGGATTGCGCGGCGATATTGAAACGGTGAGAGTTTGTACGAATGAAGCCCCTGATTAAAAAGGGGGGTCACGTGCCGCTGCACTTGTACTCAATAGCTCAATCGATGTGGTTTATGAAACAACCTACGGATCTTGAGTCCTGCAGAGGCAAGGGAACAGGCATGAAACATGAATCAGCAAATCCACAGACGTTGCACTGCCAAGTTTGAGTCACGTGCGAATTTGCCTCACGAAATATGCCAGTCGAACCGTCAGCATGGGGAAGCTGGTCATATTCTGTGCTTGAGTCTTGCCTGGCTTGGTCGACGCAATTTCTAACTCTATCCCATTACTGTTGGCGGCATTCCCTATCACATTACGACTGTTGTTCTATCTGCGATGCTTTGTTCCTTGTGCGTCTCGATCTTTCAGGATCCTCAAGATGAGGGGTACCATCACAAAACCAGACAGAACCTCATTCTCGAGTCAGAGAATGGCTGCAAGATTTGCAGTATACTCGCCCGTTACCATCCCGAGCAGCGGGGGGTAGTAATAAACCCTTCCTGGCCCTTGCAATACAAATTTAGCAAGGGAGAGGGTTGGAGTCCACATGTAGAACTCTTGATTTTTCAGAAGAGGGCAGACGCCACGGATGATAAAGTCTGCTTCAAGGAAGAAATTTATATCCATATTTCTTATGCACAGAGTTTCCCTCCTCACTATTCTGATTTCATCAATCTAGCCATTGCTGATCTAGAAACGGCCCCATATATGGTGAGACCGGATGTGACAACGGGGCGAGATATTCCGGATCATACGGGGCACGAAGCAGTGGCTCAACTAGCCAAAGAGTGGCATGAGGAGTGCAAAGAAAATCATGCATGCGGGGACTTTTATAAGCACAGGCAGGTTGGATGGTACCCCAAACGCCTCGTTCATGTCGGCCATGATGGTCAGCGACCACGTCTAGTCCTACGGGACGAAGATGACCTACGCGGTCCCTATGCAACCATGAGCCACTGCTGGGGTGAAAATCCCGAGTTCTTCATGTTGAATGCAGACAATCTGGAAGATCTCCGCAAAGAAATTCCTCTCGAACGACTAGCCGCAAGTTTCCGGGACACCATCCTAACCTGTCAACGTCTGCAGATCCCGTATGTATGGATCGACTCTCTCTGCATCCTCCAAGCTGGGTCCACCTCTCAATTGGACTGGCTGTTTCATGCCAATGAGATGCATAAGGTCTATCTAAATTGCGAACTCAACATTGCGATCGATGTCTCGGCGAATCCGCATGAGGGTGCCTTTCGCCAGAGGAATCCACGCATTCTACAAGACTGCTTCATATGGACGCCATTCCATAGCTATTCGGATTTTCCTCAGGAGAGTCTAGAAAGGGAACCAAACACCGAATCAGAAAACAAGGCCTTGTTTGATCCACAACATCGTGAACGATCGTCTCCCTCAGAAACAGCTCAGGTAAATCTCTGCGCGATATTTACCAAAGAGGACTTCTCTTATTCACGTTTGAACCTCCCTCTCAGTCAACGCGCATGGGTGTTTCAAGAAGCTATCCTATCAGCCAGAACCCTGCATTTTGGGAGTGACCGTATTTGGTGGGCATGTGCTAAAAGAACGACCCTCTCCGAATGCATGCCTAACAGCGTAGCCAATAACACAGGGCAGGGTTTTGACTGCCTCTACCAGTCGAGTTTCAATATTGAGAGAGGTAGCTCCAACACTCTAATCTTATACTTTGAGTACTTAACGAACTATACGGACCGAGAACTCTCTCACCCCAGAGAAGACAAATTGGTTGCCTTTGCTGCCATTGCTCGCCTATGTGCCCCTTGGTTTGGCGGAGACTACTGTGTGGGAATTTTCCGCAACATCATGCCTTGGGGACTCCTCTGGTATTCACACCCAGAAGCCTTCACTCCACGGCCAGGCAGCTACCGTGCTCCGTCCTGGAGCTGGGCGAGCTTAGACAATCGTGTCTTTTTCCAGTTTTACGATCGTGAACCAAACATCCTGGCTCATGTTGTGGATGTTTCAGTACAACTAGTAGACACAAGTGATCCATTTGGTCAAGTCAAATCTGCCGCTCTGAATTTGCGGGGACCGTTGATCTCGTCCCAAGCCCTGGTTGGCAAAGGTTCAACTACGCAATCCAGGTTGACAGTGCCTACTCTACTAGATGAAAAGATATGACTGGAACCAGATGATTACTATTGGTCGTTTCGCTCCTCGCAGCGAGAGCAACATCCAGACTACTACCCTTCTCTGGGGAAGAATCTCCACTTTCTTTGCATTGGAGAGGTGGAGTGCAGCCCTATGTGGAGAACTACCTCTGGCACGTATGGTCTGTTGTTACGGAAGGTTGACAACGGGAGCTTTCTACTGATGGGTAGATGGGTAGCAAGAGTTGGATTTATCAAGCGTCATGCCGGAACGGAGTGTGAGTTACGACCAGAAACCATTACTATACTCTAGTTCGAACGTATCTGGTTTTCTCGGTACTTTTCCTTTGATCTAATATTTGACTTGGAAAGACTAAAAGTTTTGAGAGCACAAAATTTTGGAGTTGATCTTTTTCATGATAAGGCGTTCCTGTTACTCACTTGTCCCTCCGTGAATCCATTCCTCAATGATGCCTCGAAAATGAGGGCTACAGCGTTTTGCGTCCCATAGGAACGAAGACAAACTATCTTCAGACACCCATGACGAATCTCTCGAGTCCCTTAGTCCAATGCTATCAAGTACGGTCAGAAATTTTGCGCGATCATAGCTTATCCCCGGGACCTCTTCCCAGGTGCCAAGAAGACCGACACATGCTGTCCATGCCACCGCCTCGGGGCAGTCTGTACATATCTCAGTTTGTGTGATAGCTTCATCCATGGCATCGTACAATCTGTCGCTCATCTTGCGAATGAGACTAGTCCTGATAGGAATTTGCCTGATGAGAATGTAAAGAAATAGGTGGGAAGCACGCGAAACAAGAATAACAATGCTAGAAGACATAATTGGAGGTGAATCTGCCATTTCGCCGTGCAATATTTCCAGAAGTTTCACATCCGCGACATTGATCAACATGCGTATAGTTTCCGATGGTATTGACTCGGACCGAGTAGCACATACCGCAAGCCTGAGATAGTTTAATGCCTGGGCTACAGATCTACCGCAGTGCCTGGCGATGATGGGATGCGGCTGTGGCCGTATTGCCTCATTGTGTATTTCTTGAGGAAGGGAGATATCGTATGAGTGGAATAAAGGGAACTTGGGAAGACTTCCAAGGGCAGATGCAAGAAACAGATCTGCACTATATCCAGGGCATTAGTATTAGATACAAGAAATTTTTTAAGATAGGAGCTCCAAACTTACAAACTTATTGACTTGCGTAAAACGGGCTCATTGGAAAATTCTTGCTCGTAGTTCAGTATTTCATACAATTTGTATATGCCAAACAGGTGAGCCTTTGCTGCTTCGAAATTTCCATATAGAGTCTATTCACTCGTCAGTCTAAGAAATGGATGTTCCCCTTTCAAGAATAAGGGCTGACCTCGACAGTTGACATGGTGGATATAGATAACATTATGGCAGCACGATTCGAATCACAGTAGGATACATTTGATTGTAAGCACCACTCTCGTATTTGTCGCATTGCTTGGCCTTTCTGGTATAGCCCTTCTTGTTGCAAGGCTGGATCGCAGTGACCGACACGTGGGGTTGTAGCAATCAGAAGCGCGGCAGACAAGGCTATCGTGCTGTGCATAACTGTAGCATTTTGCATTGCATAGGGGAACCATGTTGACTTCGTGCTAGCATTTGATTCATTCAATTTGAATTCTGTCAAAACTGCGAAGCGAGGGTCAATCATACATGGCATTGACAAGCAACACGGGATGCAGCACGTACAATGATAGAAGAGTTTATCAACTTGTTTGTTTTGAGAGATAGGAAAGCTTCGAAAGGGATCGAGAGCGTTTCCGATCTGGTTTATTGATGGGCTCCGGATCTATCCAAAGAATTAGGAGTTGAACTGAACAAGAAAAGTGAATCAACAACGGACGTACCCTTCTACCTGCTCGTAAACACTTTCGGTCCTGACCGACTACCTTTGCCTCTCTTGGATGATGACTTCTTTTTGAGGTAACTCGTTTGCTTTTCATCGATATCCGGAAGCGACCTTGTAATTCCTTTCCCTGCGATATTATTTCCCGAGACCGACTATCCGCAAGTTCCGCTGTTGTCCAGCCTCGCCGTATTCCGGAACGGATCGCGTGGCCTTTGGCAGCAGCATCCGCAAAACCGACTGCGGAGTCCAACTGATTCGCGGGAACAAACCTGTATTCCACCATGTTAAATGTCGAGATATGGCTTAATTGGCCGTGGGCCACAACGAAATGATGTATGATCTGGTCCGACTCGGACTTAACCACAAACTCCGCTTCCACGCCAGATCTTACCAATCAAACAAGCCCCAAAATTTGCATTGAACTATACAGATGATCAGGGAGTTAAATCCACAAGCTCAGAGACTAATCAGGCGCCATAGCGTTGTCGAGGACGCCACGCCGCTCCTTGAGAGAAACAACCGTAGTCTATCCTGCATACTCAGATATGTAGATATCGTGGTGTAGTCAATCAAATCAATATCTATCAACTGAAGCGAAATGTGAAGTTGCTAAGTAGAAAATAAAAGTCAAATGTGTTCTTTTTACTTGTATCTATGTACTGTTCAGCACCGATTTTATGCGTTCCCAACTTGTATTTCCCGGAAATGGCCGCCCGCTATGTTCGAGCTCCTCTCAACATGCAATGACCGAACAACGAAATGCACTCCTCAATTTCTTCGCCACCTTTTGAGGACAATTGTACGTAATTAATGGCTGTTCTTCAACCTAGCTGTCTACTTCTGAAGGCCGGAAGTGTCGATAGCGACAACCTTGGCAGGCTCTTGTTGCCCATTGACTGGTTGGACGGTTCCACCGGATGTAGTGACATAAAGGATGTGTTTATCATGCTTCCCTGCGCCCCATGTGACTGCCGTAGGGCCTGGGAGCTCCAGTGAGTCGAGGGCTCCTGCGACAGACTGATAAGTGGTGTATAAGCTTGAACGGCCGGTGCCGTGGTACAAGACATAAATGGTGTTAGTGAGACTGTTGACGCCCCAGATATTGTCCTTTTCGTCAAAGACAAAGTCGTCGAGGGCACCTCCCCAGGACGAGATGTCAAATACCTGCACCGTCGCATTTCGCACAGGATAGCCATCACTATCAATGGCAATGCGGTTCACTGTGAGCTTTGCGGTGTTGGTCCAGTAGACATACCCTCTGTGGATCTTGAGGCCATTTACGCCCGTGGGAAATTGCGAAGCGGCAGGGGCGTGCAGCTCTGGGACGTCAAGAACAACTTTATATGCTCCCGTTGAGGGGTCGAGGCGAATAAGCTGACCCTGAAGGCAGTCTGCAATCAGGACGGAGGCGAGTCTCTGGGGCCGACGACCAGAGCACTTGGGCGGGATCACGGCCATTCCGTTGAGCATGTTCACATCCGGGAGGTCGGCAACCTTTCTAACCCGGAAGTCTTTGGGACCAGCACCATTAAACTTTAATTCCCATACAGCACCGGTGTGAGGGAATGGGACAAGGAACGACTTGAAGTTGTGCATGGCGATCAAGAATGTGTCTTCGCTGACTTCTCCTATACCCAACGTCCCGCTCGCATTGGGGAATGTGTAGATAGGGGTCAGTTCCGCATGACCAGATGTTGGATCCTTTATGTAATGCAAGGTCGCGTTCTTTTGAAGCATGGAAACGATAAGATCTCCATTTTGTCGCGGCGCAAGGTTTTCCAAAAAGGTGTTTATTTCACTGAGACTGGCAACAGTCTTGGCAGGCAACTGAATATTGTCGATTGATGTAGTCGCCCTCGGGACTACTGTTGCAGTGGCTACATGTATACTGACGAGTGCGGCTGCGGCTGATATTGTGGAAAAGAGCATCTTTACCAAGAGCAAACAAGTGAAATTAAGGGTAGAATTGGTTGATAAGATCGAAAGATCGAATGAAAATGAGATCACCTTGTCTTTTTTCGAGTTACTAGATCGATTTCCAAACTGCAAGATCTCAGGCTTTTAAGAGTGAGTCCCGGTCTTTGACATGGCAGTTTGAATTACTATGAAGACTATTACCAACTGTCGGATACAATTTGCATCCGAGAGATTGGTAACTCAGCAATCCATCCCATCATTTATAAGCCTGTCCCCACACTGGGAAATTGGACTCATTCAACTCCCAGGCGTCAGCTTACACTCGTCTAGAGTACCAAGATTCATGCACCTTATGGGTTTTTTTGGTTTTTTTTTAGTTTCTTATGATAAGGTTTATAATCAGCTTCAAATTATTATCGTCTTCAAGTATTATTCTACAATGTGGCAAAAGGGTTAGAAAATAAACCTCTAGTTGGGTTGTCCTAATATGAGCTGTGTAACAGTTTCACTTGAGCAAGTATTGTAGATGCTGACAAACACCTTCTAATCCATCAGATTGGGGGGCTTCCAGATGATGCACTAATTAATCTTGATATGTGTTTGACACTTTTCATTTTAAGGATATACTACTAGTTCCTCCTCTCTGTGCCTGATGGACGTGAGAATCTCTTGCTTTGATGTGCGAGTATAGGGTAGTCCGTAAGGTCGGCGTTATTATTTGTCCGTCTGTTCAGCTGTGATTGGCTGGAGGGACGAAGGTGCACGTGATTCTTCATCTAGACACTCAGGCCATTTGTGGGGACAAATGGAAGTGATGTCATAGGAGCGGTGGAATGCTGCTGCGAATGCTGGTTGAGGAGCAGCTAAGCACAGCCACGCCGAGACTCCCGTCGGTATGCACCAGCCCCTTTGGGCGGCGCAACACTGTGGCGGAGGCAGATTTTCGCCGGATTCGGCCAAAATACTCCGCCTCGATGTTTGCTGTTAACGGCAGGGATGGATGCTTATATGAGGGAGCGGGAAGCCGCACAACCGATTAGCTCCCATAGCTTGATCGACAATCATATCAGGCATTTCACAGGCACAAAACCCAATCGTCACCCTTCTCAGCGATGTCCTCTAGTTATCTTCCGTCGTCATCGAGAACAGCGTCTCTCCCATCAGGTTGGGTCCCACAGCGTAGACCTCTTCGACTTTCAGGCGAGAGCCAAATTGCCAAAGATGCAGAATTAGCAGCAAGGCTGCAGGCCGAAGAGAATGCTCGCCGACCGGGCTATGGAAACACCAATTCCAACCCTAACTACAACCACAACTACAATTATAATTATAATCGCAACCACAATCAAAACAGCATTCCAAGTCAAAAACCAAGGCGCAAACCACATCACTCAATAGAGAGTGACGCTGCTCTCGCTGCCAGGCTCCAAGCTGAAGAAGATGCCCGGGCGACGCAGAGACCACACCGTCCCCAACAGCAAGGCCAAAGCGGCCTGACCCATACCAGCTACTCCTCCCCTCTGCCTACCGCAATGTCAACCGGACGCAGGCCGAAGAACAGGCGACCGAAGAAGGTGCGATGGGATTATCCTCTGGCAGTAGAGGTGCAATAGGAATATTCAGAATAGATACGAGACCATGAATCAGGATAATGTCACTGTATATTAGTAACGTCTAGCGACAACTTTTATTTCCAAATAATGATATATTAATTTTCTCAAATACCTTTTGTCCCATTGATTGCATGTATCTCTTGCCCTATCCTACTCTCGAAATAAGCGCGGAAATACCGCTAAAGAGACATTAGCTTTAAAATGTTCAAGACATCTAGATGAATGTTTCAACGAGTTCCATATTGTCTAGTGCCCTGCCAAAAAACTCCAGACCGAGCATTGAGGCGAGGTAGTCACTTTTTAGAAGTGATATGCCCACTTGGTTCACGACATTTATTAAATTTTTACAAGTAACTTTTGGAGATACCGTATGATACTCACACTCACAGCTTAAATAAAATGCATTTCCGGATTATGAAGGTAATTCGGACAGTCCTAGAGCCGGGTGATGACCGGTCAAGTCTTGATATTCCTTGCCCGCGTAGCGTGGAGGCTCAAATAGAGTGTCGAACGTACCCTCAGGGAAGATCCAAAAACCTGCTGCTGATAAAACGTTTTTTTTGCTCTCCACGGGCTCCATTTCTCTTATTTCCTCCAAATACCCGCCCCTGTCAGCCATTTGGTCGATGCTTTCCTGTTCGATTCTGAGAGCCAAGTCCATAGTTTGAGAACACCTTACATCGCAGTATGCGTCACTTATGATTTCTTTTCGCCCAGACATAGCGAGAATGTGTGAAATGGTACTGATGGATGCCCTAGCTGATACAGATGCGCCTCCTGCCACCTTGTGCCGGTCAAGTCCCAGCGCCCTTTCCACCCTCAGCCATGCCTCAACTGGCTTCTTCGGATCATTCCACACTGTCTGGCCCTTGAGACTTGCTTGGATTGGCCGTGGGTCCGGAGTAAATAAATCAAATTCAACCGCGCGTGCAAAGATGGGAATACTTCGGTTGAGGCCCATCGCTCTGTTACTCGTCCCCGACAGTGCCCCTGCCATTATCCTCGAATCAGTGCCGAGGAGGTGAATGAACCAGACAGACTTCAGCCCGAGAATCGCTTCCCGGAAGGTTTTCAACGTGTTTTTGGCAAGAGTAGCTTCTCGAGATAGTGCCTCAAGCCCGCGTAGGCTGTCCCTGCATCGGCTGTCAAATGCGATGTGCAAGATCCCTGCCCCACGGGGATCAGAGAGTCTCATATGATTCATGAAAGAGATGAATGTCAGGGTTGGCAAATCAAACTGTGCTATGAGTATGTAGTCGTTCTCCGGATCTAGCCACAATGTAGGCCGCGGCAGGTCAGAGCCGGGGTTCGAACATAGGGGAAGTCGGAACTGCTGCTTTGCAAGTTGTCTGCACTCGCGAGATATCTGCATCAGAGGGTTACGGCGGGGCTTTTGATCAATGGAGACCTTCCAGATTTCCTGATTACATGGACTTGGCTTGTCATGCCAGAGGTTAAAATCGACAAAATCGGTAGAGCCAACTGTTTCTTCGTAGCTCCCATATGGATCAACTTGCTCTGTAGCGCTAGGATCGGTGAGGCGAATCGTGATAAGTCGGCAGCGCGAAACGAAGGCAGTTTTCCATATTTGCAATTTGATTTCTGTCGGTAACTTAGGAAACAAATGAAAGGAGTCATTGTTCCGTATGGCCTGTGACCCTTGAAAGTGGAGCGAATTAAGCGTTTCGTAGCGCGGCCTGAAGGTCGCCATATTGCGTGAGAATATGGTGATGGATTGATGAGGGAAACAAGTTTTCAATGAGAAATTGAAAAAAAGAAAAACATAGAAAGGATATCTCCCGATGTGCGGACAGATCAATGCGATCAGAATGGTGCTATATAGTGGCGGAACTAAATCCTTGAACACCGAGAACGACGCTTCTCGGTGACTTCGCTTGGCTCTTCCTGTTACGGTAATTTCTCACAATTGGGCCCCTGCTGATGAACCGTCATCAAAACTGGAGCAGCATGTTTCCGATGAATGCTGGGTTGTCCAAGCTAAACCGGACACACAATTACAGAGGCTGTGTATCCGTTGTAAGGGAAACGAAATAGCAACACAGTCAAAGGAAATGCAGCGGCTCCAACTGGTTGTGTTTGGAGACAGGAGAAATGAGACTTATTCGAATTACATTATAGCGTTTACTTGAGTGCGGGCAAATTCATCACAAGTACTAGACCTGGTGATCTATGAACCGAAATACTCTTCATCGATTTATTCTTGGGCGTAGAATCGCTGAACCTGAGTCCGATGATGTATTGGAAGGAATTTAATATGTCAATGCTCTAATTCTTGATCAACCAAGGCACGACAGTCTCTGAAAATTGTTCAAGTCCATCGATGAAGCACACGTGTCCAGCATTCTTTATGACCTCGAGACGGATGACGTTGTCCTTTCCTGACGCCCTGAACCCTGCCTCTATCTCTTTCCTCATCTCATCCATAGTCTGAGGCAGGTTCGCGTCCTTCTCTCCAACTACACAAAGAGCATCTTCGACTGAGGAGCCAACATCTTTCAGGATTCGCCGCAAGTCAAAGCTCGAGCTTCTCAAGGCGTGACAACAAGCTTCAAAACCATCAAGAGTAGTGCCTCTCATGACGTTTCTCACCCGATCGGCCTCCTTGGGATTTTCCTCGAGCCAGGTCTTGCCAAACCAGCGATCCAAGGTTGACTGAACAGCGTCTTCTAGATGGCCAGCTTCTCTAGCGGCTGCAACTCTTGGACCAAAAACATCGGCACCACCAAGGTTGACAGGCGAAGCTGAAATGGTGTCGCAAATGACGAGTTTGCGAACTATTTTCGGATATTTAGAAACGAAGAATACCCCCTTTGCCGCGCCCATTGATACGCCAACCCAGCCGTGTAAACTTGGAATGTTCAAGGCCTGAAGAAGAGCATAGACGTCGGCGGCCATGGAGTCAAATGTCGTGTTTAATTCTGGGGGAGATGAAGATTGACCGTGCCCTACTTGATCATACCGCAGTGTTCGGAACCCATTGCTATTGAGTATCTTAACGAAGTGATCCCAGGCGCCGAAAGGAGCGCATAACGAGTTTGAAAGCAGGACAATGGGCCCGTCCTTGGGAGTTTCATCGAGAACGTATGATAACGTCCTTGAGTCTGGGAGTGAGATCTTGCTGGCCATGGTGACTATAATAGGGGATGCCGTAAACAAAACGAACTCTAAACTACTGGGTTCTGGCACATGCAAATTGACCCCTCAGCCATGATATACCGCAGAAGCTTTTTACTAATCTGCCACTAATACCAGAAGCATCATCGGATGCATGCTTCCTAGCTCCTCATGACCCCGCGCCAGCTGTGGGTTGGCAACTCTGTTTCTCCACAACTGCAACCGGGGCCCCGACCCCAGATGAATCTCCATCTCCATCTCAATCTCACTCTGTCGGTGACATCGATTCGCTGACTCCTCTGTTCGCTCCTCCGCAGCCGAAACACTGCTCAGCACGCTTCCTCCAGCTGGGTCGATCTGATTTCCTAGCGCTGCCATGCCTGACTCACTCTCTGCTGCCCGGCGCAGGGGACGTCGCATTCCCGAAGAGTTCCGAAAACGGAATGCTCAGAGTTGTGATCGCTGTCGTAAGGTGTGCTAAGCCCTGAGCAACCCCTTGAGCCTTGGATGTATGTGCTGACTTTGCACCGCGATACAGCGAAGGTGCCGCTGTGTTCCATCCATTAACGGGGATGGATGCGTCATGTGCCAGGAGCACAATGCGACCTGTTCGTATACTGCCCCGAGGAAAACTCGCTTCTACGGTAGTGTAGAAGAATTAAGTGACCGGTATGTTTAGCGTTGATAGCCCCTTGCAAATACAGGGGGCTTACCGCCTGCAGATATCGTTGTCTAGAAGCCATCGTCAAGGGCGCATTCCCCGATGCTGCCGTTGAGTCGGCAGCCGATTTAGTCAATCTCGGATGTCGAATGGGTTATACGATGCCCGATATAACCTCTCCAAACAGACCGGAGGTAGATATGAACGAGCTATCACGAGGAGGTCGACAGCTCACTCCTCCTGCATCATCGATTGGCGGCCACTCTTCTACTGTTGAGCCCCAAAGCCAATCGTCTCGCCTCACAGCCAGCTCTCACAGTGACGAGGCGGAAGCCTCGATGATCAAAGACACCTCGGGTCACGAACACTACATAGGACCTTCAGGGACTCTGAACTTTCTGAACCAACTCCGGCATCTCGTCGACTCAAACAGTGCGCCTGGTGGTAGTGCCACGACGAAACCAGAGGGAGCCGCCAAATTCACGGGCGATGACATTGCTCAGGCCCTCGAAGCGGATGATGCCGAAGAACAACAGCCAGAGCAGACGGATCCCGCTACCGCCGATTCCATACAAACAGACGGGGTCTCCCCTGACTCCATCACCTCCGCCATTGCACGAGATTTTGCGCGTTTCCCAATTGCCGACATGGAAGAGATTGTAAGACAGCTGCCTCCAAACGATCTCTTGGAGTTACTCATCCACTCTTACTTCAAAAACGTGCATGAGGATTTCCCCTTGTTCCATCGCGCCACCTTCGAAGATGAATATGAGCTCTTCGTTGTCCGAACGCGAAGAAATCCTCACCTCGCCCGGACACGACCTCGCCCAGACTGGGGCTGGATCGGCTGTTTAAACATGGTCATCGTGTTTGGATCTATCACGAACCGAAATATCCCTAACCTCGACCATGCTCAACTCCGACGGACGTCCGTATCGATGGCGCGAAGCCTCCTGCCGCAATTCGTATCAAAATGCTCCCTGACCAATGTCCGTGTGCTGCTCTTGTTGGCACTGTTTCTGCATAATAACAATGAGCGCAATGCTGCCTGGAACCTCGTCGGGACGGCCACCAGAATCTCGTTTGCTCTCGGACTTCATCGATCGGATATGGCGTCTTCCTTCCGCCCTCTTGAGCGAGAGATCCGCCGGCTGGTGTTTTGTACTCTGTATTCGTTTGACCAATTCCTCGAGCTGAGCCTGGGTCGTCCGAGCGGCATCCACGAGACAGATGCCGAGATCGTTGCTCCTCGTGAGGGGTTTCTGGATGGCAGCGGCGGCACGGATGCCAAGCTTTTATCTTGGTCGCTCAAGCTTCAGGCTATTCTTGGCCGAACTCGACTCATGTATATGGGTAGAAGCCAGCGAGCGCCGTCCTCGGTACCCACTGTCGAGGAAGTCCTCACCACCCTGAGACATTGGAAACTTGAGATAAGCCAGGTACCTGGGTTTGACGTACCTTTGGTTAGACTTCCCGGGGCGGAGGAGGCTGCTCAAGGGACGGGGGCACTGGACCTGGAGGACCTGAAGGCATCGCTTGCGTGGAAGACAAGATCGCAACTGCGAGCTGTCCTACTGTTGCACATTCAGTTTCACTATATTGCCATCGTGGCTACGAGATCCATCCTGCTCCGCAATGTATCCATGATGCGCAAAGCGTCTAGCCAGGCTGCATCGTCTAAACCGGAACGTCTATCGCCACACGCAGCTGTCTGCGTTAATCATGCGTCTCAACTCTGCTATCTCATATTACTCCTGGACCATTTTGATGTTCTCAATGGGCTTACTGGGCTGGACATATTTTACTGTTATTGTGCTGCCATGATTCTCATCCTACGGCTTCTCCTGCCACCTAGACAGGACTTGCAAGACCCGGGACCAGGGACTGAGGAGCTACACACTCATTTGTTTAGCCTCGTATCTACGGTTCGCGATGTTATTAATGGCACCGACAAGTCTGGATCCATGAAACGCTTCGCTCGAGTGGTTGATACGTTTGCGGGATGTGTTAATCTCGAAAAGCGCCAGGAGTTTCCTGGGAATTATATCACTGCCTTACAAGCTGGGCCACAGCAATATGGAACGCCTAGCTCCGGCATCAATCCTAACATGGCAGGGTCCATGGACGAAATGTCTCTTCAAAACTTCGGCAACCCATCGGGAATGCTGGATCTATTCCCCTTTATGACATTTGGAGAGGATGCGATGGGGATGAACATACCACTCCCGGGAGATGGAGAAATGCCTGTCTCCGAGTGGTCGAATATGCAGTTGTTTCTGGCTGGATATGGTGATCCCGCATCGAGTTGAGCGTGAGGGACGCAGTGTATATATTATTTGTAGGCACAAAATGCTAGTTATTGTTGTAATTGATATATTATGAACATTACGAGTGAGTGGGAAGTTTAGCAAGCGGATTAGATGAAGTTCTGACTGAGACAAGGTCAAAGTGAAGAGTATCTTGAATATTTGCAAGAATTTCGCAGCAGCTTATTAAAATACCCACAAGAGGAAAGACATCTTAAAGCAATCCGTGCACTTTGATATCCTCTAACCCGCACTCGTTGTCAAGCTAACTAGGGATCAAAGGGTATACCGGAAGTCGGGGTGTTTCTCTCCGAGGTCATTGATTTCCGCCTCCGTCAGGTTTCGTAAGTGATCACGCTTCCCTGCCTCTCGCTTGCGATTCTCCCAGGCGCAGCACACCCACATGTTGATGGCCGCGATTATGCCTGTCACCTGGAAGGCAATACAGACCGACACGCCAGGAATATACTGAGGGCCGTCGCTCGATGGAAACACGAGGGCGGAGATGATTCCCCCAATCTGACCGCAACTGACGGCAAAAGCAGTGAGAGTACCACGCTTGACATTGCCGACAACTTGGTTGGTGCTGCATGGAATTGGTTAGCAAAGTTGACAATTTGCAGTGTCGTCAACAGATCTTAGAACTTACCACCAAGCTATAACAAGAGGCTGGCAGATGTAGATACCGATGGCCGAAATGTACAGCCCCCCGTATCGAACATTGCCGTCACGAATCAACATCACCAAGAAGAGGCCAAGGATACTGAAGGAGAATCCACCGACGCAGAAATAGCCTCTGCGCTTGAGTTTATCGGAGATGTATCCCATAATGACTGAGACAATACCTGAAGCAATGCGGATGGGTGCGGAGAGCAGATTGGACTTCATACTGCTCCAGCCGAAAGTTTGGAGAATAGTTGGCGTGAAAACGGAAATTGAGTAAGCCGTTACGCAGACCGCCAGGTAAAGAACGCCAGCAGTGAGAACCTTCCAGTCCCTGAGGGCCCGGAAAGCGCCCTTGGCTGTCATCTTTTCGTGCTTAATACCATTTCTCTGCGAGTCAAGCTCGAGGCTGCGAAGAAGCCATGCCTTCTCCTCCGGCTTGAGAAATGTGGCGTCGTGAGGGAAAGGCTGTAGGAAGAAGAAGGCCAAAACACCAGCGGCGCACGTCATTGCACCTTCGATGAAGAAGATCCATGACCATCCAGAGTATCCGCCCGTACCGTCGAGAGATCCCAAGCCAGCACCGAGAAGGCCAGAAATTGTACCTGCAATATCGTTGGATACCATAAACCACGCCATTCGAGTGAAAAGCTGGTGACGGCGGTACCATGAACCGATAAGAAACAAGCATCCAGGAAACATGCCGGCCTCAAAGATTCCGACAAAAACACGAGCAGTCATCAAACCGGCAAAGGACTTGCAGAAACCAGCGAAAGTAACAGACACTGCGAAGATGTATTAGGGAGCGTTTCCTTAATTTATACAGCCAAAGTGCAGGACTCACGGCCCCAACCCATAACTAGGAAGGAAATATAATATCGAGGTTGGACTCGCGAAAGAATCATATTTGATGGTAACTCGAGAATAATGTAAGGAACATAGAAGACTGCTAAGGAGTTAGCATGAGAACTTGGATTTCCTGGGGTTGACAATGAAGACATACTCATGACGACGAGGTTGTATTGGTTTCCGCTCATCTTCAGATCCTTCTCCATATTCCAGAGACGAGCATTGCCAATATTGACACGGTCTAGGAACGTAAGAGTGTACAACAGGATGAGAAGAGGGAGGATACGATAATCAATCTTCCGAATGATCTTCCTCGCTTCGGCAGGGTCTGATTCTTCCTCTCGGATTGAGGCCCTCTCAGACTTCTCAAGATGGTCAACATCTTGCTTTTCGCGAGAGACACGAACAGACTCTGCCTGGTTTGGAGATTTGATGTCAGCCATCTTATCTTTTGGGTATGCCTTGCCCTCGGCAATGAGCAAGCGGAATAGCGAACAGAGATATGAAAGAAAGCTCAGAGAGTTTATGAAAGGGGATGTTGCATCAATGTGATGTGCCCTCTCGTAGGGTCTTGTCAGATGGGATCGTCCCTATGTATACTCTCGTAATCTCGATGGAAGATAATGAGCTGGATGAAGGTGTGTGCGGGGAAAGTCTGGGGTACGTTGACCACTTTGTGGGGGGCAGCTGGGGTTCGATAGTTTGGTGGAACAACTCAGGAGTCATGGATCCGATACCATCGTGACCACTTGGAACGCTAGCGGATGCGAGTTCTTGAGCGGATGACTGTATCCGCGGTTTGCCCCAACCGGCTCCATGCTCGCGATACTCCTTCAAACAAAGGAGAATGTCAGAGTGGAAACAAGTTATGATGCATTCAACCATGAGCGTCTGATTATATTTAGCCATCATTCAAGTCAGATTAAAGGCATCACTACACGCTCAAGCTCATCAATATCTTCAACAGCACAACAACAATCACACCTTAAACACGACTACAACTGAATTGACATTCATCATGCCTACTGCTAAGCGTTCGCTGAACATTCTCATTGTCGGTGCCGGTCTGGGAGGCTTAGCCTCTGGCTTGGCTCTTCAGACCGACGGGCATAAAGTAACCATTATTGATTCTACCCCTGAATTTGCAGAGGTCGGTAACCCATTAGCCCCAACCACGTAATCCCATCAAACCACTAACGCACGACCTGCAGGCTGGGGCTGGAATTCGGGTGCCTCCCAACTCTAGCCGCTTGCTCATTCGCTGGGGCGTTGACATGGAGAAGATGAAGAAGTCCACTTCGAACAAGTACCACTTCATCCGCTGGCAGGACGGAGACACCATTGTCAAGGTCCCATTCGACAACATTGTCGAGACTCACGGCGCCCCTTATTATCTTGTACATCGTGCCGATCTCCATGAAGGCCTTCTCACCGCTGCCTACAAGGCCGGTGTCACTGTGCTCAACAAGAAGCGAGTCATCTCATATGACTTTAATGCGCCTAGTGCCACAACTCAGGACGGCGAAGTCTTTAGCGCTGACCTCGTCATTGGTGCTGATGGAATCAAGTCCATTGCTCGACCACTTTTGACCGGCCAGCCTGATATTCCTCGTGATACTGGCGATGTAGCATATCGAATTCTCATCCCTGGGGAGAAGCTACTGGCAGATCCCGACCTCGCTCCTCTCATCACCGATCCTTGCACTACTTCCTGGTGTGGCCCAGAAGCCCACCTCGTTGGCTACCCTATCCGCAACGGAGAGATGTACAACATCGTTGTCTGCGCCACGTCCCACAACGAGACGTCGGATGAAGTATGGGTCGTCAAGGGGGACAACCGAGAGCTGTGTGAACGCTTCGGAAAGTGGGAGCCCCGCGTGCAGAAACTATGCGCCCTCACCGGCGACTTTATGAAGTGGCGTCTTTGCGATCTGCCAATCCTCACTCGATGGGTGCACGATTCCGGAAAGGTTGCTCTTCTAGGTGACTCTTGCCACCCCATGCTTCCATATCTTGCCCAAGGTGCCGCACAAGCTTTCGAGGATGCTGCTACGTTGCGCCAGTGCCTCGCTCTTGATCTGGATCTGAAGACCGCATTGAACAAGTATGAGAGCATTCGCCGCCCACGAGCAAGCCTGGTACAAGAAAAGACACGGGAGCACCAGTATATTCTTCATATTGGGGATGGGGAGGAGCAGAAGGTGCGCGATGAGAGCATGAGGCTGAATGCCGTGGAGAATCCTGTGTTCTGGGGCTACGACGACCGCAGGAAGTGGCTGTTCAGTCACGATGCCGAGGTTTTGGAGAAGGAGGGTGCTAATTGGCAAGTGGCAAATCGAGCTGAGATGAAGGCTCACTAAAGTGAATAGAAACCTGTCGTTTGATATATCAGATCGTGCATTTAGTTTTAGTGTTTGGAAATAAATTCAGCTTCTTTCAGCTTAATGTGCGTCTTCTTCACACTCTACCCTTCAGTTGAAAGCTATAAGAGAATTTTCGCTTGGAACATACGCAATGGATAGTAACAAGGAGTCTATTCTAGGAACAAAATTTGCATAAAGTGGTGATATCAAAGTTGTAGTAGCGCTGTATTGGAATGTTGAGCCTGTCTCCTCCAGCTGTGCCTTGGCCCACTCTCATCACCTTGGGTGTAAAAACATTTCAGATCTCGCTGCTAGCAGCGATTGCCCCTTGAATTTTATTACGTACATGAGATAGTACAAAATGCTTTGTGAAATTTCTAGAGCATCTAGCTGCTTTTTGAAATTTGTAGAGAATGTAGAAAAAAAGCCAAAAAAATTGGAGTTTGTGTGGATCGAACACACGACCTTCAGATGTCATTGAGGACTGAAGTCGAACTTCAGTCTGACGCTCTCCCAACTGAGCTAAAACTCCAATTCGATATTGTGATGAGGAGTTTTGACATATAGCTCTCTGCCCTCGGATTTAACAGAGCCAACGTTTTGGGCCTGAGCAAAACGCTCTAAATATATCGTTCTTGTGCTACGAAAAAGAATTAACCAGGAGCAGTCGGCAATTCTCCTTTCCTATCTACATTCGGGAATCTGCCCGGATCAGAAGATGCGGACCTAGGTCCTTTAAGGATGTACAACCGGCGAGGGCCATGCATTCACGAAACTCGTCCCTCAAGATAGTCAAAGCGTTCAGCATGCCCTTCTCCCCATCATATGCGATTGCCCACAGAGCCGGACGTCCAATCCAGACCATATTCGCACCCAAGCACATAGCCTTGAACAGATCGGAACCTCTCCGGATACCACCATCAAAATGCTTCAAAATTTTAGTTTCTGATATCTAAAACTCGGCCTAATGAGAACTTACCACAGGTACTCTTCCAGCAACAGCGTGAGCGATAGATTGCAGTACCATTAGGGATGGGGGAGAGCCGTCAAGCTGTCTTCCTCCATGGTTGGAGACGAAGATGGCATCAGCTCCGTTTTCAATGGCCAGATTAGCATCCTGTGGTGACATAATCCCTTTCACCCAGATAGGGAGACGTGTATGCTGCTTCAGGTAGCGCAGGGCTTCCCAGGTCTGCGAAGCATCTACACAAATGGTCAGCTCTCTCCCAATTTTAAGCGGAGAAATAGCATCTACCGAGTTTGTTGGCTTGCTTCATTTCTTGGCCTTTCTCGATCCCTTGGATCTGGTCAGTTCGAAGCTCAGACCCAGTTTTGACTTCCAATGAGGCATCAAAATTTGCCATCCGCAAATGTGCTGGCAGTCTGAACCCGTTCCGAATCTCAGTCAGTCTTCTTCCAAAGAAAGGAGTGTCAGCCGTGAGGACTATCGCTCGGTATCCCGAATCTATCTAAATTAGCCAAAAGGGTCGAAGGCATAAGGAGCAGAATCATCAGACCTTCCGCTCTACGGACAAGGTCCAAGCTGGTCTGTCGATTTTCGAAAAGATACATCTGCAAGACACACTCGCTTGGACCTTCAAATCCTGCTCTTAAGCGTGCCTCGTCTGCTGCCGTCTTGACGTCTTCGAGAGACGTCGTTGAGAACGTACTCAAGCCCATGATAGTCCCAAAGGCTCCGCAACCCCGAGCAGTCGCCAATTCGCCGTCAGGATGCGCCATACGCTGCATCGCTGCTGGTGCGACACAGCATGGGAAAGGAATGTCATTACCACCGTCGAAAGCACGAGTGCTGGTATCTACTCCCGTGACATCGCAGAGTACGCGAGGTTGAATATACCATTTTTTGTATTCATGTCGGTTAGCCCGTAACGTGACACCATCAATCGACCCTCCGTTGAAATAGTCACGGGCAAGCTTTGGAAGATGGGTTGAGGCATAAGCCTCCAGGTCGTCAATGGAGTGGACGGCCGGCTTCGACATTTCTACTCGTTATTCTGGTTGGCGTCCTTCCGGCGCTCCCATCATCCTTCGTGACCTTTTTGAAGGCCTTCGCTTGGCTAAACTCTGTTCCTTGTCCATTAGTCACCCCGCAAACTTCAGGTAGCCCTGGCCTTCGACCCAGAACCTCGTCGGATGCATGCATCCGATGCCTTGACAGCCTAATAGCGTGCGTCGTGGGCTATTTTTTCTCCTTTAATTTCCAACCATAGATTAGTTACATACCACAACGAAATGAGCACATGACCCAGAGAATAATTGAGTATTGTTTGTCTCCTAAAACCATCTGTTATCAGTGGAACGGGGCTCTAGTGATTAGTTGTTAGGTCAACAACATGGGAGCAAATTGTGATATTTTGATGCAGAAGCACAATTGATCTATTGCCAACATAAAACACAATTCAAATTGTCTTAATCTTAACTTCTAATAGAGCACATTTCTTCTCCTCCCGGACTATCCGGATAGCTTTCCGGAGCGAACTCTCCACTTCGTTGGCCTTTTCAATAACTGCCCACCAGGCACCGCCGGCACCCTCCGCGATCTTACCGAAAGAGGGCGATGGGCTGAGGGAAACGCCAAACTTCTCACTCAAATTACTTTCAGTGCTTAGTTGATCATGGATCCTCAGGCACGCGTTCTTTGGGGATGCCCAGCCTCCATTATTCCAAATAATGGTGAGGAATGGGGTATTGTAGCGCTTTGCCATCCAGTAAGCACAGGATGGGACCCCGAAGAGCCATGTTCCATCTCCGGTGAATGCAACAAGAAGATCGTCCCGCCCTTGAAACTGCAGAGCCATATGTGCACCAACTGCAGCCCCTGAGTACCAGCCAAGAGCGCCGCCACCACTTCCAATTAGAGAGAGTGGCTTTTCGTGGCGCAGATGATCAGCTACATTGCCAAGATTTGTGGTAGATTCGTTTAACCCAACGATAGAGATGCCACAGCACGCCTCTCGTAGACGTGACATCACGAAAGGAACTGTGACGCTGCCATCACTAGGAGGCACTTCGGCGGCTTGAAGCCTATCCTGCCTGGCCAGGAATCGCGCCTCAAGTTTGGGTGTTCGACTCGCGATGGTTGCCTTTACTGAATCAGAAATAAGTGCCTTGTTGGTAATGAATGAAACCAACTGAGTCAGAGCGAGGCTTGATTCCGCGCGCCATCTCTTCTCACACGGCAAAGACCACAGAGTAGTTGAGTCTTTGAGTGGATCGCTGTCTAGATGAAACACTCTCGCTTCGTCCCTTGGACGCGACTGTGCCCCTATCCATGGTACATCGGCATCCACTACAAGCACTAAATCAGCCTCGGCCAGTGCAGGCAGCTGTCCCCCGCCGTTCCATTGATGGCCCTGGTGCAAGAAGCTGGTAGTTGGAAAGTTATTGTAGATGGGGGCATTTTCATGGACAGGTATTGCCAAAAGCTCAGCCAGTGACTTCAGCGCGTCGAACCCTGCTGCGGAACGACCACAATAGCTGGTGACAATCAGGGGGTTCTTTGCTTGGATCAATGAATGAGCCAGATATTCAATGCTGGCTGGAGACAGCCCAATGGGCTCTACAGCCATGTTTAATTCTGGCTTTTGAGAAGGCTTGGTGCTTGGGGGATGAGTATCGGCCTCAAGCGTCTCGCGGCTTGCAATGAGATAGGTCGGGCCCTTGGGCTCTGTCATGCAGAACTGCAGAGCCCGCAAGACGATTTGGACGGCATTATGAGGAGACCTGATCTCATGTTCATATTTCATATATTGTCTCACGATGGCTCGTTGGTCTGGCACATCCTGGATCCAGTGGATGTATCTAATGGGCAGCTTAGCTGATTGTCACCCACAAGCCTTCAATGAATTCTTCAAACTCACTCGTTACGGCTACCTCTCAATTCCCCTTCCATAGTAATCGGAACTGTGCCAGCGAATATCATGACCGGGATTCTCCCTTTGCTGACATTGTGGATGGCGCCGGCGAGCCCCTGTGTACCACATTCCACATGTACCAGCACACCAGCCGGCTTTCCCGTTATTTGGGCAAAACCGGAAGCAGCAGATAAGGCATTCATCTCATTGGGAGATGTGAAAATTTGGATATTGTGTTTGTTGCTTGCAAAAGCAGCTAGGAAGGCTGGATGGTCAGAGCCTAAGTTGACGAATAGATGCGTAATGCCTGCAGCCTCGAGGGCATACAGGATCGCAGCCGCGCCGCTCGTGAGTTCACTTCCCATAGTTCGTGGGGGTTTTGAAGGTAATGGTAAGAATCTCGCTGAGGGCTAAAGACCAAGCTGCACAAGATTGTTCAGGATATATGGCGGATATCGATTTACACCGTACACCTGAAGTCGCAACCAACATATCAATGGATGCCCTGTCTTTTACGTGCTGAGGTCATGCTTGCTACTCCATCATTTACCCCGCAGAGTTCGTGGAGACGGAACCTCACATGCTGAGCTATCGGAAGCATGCATCCGCCACGACGGCTCATCACTACCGCTGTGGGCCGACGGGCCTCGGAATGGAATGCGTCAATGTAAGGATCTAGGGGGATGAATATGCTAAGTAGGACCTCCTCGTCAGGCTTGATTCAAGAGAAGAACTCGGACATCCAGCAGCATAACAGCCATCATGACTTCCCGTTCACTCTCTGACGACCAACTACTGTTCATCAATGGCACTTACAAAGCGCCGTCAAATGGGTCTACATTCCCGGTGGTTAATCCCATGACCGGGAGGCCCATCTACTCATGTGCTGCAGCAACTGTTGATGATTACTCAGAAGCTATCGAACATGCCCATGATGCCTTCCGCTCATGGTCCCGCACGCCACCATCAGCTCGAAGACTAATTCTTCTTCGCGCTGCCGATATACTGGAGTCCTATCTTGACCAAGATGCGCCGGAAATCTTATCCTCCGAGGTATCCGCCGTCAAGAGTTGGGTGCAGCTCAACATCAAGGCTTCGGCTACTATTCTTCGCGACACCGCCGGGCTTGCAACACACATCAAGGGCGAGATTATCCCAGCCGACCGGCCTGGAACCATGATTCTGGTTGAAAGATGTCCTGTTGGTGTTGTATTCGCTATTAGCCCTTGGAATGCCCCAGTGAGTCATCTTACATCCGAATATACGAATCTAGGTTTTAATAATTGCGATGCAGGTCAATCTAACAGCACGCGCGATTGCTTGTCCTCTCATATGCGGCAATACAGTGGTCCTCAAACCCTCTGAATTCTCCCCAAAGTCCCAACATCTCGTTGTGCGCGCTCTCCAAGACGCAGGTCTGCCAGCAGGGTGTCTGAATTTCCTGCCCACCTCCGCAGGCGATTCCCCGGCGGTCACAGAATTCGCTGTGAAGCATCCCAAGATCTTGCGTGTCAACTTCACCGGCAGCGATCGAGTCGGACGCATCATTGCTGGCTGGGCAGCTACCTGCCTTAAACAGTGCGTGCTGGAGCTTGGGGGTAAGGCTCCGGTCGTGGTCCTTGACGACGCGAATATTACAGATGCTGTTGAAGCAGTAGTATTTGGCGCCCTCTCAAACAGTGGACAGATCTGCATGTCAACGGAACGCGTCATTGTTGATTCTTCCATTGCAGCCGAGTTCAAAGCCGCTTTGTTGCAGCGAGTGAAGGCGATCAAATATGGCAATCACGAAGACGACGAGTCCGTCTCTCTCTCGGGTCTCTACACGGCCTCATCCTGCACACGCATCACTGGACTTCTCCAGGACGCAATTAAAGAAGGCGCAGAACTTCTCACCGGCGATCTTGAGTTGTCAGGACCGAACAACACCATCTTGGCCCCTCACGTGCTCTCAGGAGTCACTCCACAAATGGCCGTCTTTCAGAAAGAGACTTTCGGCCCTATCATCTGTATCACCGAGGCAAGCTCAGATGATGAAGCTATTGAGTTAGCCAACAACAGTGAATTCTCCCTATGTGCCAGCGTGTTTTCAAGGGACGTCATGCGAGCCCTGACCGTGGCTCGACAGGTTCGAGCGGGCAGTTGTCACATTAATGGACCAACAGTCTACATTGAGGCGCCACTGCCTAATGGCGGTACGGGAGGTAGTAGCGGATACGGCCGTTTTGGCGGAATGGCAGGCGTTGAAGAGTTTACCGAGCGCAAGATTGTGAGTTTAGCGCAGAGCGGGATGAAATATGCCATCTAATCTGGTTTTGTAATTGTGAATTTACCCAGAAGCAATTGTGATTTCTAATCAGGTCAGATGCATCATGGAAATTGGACTTCTCACTAGAGAGTTGATTGAGAACACTTCAGGCAATGGCAAAGTAAATTTGAAATCAGGAAATAATATTTCCCTTAACTAGCCACAGCCCAGAGTGACAGTACAATATGAAGAACCATCCAAGTAAAATTTGCATCCTGACTCGACAGAGCACTATATGGGTTACTCTTAACATTGAAGGGTTTTCCTATGCCCTGACCTTTAACAGTTAACGCGTGACCGGGCTGGAATATCAATGCAGGAGCTCACTTGAATTTTGATGTCAAACTAGACAATTGGGAACCACTGATTAAATCGGTTGGATGGATCCCACTTCTTCTTAAGTTCTCTAAGTCGGGGGAGGCTTTCACCATAGACATCGTCAAGATCTTCGTCGCCATGGGCGAAATTAATATACCTATAGCATTGTTAGGATCAAGTTGCAGGATGTTGTAATATACATGGACAACTCACGTTCGTGGACTATCGAAGCCATCCGTCTCTCTCCAAAGTTCTCGTACTTGAGCGCCAAGTTTATCGGCTGCGTCATCTAGACTAGAATCGTCATAAATAGGCTGTACAAAAGCGTGGAAGTTGACATCGCGGTGTGGGTACGATGCCCCATCAGACCCAATCTCGCGGAGGACGTCCGTTGAGTAGGTTTCAACAAGTACGCGACTGTCAGTCTGGTTCGTAGTATTAACAAAAGTGGCCAGTTGATCGGAGACTTGCTGCCAAGTAGGATAATCCAAAGATTTCAGACCGACCAGCCAAGTGGGCTTTCGTCCACCGTCTTCGCAAAAAGCGTCCACGGCATCGTTCATCCTGGCATAATCCATGACTCCGATCAACATCGTCTGATCGGGCCCAATGTTGAAAAGCGGTTGAAATGCTGCTTCCGCAGCGTCAGAGTCGCCATCCAAATAAGTAAGACCCGCGAAAATGCTTGAAGAGGGTCCAGGAGAAACATAGGTTAGACCCCAATTAACGACCATCTTCTGCGATAATTTGAGTTCGTTCATCGTGTTCAAGAACTCCTCCAGTTTGTCCCCAGAGAACACCAGCTGTGCCATCCAGACCTTCACATTTTCACGGGGATGTACCTTCATCCTCAAAGATGTAACAATGCCAAAATTAGGACCTGCGCCTTTGATAGCCCAGAGTAAGTCTTGGTTCTTGTCTTCCGAGACTTCAATTAGCTCGCCCCTGGCTGTCACCAGATTTGCCGATATGAGATTATCAACAGGCACTATGAGTCATGTAAGTAATAGAAGCTGCATAGAAGGCTGATAATGGAGAGCATCAACTCACTGCCGAACTCGTTCATCCAGTAACTGAGACCTCCGCCCAGTGTCAATCCGCTGACCTAACAATGTGTACCAGTTGTTAGCAATGGGAAATAACTCACTGAAAGATAGAATTATAACGACCCCCCAGCCTACATAAAGAGCAGGTGGTGTGGGAATTGATTGTATAGAAACTTACACCGACGCAGTTGCAACCGCCGTTTACTACGCGTTAATTAGTCTCTCTGCCACCCAATAAGATTCCATACTCGTTTACTCACAGACAATAACTCCGCTATCCGCAGCTGCGGCAACATACTCGCTGTTCAAAGCACCTCCCCCAACGAGCATCTCAGATTTATTCTCGCTCACAACTGTTGAGTTCAGACCACGCAAATTGATGATGATATCTTGAGTTCTCAGATGAAATGTGGTAGCGCCGCCGTGACCACCGGCCTGAGCGAGAAACTCGAGTTTATTCTCGTTACAGTACTTGACCTGAATCTTTGTTCGTAAATGAAGGACTCGTTGTATTGAAACAAATACTCACAGTCTCTGCTACATCAAGCTCTTCGGCGACATGGACAATATATCCAGGTTTGGGGGCAGCATAATCGCTCCATCGTGGCGCAGAGGAAAGTTCCGTGGTAATCCAGGCACCTGTCGAGAGTCGGGGAACCAAGTCTTTCATCGGGTTCACAGCCTCGACGAGACTGGTGGTAGCCGAGAAAAGAGGTAGAAATCGCCAAAATGTCTTCATTTTGTATTCAAGAGTAAAAGCGTTTGAGAAGTGTAATTTGAGGAAGAGATGAGTTCGACAGTTAGATAAACGAGAGGCATACTTATACTTGGTTATGTTGACACGATGTACGGTCATTCTCTCGAAATTTCGGTGAACTTGCAAGCATCTGAAATAGGTAAACGGGCTTGGCAATCCTACATGCTCGTAATTATCTCCCTTGACGTTAGTCTTACAAATCTCAGTCGTATCTAGGTCGATCGCTGCCGGGATTCATGTGGTGGGGAATCCGCGCTTACACTGAACTCCACAACCTCGTTTACCGTATGTGGTAATGCCAGTCAGCGAGAAGCAAAGATTAGTTTAACACATTCTAGGGTTCTGGGCGTTCTATCAACGTATGAAACACTAGGTATATATAGTTGAATGAGTCCCCTCGAAGATGAGTATAGAATCTCCCTGTCAATCCACTCTTAAACATCCGGATCCAGGATTTTTTTGTTTACAGAAGCCCACCATGAAGCAGTTCTTTGGTTTACTGTACTTCTGCATGCCTCTAGTCTCTCAGGCTTGTGCTGCCTCCCATGTCAATAATGCATCAATTGTTGCTCATACTGGAGAGCCAATAGGCGAGGAGATAAAAGCTGGTAACAGTTAGTAATCGTTTGACAAAAGTTATAGGCGGAGTGCCTGACTGACAAAGCTTAGCGACTTTCTACATCACTGGCAAGCCATCTAATACGGCTGTTTTGTACCTGACAGACGTCTTTGGCATACAGTTGGCTGAGAACAAACTGTAAGCAAGAGACAAACTGTTTATGAAGGAGAAAGGGGATGCTAGAGTGCTAACTCATTCACTGTTACCAGGTTGGCGGATAGCTTCGGTCGTGCTGGTTATCTAACCATAGCACCGGACATGTTCGGCGGGAAGCCCGCACCGGTCGATCTTATTGATCCCAGCTTTAATATGACGGGGTTTTTATATCGAAATCGCCCTGAGGTTATTGACCCAATACTCAAATCAAGCGTGGACTACATTCGAGAAAGATTTTCCGTCAATAGTATCGTTGTTACTGGATACTGCTTCGGCGGCCGTTATGCTTTCCGCCTGCTCTCCGAGGGTCAGCACGTAAGAGCTGCCTTTGCTGCACACCCAAGCCTTCTCGAGAATGAGGAAATTGCAGGCATCACTGGTCCAGTTTCAGTTGCTGCTGCAGGTAAGTTGCACCTTTTTTGAAAGGTTGCGATGGACAGAGTTTTAACGTAGTAACAGAGACTGATGACGCAATGCCTGCTGAGCGCCGCCATGAAATTGAGGATCAGCTTTTGAAAACTGGGCAGACATACTCGACTTCTCTTTACAGTGGCACTATGCATGGGTTCGGTGTTCGCGCCAACGTGTCTGATCCTGAGCAGAGATTTGCCAAGGAGGCGGCCTTTTTCCAAGCTGTTAGGTGGTTCGACACATGGGCTTCAAACAAATAGATTCTAGGCATAACAGCATTCTAAAATATAGTATGCTTATTTCATTTCTAGGATAGGCAGAAGAAATTACACATAGGTGGTGCGCTTGTAGACCATTCTATATGGTTGACTCATGTCGCTTCTCAATAAGTAAGACTTTGATTTCCTATATCCCTAGTACCTACCACGGAATTACAATATGGTTCAATATATCTATGAGACAAAGGCAATTGAAGTAGTAAAGATGCAAAAGCTGAGGTATCTGTGCGCTCCCAAGTATAAGTCTAGTTCTGAAGCGTAATGAAAAAGTAATGATAAACGAATAGGTTAATGGAAATAACCAAGACTCATTTGATACTTGTCCCTGTCCAAGTAAGTGAAGGGGGGGGTTCCCAAGCACCTAGAGTTTAACAACTTGACACCATACCCAGTATCACAACACATAAAGTCCCTGTCCAAGAATGCAAGAGGAAGTGATATTCGCTTAAACGTAATTTTGAGATGAGCGTTCTTGATAGTCTATTCGATGCTCTCTCTCTCAATTATCACCTACAGTAGCCCATCTCGATCGATCCACCTTCCAACAATAACCTGAGCCTAACTAACCCCTCACCGATACGTAATGCAAACCTTAAACCCGATACTTCCGAATCTGACCTGTCTTGGCTCCAATGGGCGGAGTTTCGGGCACAACATCCCCTGCCGTCACGACTATGACCATGGATTTACCCCCTTACTGAAACACTAATCCCCGGAGCTTCGGTATTATATACGTAAGCGTATCTCGTTTACGTATCTTGAGACCGCCCTCGGCATCTTTTCAACATTGGTAACTCCAAGTTGACGCTTACTATAGGCAATGACTGACGGCTCCAAATTCCAAGTGCTCTCGTTTAATGGGTCTGATGCGGAACTACACTCCGTGAAGAAGCGCAGGTTCCATCAAAAGGTTACATCCGGCTGCTTGTGCTGTAGGAAGAAAAAAGTCAAGGTTAGTACCAAGGTTCCGTTAATACCTACAGCCAAATAGGGCTCAGCTATAGGAATTTTGCTAACTCAGCGCAACAGTGTGACGAGCTGAAGCCTGTTTGCTCCAGGTGCTCCAGGAACGGGAGACTGTGTGAATATGGGGGACACGAAGAGAGAAATAAAAGCGTCGCGAAGCGGACCCAACAACCCTCGCTGTCGTACTTGAGTGCCATTACCTTGATACCTTTCCCAGCATCAAGCTCGCCCGATGGCACTCCGACTGTACATCTCATTCAATACCTTTTGCAAAACTGGACAAATGTCACGAACATCGACTGCCGTGCAGAAACCAAGGACCTTTTCAAATCTGACCCGACTGTGCGTGCCGTTATGCTGGCCCTGACAGCCACTCACATCCGTCAGCGAGTCCCAGCTCATCGTGCGCATCGCATTGCCGAATTGTTTCACAGGTCCCTGGCCCTCGAGAAATATAGAGAGCACCTTCAAGCACTTAAGCGTGTACCGGATCAGAAAGGCGTAAACTCTTTGTTCATAAGCGCCACGTTTCTCAATCTGCTGACATTTGCACACCATGAGTCTGAAACACTTCCTGCCCAACAGATCATGGATGCTGAGTCTTCTTGGCTATTCAGTCCACGGGAGGACCGGTTGAACTGGCTAGTACTACAAACCGGTCTTCGTCCGCTCATGCTATCTATGAATGAATACTTCACAGAGGGTGTCAAATTCGCTAGCATGATCTTCACTGGCAAATACACAGATCGTTGGACATTCGCTCATCTCATCGAGAGCCTGGAAGGTGTCCCTGGTCATTGGATAGAGTTTTTTGGACTGGTATCCTCAACCAGAGGTTGCGAGTGCAACGGTCTAGGTGACGCATATCGCGCCCCAGCCACCATTCTCGCAACCGTGGGACACCTTGAGCCTAACAGGTACAATTTATTCCGGAACTTGTTGTTTCTTGGAAAGTTGCAAGGGGATTTTCATTCTCTTGTCTATCAACGAGACGAGCGGGCGCTGTGGCTCTTTGGCTACTGGCTAGCTATTATGCTGAGGTATGGCCTGTGGTGGTGTGAAAGCCGTGCCAAGCAGGACCTCGAGGCTATATGGAAATGGCTACATATGCGGCGACTCATACATCGACAGGGCCGCGAGGGGGGGTTGTGGACGATTATGATGAAGGAGCTTGAGCGGATGAAGAACTTATCGTTGCCTTAACGCTTCGTGTGAATGAGTTGTGCGGTCTCAGGCCTTGGTGAAGGGCTAGTGTAGCTCTGCTTAAATGCGTAGGCTCAGCTCCATTCATGGTTCTTATGACAAATAGAATGGGCTGGATTTACTTTATGCACTCTGACTGCAAGTTGATTAGATAGCTCTAACTTCAAGAATACGAACCTCTGGCTACCCAGATTGAATCATATTATTGACGCTTAGGGTGGGCATTGGTCTTATTCTATTTTGTAAACGCCCCCTATTCGGACTATGGCGTCCCAATAGTAGCTCAATATAAACCCGTGAATTACTTTGATATTGTACCGTAAATATTGGCAGTTCATCATCACGTTGGGTAATTTTTGAGCGTCAGGGCTTACTGGATGGGCGTGTAAGCGGGTTGATGAAGACTGGCGTAAGTACATGCAAATCTTGATAGGCCTCTTTTATATGAATGGTACGTAGAAATGATATCAAAACATCCCTGGCAATACCGCTCCCACCGAGCATTCTTTACAAAGAGAATCAAATCTAGTTCTTTGTTTTGATGTCAACGAAATCAATTACCAAACTTTCGACATAACAGGTGATATGTCTACATATCAGAAATTGGCCTTCTTGTCGCGCAAAGACGAAAAGAAAGTTGCTTGAGGCAGACATATGCAAACAATGGGGCAATTCAGTATTCACTGAGCTTCTTGGTGCTAAATCAACCGACATGACACGGATAAGTCGAGACAGGCAATAGAGCCGGCGCGACGAAGGAATGCGCATGTAAACGCAACCGTGGACAGTAAGATAGTAATATTCAGATGCGCCAAGTAATGAGTTATTACTCAAAAGCGAAAGTGAAAGAACACACACTAGGATTATCCCAACTAGCGACTCTGTCACAGCATCTTGACATGGATCTGAAGGGCGGCCATTGCCCCTTTCGTATTGGTGTACGGAGGATCGTCTATCTTGTCACCAACAGGGTTGTGTTTGGCCTTGCTCTTCTTGAGCTTAAGTGTTACATTAATTGCTGAAGGATGGTGTAATTGTTGCTGAACTGATCGAGGCTGGCGTTGAGCTAAGAAAAGGCCTGCCGCTGCGGCACTTGGGGACACACCTCCCTTCATCAATCGCTTTTCCGTACTTGATTTCCACTCCTTCTCCTTCCTATGTCTTCCATTCACCGAGGTAGGACGTCGCATCTAAACCTCCACCACCTGTGCAGACTTTCCTTCACCACCAGCACTCAGCGGTAGTAATGATGCGTTCGGTCATCTTCCTTACGTCCCTTCTTGGGTTCTCTGGATCAGCAATATCGGCCAATACCTTCAATAGGCCTCCATCTGGCGGCATTAAGGGCGATTTCCGCGACAATCCTACTTACAAAGAGGGTGAGCGAGTCGAGTTCCTCTGGGATACGGACCTTGCATATGTCGATGTGGTGATCTGGCAAAGATTCCCTTTACCATCCTCAGCTACTGACGGAGTAACGTATTTCAATGAGCCTATGCTTCGTATGTGAAGGACTTGAAACCTGAAACTTTTCCACGCGGGGAAAAGAGCGAGATCGAAGCGGAAACTGACAGCGAGGCAGAGAACTCTACGAGGATGAGCTATGAATGGACGGCTGTTCTTGGAGGTGCCACCCCTCCTACTGGCGAAAACTCCGTGTTCTGGCTCGCAATGTACGATGCCTTAGCAAATTCTACGAAAGTGACGGCCGAATCTCACTATTTCAATGTCTCACGAGCCACGGGAGCGACAACGACAACGACAACATCATCATCATTGTTGACAGCAGCCTCATCAACCAGTGCTGCTGCCAGCTCCGATGCTTCGAGTGATTCCGCTACGAACGACGACGCATCACAAGGCCAAAAGTCCGGATTGTCTACGGGTGCGGTCGCGGGAATAGCTGTAGGATCAACCTTAGCTGGAATCGCGATCATCGCTGCATGTGCTTTCTTTCTCTGGAGAAATTTTCAGGCCAAGAAGCTCGCCGCTGCTCCAGAAACCCCGATGAAAAAGTCCGAACCTCTTCCCGAGCTCGGAGAGTTTGGGGCTGGCAACTCGGATGCACATTCGCAAGCACCACCGCACTACGTTCAACATCAGAACACCCCACAGTTGAACGAACTACCCACGCCTACAAGATATGAGGCTCCGTAAAGGGGCGGTTAGAACTGGGGAAGATTTTAAGGTTTCCATAGACGCACTAGGGGAGATGTGATGGGGATACTTTGATTTATTTTTATATCCCATAGCGAGTGTGATTGGAACCTGGCGTCATCATATACGAAATGGTTTTTGTAGGCTACTATCGAAATACAAGCCTAGGAAGGATTCAATAGATGAATCGTGAGATTTGTGAGTTATGATTGAAGGTAATAGAGAGTTAGGCTTCTTACTTCCCCCTGGCTCGGCCATTTCCTCCCCGGGAGTATGGTTGCATACGCCCTTCTTTAGAAGTGTTTCAAAGCATGTCTGCAAAAAGCAGGAGCCAGCAGCGCCGCAAAATTGCATATTTACCCTACATGCCAAGACATGAAGCCTAGGCCTCGCTCTCGCAGTTTCTCTATTACCCATAGCTTAGACGCCGTTTCCAGTAATTAAGATGCGTCTGTTGGTGTCGCCACCAACAGCTTCCAGATTCACAGGTAAAAGGGATAAATTGAGACTGTTGCTTCTAACTAGTAATTACAGAGGGGATCCGCAGCCCTTATATCCCTGAGAATCCCTCGATCGTATTCTCATGCGAGCAGCCCGGTCTCGGGCTCGTAAGGTCATTCCGATATCCCTCTGGCTAGTAATAACTAGGGATATTCATATCCGGATGACCGAGGTCATCCTCTTCCTTCGAGCCGTGCGTTCAATAGGATCAGAACGCTCTTCGAGGCATCGGCTCTGCGCCGATCTCTCGGTATTAGGTTGATCGTCAAGTCAGTAGGTTCGCGATCAATCCTACCGGCTAGGGTTGCTCGAGCCGATAGGTCAGGGCTCTGACGATCGGGTCCAGTTAGGTTGTAACCCTCCAACCTAGCCAACTGACCCCTCTCGGTGAAACTGATCCTTCTCGGTCTGTTGTATCGTAGCCGCGGCTATCGTGTGATTGAACCTTACTCTTGCCTTCGAAGCCGGGCCGGCTTCCACGGAATTCCTGTTGTTAGTTACTAGCAAATTGTATGTGCGTTCGAACAGGCTGGGCTGCGGGCTTCAACGTTCATAGATTATCTCGGTAGTTGACGATAGCTTCCTATCGCCCGCTTGGCTCCAACAGCGTCCATGGCCACTATTTAGTCTATAAGAATGTCCAGGCTATTCCCGGAGGCTTGAGATGTGTTTTAATATATTCTGGGGGAAACCTATTAGGCTTGAGCGGCTTATTTCTTGTAGGATTGGTAAGACGTCAAGGGGCGACGTTGCGCGAAAGGTTTCATGGTATGTCATTAATTATAAACTTGCAGAAGGAATGGACTTTTGTCAATGATGCAACTTTCGATACCAAAAGGGGTCACAACAGATCCTGATATAACTCACTCTGGTCCAGCCACACGATAATCGTTATGCCCTTGTAGAAGCACCAAATTTGACGCAACCTAATTTTTGTGCCCTCATTACAATACCTACAGTTGGCTTAAAAATGTTTAGGAGGTGATGGCACATGATCTTTTATATGTTGTATTCAAAGTAAGTCATAACGTTATTTTATTTGTATCATTGCCTTGCTTAGCCTAAAATGCCGTCGGCGTCCACTCCTTTGGAACTTCCAGTGACATCCCACTCTTCGCTCTTGTTCTCCCCAGCAAGGATCCATTTAGGCGCAAGATATGGGAACATTCTAAATCGTTCAATCGGAACTGCCGAACGTGGCATGTCTATGGGTTTTGATGAGGGCCCCAAAAGCTGCCGCGCAGGATCCTGTCTGAGCTTCCCGAGGCTGCCTCGAGTTGTCTGCTGCAGGAAAGGCAGACCAGACTCAGCCAGGGTGTTCACATTGATATGGACGAAGAGATAGCGGCACTGGATCCAGTCGATATTGTTGACGACATAGTAGGGCTCAGCAGTGACGAATTGGCCGGGTTGGTTGATGATTTCGCAGCATCCCACTGCTGAACCAACCTGTAGCACGGAATGCGGCCAGGTAAAATACTGTAATTCGAGATAGAGTGGTCAGGAACTGTTAATAAAACACTCAATTTTGTTGCGAAACTCACCGGTAGTGGGTTGACCAAATCGGGAGAAGTGACCATGGTAACGTTGAGACCGGAATATGAAGCACTTGTGCTGAGGTCCTTGCTGAGATATACACCGTTACCAAACGATCGCCCATGTTCTATCTTGATATGATCGAGGGTCGTTCGGATTATGCTGTGCCAGTTGCCAACGTGGCTACCGTGCCACCCAAAGATAGTGGGAAACGGTTTCTCACGGCGCGCCAGCTGCTCCTCAAACGAGGATTTAATTTCTTGCTGGAAGGTGAGCTCCTTTTCAGGCGAGCCCTGGAGAAAGCGGAACTGCATCCAATTTTCTGGCATTCCCACTAGCCGCGTTGAAGGGGCTTCTTCGTCAGCAGATTGACCTGGTCCAGGACTGTCTTGTATTATTAGCGACTGGTTTGACACAATGATCCAGTGGAGGAGCTTGTAGGTCTGGTGATCCAATTTCTCCCATGAGGAGAGGCGTCGTCCTGGTTTTGCGAGAAGAAACTCTCGCATCTCGGAGACTGGGGGGATGCCGCAGGCCATAACGGTGAGGGATGAGTAGCAACTGGATGTTTCGAGGTCGTCTAATAAATGATGATAACGAAGGACCCGTACGTAGGTACTCCCATCTCTTTTGCTTCTAGCGTCGTCCAGATATGTCGTTGTAAAGGAGAGTGACTGGTGGGTTTTGGGGTGTTCCGGCATAGCACTCGAACTCTTCCAGAAAGCACATATCTCAAAGTTGAACCCCTCAAGATCAAGAGCCGTGACGCGGCAGAGGCATCTGGATAGACCTGTGATAAGTGTTAGTAAATGAGCTACGAGGATAGTGTAGCGTAAATAAGAATCCACTGACGGTAAGATTGAACGTCCGAAAATGGGTCCGTTTCAGATGATGCGTCCATCAGAAAAACCCGTTCACCAACCCTGAGCTGGGTACCACCGGTTTTCACTTGAACCCTTCTATCGGCAAAGTACGCTGTTGCGTGGAGATCCTCGTGATAACTGATCAAATTCTCAGAATACAGCGTAAGGAGTCCCAAACCCTTGGGGACTTCACGAATCCTCGAGGTGCTGACGGCTGAAAAGAAGAAGCTGATGAGAAGATCCACTACAACCGGCGAATTGATGATATCGTGCTCAATGCCGGGCGCCATACCGGAGGAGAAGTACTGATCCACGCATAGAGGCCGAGAGTAAACGTACGGCTTCATGCTCTCGAATCCATCCGTCACTCGCTGGTGGCAGCTGGCGCAATACTTGCCGCTCTGGATCAGGCGGCGAAGGGAAAATAACATCATAGAGAGGGGGATACTGAAGGCCGCCTCATCCTCTAAAGCGTGATCCTGAGCTAAAATGTGCGGAAGATTCGGCATCTGTTGCTGCTTTTCGTCCTTCTCGAGGGCATCGGCGATGTGCTGGGCGTCGGACCCAAAATAGTTGGCATCCCGAACGTGGGCGCCTTCGGTACGGCGAAGCAGAAGCTCTTGTGCGCTGTCCCAGGAAAGACCATGTTCTCTCCTTGTGCGCAACAAGGCCGGGAACTCTTGGTTCAACAGAGTAGTGATGGAGTTAAAGAGATGCAAGGGGGTGAACTTATCATCCTCGACTCGATGATCCGCATCCGACGGTTGAATCTCTCCTTCTAGTATCTGGCTCGGATCATCTGTCTCGTCCCCATGGCTATACTGGCTGGCCGACAGAGCAGCTCGTGCCGAGGAAAGGGATGGTTTGATTGAAGCACATTTGCCGAGTCGTGCTCGATAGACCGCCTGGTGGGATTGGAGGGTCAAAAAGTCGGCGAGGGAAGGATAGCAAGCGGGAAATTGCAGTAAAAGCATGATATGATCGGAGCTCCGTAGACCCCAGATGGAATGGATGTCATCAGTCAAGCCCAGGCGAGAGACGTTAATGGACATAGCGATAATCTCACCCAGTTGTCCGGATCTATCGCCCACGACGGCGACAGAAATGCCAGCGTCAATGGCTAGTGCCAAATCATGCCGTTGCCTCTCAGTTTTGTCCTGCCATGGGGGAATGATTATCTCAAGCTCCTGGCGAGTTGGTGGCAGTCCTGCTGATAGCCCAAAGGCGTCGTCATCTTGGTGCTCGTAATCCTCGTCCTCATCATCTTCGTCCCACGTGTCAGACTGCGAGGAGTGGTCCGTCATTAAAACGTCATCGGAGGGTTCGTTCTTTGAGTCGACTGGATTCTCAATAAAAACAGTGAGATGATGCGCGATGCTCGCTATCACCTCCTGCACGGACTTTCCTGTGAGCTTGGGTGCCAGGCGGCTGAGAAATGAGACGACGCTGTCCCCTGTACAATCGGAGGAAGTGAAGAGGATGAACGAGGATCCTTCTGGATATTCGTCGATGTCTGTCGCACGATGTGTTAATTGATATATATTCTGGGGTGTATCGCAGATAGGACGAGACTGGAGGTGTTACTCTGGTCCAAGACTTGGATCTCCAAAGGAGACACGAGCTTCTGATGTGTATAATTGAAGGACACACTTCCTTCAGACTCTCCCGTGCGAATTTCCCTGACGCCATCGTTGATGTTGGCCTCCTTCGCTGCCCTCAGGTCAGCTACGAATTGCCTGTACCCCATGGCGAGGGTCCAGATCGAGCGCCGAGATATGCTCTGTCTGATGGCTTCGCCGCTCGCCAGCTGGGTCAAGCCTGGGCAGCCTTTTCGCTAGCAGATGCCGCTAGGAAGCCTGATGAAATGAATACGATGCCAGCAACGAAAAGTGGTTGAATCGAAAGGTTGGCTGAGCTGACGAAGGCGCTCGCAAGGCAGTCGCTTTCCAGCACCCGAAAGTGGAGAAAAGGTGGAGAATCCTGCAGGCTGCCTCGATGTGTGCCCAATCTAAAGACTCAGCAATTCTCTGTTGGTTGATGTGCATTATACGCAAAGGCTGTTGGCTATCTGAATCCAAGTGACACGCCACACTGCATTTCAAGGGATAATTGCGTCTCCGAGCCCTAGAGCAGAAAGCAGATGAATTGAGGATGCCTTAGCAGGTCATTCAAGTGGTAGGTGGCTGAAACATCATGCGTGGACTACAAGTGCAGATATGTGATACGTCAACATGCATTTAGGTTTTTAGGCACTATCGCCTGAATTTTATTACGCGATAAAAGGTAAACAAAAGGTAAACATTAGAGACGTCAGGACGCACGGATAAAGTGCAAATATTTATGTTCGACTGCCTGCCAGTATTCTAATCGGCTCCCTTCTCCGTCTTGCCTGGCCGGTTTAGTTATTGAGATGAACGTGGCAAGGCAAAAGAAACTAGTCGGTTCACCTAATTATCAACGTGTTGCTATTTGATCAGGGTCACACCTTATCTTCAAAAAGTTTACTACAAGGTCCCAGTATACTCTTACTACAAGCACAACACGCTTACGGTTCTGCCGCTTACCAGGACAACAAAGATATGGAACCGTTCGAGTTAATCTATAATTGTAAGTCATTCAGGTCCATGCTCTAGAAAACAACCAACAATGGCCAGGGTGCGCTGTGTATTGGCTATGTTGCAGGTGGGGTGTCAGCGAAGGCGTGTTGATTCCTCGCTGACCTCCCCATGCATGACAGGCAGAAACAATAGGAGCTACCCCCCCTTAAGAGTAGCCATATGAACATCTTGACCGGAAATATGATTCGATTAAACTCCGCACCTACGGTCCCATCGCATCTTCAACCTCGAAATCCAAAATGCAGGCTACCACCACGTTTCTTCTTGATGTCGGACCCAATTCAATGGTCCATGGGTTCATGCTTACCGGCAAGTTCATGATTGCCGCAAAAAAGAATTGCCTTGTGCACAGTATGCAGTGCCAGACATGCCGCGAGAACAGATGTCAAATCTGTGCAAACCATCACGCTGTGCTAGAGACCGGAACGGTCGTACACGCTGATTGTCATTCCGAATCCAACCTGCTGCTTACCTCTGGGAAATTGGACGATGGCTCGAGCAAGTTTGGACTATGGAATCTAGAAGATGGGTGCGTGTGGCCAACCTCCATATGCCGGTAGCAAACACGCTGACGTTGTCACTTAGAGCTCTGATACGTACTTTTACAGGGCTCACGACATCAACAGGGCTTGTTAAATTCGTCAACAGCCACTCCAAATACGCTTCGACGTCTGCCGAATATGACATCATGTTATGGGATCGAAGCCAGAATGGACCCTCTCACATTCTCAAAGGCCACACTGACCACATTCGAACATTAGAACTCCGTGATGGGTTCCTGTTCTCCGGAGCCGCTGACAACACAGTGAGAATATGGGATCTTGCATCGGGGGAGTGTGTTCGCGTTTTCAATCATACAGACTACATCTCCATCTTGACATTCAGCCCTGACAATGCGCTTCTTCGAGCTGGGTGTGGTGGCAGTGGGCATGTTTTTATCTGGGACTGGAGAACTGGGTGAGTAACGCTCCAAGAAGCACGGCACTATAAATTTAGCCGTTAACTTTTATGCAGAACTCTGGTGGCAGAACGTCAAGCACAGGCCAGACAGACCCAACTGTACACGAACTTTGATGGCCGCATGATCACCTCTGGGCTCGATGGATGTGTTCGAGTCTGGGAACAAGACGGCACCCATCTTGAGACCTTCACGGCACATTATGCTCCCATGCGTGGACTTGTCAAAGTAAGGCGGTTTGTAGTTACGATTGGAACCACGGATGGCCGGATTAAACTGTGGGATTGGGGCAACAAGACCTACCTTACCGATCTACAGAAACCAGTCGGTTTGATTGCCAATGTCACGACGGGATATGGGAGACTCGCTGTTTCGTCCTGGAAGGGATCTCGTGAACTTCATCAGATCCAGATCTGGGATCTAGACGAGATTGAGAAGTTTGCATCCAGGTATCATCTGGACCATTAGGGTACTTCATGTTATTTGTCTCTCAAAATAGAAACAATTGCTGTTTTCTTTTACAAAGTTTAATTCATGACCTCTCAAGGTCCGAACGACATTGTCATGGTCTTATTCCATCCCTTGATACTCAAGCACACCGTCCCGAGACTCCAGCCATCCCAGCTTTTGTTTGACAAAAAACTCATGATCCGGGATCATGGATTCTTTTTCTCCATTGATAATGCCGATGGGCACGATGACCATTTTCGATATATCAGGATGTGTAGGGTTCGTGATCATTATAAATGAGCCGCAATTGCGACAAAATGAGCGCAGCACGTATCTCCCAGAGTCAGGAGAGGTGTCTCTATATTCTTGCAGCATACCTTCCGGGTCCGATACCGTAACATTCTTGAAGTTTTGTTAGAAAAAAACTCTTTCTCATGCTGCAGAGGGTTATCTTACCTCCTTGGGCCAGAATGTGTTTGCTTGAAACACTACTCCCGACGCTTTCTTGCATGAGTCGCAGTGGCAGAGGACCTTGAGCGACGGCTCACCTGCCAAAGTAACGGAGATGCTTCGGCAAAGGCAAGATGCTGTTCGATTGTCTACGGCAGACATTTTTTCTCGACGATGTAGTTGCTTTTTCCGGGTATTATCAAACGAAGTGTACGCCTTTGGCGGCTCTATTTATACCAACAATCCTCAAATACCCCACGTTGGGTGTCAGTGGAAATCACACGCTGGAGTTTCGGAGTAAGACGTGAGTTTCGGAAACTGATACGTGAGTCTCGGAGAACAACATGCAGTCAGGACTAGCAGGGATGTTGCAAGCATCATTTATCAGCTCACCTTCATCATCACTAGGAGAACTGGTAGGTAACAATAATACTTCGAGCTGAAATTCAAGAGTATTCACATTTGTCTTTTCCAAAACTAACTAAATAAAAGGGAGAAAAAAATCAAGAATGAAAGTTGATACATGGTGAAGAATCTAGAGGTATACACAAAATGCTCAACCCGCGGAGTCATCCTGGGGCTAAATCCCTGATAAACCTGGCAGAGCGAGTATTTACTCCCACGAAATCTCGTCATCATAGTCACGGACCTCAAAGTCATAATCCTCTCCAAGATCACGCTTGCCACCGAGCTTCTTCTTGATCTGAGTCTTCTTCTTCGACAACGCCATCGAACCCTTCACAGCTTTGTTGATTATACCATTGGCAGCGGCCTTGGCATGCTTCTTTACGGGCTTGGGAAGCTTGTGGCCGACCTTGAGAGCAGCTCGCCCAGCCTTGATGATTGGTTTGGGCAGTTTTCCTGTCGCCCGCCTGGTCAAGATATGCTCAATCTCCGGATTGTTCATGATCTCGCGGGTGATCAGGCTGGAGAGCTCCTCAACATCGCGCTTGCCTTTGAACTTTTTCTTGATCTGATTCTTCTTCTTCGACAGCGCGAATGAAGCCTTTACGGCTCCGTTGATTGCGCCATCGGCAGCGTTCTTGATTTGCTTCTTGATGGGTCGCGGAAGCTTGTGGCCGACCTTGAGGGCAGCTCGCCCAGCCTTGAGAATGGGTTTAGGGAGTTTTCCTGTGTGGCGTTTTTCGTAGAAGACCTCGTCTGAGTAGCTGTCGGAGATGTCTCGCAGAGCCAAGCCGTCGTAATCATCGAGGTAGGAAGCACCCACATTCCGAACCATCAAAAGAGCGGACAAGCCGGTGAACAGAAGTTGAGTGATAGCAACCATTTTGAATGTATAATTGGAAAATGAATAACTCTAGATGTATGAAAGTGTATGGAATGAAAGAAACAAGGAAAAGATAAATTGGAGAGACTGTATTTGATTGGATTATTTGGGAGACAATCTTTTGACGGCGCTGGGACTTTATACACTTTTTACTCTCGTCTTTGTGTACCATACATGGTTCTATAATTATCACACACTATATGCCGTCGGCCTTATGGGTCAAGCGTATATGGCAAATCTTCCCTATCTGAGAAACACCAGCTATTGATTCCTCTGCACAGAATGAATTAATCTAAACTGTGCGGAAGCGGGGTGCTCCTTTCCGGGGATAAGTTGCAGTTGCATACAAAGTCCCAAATGCGCTCTTACTCTTACTGCATAATGATACCCGGTTTGTCAATCGCCGATCACAAGTAGATGCAGCCCTCATCTGCTCCGTTTGAGATTAAACTGACTGTACATGGTGGCATTTCCATTATAAACATGCCAATTCCTTGTGTACGCCAATAGACACACAACATAGGCGTGCCATAAACATTTTTAGCTTCCCAGCTTCAGTTTCCCTGCGTTTTCAACCTTGGAGTAAAGCGTGGAATGTAGGATGCGGCGTGTGTCGGATAGATTAAGGCTGAATGTGGACATATCCAAAGTTCCATTTATCTTACCTCTGAATGCACAAAGACGGCACAGAACAAGGGCAATCATCTTATCATGCGATCACTGCAGATGAATCCGTCAGCTATTTGCAGCTAGGAATAAAGTCCGGATCCCCCTATCAAAGGCGAACCTTAACACGTTGTCTCGTTTATCTGATGCTAGTCTTCCTATCAGCCAATATTCTGCATGCGACAATTCATGCTGTTAGCACACCCGGGACACAGGATTTTTCTTTTCCCCAAATAGTAGTAGCAGATATTTACTCTCTATGAATCTAGAAAGCGTATAGGATGAGCAGCTGATACTAGATACCGGGGTGGGCAGAACACTGCCTTCCAATACCACTCAAGTTACATGGTAGGATTCCTTTGCCAAGGGTTTCGCCACCAATGGGGTCATGACAAGGAAGTTAAGCGAAAGAATATACATTTATTTATAAAAAGGTTAACAAACCATGTTAACTTCGACCGAAATAGTAGTAAAATGAATTCTATACGCGCGATTGTGAATTTGATATCCACTTGATCGTTTCCGCTTCTTGTCACCCGATATGGCCGGCCGTGGTCAACATTCAGAGGGGGAAAATGTTGTTTAATTAGTACATATGAAATCAAATTCCAAATAGGATCATTAGATAGTAATACTTGCGAGAATTAATACCACTCATAGCTTAGTTTCATTGGATAAGGATATCTCACATTCATGATACACCGTGTCTATTTCTTAACCACAGGAAGGGATGAGTTTGGAATAATAGGAACTACAAGGATTCCACAGTCCCCAAACTAAAATAGATATGTATAATCTTCATCTTCATTAGATGAACAAGAAAATCAATCTTTGTCTAAAGGCTCCCCATTTCATTCGCCGTGTCATGGAACATCATTTGGTCTCACCACGTTGTGTCAGCTTGTCCATCCAACTATCCCACTGATAGATCAGCTGGCTCATATGCCTGCATTTCGTAATCAAGATCGTCTAAATACTCCACGAAAGGCCTCGTATACCCTATGAGTGAACCTAGATCCTCGGAGTAGCGTTGTTTTTGATCCAAATTTTATACATAAAAATTGCTTTGGAGCAGGAGACGCGATTTTACAATTACTTGGCATGAATTGAAAGCACAATCTTTATTCTGTATAACATACTATGATCGTAATAGTGTCTCTCACACCTAACTTGCAAGGCCGCGTGGATATCATTAGTTGGTCGCAGCCATGTTGTTGGCTAGAATGTTGACGGTACCATTTGGCATATTTCCAAGAATGTCTTCAACACCGAGTGCCTGCAAGCGCTGACACATAGAGATAGGTCCTGGATAACCCCCCAGTGCCATGAGGTTGGCGGCCAGTCCGACAACATATGGAGAAGCGAGTGAGGTCCCGCTGGATGATATCTGGCAAACCCTATAGCCAGCGACTTCTTCCCTCGACGCGTTTCTGCGCTTCCGATGCCCAATAAGCGTCTAACTTACAGGAGCACCAAATCTGTCGATAGTGTCGACATACTTCCCTGGCGCGTAGATATCCATCAACTCACCAAAATTGGAAAAGTCGGCGCGGTTATTAGAACTATCAGTGGCCCCAACGGTGCAAACGAGAGGTTCGGCTCCTGGAGATCGGTTGGAAGAATCTTCATTGAAGTTTCCCGCGGCTACACCGACAATTAATCCCGCCTCAACGAGGGCACGTGCTGCGTCGTTCATAGACTGCATTGGAGGTTGAGTGCCGACAGACATGTTGACCAGAATCCCAGCGGGACACTCTTCTTGTCTCGAGATGTATTCTTGGCCAATATAATCCATTCCTGCAATAACGGTTGAGCTGTCCCCAATCTCTCCGTTACCACCAACCACCTTGACAGCAAGTAGTTTGGCCTTCTTGGATGTCCCGTACGTCTTCGATGCACCACAGGCTGCAACGCTGGTGCCATGGCCAACAGTGTCATCGGAAACGCCATCGCCTGGTAATTCTTTGACAAAGGTTGCTCGGCCCTCGAATTCTGGATTGTTCACAGATATTCCCGTGTCAAGAATGTAGATGCAGGTTCCTTCTCCGGCCGATTCGTCGTAGCTGTACGAAGTACTTCCTACTGTGCTATTTGAAATCCTCGAAAGACCCCAACCGGCATTTTCCTGTGTGATCACATCACAGAGCTTATGTTGGCGGTTTGCACCTGTTGCACATATTGGACCTGTATGAATAGAGTCTATTTAGTTCGCTAACACAATATATTATGAAGCAAAATTTCTCACATTTGGCTCCCATCGCAGTGCCTCTAATTCATCATCGTTGAGGAAAGCAGCGAATCCATTGAGAGTTGTATTGTATACACTGGTGGCGTCATAATTGGTAGAGATTTCCAAAGGGTCCGCCGATGACTTGAGGATGACAATGTACTTGTGCTCGATGAGCTGGGCTCGAGTAGCATCTCGATGAAGCACGAGATCTGCGGGCGTGGATCTCTTGATCTCTGTGGTAGCCAGGGCTAACCTACTGAAGAAAAGAAGAGAATAAATCTGCATTGTGAGACAGAGCAGTGTGACTGAGAAACTTGCCGATTCCTAATAGAAGAGGTTAGTATACAAATGTACATTTGCGTCGGCAGTTGCACACTATATAATATCGGCAAAGGCGTTTCGGGAGTCGATCCCCCGCGACGTTTGAAGATAAATGAAAACGAAAGATCACGGTTTATTGGTAGAAATACGAGTTATCCCTACAGTTGCATTTTAATCGATCTACTTAGGAAGGTGACTGACCTGTGAGACTATGACACGGATTTAAGCCCCGGACGCTGATGTACGCACTTGCTACAATTGGGAGCTGAAGACATCTTCCTCGTCCGTGATTCCTACATTAAACGGTACTGAAAATATTATCATTTCATTTATTATGTAAATAGGGTTCGCTTTCCATGAGTTGGGGGAGAGAATGAGAGTTCAACTCCATGTAGAAATCATGCATGCGCGTACCCAGAGATAGGTTTGTACAATCCGTCATACTTCCTCGCCAACTTGACCCGTCAATCACCCTGGTTTCTTTCACTCTTCCTTCCCACCTTCCACTATGGGAGAAAATGCCAATACATTAAGCGCAAGGAAGACATATAAGCTTGTGTTGTTCTAAGCTTGTAGAACGATCCAAAGAGCAAACTCTCGCCCACATCATCTACCTCCAAGCCCCCTAATTATTTGCATTCCAAAGTTCCTAGGAGAGCAGCAATGTATCATAAGATGACCAGCCTCTAATAACCCACAGTCGAGTGGCAGGGAATAAGCAAGGAGCTAATGGATTAAGCTTACAAGATAGCAGGTCTTCAACAAGAGTAGGGACGTGCGGCGTAAACAGGCTATGACATAGAATAGGATTTTACTTATCGTCAATTTACTTCACATTTACCATTAGGCCATAATTTCGAAAAGATGGAAACGATATCGAGTATTGGTGGAAAGAAGTATCTGCTCGAATAAGCAATTCCAGCCGAGCATGCAAATAAAATGCTCACAGTGTAAGCCCTAGACCATTTTCGGGGAAGCCAAACCAAGCCCTGGCTCCGTGCTGTCCGAGGGTTATCTGAACGAACTATGGAGGTGAATTGGATTAAACAACTGAAGCATTTGGCTACATGTGGATGTCTTCGAGGAAAAGGGATAAAATCGAAGATACAATCATGAAGAGCTTAAAGCGATTCAAGGGTGAGCCTTCCAAAGGCACGCTCTCGCCTCATTTACTCCTTAGGCAGGGTTTTATGTTCCCCTCAGGATAGCCGCTGCTTGGATCCCTGTGAAACATGCTCAAATACCTAGCGGAATTATTCTACGCGTCCGCTAACTTCATTGGCCAAGTTTGTCACATACGGTGTCACGTCTGGGTTATAAGTAGGAAGATTCTCTGGATCAAATATGTTTTGGTTTTTTATTGTCTTAAAGACATGCCATATTCGTTGCACTCCACGGGCTAATCGTCAACCTGGCTAGGCATTATGAAGTCAAGCACCCTCCTACAACTAGTCTTCTGGGCGGTCTCTGCCACAGCGGCTTCAAATGGTGAGTATACAGGCCATAACAGCCCAGAAGACGAGTACTAACTAAGAAGAAGAAACCGCACCAAAGAACTTTGCGGTTGCCCTTTTTCACTCATTTGACTCGATTGATGTGACTGGGCCCCTGAATCCTTTGTTCTACCTTGCCTTCAGCAAACAACTCAACCTAAGTCTGATCGCGCCCACCTACGAGCCAGTTTGGGTTGCGCCCGCCTTGGACTCCCTCAATGTCATGAACTCATCCATGTGGTTCTCTCTGAATCCCACCCACACATATGACAGTCCGCCAAAAGACATCGACGTGCTGCTCATCCCTGGAGGAGCAGGAGCAACGTTTGGAAATGTCTCACGAGTCATCGACTTCGTGCGCGAGACATACCCGAGTGTCAAATATCTCCTTTCTACGTGTACTGGCGCAGGCATTGCTGCAAGAGCTGGAGTTCTGGATGGGAAAAGAGCCACTACCAATAAGAAGGCTTGGTCAACTATTACTGCCATGGGTCCCAATGTGAACTGGGTGTCACCAGCTAGATGGGCTGTAGACGGAAATATTTGGACCTCTTCCGGTGTAAGTTCAACCTCCATAATACAGGATTCCCCGTGATTCCGATACTAATTTATCCTAGGTAACTTCCAGTTTAGACATGATGTTTGCCTTTATTGAGGAAATGTATGGGAAGGACTTTGCAGTTGAGATCCAGGGAACAATTGAACACAATCGTATTACCGATCCCTGCGATGACCCTTTTGCGGAGCTCCATGGGGTTCAGCCAAGCGGCGATTGCAGGGTGAATGCAAAGTAGCGTAAGAAATAACTCTCAGGACACCGCAGCTAAGCTGGATAGAAGAATTATACCATTTTCATCCAGCGACTTCATCCAACTGGACACATTCATCCCAAATTCTTCACGTATTACGATATGTCCTCCCCACGCATTAAGGCTTTCTTTCCTTCAGTGGCTCTAGTCCGACACTTGGTGATATAAATAATATGGAATTTGACAAATGTATATCGAATAGAACGACCTGATACAGCCGGTTCTTGGCCTGGAGATATAGCCAAGGGACCCCTACCTTTTGCCCAATCCCTGGCTGACAGCAGCAAGTAGACCAACCTTTTCTATCCCCAGGTCCAAGAAATTCTTGATTTCGTCATCCATCTGCGCCAAGAACCTATCCTCGTCCCATTCTGGTACCCAACCAATCAGACTTTTATTCTCACCAATGACTTCGTTACTGCAATTATACGTCAGAAAACCAAGATCATAAAGGCAATACTGAAGGGTAAGAATGTACTCAGCGACGTAAAGTTTGGGTATCACTGCAGCAGGAAGGGAAAGCCCTTCTGCCGCAGCATCGTAACTTGGCCATTCCCGCACCTCGCCATCCTTCACAAGACCTCGAGCCTCAAGGGCCTTAGCTATCCTATCCGAAACATCCCACCAGCTGAACCGATGCGCGATAGGGAAATAATACCCTTGCTTGCCACTTGGCAGGTCGGCACCCTCCAGGATCTTCTCAATCAAACGCAGGTAGTACGCAGTCAGGTCAGATATGTGAGTGCCCATTGTCCGCTATCGCCGCAGGATTAGCAAGAATTAAGGGGCCGGTGGCAGGCCTGAGAATGATACACTCACCGCATTGGTCGGAAACTTTTCAACCACCTTGCGCGAAATGGCGGCATTGATAGTCGCGGGGATCATCGCTGACATCTTGTTCCATGGGCCATCGCCACGGCCATCTAAGAAGAAGGGTTAGTATGGCCTTAAGCACATGTGATAAATACATTTATATACAAATGATAGGAGGCGGGATGATAAAGCTGGTCACGCCAGCCTTTTCTGCCTCTTCAATAATAGCAACATCAGTCTATCAAGTCAGTAAATTCTTCTCCGTGAACCTTTGCTTTCAGTGTTTTGGCCGCGTTACCTGTCGAACTGGGAATGAGTCTGCTATCGCTTTCTCCTTCTCAAAGAGAGGATCGGTGTCCTTCACTAGGCCGTATGTCGAGCCGAACGCAGAGGACCAGGCTGAGGTCCCAGAAGTCTAGCCGGCCATTATCAGTACATTTACGTCGAATTTCCCATGGACATCAAACTCACGTGAATGAAGAAGGCATCCTTCTTGGTCGCATTGTGCCTTTTTCCCAGAGCAACAATGAGATTCTTCGCCTGTACTGGTTCCAGAGCACTCGCAGTGTGAATGATAAAATCGACTGCATTAAACGAACTTAGCTCCCATATTCATAATCCAGGGGTAAAATCCTTACTGTCATTGTTTAAGACGCCTTCGCTGACAGATGCCTCATCTGTGAGGTCGATCAAAGCAACCTTGACTCCTAGCTCTGCTAATGTTTTTACATGTCTCTCAGAGCGGACGGCCACGAAAATCTGGCTCCTCTCGAAACGCGGCTTGTCGCTTGAGAGCAACCCTGAAAGAACAGAGCCACCACTTTTATTTGATCAGCTTGCGGAAACTTGTTTCTTTTGCGTTAGATGGACAAACATGTAGCCAGTTGCACCGGTGATAAGAATGTTCAAACCCATTGTATCGCAATTGTAATAAAGTCTCTTGGTCAGCGTTAAACTGTTGGCCCAAACCTAAAGGAAAGGTGAGTATTTAACACATCACTCTGGAGGAGTCGCCATATATCTCGATAACTCTATTTTCTCGGGCCTTTAATTCGCCCTCAGTCGGGCCATTGATGGTCCACTCGCCCCATACGTGCTTGAAATGAGCTTCTCCCAAGTCCGCAAAGAGCAGTTCAGGGTAAGGCTGATGACGCTATTCATCAGGCATTTGTAAGCTTGGATTTGTAATCATCACCATATACCCCTGTTGTGATTCCACGGCGATGTCCCACGGGGCTCGATTGCGTGCTTCTACAACTCGACACGCGTTGAAGCAGGATAAAACATGAATGCGCTTTACTCTGCAGGAGATGGACTCGGCGATCGAAATGCAAGGCATCTATTGTGGTTCCTTTCCCGATGCACCTACTTGTCTCATGAAAATATACAAATGCCTATGAGTTTTATGAAATGCATTGATAAAATGTTACAACGGTCCCATAAGATATCTGGTTCAAATATGTATTTATCCTGACAATGGAATGTTCCCATTTACTTTTGTTACAAGACTGTTACCCAGGTTCTTCCTGTAGTAGAGTCGGTTATTTACAAGTAAGTTGCCTCTCTCATGTTATACTTATCTTGATTAGAAGACGAATCTCGGATACTAGTCACAAATAGCTTGAGCACCATGTAGGCCGGCTCAAAGTGAGGCAAATATTGTGGAATCTGTTGCTATTTTTGTGAGACTCTAAAAGTCAAACCTCTCGAAGGTACCAGTAATGTAGGATACCATTACCTTTACCTACCTTCCTGTAGCAAAGCGCCATCAGTCCGTCTAGATAACAAATTTCGACGAGTGAGGGTCCAGGGATTCTTGATCATCCGGTTTGTTTACCTATTGCATAGCTATAGTTGAAAAGGTAGCAACCCGTTGAAATTAGTAAATTGTACATTAACAGACGAAAGTCTTGCTCGAAGCTTGGCCTTAATATTGCTGTGTACAAAGTGAAGCTAATGTCTTTATTTTAGGCCTACTAATAAAAAGCCATTTCCAGGAACTGTACATCGTACTATAGTTCTATCATCCAGGAAATAGACGCAATTCCATCCGCCTCATTGTACTTGGGAACAGTGGCCCCGGTGACAAGCCAAGAAGCTTCTCTCGGTAGCTTTTGACTACTATTCAAGGTATGCGGTGTGCTTGGGAAAAACACGCCACCAGTTCTTATTGTAAATGCCAGAGCATAGCTCTTATGCCATGCGCTCTGAGATAGCTTTGTCACTTGGAGTCGCAGAATAAGGATAGCTGGCCTTTGGATTTAAGCTTATTGGATCTAATCGTGTGTGTAATTTATAAGCTTAAACTTGTAGTTATTATTATGTAATATTATAGAAAGACTCGTCTTAAAAATGAAGGCAATTTGGATATGAAAAAAAATCTTTTTTTTTCCACCAGCGAAACATGGCGGTTTCTTATGAACCTATTCACGTATGGGAGCGCCGCGACTCAGCAAACGGTTATTTCTTTTAAGTTGTTTTTTTTTCTACGAAATTATTAAGGATCATAATATAAGAACAGTGATTAGAAAGAGTAGCATAGGTTAATTGATATGTGGGAGAACCACACGTGGCTACTCGACCTCCGATTGGTGGACCGGAATAAGGCAATCCTACGATCCGCTCGCGCTCCGTAAGGATTCGTCACCATAGATCTTTATCCATCATGAGCAGACACAAACGGATTTTGGGCAATGGGGTTATTATTTCCGCCAGTTCGGGTGACGCTACTGTAGGCAGTGTAAAAGTCCGTAACTAAGGTATGAGCCTCGCGTTGACGTTGCCGGAGTTAGACTTGGGGCCGAAGCGACGAAGTCGTAAGAATCTCACACTTTATCACGATACTGGCGAAGAATAAACTCTTATAAGACCGACCTCGTTCCCATTCCGTCCTACAATCATCTCGAAACCACACGGCCGCAATCCCCATACCCACTTCCAGTTCACTCCAAACGTTGTCACCAAGCCAAAGACTTTCCAACTACAAGTCAAAATGAAGTTCAACCTCGGTACTACCCTCATAGGGCTTGTTCACATCACCAACGTTGTGGCTGACAGTGAGTTCAATTTCTAAGGCATAAATCCGAAGCTTTATCTTTACTAACAATGACAATTTTAGCATCTTCCCTCGTTGATCCTCGCACCAGGTTCCCAGATCGCTACATACTCCCCAACCAGACCTTCCCAGGTCTTCAGTCAAACTGGAATCCCCCCATCGATAGTGGAGAGCAGTCATATGTCGGGAATGGGCGTCTCAAGGGGCGCAAAGCTTTGATCACTGGCGGTGACTCTGGTATCGGGCGAGCCGTTGCCATTGCCTATGCACGAGAGGGTGCCGACGTAACAATCAACTATCTTCCTGAAGAACAATCAGATGCAGATCAAGTTCAGCGATATGTTGAGGATTCCGGGGTTAAGTTCCACGGCATCCCAGGAGATCTGCGCAATGAGACATTCTGCACCGACCTTGTCCAGCAGGCTCATGCAGCCATGGGTGGGCTTGATATTCTCGTTAGCAACGCTGGCGTAGCCACCAACCAACCAAACATTTCGGAAATTTCAGGAGAGCAAATCAGACGTACCTTTGAGACAAACGTCTATGCTTCACTATTCCTGACTCGTGCGGCCGCACCTCTTATGCCAGGAGGATCCAGCATCATGTTCACTGCTTCTACCACCGGACGTCTCGCCGTGCCCTATCTCGTCGATTATTCTGCCACCAAGGCCGCTCTTGTTTCGATGGCACGAACTATTGGCGTTCAGTTAGCTCCCAGGGGCATCCGTGTTAACGCCATTGCCCCAGGAATGACCTATACCAACTTTCTTACCAGTCAAGGGCAGACTCAGGAGTCAGTTGAAGCGTTTGCTACCGCATTTTTGCCTCTTGGACGCCTTCAGCAGCCCGTCGAAGTTTCCCCTCTATATGTTTTGGTTGCTGCAGGTGAAAACACTGCATCGATCGGAAGCGTCTACTCTTCCAATGGTGGAGATACCGGGTTCTAAGGCTGTCGATTGCATTAAATCGAGGCTTGACCGAGCCTCAAACGCTAGAGAGATTAAAGGATGGGCAGATCCCCAGCCAAAACGGAGGAACTCGATAGTGGGACCTATCGCTCAGGATAAAGGAAGGGAAGTAAAATAAATGCCGGTTTGATATTATACGTACTTGTTAGAATGCATTTTATAGACGATAAAATAAAAGAGCTCGGTTTCCAGTCTTGTAGCGTTTCCACTATATAGTGAGCAGGATGCAGCTTCTAATACCAGAGCATGTCTTTGCCTGCTTCTTAGAAATAAGCATAACTCAGCACAAGATATAAGATATGACAGTGATTATTATTGCAAAATATGTTCGCCTAGCCAGGAAAGACGTCCGACCATCCGAACAAAAAAGTAACCATGTTTAACCAGTATCGCTTTGAAACGACATTCAGCGTCACGACGTCGGAAAGTTAGAGACTATAACAAACGAACTAAACCTTCTGTCACCTGGAGCGAGATGTAGCTCTGCCTAGCAAGAAACCCTTAACGCCACCAACAGTCATTAAAAATGCCCCAACGGCAACATATGCAGCCGCCGACGTCTGGCTCCTCTCCCACAACGTTTTGGAAGGCCCCCGTAAACTGTTAGGCAGCGTCATTGTGCCCAAGCCCACATGCTGTTGTGATCCATGGACGTCGTTCTCCATGAAGCTTCCAGCGGGTGTTTTCTTCCCTCCTCGGAAACGAGGTATTGTTACCTTGAAAGCCAGCGCTGGTTCAAAAAAGCCCATCCATACTATATCTTTCTTATCGATCTCAAGTGCACGCGACACATTTTCGGCGGAAAGGAAATCCGAGTTCTTGACCGCATGGAAATCTTCTTTAGTCTTAAAGATCACGTCGAGGGAAATATCGAATGGACCAGCATTTTTAGATCGAAGAACAGCAGCAAGGTCCCAAAGAGTCTCAGGTGGCTCGCTAGGTGCAGCAGACTTAGTTGCAGCGACGTGAACCGCTCCTTTCGCGACGGGAGCTGGGAGCGAATCGCGGAGGCGGGCGATTTCAGCTCTGAATGTGTCATCTGATGGGGTCGGCTTTCCATTTCCAATGATGGATGTCGCATAGCTTAGCAGCTTCCTTTCATTGACAGCGCCCAGAGTAGGCCGCAACCTCTCTTCGCCTGGTTCGAGGTCCATGAGATGGTATATGGAGAATTTGGCACACTTGCCGAGTTCAATCTCCATCTTTCCACCAATACCAAATGCGAAATTTCCCGCCGTTGCCTTCATTCCTGGATAGGGACCGTGCTATGCTCAATGTCAGCTGAAGGATAACGCAACTGGACGAAATCGGAGGACTCACAATCATGGCTACTCGAGCTTTAGATGCCATACTGGTTGCCAGTTTTTGATTCTCGGCAATAGCTTCGGCGATAATGAAAAGCTCTCCGGGGCCTTTTGCCGTACTCTGGCCACGACCGTAAACGTGAAAGTCAAGGTCCCATTCTCCTGTAACATCGGGATGCTGCTCTTTGACGTATAACTTTATCCGTCCAAACAGGTTATCAATGTTCTTAATCAAAATATCTACGTCCTCTATTAGCGCTCGTCAAAACCGAAGAAAGAGTAGGCTCACGGTCTTTAACAGATCCCATGAACATGGAGCGATATCCAATAACACGAGCCGCCTCAAGTTTGAATTGATAGGGGGAACCCTGTGATTGGCTTGATCGATATTCTGAGCCGCTCACACGAGTTGTTCGTCCATCTGGAAGCTGCTCATACTTGGAGTTTTCCAGGTGCAGAGCCCCTCCAGGCCCACCCAACACATCCGGCCTCGAATTCTCGTACAATGCGTGCGCCGCAACAGACAAGGGCGTGCAACGGGATCCGGGGAACTTAGGGCTGATATCAAAAGTGCCATCTTCGTATACGACGGCAACTGCGCCAGGTGACTTGGGGGTAGAGCACGCACCACCGCATTCCATGATCTTGCCCATGTGGACGAAGCCTCCGTACCGTTGTTGGATTTCCGATTCTGTAATCTTAGGGTATTGGCGCTTCAGCTGAAAGCTAGCATAGGCAGCGTAGGGAGCCGGGTCATAGGATCTTCCTCCGATAATGACGGTAAAATCAGGGTTGGCCTCCATTGCATCAATGAAAGGTTCTGGGCCCATCTGAGCTACAACTCGAGCAGACGACTCGATCTCTGATTCTGCAAGGGGAGGTACGCAGGTTCCGCAGCCTACAATACGGCCCGCTTGAAGTCTCTCACGGATGAGATCCTTGTCGATCTCGGCATAGATTGAGATGGCCTTTATGAAATAATCACTAGGATAGGGTTAAAGAAGGAACATCCAAAGAGGTGGAGGTGTGAGGACTGACGAGTTTGCTTCCTCAGCCGCAATAGTCTCGATGATTTCCCGCATTTTGTTGACGTGGTCATTAGTCCCATCGCCTCCAGCGGAGCTGAATATCAATGGAACCCGAAATTGATGAACAAGGCGAAGCAACTTGATCAGGTCCTTGAGATAAGCTGAAATTGGGGCAGTGGTGGTACCCAGGGCCAGCTTCTCAGGGCCACTGTCGGTTGAGCCGGAGTCAAGAATGATAGCTGTTGGAATTCCATTCGGTACGAGTTGAGCAAGCTGATATGCAGTCGTGGTTTCGTCGAAACCATAGCCCATGTTACCAATAGGCGTCACGATTTGGCAGATTGGGGGCGAACCCATAGCTGAGTCTTTAGGTTCGGCCGACATTCTGAGGATAAAGTTAATGAAGGTTACGTGCTTGCTCTCAGCCCTCAGTGGTGGCACTCGGCAGCTGATATATGCGAGTGGCTCCCAGGATCAGGGGGAGTTACAGCCTCGTTGCAAGTATACCGTGGTTACGACTTGGCGCGCGCTCCCAGCATCCACCCAAGGCCTGTCAATGAACCCCGGTTTCAAGGCAGTGTTGATGGTTTGGTTATCACGAGTGATGTGGAATTCAACTAATCCTTGAAAACACGCAGCCAAGCCCCAGGCACATGTCGAATAGCGTATCCAGTCGGAGTTTTGGAGTAGTCTCCGAATGTCCGATTCCCCGTTTGACAACTCCGTCGGACACGGAAAGTGGGCGATTAGCCGTTCGATCTCACGGCAGACAAGGATTCTCCAGCCTAGTTTGAGACTTAAATCCTCGGGAGCTGACGAATGTGACGTCCCGGGCATAGGTTCCGGATGCTTAGCCCTCCCCCACTGCCGATGGGCTAGAACAGAGCTTACTGCACGCCGTTTCGATCTATTTTGAGGCTTATTTCACGTCGTAACTCAGCCTTTCTGGTCAGGATGGGTGTCAATCTATTAAGGCCGAGGCTCACGAGCATGAGCCGCGCGGTAAGGATAGAATGTTACGCTTTGACAGATGAGGAGTACGGGTAAATTCATCGTCGGTATATTTACCTCTGCTCTCCTCGGTAGGAATATGAATGGATTATCGGATCGTTGTCATCTCTTCGCCCACTGCTCAAAACTCAACCTGTTCATACTCATATCTTTTCACTCGGAGGAAGCCCCCATCTGTTTATACAAGTATCTCCCAGCAGCTACTCGTTGACAGTATGTTGCATCATCAGAAGGGTGGTGCGAGCCAGGACTTGGGAGTCGTCGGAAACAATTTCATTGAATTATCCGATTCCGGGACATCCTATCGACCAGATCAGGTCGATGATATGCATCCTCTTAATGATGCGGACAATGTGGAAGACCCTGACGATTCGCTTCCATTAGCCAAAGCTGCCCGCAAATACCCCAAAGTGGTCGCCTATTCGCTATCCCTCATGCTGGTTGTTCTAGGATGGGGCTACGATCTTGTCCTAGTTGGTTCCATTCCAGCCGTTGACTCCTTCAAGAGAGACTATGGAGAAATTTACAAGGACGAGCTCATCATTCCAGCGATGTGGTTGTCTCTGTGGACAGCCGCTTCACCTTTGGGGATGGCGATTGGGTCTCTCTTTGCAGGCTGGTTCCAAGATATTGTTGGCCGTCGAAACAGTCTTTTTACAGGAAGTGCCGTCACTGGTGCCGGCGCTGCCATTATCCTTTGTTCATACCTACCCCCAGATATTGAAGCCAAAAGGGGCATGTTCTTTGCAGGGAAGGTGATCCAGGGACTCTCCATCGGCCTTCTCAAAGTCACTGCCATGACCTACATATCTGAAACTGCCCCGACCTGTCTACGGGGCTCTGCTCTAGCCCTTGTGCCTACAGGAAATCTGATGGGACAGTTTTTGGGATCAATCGTGATCTACCTTTGCAACAACGTTGAAGGGAGGGAAGGATACATTGGTGCATTTGGGTCTCAGTTCATTTTGGTCATCGCGCCCTTCATAGTTGGAGCTCTTATGCCCGAGAGTCCAGCGTTCCTCGAAGAGAAGGGACACAGTGAGAAAGCCTTCCAGGCGACGGAAAAGCTCTATGCGCCACGGGCAAACCCGATGATTGAGATGCGCAAGATCCGCGCAAGTATTGCCGAAGAGAAGAAAATGTCCGCCGGTGCGACGTATATGACTTGTTTCACCAAGGCACACCTCAGACGGACGCTGATCGTCATCCTGGCGAATTTTCTCCCGACCATGTTTGGCCTAGACCTTTTAGGGAAATCGAGCTATTTCTTGCAGTTGATTGGTATGCCATCAAGTACGAGTCTTCTGATCCTCATCGCCGGCGTCGTAATAGGCATCATCGCGAACGCCGCTGGCGTCTGGGTCATGTCTAGAGTTAATCGAAGGCCAGCGATCCTCATATCCCTCGGGGGTGCAACAGTCTTGTGGGCCAGTATGGGTATCTCTGGATTTTGGAGGGGACCGGTCGTTGCCAACGTGACCGCCGGGTTGCTGACCTTGATCATCATCGTATGTGGTGTTGGCGTTTGGCCAGGGAGTTACGCAGTCATGGGAGAGACAAGCTCTTTGAGACTGCGTGCAAAGACGCAAGCTGTCGGTGGAGTGGCCCAGCAAGGAACTTCAGTAATGATGAGCTTCGTTCTGCCTTATACATACAATCCCGACGCGGGAGATTTGGGAGGCAAAACAGGATTTATTCTTGCTGGCCTTTGTCTGCTAGCTGCGGTCTTGTGCTGGTACTTCATTCCGGAGATGAAAGGTAGAAGTTCCCTGGAGATTGATCAGATGTTTGATCTCAATCTCGGGGCGAGAGAATTCAAACATTGGAAGAGCCCGGAAGCTGAGCCAAGGGCGTCAGATTAGGGGGAGTAAGTGATCGAAAGAGCAAAATGACATGAAAACAATATAAAATCAGTGTATTGTCCTTCTAAAATCTACAGTAACATGGCAAGTGGCTGGAATAAAACATGGCACACCAAAGCTCTTTCCGCGTGAGGCAGAGAGATCATTTTTTGATTAAACACAATAAGAAGAGAATAAGAAGAGAATAGTAAACTATTCTATAATATTTAGCTTAATATTATATTCAGTACTAGGTTATTTTTGTGATATTATGTTGAATTTCAGTGCTGAACTATCTCGATATGCTATGTTTTATTTCACCTACTTGCACAGGCATAGCCCGTTCCAAAAAAAGGGAAACCCGAACTGCGGTAAATATCAGCAATATTGCTACACAGTAACAGTCAAGGATCAATAAACTTACCGATCCCACGGTGAATTTTTCAGTCCTACTATTCTGTTACTATTGCTCTGAAGCTAAATTTCGAACGTGTTGAAGTGACTTACCACCTCCAACAAGGAGGGACTACCGCCGGCCGCAGCAGCGCGGGCAGCCCGGCGCTCTGCAATGATGTTCTAGAGTGTGCATTAGTATGGAATAGTGACTACCTAACGTAACAGGGAATTATTCGAGCGCGACATTACTTACGTTGGCCTCCTCCTTTCGAGCCTTCTCCTGTAGGTAGATTGTTAGGTCTTTGATATTCCGTTTGCTGAGAGTCGGATCGTATTTCTTACTCGCTATAACTATAATAGAAAAAAACAGAAGAATGAAAAAAAGAAGAATAAAAATTAAAAGAAGAATGAAAAAAAAAAAAAAAGAAAGAGAAAAAAGGAAAGAAAGAAGAAGAGGAGGAAATAAGAAGAGGAATTTACTAAGGAGATAATTCCAGCGTTATTGAGTCTGCAATATGTTCCAGTATTATCGAGTTCTACAATATAGTTCCGGCTTCCCTGAGTTCGCTCTCAGTTTTGTTGAGTTTCAGAATCTCCGAGGGTAATTTGACATCGGGGAAATGGAAAGATGGTGTCAAATTATGGGCGGCGAAGTTTGACTCCTGCAACCTCCTCGTGGTGCCGCCCGGATACCTGGTTAGTTTCCTTCTAGGACACTGATTTCAGGCAATGCAGTAGACGCAAATGTATATACTAAAGATAATTGAATTGATAACGATATAGATCGGCAGCGTGCTATCCACACGTAGTCTTATGGGTGGCACCCGCAGCTACAAGTTCACATTACATGTTCTATATGATGTTAAATAGAATAAAGATAGGGTGGCCCTATTTGGCCGGCCTTTCTATCGAATTAGCCATCCCGCTCCAATTTGTTGTATTTGTAAAAATAAAAACACAGCAACCTCGCCGGCGCGCTTTTGTTCTAGAACATGCCGAACCCAACCAGCCCTATAAATCTTAATCTAGTCTCGATGAGAGTTGACTTGGAGTAATTATCAAACGGATCACCCTTACCCATCTCCCCTTCAACTTGGATCTTACATTTGGTTTTGTATTTCCTTATGTGTATGACATTGGGTCTTCTCATAGGTGATAAATCATTATGTGGACATTGAAGGCTACCCCAGTTACCTATAACCAAGAACGCCAATGTAGTCCGTTGTGTCATACCCACAATTCACATCCCTGTCAAGTTCGTCAATGTGAGAGAAGAACACGTCCTCATTCCCATCTAAAGCGTTTGCTAACAAGTCTATAAAATAAGTGGCTGTTTCGCAATAGCCACCTTTGGTTTTATAATCCAGCCCAATATCAATGTACTCGTGGTCGCAATCATGAAACACCTGCTGGGATAACTTGCGGGAGGATGATCCAAGTGACGTCTGATCCTGGCGGTCACAACGGTCTAGTAACCATATATATGGAAACTGCCCATCATGGCATATGAGCTCGCATATCAGGTTAGCTATGAGTCCTCCTGGACTAAACTCATCCAAGAGAATCCAGCAAGATGTTGGAAAATCAACATTCCAACTTGGGTCAAATTCGAAAATAACGGGGTTGGCTTCATAGGGAAGGAATTCGTCCGTGAACGGGAAAACCCCAGCGAGAAATGGAATTGAAAATTCCTGCATCTTCTCACACGACCCCTCCATCGAGAGAAGAACGTTGATGTCGACACAACATATGTCTTGAAATGGCCTGACTACCAGGTCAAAGGGCTTATTCGTAGTCGTGGAGCCTATTTGGCGTGGTGTAACTCTTTGAAGAAGCGGGAGGCATCGGTCTTCCTCCTTTGGATCGGGCATCCAGACGCCCCCCACCCATTCACCCCATACCCATTCGCCCCGTTTCATCATGGATTCTATTTCTCGTCTCCTCGCCTCCCAAAACCCCATTTTGAACGCTGTCATCGCTACCTTGCGAGACTCGCGGCAAGTAGCCCAGAGTCCGGAGTCCCACATACAGGCCGACCGATTTCTAGCGTCACCGTAACCGATGCGCGGAACAGCATTAACAGCTTTAGTGTCTTCTCTGAACCGCTCTGTCATAGAGATATAGTGAATTCCGACCATATTAGGTTGTGTTGGGCGAACGGATAGCTCCCATATTTGAAGCCTCAACTCACACGGTAGTGCTGAGAAATAATGAAAGGTAGCCATAACAATGAATATATATAGTGTTAGGGTTCGTGTAGGCTGTCAAACAGACTGGAGATAGAATTATGGATAAGGAGTGATGGCGATGGAGGTTTTTTCCCTCCTTTTTCTCTGCAAAGCGAGGCAAGAAGGATATTTATATCTTTTACTTGCACAGTAAGCCTCACGAGCTGGAGTCCTCTGTTTTATGCATTGAACTCTCTGTTTTACACTATTATTTAGTGTGGCCAATGGCGATTAGTCCTTTTCAGATTAAAGGATCCTGCGCCCGGCTTCTGAACCCAGTGATGTAAGCGGCTGATTTAGCTAAAATCCCATTACTACAAGTGGTACTCTAAGAAAAGCTTCGTGGACATCACGAGGGGTCGTGAGGAGGCAAAATGGGCACCATTGAAAGACGAAGACAAGCCTGGGAAGCCATGGTGAGGCCTGGTCTTCCTGCCGATAGAAAATCCATGAGTTTGGAGGGGGAGAGAGCCTTGCAGTTACGCCGTCGCCGGTAGAAAAAGAAAAGGAAATACCCGAGCACCAAGAGAATTCAACACTATAACACTATATCCCGTATTATAATATATTAAACTTCAACCTTTTTGCCTAGCTATAAGGAAATCTATGAAATTATATCTAAACCTAAAATAAGTTTTAATATTTAATTATATAGAGAGTAGGTGAATATACTAAAGTAGAAGCTTACTTTATACTTTATTATTATATACCTCTTCTACAGTATTTTTAAAGCTTAAAAGTATTCCTATTAATGCTAGTTCCTCTGACCCCTTCCTCTCTTTGTATCGTACTGTCCTACTTATTCTTTTGGATTACTGCAGATAACTGTAGTGATCTAGCCTTGGGCACCAGAAGACGATGCGAGACGAAGGAACCCAGGTGAAGGAAGGCAGCTTTAATAGTTATTCGACGAGGGGCTGTCCTGACAGCAAGTGAGTTATTAGGATGAAGGTTCGGTTCAAAGAATTTTCCTGTCGTATGACTACATCTTAGGCGGGCTAGAAAAGCCTATAATCCAATCTTTTATGTTTCTTGTGTTGGGTTGTTGGGCCCTGGCAGCTTTCATTGCTATTAAACTTTCTACTCAAACTCTTACGTATCATCATCGTACGCCTGTATTAGGGCCGATGTCTCTAGGCGCGTGCCAATTTCTTTGCTACAAACGACCTTGATTCTTACCCCAATGGCGACAAAAAATCATCGCTACATTCCTACTCTCTTCGTTTCTAGCACCAGAGAGTCGATATCGCTAACAGGTCATGAAGACTCGTGGCAGATTCTCATAGGTCACCAGCGTAGTTCATTAATTCAGGAGTAGATTTGTTTATATCTCCAAGACTGGCGCAGACTTTCTGGTCAGCCACTTGGTACATCAAGAACAGCCAGTTGGTCATCTTGGCCAATATAATCCCCCGACGTAAGCTCATGGTGTGGGACTGATGGAAAGTCTATGTGACTCATAGCCGTGTCTAGCCAGCCTTGCAAGATGACGATATGCAATCTAATTGACTCATTTTCTTTGCGCCTCATGCTTGCTTGGTAACTTAGCAATAAAAGTCCTATTGATATTTTATGGTCATTGCAATCTAGGCAGGTTGATCTCCGTGGCCGTGACGAGCCTTTTCAAACTCAACGTTGTTTCTAAATCTCAGCTGATGACGTCAACTTGAGTTCTATTGTTGGCATTCCTGTATGTCGCTAGGCTGATTAAAGAGCTCTATTTACTTGACCATTACGGCTACTTATCAGGCCCTTGCCATATTTTCACCGGGAGATATACAAGTAGAGGGAACGGGGTCTCTGGTACTATCGATTGAGTTGAATATTCTCACATGTTGACTAGACACTTTATGGGCACAATATCATGATGCCTGTGGAATAAGATCGCGGCCAGTCTTACTGGTAGCCAAAGAACACCAAACCCCTTTAATCAGCCGCAGCGCATATCAGAAGGGAACTTTTTATGTGGGATACCAAGAATCTGCCACATCAATGGGACTATCTGACGGGAACACTCGCTGAACACATCAGACAAGGCGAATCAATCAAAGTTTGTTTGTGTTGTCCGTTTGGCAATTAATCTTGGCCCTCAATGATCAAATAATACCGCAAGTCTAAAACAAAACCCTACTAAAGTTCATCAAATTATCAATCGCGATTGGGACAGCTGAAAGTTGGGACTAAACGTAGTTGGGGTATTTTCTTATGACAGGAAAGCAGCAATTTTTAAAAATAAGAGGTAGTAAAATGAACTGGCACATGATTAATAGTAACAACAAACAGAGGAAAGTATGGAAATATGGTGATTCTCTACTCCGGGTACTAGATAACTTGTATGTATATGGAGTATACCAGACCTAAATTAATTATGCTCCTTATTTTAATTATATTTATGTAATTACCCTCTACGTGATCTCTCTCCTTTAAATCTCAACAAAATCCCAACAGAACGAATACAAAAACGTAAAATATACTCTGCTAGCCCAAGGCTACAGCCATGCGGAAGTTAACTTCGCAGAATAATTAACTCCACCGGCACTGGCCTTGCCTCCGTGTCAGTTACCGCAACAGCATTTCTGAGAAATATTCTATTGGAGTGCATATTCCATCAGCGAACTCAGCGTCCTTGGTTGGATTGGTGAGGGGAGAGTGGAGGCCGTTATGTCAGGTGACTTCGATATTCATTTGTCTGACTCACGAGCTAATTTGTACATCTTTGCTGGCTGATCCTTTCAATCGGCAGCAGTCAAACATTCAGCTCGCCAATATGTCGCTCAAAAACCTACCATTCGAGCTTCTTGATCAAATATTCCATCCGCTTCTCCCCAGCAGCCAGCTAAGGGCCGAGGCACTGCACAGGCCTGGGCGTGCTCGATACCGTGCCCAATGGATCCAGTATCTTGAGCTGCGTCGAATATCTCGTAGGTTCTCACGAAGTTCGCGATTTCCTACTCACTGTTGCTCACAATATCAGGATCATTGAACGCTTTTATCTCGCATAGAGCTCTTCGGGAAATAGAAATAGATATTTTTGTGCACAGATCTGCCTACCTCAAAGAGCCCACTGTCAGGTGGCTGCTCACCACACTTGCTCAGAATGAGACAATAAACTTGCATGAACTCTTCTCTTTTTTACAAGATTGCTCAGCTTTTTTGGCCTCACAAGGCGCCTGGAATGCGGGCCACTCAAATTTGCAAGGAGAATACTTGCACACAGCATGTGATGGGTTAATGGCGCATCGTGGCCATCGTTGGGTACTCCGAGATGTCATCCGTTGTCCAGAGGAGGATCAATTTCTACCTACAGCTTTGCGAATCGCTTATGCCTGTCTTTTAGATGAAACAATGAACTTGAAAGGCACTACATTCCGAGCAATACAGACATACGGCGCGTTGCACCTTGCCGCCTGCCAGGGAAACATGTTGGCTGTCCGATGCCTCCTTGTCAATGGCACAGATGTGAATAGCTACCACGAGCTCTTCGGGTATCCACTCTATCTTTCAGCATATTATGGACATGGTGAGATTGCTCAGCTGCTGGTAGAGCATGGCGCTAACGTCCATGTCGTTGGTAACGCGGGATCAATTTTGGAAGCTGCAGCTGAACAGGGCCATCACGATGTTGTCCGATATCTCCTTAGCACTGAATTGGGCAACAGTCCTCGCCATGTGAACAAATCATTTATAGCAGCTTGCAAAGGTGGTCACTTAAGCATTGTCAAAGCATTTCTGTCGCATTCGTTCACCGATATCAACTTCTGCTTTCGATACCGACAAACTTGCAAATTTCCACTCAGCGTCTCCATAGAACATCGCCAAAGAGAGACATCCAATTTCCTCTTAAGACAAAGTGGCATATCACTGAGCACACACGTCAAAGGTCCATACGAACATTCACTTCGCAAAGCTGCAGAACTTGGGTGGGCGGATACGTTGCAACTTATTCTCAGTTTCAAATGTGTCGACCCAAATGCAAAGAGCCGCGACACGGGTGTGAGCCCGCTCCTGGTAGCTATTCAGCAGGGGCATGAACACATCGTGCGCATTCTCATTAACAGAGACGATGTTCAGCCCTTTGCTTTCCATGAGAAGGAGCCATTGTTCGGCGCTGGAAAGCTCTGTCCTATACGGCGGGCTATTCTCGGTGACCATGGAGGCATTTTAAACCTGCTACTTGATCGCTACAATCTCAGTCCAAATACAGCACTGAAGTCACATTGGTCGATATTACGGGCAGCATGTGCTGCAAACCGGGAATCAGCAGTCAGGTCACTACTCCAGCGGGTGGATGTAGATCCAAATCATAGAATGGATCCTGAGACCGACGCAACACCACTTTACACAGCCTGTGATCGAAACAACGAGTCTATCATTCATGCTCTACTGAACCACAAACTCACAGACCCCAATATTCCTTTTGAAAAGATGTCATCCTTGTGGCGGACCCTCCTTCATCAATGTGATGAATACACGCCACTACTCAGATCGTTCCTGCGCCACCCCGGGCTCAGGCTGGATATCAAAATCCCAACATCTGACTTCGTCTATCACTACCACTATGATTTTGGAGTTGTGAATATGATCAAACAACGACCCGGAGCTGATCTCCTGTTAAGCAATGACATCACGGTGGATCATTGGTACGATGTAGTTGCTCGTGGAGACACCGAGGAGGTTAGGAGGCTCATCGCATCCGGGGAACTGGACCCCAACTGTACCACTCAAGAGGACTGTGAGCCTGGTGCTCCTTTACGCCGCGCGGTATTGTCTGCTGCTCGGGAGACTGTTGAGTTTCTGCTGTCTATGCCACAAATCGATGTGAATGCCGGGTGGAGCGGCTCTGCATTGTCAATCGCCGCCAATGAAGATGACATGGAAATGATAGATCTACTACTCAGCGACCCAAGAGTTGATCCAAACTATCAATCGAAAAAAATAGAGGGGTACAGGGTCGGGTATCCTGAAGCGATTGGGGAGTGGATAGGGTCCGTTGGATACAAGTTCCAGAAGGGATATACTGGGAATGAAACACCGCTGTTGATCGCTGCTAAGAGAGGCAATCTCTCGGCAGTGCAGAGACTAATGAACGACGAGCGAGTCAAACCAGCTATACCGGACCTGCAAGGGAGGACTGCGCTGTGGTGGGCGTGCCACTACCGTCATGTCGCCGTTGTACAGGCACTTCTGAGCACTGCGGAACCGGGTATCGACATGCAAGACATCCGAGGATGGGCACCACTGGCTGTTGCCGTGAATACCGGTCGTGTTGAAACCGTAAGACTCCTGTTACAGAAAAATGCCCAGATATCACCCGAGATACCTTCTGGCTCATACGCAAGGCCGCTCCATCTTGCAGTCCAGGGGGGGCACGAAGCCATAGTGCGGGAGCTCTTGAGCGATCCCACCATCGATATGAGACAAAAGATGTACACGGATTCCAAGGCGCGGCCCTGGAATCCCACACCGCGGGAGGCGGCTTGGAGTACAGGGTTTGATGTCATCACGACGCTGATTCATGACTATGAGGACGAGCACACTACGGAGCAACAGCGAGAAGATCAAGTCACGACCATATAAACTCACAAAACTACATGGTGTAGAAATTTCTGCGCAAGATGAGACGGAGGTCGTATTTGGCTATCCTCTTTGCTACACCCATGGCATTTTCTTCCTCGCTTGAGGATAAACTGATCAATCGGCAAATTCAAGTAGGATTAGAGACATGATACTCGATGGCAGCTCTATCAATCATTTTACGCGGCACATATCTGGATAAAGACGGACCAGCGTGAGTGGGTTGTTCTCTTTCACTTTGACAGAGAAGAGAACACCGTCAGCGTTTGATACGTATTTGAGAAACATGATGTGATATGAGATCGCTATGGTGAAATGACCGAACATGCTATAATACCAAACGAACTAAAAGTAAAGCATTATCAACTTCTATCAATGAGCGGCGAAATTATACCACAGCGGCAATCGTGTTGTCTCGGAACCGATCCGCCTCCCGCTTCAGCATACAGATACAGCTCGCCACGACAAACGCCTCGACATCCTTGGCGGCGGCCTTCTTGTCGTCCGTCCACAAGCTCAGATCCATCATCAGCCTGCCGCCATTACCGCCCATATACCGGGTTGTACCGGGGGTGCGGAACTCGTCACTGCGCACCAGCTGAGCGACCCGAACGCCCCTCTTCCCGGTCTTGGCACCAGCCGCCGAAGCGACGGAGTCGGTCCTCTCGAGGATCAGAAGCGAGGATGCATCGTGGTCCTCTTTACGCTCACCCCGGCTGCCGTACCGCCACTCGAAGGAGCCGAAAGACGTGTCGAACTTTTGTGCGCGGGAGAGCATGGAGCGGCTCTTGACGTCAATCAACTCGCACTCTACCTTGTCTGCGTTGATGGCATCCTCGACAGACACAGAAGTGTTGGCAGGGAAAATCCGCATTCTAGGGTGTCTGCCCGGTCCCCATCGATATATGGTTGAAATCAAAGGGGTTTGGTTTCGGTCTGAAGCGCTAACGAGGGCGCAAGAGTTTGAGCTTCGCTTAAGTCGGATGGATGTGTATTCTGGCTGTCCGGTCTCTACGCGGTCGACTGAGATTGTCTCCAATTTAGATCCGATGAGGGCTGAGTTGTAGTCAAAGCCAACAGCTTGAATCTGGAGCTGGCCAGTGGTGGGGAAGCTATATGGTGACGAGGAGCCGCCGACAGCATCGTTGTAGGCAGGCGGGATGTCAGACTCTCTCGACGAAGTGGACAATCGGCCCGTATCCTGGTCGATCGTGAGTTTGGAAGAAGGGTCTTCCTTTCTGTCGCTTGATGGGGTGGTGAAGAATGACATGGTTGGAGTGGTAACTTGAATGTGACAGATGTCTTGGTGTTCTAGTTCAGTGTATGCGTGAATGTTTGTTTATTTGATTGATTGAAAGTGCTTCTTTTGTGTCTTGTGAAATATGTAGTATATTCTGAATAAACTTACGCGACAGAGCAGTCTTTATATACCGCGAGGGGCAGGATGAAGCTGGTGGGATGAACATCATCACAACTCTCCTACGTCACTCTGGGCAGTGCGCTGATCGTTCAGCCCAGTGAATTACAGCGGGTTCGGTACATCTCGGCAACAGCGAGATCTGGCACCGCAGCCGCTCATTGGTCGGCCCATTGCGAGCAGCCCAATCACAGGCCTCGCTTCCCTACCAGCCCTAAGACGGAGCCTGTGGCCGGGCGCTGGAGAGATCCTAGTGGCACCTAGAGTGGGGTGACATTTTGCCTGACGCGTCTGATGATTGGTTGAAAAATAAATAGCAGCCAATCATATCGAGGCAACAAGCACAGCGGACCATGGTGGCTGGTGCTTGTGGTTCTCCACACTGATGTAGTGGCGCAGCCCCAAAAGACACCAATGATTTCTGATTGCCCAAACAGGAATCATTCTCCAGACGCCTCATCTAGGGGAAAATGTAGAATGAATGCATGCATAGGTGACCAAATTTGTGGGATCAGAAATCTTAAATATAACACTGTTATCTCTCTTCTGTATGTATGACTATGGACCGTGGTAGAGAAATGAAAGGAAGTGCTCGGCTACCGAATCTCTCATTTCAAATTAGTTGCCGAAGTACTGCTGTTGTATGATCAAACATTCTGACGCATCTGACTCCAAACTATACTCAGGTTAAAATAATCCATTTCGACACTTATAATCATTTATCTCATTTATGAGATGACACGCTGGTGATGAGGAAATGGAAAACCCGAACCATTCCAACGAAATCAGATGTGTGTAGGGTAGGCGTGTTGAAGACTGATTAGTCAACAATTTGGGTGAGTAATCGAGGGGTCCATCTTGGGAATCATCTCTCCAGTGCTCCTAGATTATCAATAATTCAATGAAGTGATTGGGCAGATATCAGCCATATTCATAGAATTATCAAGCTCAGGAATTATATTTCAAAGACCCTTTGAAGAGGTAATCACGTCTTCCGCTTGCGTAGGACGTTCACGAGGGGACAAATTTCGCTTCCAGCTAGATGGCCCCACAAGCGGGTGACATTGAAAATTAAGACACTCAAACAGTGAGCTGTTATTTCCAAGTCTGCGACAGGTATTGTCAGATTACTAAGTATTGGTAAAATATTTTCTTCAAGAAAGAATACAGTATATGTTGTTATTTTGTTTCATTTTCTGTTACTGAATATCTTTATTCATAATAGAAAGTAGTCTGTTTATTATCACTCTTCCAGGGATGTCTCAATTTCAATGTCCCCCATTGGCCCCAGTCATGCCTCAGCCTTGTACTGACTCTTACTGGCCTGACTGACCTAAAACTGGGCACTTCCCCGAAAACAAAATCCTCCCCATTGGCCTCCGCATTTCCCCAACCCCATCCCTGATTTCAACCTTCAACTACGCGCGCATACACCAAGGACTCTTCTGCTTGCCATGGTATCGCTCAATTGGCAATTCGAAAATGCCTGCTGCAGAGTCCCCTGCCAGAGTCCCTCCAGCCTGCCAGCGATGCAAACTGCGCAAGGTTCGCTGTGATAGGGCTGCCCCCAAATGCAGTGGCTGCTCCAAGGCTGCGAAGACGTGTATCATTGTTGATCCCGTTACGTCGATCCAGTACTCGAGAGACGAGATCAGTCAATTGGAGCAGAGGGAGAAAGAGTTGCGTCAGAGAGCCAGTGGCGCTCCTCCGGTGCAAGCCGCAGCTGGTGATCGCGCTGTGGTCGACGGGCCTACCCCCTCGACTGCATCGCCGTCGGACTCGACCGCCTTTGTCGGCGACGCGAGTGGTCACAATCTTTTGCGATTCATCCTATCCGACAGCAGATGGCGCTCTTGCGAACCTCAGCTTCTCAGGCAGCTGGCAGAACGGCCCCAAGTGCCGGAGCTGGCCGTGAAACCCAACCAGCAGCCTTTGGTCGACGAGGCTTTGGGGCTCCTGGATACATAGTGAGTCCTCCCACCGTTCAAAGTATTATGAGTCTATACTAAGCCGTGGACAAACAGCTTCGATAGGTTTCACAGAAATCACACCTTTCTGATGCGGAGAGATGTCATGGAAACCTTCAACAGAGTCTATCATCCTGAAGTGAACCAGTCTGCTTCATCGCAGGACTATTTCCGCCTCTTTATGATATTTGCTCTTAGTGCTGTCCCTAGATTTCGAACTGGCGCATGTGAGGACCACCCGTTCGGTTACTTCCTGGCTGCACAGGGCTATCTGGGCGGCGTTCCCTTGATCGGGAGCATGGATGCCATTCAGAACTTGCTGCTCATCGCCAGGTTCGGCATGTATCACCACATTGGTATGAGCTCCTTTAATGAGTAATGTTCGGACTCTAACTAATGCCCAACAGGTACATCTATTTGGGACCTCTCCAGGTTCTGTATGCGCCAATGCATTGAACATAACATGCACCTACCTCCGCAGTGGCCGATGAGCCCATTAGATGAGCAGTATCGCAGCCGTATATTTTGGGACTGCTATATCCTCGACCGCTATAGTTCGAGTGTTCTTGGCCGCCCTTTTGCCATCTCTGATCGAGACGTAGCAATCGACCTGCCTGTCAACGCCTCTGATGCCGCCATCGAGGAGGCTGATGATAAAACGCGCTTGTCGGATCTTGCCGCCCCTCCCCCTACTGCCCCAACTGAACTCTCCGTGTTCATCTGCGTCATTCAGCTACGTCGGATCACCTCGAGGATCTACTCCGACTTTTACAATGGAAGAGGCGTTGGCAGTGCTAGTGGCGATACTACGCCCTCTCAAAACCTCTCGTCGGGCGACGTCTACGTTCGCCTCTATAAATTCCTCAACGAGCTGGAAACCTGGCGAAGCCAGGCTCCGGTCTTCTCTCACCCCACTTCCCTCTACCAGAGGCCAGAATGGTATGATTTCCTGCTCGCCAAGGACAAACTGCTCCTGGTGAGGTCGGCCATGTATATCGCGCCCAAAAGGAACGGACAGCCACCGCTCGACCTGCTCACAATGTCCCTTGACTGCGCGACTGCGACCATAGAGCTCTACGACAAGATGGCCCATAATAATTGGATATCATGGACGCGAACCTACTTCCAAATCATATTTACCGCGGGTCTATCTGTCTTCTATTGGATTTCCATGCGTGCTCAGAGACAGGACGGCCACTCAGGCTCGTCCATTGCCAGCTTGGAGTCCACGTTGCGCCTATGTTGCAAGACTCTTCAGGATTTCAGAAACCAGATGCCCGATGCCGGGCGCTTCTCCATCGTCTTCGAGATGCTTACCAACAATTTCCTACGCCATTTTTCCTCGGGTACCGGGACATCGACACAGCAGCTCGAATTACCACCCGCCCCGATATTTGGCCGTACCGAGCCTCAAACTACCATGCCGGAACTCCAGAACTCGGATATCCCTAGCCACGACCCGAGTTTCCAACTAAACTCGGATCATGCTTCCAATTTAGAAATTCTGGATATGCTGTCGGCCTCGGCGCCAGACATGGGCCAGCAACACGGCTTGGATCAATTACAAGCGGAGCATCAGGTATGGCCAGAACTCACAGACGAGTTCATGGAGCTTCTGGAGAATGGACTGGGAGAGTACGCCTGGGGGACTGCGGACAGCAACGCCTTCCCTTGGACTGACTCGCAATTTAGCTTTGAAGGATGACGCCTCGTTTCATTTAACACTCTTGAGGCAAGCAAGCAAGCAAGCAAACTAACTATTTACACAAAATAACAAAATTCTTGGTCTCGGTCCATCTTCACCCCCTTAAGCACCTTGTACAAAATTATACAGCCTCTCAACCGCCGCAATGGCCGTCTCCATCTGCGTCTGTTCCGTCGCCGCGCCGATGTGAGGCGTGCTGACCACATTCTGCTGCCATAGGGCGCCGTACTTGGCCTTGCTTGGCGGCTCCTGCTCGTGGCAGTCCAATCCCGCTCCCCATATCAAGTTGTCCTGCAGACCTCGCGCGAGATCCTCCTCATGCACGATGCCGCCGCGGGCGGCATTGATAAGGATCGCGTGCGGCTTCATCATCGCCAGCTGGTCGTAGGAGACCAGTCCCTTTGTGCTCGGGGTGAGCGGCACGTGGATGCTCAGCACATCGCACTCCCTCAGGACCTCCTCCACCGTCGCCGCGCGCCTGTGCGGGATGTCCGCCCACGCCGTCTCCGGCACGAACGGGTCGTACGCGATCAGCTCCGCGTCAAAGGCGCCGCGGAAGATGCGCGCGACGGACTCGCTGATGTTCCCCATGCCCAGAAGACCGAGGGTCTTCTTGTGCAGGATCAGGCCTGAGCACACCTCCTTGGGCACCAGCTTGCCCTGGACATGCCGCTCGTGGATCTTGGGGATCTCGCGCGCGACGGCCATGGTCAGCCCGAGGACGAGCTCCGCGACGGCGCGGGAGTTGACGCCGGGGGTGTTGAAGATCTTGATCCCCCTCGCGGCGCACGCGTCGGCGTCGATCTTGTCGATTCCGACCCCTTGCTTGCCGACGGCCTTGAGGTTTGGGCAGGCGGCGATGTCCTCGGCGGTAAGGTAGGAGGAGCGGATGAGCAGGTACTGGGCATTTCGCCGCCAGTGGACGTGCTCCTTGTCGCCGGGCTGGATGGTCCTGAAGCGCTGCTGGCAGTACTTGATGGCTTCTGGGTGGAACTTGTCCAGGAGGTAGACGGTAGGGCGGCTGTCGTCGACGGGGCTGGCCTCCCGGCTGCTATCCAAAAGGGTTCCTGGCGCCATGGTGTCTATTCAACTGTGTATGGGGGAAATGGTATTCTTGTGGGGTTGGTAGAAAATGGCAATTTGAAGCTGTATATAAATCTTCATGCATTTAGTTAATGGAGAGAAGGAGAGAAGAATTTCACCAGCCATCTCTTGTAATATGTCCCCGGGAGCATCTCGCTGAGTCACAAACTACTCTTGAACCTCCGATGAGGAGTGCACAAGTAATATGTTCCATTGACTATCACCTCGGGCGAATACCGCTATCCGCTCTTGCTTGGATATGCAAGCAAGTCTCGCATTAATGTCCATCAGTTTCGAGGCCTAGGAGAAAGGCCGTGAGGGAGCGTGGGGTGGCCGCCTGCTCCACCGGAGGTCTCCCGAGTGCGACCTCCTGGCCGAGGTAGTCCAACTTTGGGGCGTATCGGACGTTGGCCGACCGGTCAGCATATTGCGTTATCATTTGCACTGGTCTGGCTTGCGGGGTTGCAGTCAAAGAAGTAGACTACTGCTGGTAACCATCACCCACCAAAGTTGCTGTCGTTGATGAACCCGTCTGGCAGTTTATTAGGAGCGCCGACATGTTCTTCATGAACAATTTGCAGGATCATTACAGCCGAATCAACTTCTTCATCATGTATATCTGTTCATTTCGATTGATGCCGAACGTTTACCACCACAAAGGATTTCGTATAATCAAGGTCACAGCGATGAGAATCACGGGTTCTCGGTGTATTTAGTAGTAGTAAGTAGTAAGTGAGAGAGCTATGCAGCTGCTGAAAAAAAAGGGGAAATTCCCAAACACCAAGAATTTAACAACTTGACACCATACCCAGTATCACAACACAGTAAAATTAAACGGTTGTATATGCCTTCTATTTACATCAAAAGTAAAAACTCAAGTATCAGTCTAATGATTCTATTCTATTCCCATACTAAGCCTTTCCATTCCCGTTTACAGCCCCCACAACCCTCGTGTTGAGAGCAGCCATCTCTCCCCCGCGATTGGAAGCACTGCCAAATAGCAGAGGGCCGTCGGTAGCAGCCATAACCCACCGGGCACCCATGCCACAGAACTTCTCCACGAGGTCGAGGCGAGAGTGAAGGCCTCCAACACCAACCCACTTGCCCACCTTGTTGCAGGCGTCGATAGTGCGCTGGTACGCCTCAGTGACCCGCGGGTTCTCGTAGTCGCCGGGAATGCCCATCTCAGCACAGAGGTCATTGGTGCCGATTAGCAGCGAATCCACGCCCTCGATAGCAGCGATCTCATCCACGAGCTCCAGGGCCTCGAGAGTCTCAACCATGGGGATGACCAGGGTGCTCGCATTGACCACGGGGTTCGAGAGCTTTGCGGGGTGGGAGCGGAACTGGAAATGGGGCAGGCCGTTTGTGGAGGAGCGGACACCAACAGGCTGGAACTTGGCGGCCTGGACAACGTCCTTGGCATCCTGGACGCTTCGGATATGGGGTACGATGACACCCAGGGCGCCGCCGTCTAGGATCCTCGAGACGTAGAAGGGATCCTTGCTGGGGGATCGTACGATGGGTGCGATGCCGGCGTACAGAGCTGCAATGCAGATTTGGCCAGTGGTGTCGAGGTCAAAGGAGGAGTGCTCCATATCGATGAGGAGGCCATCGAAGCCGGCCGACTTGGCAATGCCGGCAATCTCAACTGACCGCACGAGCTTGACGCTCAGAGTGTAGGCTACTTCATTGCGGACAAGCTTGTCCTTGATGGTGTTGGTAAGAGTCAGAGTCATCGTGAATGTTCGGTAAGGAAAAGAGATAAGCCGGTGACAGCAGACTTAGAGAGATGATAGTATTGATGCAAGGACAGTGAGTGGTGGTCCGTTAAAGGCAAGGCTAGCTAGCTCATCACTACGAGATTATCACGATGCATGCGAACCCCAGCTTTTAAATGTCATTTGATGTTAGAGTCACAGCTTGTGGGTTCTTGATTTGCCGATGCTCGGCGGCTTCTTCACCTGCCAACCAGAGGATTGCCTACTCGTTCGCTCGTCCTCGCCTGTGGTCCTGTATGATGGAGATCAGATCCGGCAACAGGCCGGTGGAGCTTTCGGTGGACCTCCGGCGGACCTCCGACGAACTTTGACGACACTTAACTTACTCCCCCTCACTCAAGGTTCCAGCCACGCAATGCAGAGATTTCCGAAGGGATGAGCAGCGTCCCTGTCACCGGAGCTTGCCCGAGGTCGAACCTCCCAGTCACATCGCTGCACAAAGTGCTCATCCCACGTCGGTTGGCAGTGCACATCAGAGCGTCAGCGCCACAGGCTCCGCCTCCTCTTGGCTGGTTCTTGGGTGTATCAAGCGCTCGTTATGTAAGCCCGAGTCTGAGACTAACATTCTGATTACCCTGTAGTTATTGCAACGTCCAAAGGTATTCGATAATGCAAGAGTTGATTCCCCAGGCTTGTGAACGCTGCAGAGTGAGGAAGCAAAAGGTGAGAGATCTACATGAGCTGGCCGTTTCTCTCTGTTTTCATTCTAATATGGATGGGCTCAGTGCGATCGAGTCAAACCCAAGTGTGGGCAGTGCCGGCAAGCCTCGACCCCATGCATTGAGCGACGGCTGGGAAACCTGCTGGACCCGGACAACCCGGAGGCTCATCATAGCTATATTGAATCCATGAAACGCCGAATCTCAAACCTGGAAACGAGACTGAACAGTGCTGCCTCGGTACCACTCACTTCTTCTATAAGTGGGCAAAGTGGCGATGGCACGGACATCCAATCCCTGGCAGCAAATGCCCACCACGACACGCTACAGACTGAGATAGGTTTTCTATCTCTGACAGCCATGGCTGGCTTCACAGGAGACCCAATCCTACATACCTCAAATATCTCTTTCAACAAACTTGTCCAAGCTTCAACCAGTGTTTCAGGAAGCAATATCCTTCAGTCCCAAGGTCAAAATGAGGCCGTTGTGGGCCAATTGGGTGACTTCCATCGCACTTTGTTGCGGAAAGGAATTTCACTTTCCATGACAGAGCCTACGAATGCCATGCATCGTGTCTTGGTTTTGCTCCAGCATAGTCTCCCTCTGATCAATGGCCCGCAGCTCTCTGATGACTACAACGAAGTGATGCGGAGCGAAGAACAGGGAAGACTAGAAAAGGCCGCTACCGAGTCCCCCTGCAAAGTCATACGAGTATATCTAGCAGCAGCGATAGGGATGCTGATGGGTAGAGGGCACAGGCAAACTGAGAGCTTCGCGACGCTGTTCATTTTGACTGCATACCAGTTCATGCCCCGGGTATTTGCTCAGGCTAATGATCGAGAGGCAGCCCAGTGCCTGACACTGATGGCTGTTTTAGCCATGTACACCCCATTTGGGGGTTCTGCGTGGCATCTCCTTGGCTTGGCCATGACTCGATGTATCGCAGGGGGGATGCATACTGCGAGAGTATCAGATCATCGATCCCAGGACGAAGGGCAAAAGAGCAGCAGCCGTGTTTTTTGGACCATTTATACACTGGACGCGTTCGTCAATCCTATAACTTACTGAAACTTGGTGATCATCCTGACGCAGAAGTAGTATTCTCAGTGCATCCTCGGGTCGGCCCTTCAATATCCAAGACGAAGACATTACCTCCGCGGTTTGTTAAGCCTCCCCCGTTTGCATGTTTGTTATATACTAACCATGTTATGACTTTAGAGGCCATCAAGATCACGGGAACAGACAGATAGGCTTGACGAGCTGCATGCATGGAATGTCCACCAGGCCAAGCTTCTACACGACACTCGTGCGTACCCTGGAAAGGGCACCTTGTATCACTTCAGCAATTATCAGCACTGGAAAGAAACAGCCCCGTTGGCCATGGCCTCTATAGACAATGAAGATGAGATGTTCTTTCATAATTATCATTTCCATTCCTCAGCTTGCCGGGTTCTGCTTGCAATTGTTTGCATATGCGAGGCAAATCGAGGCGGGCTCGAGAGCTCTATGATTATGCCACAGGCTACTCAGGATATCGAACAGTACTTTGAGGCTCTTGAGAGGCATGCGACCACGAACGATTGCACTCTTACGAGTGTGGATGGCCTCGAAGTGTTCTCGACGGCAGTCGGTCTCATCTGGGTCACCTATCACCGCGCCACAAGCAATGAATCACTGACTGGAGTTGATCGACAGGTCTTGGTACTGACGCAAAAGCCACTCCAGCTACTGACCCGAGTATCGGGAGTATTTTCTGCATTCACAGTCTTCCGGGATATTTTGCAGAATTTCACAAACTCGATCACTTCAGAGAGTGTGGTATTTGACTACTCAACCATTAGTCAAAACGGAGACTTCTCGATCCCTGTGCCTGCTCAAACGTTGATGGTACAGGCACTAGAAATGAAACGGAATTTATCATGACAATAATATATCTGTTCGTATTTAATGCCACATCGGGGTCTTGCTATCCCTACATAATGAAGCCTGCCTTGGAAGTATTTGCACCCGATGTCCTATGATGAATATTCCATGGCTGATTTAGCTAGCTGATCTGCTACTAGATGAAATCATCTGGATCTTTTATCAGAGCTTCATAATAGCCTCAAGGGCTCTTTAAGTGACGTATCTCCAGTTGTTAACAACTCCGGTCTGCTCTTGCTCCTTCTCAATTTCCTTGTTCTTCTTCTGGCAATACCATTTTGTGACCACACAAAAGATAATCGTGAGACCGCTGCCTAGAATGATCACACCTCCTCCGGTTTGGTACCGAGGCTCCTGCGATGTTAGGAAGAAGTAGGGGGAAAACCAGTGAGAAACAGAGGACACGCAGTTGGCAATAGCGATCAGAGCGGCTCTCTTTGTGCGTGGTCGGGGCACCACGCTGACTTCCCACGGAATTTGAATCTGAAGATACTCCAATTAGCGAAACGATTGACCAAGCCAAGACTACCGACAGCCACCTACATTCAAACTGATGAAAGGTCCAGTGCAGAGCAGGAACATGGAGAAGTACCGTGCCGGGACGTTGAGCGTAGAAATCATGATGACAGCCCCAACTAGGCATGCAAGCATGGAGCCAGCAATGTGCCAGCAATGTTCCAGATGCCTGTCGGACGACCATGACACTAGCAAAGTGACAAAATAAGCTACAATGTATGGTGGTGCTTGGATGAGATACGTGATAGTTTTGTTAAATCCAAGTGTGTTCACAATCTGAAACTGGTTAGCTTTGATAGGCTGATTAAAAAATAACTTGGAACTTACAGAGGGGAAGAAGTCTTTGAATGATTGACCGATGATGATGGAAAAATGCATCCCTGCAAATAACCAAGTGAAAGGGTCCTTGCAAGCCTGGAAGAAGCCTCCCCAATAGTCTCCTTCATCGTCCTCGGAGATTCCTCCTGCGTCAACAAGCTGCCGGTATTGGGCCATTTGTGTTTCTTCCTCAGTAAAATATCCACCGCCCGTGTTGTCTGGGAAGTTTGGCAGTGCCCAGAAGCCAATAAGAGCAACCAGAATGCTGGCAATGCCTATTATTTATTAATATACGAGGCTTGGAAACGGAGAATTTCTAAATGGAGGGTAACTGTACCTTCTAACAGGAGGAACCATTGCCAGGAATGCATCCCAGCAAGATTGTCCATGTTTGTCAGAATGGCAGCGGAGAGCAAGCCGGAGAAAGCGTTGGATACAATGTTTCCCGCATGCCAAATTCCCATCCTGAAAGACGTTTCGGATTTCACATACCACGACGACGATAGTAGCGCGACGCCTGGGAGGAAGGGTCCTTCTGTGAGTCCTACTAGAAATCGACAGAGCATGAAAGCCCACGGAGACTTGGCAGCTGGCATGCAGATGGTGACCGCCGACCATGCTAGCATGACGCAGGGAAGGATGATCCTTGGCCGCCCTTTTGCGATGATGACGTTGGCGGGAACCTGAGAGATGATGTATCCGACGTAGAAGAGCGAAATGCCAGCTGACCATTCGACATCGCTCATGTGCATGTCTTTCTGCATTCCGGCAAGTCTAGCGTTGGAAACGTTGATTCTATCGAGATAACTGCACAAATAGGTTAAAAAAAGTCTGCATGTATGAGGAATGGGAGTGGAGTGACTTACTTCATGAGCAACATGAGAGTGATTACAGTGAGGAAGCGCCAATCCAGTTTCTTCAGTACAGCTTTGTTCAAAGCATCAAGCTTCTCTGGAGATGCATTTGCAAGAAGAGGATATCGTTGGCGAAGATTCAAGAGCTCCTCTTCGCTCAACTCGCCGCATGAGTGCGTTAACTTGGATGGAGCTTCGATCTCGACATGTTCAGTGTGTTCCTTGGCATCTTTGTCTAGAGATTCCCGGGATTTTCTGATGGTTTCGTCCGCCATTTTAATAAAATGGTTTCAAGTGAAATTAAGATATGTTGTCGTTTTTTTTTGGGTGATATGCTTGGGATATATGGAAGAAGAATGTAAACCTGGTACAGAGAATGTTTGAAGAGACTCTATTTTGTTCCCTCAACCAGTCCTGACAGCTTGGGCCACGTATCCTGAACATTTCCCCAGATCAATCGTGGCATGGCTGCCCCAGATATAAGCAACTTTAGAGTGGAAGACTAACCCCAGAGTTCAACTCTGACCTTGCTCGGCTCGCCTCCGCACGAAGCTCCAAGGATAACGATCTGCATCTTTGTGGGGTAATCCTAACAGGCGGAGGTCCTCCGTTTCCTCCCCTCATTCTATCGGACGTCACCCGCTAATCAACCCATCACGAGCGACCTTCCAAAAATGAATATAGCCTGGTATACTTAGAATTAGTTAGATGAAAGTAGGCGAGTGAGCGGTGTGGTTGGCCTGTGGGATTGGCACGAGAACCAAAGTGACGATATATGGTGTGGTGTTTGCTAAGAGCAGAAACGGGATAGAGAGTGGAGTTCTGGTGATTTGGCGAGGTTTTTAGTTGGCCTGAAAGTCAGGAAGAATTACTAGTTTTAAAACGTTGCAGCAGAGCCATTTTGGAGGGACGGAGATAGAAGAATGCCGCGTTTAACATCCTATACGACCAATGTAAGCCAACACTAATATTTATACTATATTCCTCACCTAAAGCACAAGACGAAGCTGACATTTTGGCCTGGGTACCCGAATTCGCGGCTGATAAAAGTTGCTGGTAGATCTCATGAGCCCAGCAATGCTTTACCGCCGGTGACTACGTAAAGGTGGTTAGGCCACTTGAGTCCAGAGATCTAATGAATGAGCTTCATTGCCTTGTATTGGGGGCAATGGACGAATGGCTTATCAGATGGGCTACGTAACGGTCGGACGATTCTGCGATAATTACATATCAGCTGGTCTAGGGTAGTTGTGATAAGCGGTCCTGGTTCGGCAATCTGCCACAAAGTTAAAGTCCACTTTCCCGATAACATCGGCAGTCTGCCATGTCTCAACCCCTCCCTCATCCCACGGCCATTGAACCGACTGTTTCCATCGCGTGCATGCGCATTGGAATGTAACGCCGGGACTCGTGACCGGCTATGCCCATGCCAGGCATGAACTCTGCCGCTCTGGCCCGTCGGCGGCGTCGGAGACGCGTTCCCGACAGCCAGCGTAAGAGAGCACCCAGAGCGTAAGTGACCCGTCATTCTGTGGTAACCCCTGTACTCAGTACGATTGCAGATGTGAGCAGTGCAAATCGAGAAAGAGTAAATGTATAGAGACAACAGTGGGGATCTGCCAGAGATGTGCCCAAAAGCAGTTGTCCTGCCGATTCGACAAGTAGGTGCAAGCAGAGGATGAGCGTTGGACATTTTATTCGTGTTAATCTGGAGATAGGGAGGTGATGTCCTCGGAGGAGTTTATCCAAACCCCTGCCACAGTGACAGCATCAGTACGCGAAGTGGACACTTCCAAAGACACCCCCGAAGAACATATAACCATCGACAGTCGTAAGTATTGGCCTCAAATATCTCCAAGGACAAAAATGGACCAAGAATTGTAAATAATCAAATATTACTGTTAGATCAGACGGAAAGAACAATATGGCCACGGTTCCTATCACGACTGCGAGAGGCCTTCACCCTCGACGAGGAAAGCCAGCCTGAAGCGCAAGAAATTGTGGCTATGCAAGCGGTAAGAGAAAGAGATGCGCCGGAATATATATCTAGTGTTTCTGATTGTCCTAATGGATTCTAGAGAATCACTGGGCCCCGATCGTTGCAACCTTGGGATCTTCGTCGTCTGCAGCGGGCGATCGATGGCTTCCCCCCTCGACCGGTTGCCGACTTCCTACTTTACGTCTGCATACACCGTGGGACCGACATCTTTTTCTTCTTCGACCAAGGGAAACTTCTGTCGCAAATCGACGAGTTCTACAACGACGTACAATCCCCCCTTCGCACAGATGCTGGCTTTATTAGCCTGGCCCTCGCCGCCTTTGCCCTGGGAAGCCAATTCACATCGCTCGAGAAACCCGAAGGTTCGCAAAATAGGTCTCCAAGTGAAGACGGTGATCCTTGTACTATTTTCCACCGCCAAATACGCACCTTAATTCCTGACTTAATAGAGATGCCCTCACTCTACTCGATCCAGGCTCTGTACCTTGTTGGTGTATACTTGATGCCGCTTAGCGCCCTGAACTCTTCCTATGTCTACTTGGGGCTTGCGTTGAGGAAAGCCTTGGAATTCGATCTTCACCAGTGTACCGACGACCCTTCCTTGACCGACCGAGAGAATGAAACTCGGCATAGAACTTGGTGGTCCATATATGCACTTGAAAGGTCAGACTGTGAGGAAGTGTTTGACATGCCATGGCTTGACTGACGCCCTTTCAAGGATTACCGCCGTCAAGCTCAACCGCCCTCGTGCGATTGAGCCAAGCATAATCACGGTTCCTTTACCGAAACCATGCCCACCCATAGACACGGAACAAAAGTTCGACAACCTGATCCAGCAGGCTGCCAATGCCAGACTTGCGATGGTCCTTGATCGTGCAATTGAAATTGGGTAGGCTATTCCCCGCGCGAGCAACGGGCGTATGACAAATTGCTGATGATATATAGCAACTGCACGACTCAGCGTGCAAGGATGACATTGTACAACCAAGCTGAGGCTGATTTGAAGGAATGGAAGCGGTCTCTTCCCTCACACTTCAAAGTCTTCAAAGTTCACCCAAAAGAATCGTCCTATCGGGGTATCTTCCACCTCTATCTGAACTACTACTACGCATGGATAGCTATGGGTAAATCATATACTGTCACTGTCGTCCGGTACTATTTGCGTACCCGCCTAGGAGCCACGAGCAACCTAGAGACGAACAGTGACAAGCCCGACGAATCTGTGTATGCTCTCTCTTCGGCCTGCATTAGGGCGGCAAGGAAGATGCTGCATCTGTTTGAGAGCATCGCCACCACCGGAAACATGACGAGGTTCTCATTTACCGACTTCCAGGGCTGCAGCATTGCTACAATCGTGACTATACTAGCGGGTATCATAGAAAGGAACTCGGATTATGAAGCCTTGGTAGAATTTGGGCTCAGTTGCCTTAAGAAAATGTCTGCTGGGATTGTGACAGCACAGATTGGCGTGCGGTTCGTTGAGGCACTGCAGAAGATTGCAGACGAGGCCGTCGCAAAGCTCTACGCAGCAGGCCAGAGCCCCCAGCCGCCGCTGTCTGTTGGCACACCTGCAACGGCAGCCGATTATAATCGGTGGGCTCAGTGGTTGTCCCGCGCAAACCATCAGCCTCGTGGCGACTCTTCATCGCCGCCGCCGCGAGCTGAAGAGTCAAGTATCCTGCAGCAAGCCGACTCGATATCTCCCTACGATCCCGTTGTCGAGAGAACCAACACTTGGGTGCCCACACAGCCTTTACTAACGGAACCATCTCTCACTGCAACCACCTCCACCGAATTCTCAGAGGCTCCCTTATTGCAAGGCTTCCAGACAGGAGAAGGGCTCTTCCCGTTAGCAGGGTTTGGCGATGAGCAAACGTTCCTGATGGAGCTAACAGGGATGGATGTGTTAGACTTTAGTCAGATGTAAATTTTCATGTTGCAATATGTAATATTTTGGACGGCGTATGCTCCTTTGTTTTTATAAAGCGGCCTTGATCTTAATGGGAATAGGGGAATCCTCCTTCAAGCCCTGCCATCTGCTCTTATATACTCTACCCTCCTTCAGCACACCTAAAACATTGGTCTCTGTATCATCCAGGATCGTCACGTCCTCCAACGGGTTCTTATCTAGCACCAACAAGTCCGCAATGAAACCTCCCTTCACCTGCCCAAGACTATCTTGCACTCCCATCATCTCAGCTGGGACAATGGTCGCGCTGCGCAGGACCGCTGCTGGCGGCAGCACCTGGGCACGGATCTTGAACTCCTCAGTCTGGGCCAAACCCAGAGGGCCTAAGAGGTCGCTACCGTAGCAGAGCTTCACTCCCGCATCGTGTGCAATCTTCAGAGCCGTCAAACCCGCCTTGAAGACGGCCGTGTTCTTCTCCTGCGAGGCAGGAGGTAAGTAGCCCTGCCACTTCTCGGAAGCCATTTGGTTGTAAGATATCAGTGTTGGTGTGAGATATATCCCCTTCTCGACCATGATTTTGGCTGTTTCCTCATCCACAAAATTTCCATGCTCAATGCCGCGTACGCCATTATCGATGCAGTGCCGGATGGCTTTGGACGTGTACGCGTGGGCTGTGACGAACGTGCCCGCATTGTCAGCGCACTCGACCATGGCCTTGATCTCAGCGACGGTAAACTGCAAGTGCTCCAGCTTGTCAGTAGGCGTGGAGACACCACCAGAGCCCATGATTTTTATGAAATCAGCTCCGCGACGGATTTCCTCTCTGACGGCCGTCATGCACTCTGGCACGCCGTTGCAGAGACGGCCCAGCCCATTGGTGTGACCGCCGCAGCACTCTGTTGCGTCGTGGAGGCCACGGATATCACCGTGGCCACCAGCCTGGGAGAGAGCGTGGCCAGCGATGAATAATCTGGGCCCGGGGAAGACACCATCCTCGATTGCCTCCTTTAGGGCGAGCTGGGCACCGCCGCAGTCGCGAACGCTGGTGAAGCCGCGGTGCAGCATCTGCGAGGCGACGTATGGCTGACGCAGGACCATGACGTCGTTGTCATTGCCAAATGCCATGGACAAATCGCCGAATCCGGGGACAGCGCAGAAGTGGACATGAGAGTCGAAGAGACCGGGGGATAGGTATTTGCCTTCCAAGTCGACGACTGTGTAGCCTGCTGGAGGGGAGCTGGGGGAACCCGTGGTGACAGATTCAATCTTTCCGTCGGAGACCCTCACCGTGGCATTGGGAATAATTGCGGACGCGGCGACGTCTACGACATTGGCGTTCACAAAGACACAGGCGTTGGGGCCGTCTTGAAGCCAAGGCTTGATGTCAGATGGTTGAGGCGCCATGATGTTGCACTCTTGATGATCAAGGTAGACTGATGGAATGGAAAGGAGAGTTTGGAAATGAATACGACCCGTATTTGGCTACGAAGGTGAGAACATTAGGTTTGCCCTATCATTTATATGCAGAAGCGCCTCCCCTCATACTTCTCCGTAGACGGATCCCACGTTTGTTGATGACACGCGGAAGCTTGGACTCGTGGGGATATGATCAGCCGTCAGATACTATTATCTAGCGAGTTATCTGTTAGAGATACAAGCAGTGGAGTCATCGGCAGACAGGATGGTATCGTTCCGCGGCCAAGTGGCAGACTGCCGACGCTTTGTCCATCGTTCCGACGACCACGTCCCGCCCGGCAACGTTGTCTACCCCAGATTAGAGTTGATAGGACAGTCGTTCTGGGCCATGGTGATGCGATAAACCTGGGGAACAGGGTGGATACCTGGTTGATGGCCGATGTCTCCTCAAACGTCAAATGATCGATACTGCTGGGATGGCGTTGTCGATAAATACTTGACCTTTTACCCGGTCACCAACTCAAGCCCAACTGAGAAACAATCGCCCCTCAAGCCATATCAATTCTCTCCAACATGACTACATCAATTGACCTCAAGCCCACGAATGCGGGCAAGGTTGCCGACGAGGCCGGTAGCGATGAGCGGGTTGGCGAAACTGTGGAAGCAACCTTCACTCCTGAAGAGGAGAGAAGAGTACTCAGGAAAATTGACATGGTGGTCCTGCCGTTTGTAAGTGGTCATCCGCTTCTCTTATCCCGATAAAGACTTAGAATAACAGTCCGGCGATTTTAGATGTGCTTCACCTTCATGCTGCAATATCTCGATAAGCAAAGTCTTAGTTACGCCGGCGTCTTCGGTCTCATCGACGACCTCAACTTGACCAGCAAGGAATACTCCTGGACAAGCTCGATATTCTACGTCGGCCAACTTGTATCGGAATATCCATTCATCTACCTCATGAGTCGTTTCCCCCTCACCAAGTTTGTCGGCGCAACAGTGTATGAGTAGCTGCCCGAAATCCACGCAGGAGCCCTTGGCTGACTTTCATTCATCGTATAGAGTTGTCTGGGGCATCGTCTGCCTCTGTCTCGCCGCCCCTCAAAACTTCGCCGGCTTCGCCGCCGTCCGCTTCCTCCTCGGTTTCTTCGAAGGCGCTGTTTCCCCTGCTTTCGTGACAATAACCTCTATCTGGTGGCGCAAGGAGGAACACGCAACGCGCACAGCTATTTGGGTTACAATGAATGGTCTCGCCCAGGTCCTTGGGTGCTTGATCATGTACGGCATCGGCAAAAATACAGCACTTCCCCTTCAGCCTTGGAGAACCATGTTCCTGGTTTGCGGCGCCTTGACAGTATCCGCCGGAATTGGATTCTTCACCCTGATGCCTTCCGGACCGAAAGATGCTTGGTTTCTCAACGCGAGAGAGAAAGAGATTCTGTCCGCACGGATGGCACAAGACCGTGAAGGTGGAGACAAGGAGTCCTTTTCTATGGAACAATTCAAAGAAACGATGCTGGACCCCAGGGCTTGGTTCATCTTCATATTCGGCGTCTTGGTTACGATGCAATCCCCCGTGTTGACCTTTGCAACATTGATGATCAACAGGATCGGCTACAGCAAACTTCAGACCATGCTTTTCACCGCGCCCTCTGGAGCTGTCCAGATATGCTTTATTTGGATTGGTGTTGCGCTTTGCAAAATCTTTCCAAAGAACAGAGTCCTTGTGGTCTGGATCTTGAACATCACACCCCTCGTAGGTTGTGTCCTTTTGCTGAAGCTTCCTTCAGAGTCCCGTTGGGGTGTCATCGTGGCAGCATGGCTGGTAAGTTTCCAATCCAAAGTCAAGGCGCAGCCAAACAACTAACAATATCAGGCGTCTTGTGCCAGTGCTGTCATGTCCGTTCTTCTATCTCTTTCTGCTTCCAACATCAAGGGAAATACAAAGCGCGCCACTGTCAACACCATGTTCTTCATTGGCTACTGCGCAGGATGCATCGGATCGCCTCAGCTGTGGACCGAAAGCCCAAGATACACCAACGGCGTCATTACAGCCATCGTCACATGGGTCACGCTATATCTCGTCTCGGGACTGTATCGCCTCATTTGCACTCGGGAAAATAGGAAACGAGATCTTGCTATGGCAGAGAGTGGTCCTCAAGCATCTACTCATGTTGTCCTTGATAAGAATGGCATGCCCAAGACTGATCTGACGGACATTGAGGACAAGATGTTCAGATACAGCTCTTAAATGCGGCATTCTACTTCTCCTATTCCATATCCCTGTAGAATACTTCGATAGTAGAATATTTTACCATGTCGTGGATCCTGACCTGTTCATGACCTGAATTATCACTCAATATGAACGACATGCCAAGTAAGATGTGATACAAAAGGGGCTTGTGGCCATCACACTAAGAACACACATAATCATAAATATAAACCTAATAATCAAGAGCACTACCGAATGTTTCCCAGGGATTTCAAGGTGGAATTGGGTAGCGGAACAACTTCATCTCGTTGGGTTGATATTGATTACACTTGGAATCTGAAGCGAGGATCCCTTGCATTGTTGATTCCCCCTGATGTTCTCCCATCCCATCCATAGTCCATATGAACTACTGATTGTGATAAGTGCAATACTCATCCCGATGTTCGTGGAGAGACTGGTTTGGTAACGAGGAGATTCCCATTCATGATATATATTGCTTAAAAAAAGACCTGCGCAGTTTCCGAACGAGATGTAAAGACCACTAGTCATTGCTTTGCCCCTCTGGTTGGGAGATCACATTGGCAATCAAGATATCGAAGCAATAGAAGGAATAGTTACTAACGGTAATGCATTAATCCAGTCTTCGCTACAAAGTCTCTATCCCACTACAATCTAACGGCTTTCTTCATTGCTAGATTAGATTGGTGTAAACTTCTGTTTGATGAATACGTATGTCGTAGTGGCCATCAAGTCACTCCATACCGATACTACCTCGGTGTCTGAAATATCAGGGGCATCAGAGACAGCGGATCCCTGGGGGATCAGCAACCGATGTGTATCTCAAGCTCAGCCGCAAGCAGCGTCGTACCGATCGGCTCGACCGATCCCTTCGGCAGGATGGGGCGACCCCAATACTAGTACTGAAGAATTCGCCACGTCTATAATCAGTTTTCATAGGTCATATTTAACTCGGCCTTGGCTCTGTAGTTTCCAGGAACGGAGTTTTGTCTCAAACAGTCATTGTTATCGATCTATGATCCCCCAAGATGGCCCCTTCTGCTATTACCGACACTCCTGCTCCCAACGGAGCCAAACAGGTGGCCCAGAAGGATCTTCCCAGTCCGATTCACCCATCCATGATTCTTCGTTTGGACCAAGACTTCATTGAGTATTACAATGCATACATCGCCGTCAAACCTGTTACCCACCAGGTTAGCATGGAGGATGTTCGCAAATACCCGAAGTTATGTGCCGCTTCCTGGGCCAAGGATTTCACATTCGAGCCGTTCGTGAATGATATAGAAATCCCGGGGCCGGATGGGAATATGATCAAAGCTCGATGCTACACACCTGATCCAAGGACTTCACCACACGGCGATGGCCCATATCCTATTCACATCAACGTCCATGGTGAGAACAGCTCGACGATTATATGATTTACTATGGGGCTGATATTAATTCCAGGTGGCGGATTCATCTTTGGCGACCTGACTGGAGATGCCGAATTATGCATGCTGGTGCGAGATCGGGTTGGTATTATGGTACTAGATATTGATTATAGACTTTCGCCAGGCCGGTCAATCTCATTTCATAACGTTGAGTCAACTTGAGCTAATATTTATCGCAGAGCACGTTTGGTACAAGGGACATGAGGATGTTTGGGCAGCATTCAAATGGGTAAGTAAGAGAGGCCGGACCCACGTCATGATTTTAACAGCCACCCTAATAATAGGCATCCAGGTCCGAGAACAAGGCAAGACTATTAATGCCAACATCGACTCTATCTCCATGGGAGGGATCTCTGCTGGTGGGCAGATCACCGCCGTGTGCCAGCAACTTGCTCGGAACGAGGGCTATGAGCTGAAGCTCGGTATGTATCACCATAGACTGATGTATTGCTGTGAAACTCACAATTTGCTAATCATACCTTGCAGCTCTCCTCGCAGTTCCCTCTGTTGGCGAATTCATATCATTGAAGCAGCCCAGTGATTCGCCATACCCATCTTATCAAGAAAGCGCCCTTTCTCCGTGCCTGAGCTGGAAAAGAATCGCCTATTGCGGCGAGGACATCAACTCGGCTCTGCACAAGGACGACGATCTACTGCGGCCCGAGTTCTGGCATAGCCCTATCCGTGGAGAATTGGGAGGTTTGTGCAGGACCTTTATTGCGACGGCAGACTGTGACCCTCTCAGGGATGAAGGGGAAAGCTATGGTGCCAAATTGGCTGCTTGTGGTGTACATGTTACTATGCGTCGATATATGGGTGTACCCCATCCTTTTATGCATATGTTGCTGATCAGGAAGGGACAAGAGTATGTGAAAGACATATGTGCACAGTTAAAGATTGCGCACAGCAACTAGGACATTATAGTTACTGCCTTCTACATATAAGCTAGAAAAGAACAGTTGAAGAAGCGTTCGAGAACGACCCTATGTGCTAGAACAATGTCTCTGTACATGTTTCTAAGTGAATCAACGAGATATATATCTTAAATTATATGAGGACAGAAACGTCCTTTTTAGATTGCTTATCCTAGAATCGAAATATTGGCTGAAGAGACGAAGAATATATGCAACGAGGGCTCGCTGTGCGTTATCACCTCGGATACCGGCCATCACATAACAAAAGATCTATTTCCCACTGGCGTATCCTTGAATTTGTCTTTTTGGCATCTTTCCCCTTTTACGATTGGTTACGTTTGAAGGTTTTGCCAATATTGTGATGTAATATTTGGAAGCCAACTGAGATATGTGACCATGATTGGGATTTAATATTATCTATAATTGCTCACAGTCATGGCCAATCTGAACTTCTTGCATGTTTATGTGTTTGATATTACTTATAAGCTATTTTTCCTTGCTTGCTCGAGTCATTTATCTTTTCGTGGGGTCACTGGGTAAGCCTAGGGAGAGCAGGGACGCCTGATCGGATGGACTAAACCCAAGATCGGCTGAGCCGAGGCCTCCCGATCTGCTCCCAATACCCATTTGGCCGTGGCTATCAGAACCTTGCTATGACAATGTACTAAAACGCGTGCATTTGGTGTGTTTTCTATTCACAAGGAGGTCAATTTATGATAAAAATGACACGGCTAGATCCTCCTTAAGCTTCTTTCTCTTGGAAATTGTTGAAGAGTTTGTCATAAACACCCGATGCAGCAGAAACTCCACGGCAAAGTCCAGTATCATTCTTACAATTCAAGTCATGATACATAGCTCGACCCCAACAATTATAGTCATCGGGTAAGTATTTCCGATTCATCGAGTAGAGTGACATAACTGAACTCACGGGCAAGATGCGGTGTGATCGGCCTATCTTCTGCTCTCTCATTGCAGGAATTACTCCGTGAAGATTCATCCAAATCTTCTTGGCAAGTCGTAATTATCTCCAAAGAATGACCTACTTCTATTCCCGGGGCTCCCACACACCATTCCATCGAATACTGTTCTATGTGGGCTGGGGCCCATGTCCGGCCCATCCCTGCCATCACCGCGCAATTACGGCAAGAAGGTCTTTGGCTAAAACAGACGATCTCGAAGTTCAACATCCTTCTCAAAACTGGAAACCAAATTAAACTGACTTTGACTCCGGCTATTGAAGTGTTTGAGGCACCTGGGAAAGAATACAAAGCTCAAACGGCAGAGAGCTTCGAGGCTGACTCGGGACTAAAAGGATACCGCGAATTGACAGCGGAAGAGCTGCCGAACGGAACAACGTTTGGGTTTGAGTATGAATCGTACTGCATTAATTCTCCAGTATATTGCGGGGATCTTTTGAGGAAGTTCATTATCGCGGGTGGGAAAACGCTTAATGCAACCCTCAGAAGCGTGGATGAGGCATCGATCATTACACCTGACGTCCAATTCGTGGTAAATGCTTCAGGAATTGGCTTCAATGACTCCGAGGTATTTCCAATTAGAGGTAACACAGTCTAGTGGCTCTCCTCCCCAAAGCTCTGTATCAATACTAATTGTATCTTAGGACATATCGTGTTGACGAACAGTACTTGTTTTGACAAGACAATTACGCGGCAGAACCTAGATGGTACATGGAACTTCATTATACCTAGGTTTTTCTCTGGAGGAACAATGATCGGCGGTACTAAAGAGCCACACGATTGGCGCCGACAGCCTGACCCTGTAACCCGTCACCGCCTTATAACAGGAGTAGAGGAGTTGGAAGAATATGCGTTGTTCAGTGTTCCCCAGCCAGCCTAAGAACATGTCAGTCATCCAAGAAATTGTCGGACGACGCCCGGCTCGTGAGGGTGGCTTGAGACTCGAAATCGAGTCCCTCGGCAACACGAACTCTGCGGAAAGCAAACCTCCCGTAATTCATGCCTATGGTGCCGGGGGCAGAGGGTTTGAAATCAGTTGGGGGGTAGCCGATGGTGTCGCAGAGCTGGCAAGGAGCCTCATGGTGAAGCTTGACCAACCCAAGGGAAGGCTTACTAGGCTATAAGCTTTTTGCTTTATACTGTTGCTCCATCTTGATCAACAATGTCACATTAGTTGATCAGATTCATTGATAAGTGGTAAGTAAATAAAGCCTGGAAAATTTTCCTATTTAAAAAGGACCGCGGAAATAGGAATTGCCGATTTCTGCCTGCCAGTAGCCTCTTATTCTTCACGGCGAATGCCTGTTTGGGGCAGATACGGTTCCGCTGTTCCACATGCTGCTCTTGCTCATGGATCAAGGTGTCCCTTGGCTCGGCGTTTGATCAAAAGGGCAAAATGTGCGCCGTCTTTGCCTTGGACTGAGACCATACAAAAAAAGATGACGACGCGGATGACGTTTCTCATACTTTCACAACGCTCCTTTTTGGCAATGCTTGTAACGACTAGAGATTGCAAGTATAAGAAGTGTCGCCAACACCCTTTCTCCCAACTTTTCCGTTTTTTTTCCCAGTGCGTTACGTGCCATTGTAGCTGTGAATATTTTATCCTTTTACTGGGGGCATTCCTGAATCAGTTCTTACTCGATTATTAACTATCCTTTGCGAAGCAACATTTCTCAATCCAACACCTCGTCAAGTCAATATCACCGTATTCATCATGGTTGTCATTAAGATCGCCTTCATGGCCATGTTGGTTTTTACAACTGCCTTTGCCGCCGCCCAACCCGTCGCCGATGCTGAGGAGATCCAAGTTTCGGATCCGAGGAACGTGGAAGATGCGGGCATTGACCCCCGTGCAATCACTACGTGCACCTCATCAGAAAAGACCAAGTGCAAAAACAAGGGCTTGACTTGCTACAAGGTCGATGGTAGTGCTAAGTGCCTTTAGATCACCATAATGTGCTGAAAGGCAATCGAAGGAGCTTTTGGGGAGAAATCTGCCTCCGTGGGGCCCGTAACTTGCAGTTTGAGAATGATTTAAGGCCATTCGGCTGATAGCGGACGTTACTCTTGGGTTTCTTTTGGCTATTGGCGGCAACCGAATGTAATTCAACTTCTTACTAGTATTCCCTCAAGCTCTGGATCAATGCATTATGTAACACCCGAGGTTCTTGTGGGAGTAATATGGTTTATTAAATAGTTTCTTGCGAGTTACTGTTATTTTTACTGTCAAAACAGATAGCCAAGTTTTGGGGTTCATATAGAATCCTACCTATGAAATTGACAGACACGGTCCAAGTCTTAGGATTGATCTGTCCCCCACCGAGAGTAGGGCAACATGAAAACTAACTCGTATACGGATACAGGAAATATTCACACTGTTATACCCTATAAATGTTGACAGGAATCAGGACAAACCCACTATTGCGGTTATCTTGAGAAAATTCTGGGGTGAGAACTTGCGCTGCCTCTCTCAAGATCTGAGACCATCTGGGAGAACTCATTTGTTCCCCCTCACTTTCAATAGTATCAAACCTTTGATGCTCCGCATTCCAACTCAAGCTTGCCCCTCCGGATGGTGTATACTGAAATGAAGGACCCAGGGCCCCCTGACTGGGTTGTAATTCCGATTTGCAGATGTAAAGCGCCTCTAAATTATGAGTCTTGAAGATTTGTCCAATATGTTGTATATGCTGTTCGAAGAGCGATTCTGGCATGATAACCTTATCGATGTATGTATATATTGAAAAGTATCGGTTCATAAACCGACGGTCCTCAGCGGCCAGTAGCTCCATAACAAGAGATTCGAAAGCATCAGGGGTAATATAAAACGCATCATACTGATGGCCGTAACTGCGAAGAAAAGCTAGCTCTTGTAGGTCTAGGTGGAAAGAAAGTTGCAAGTGATGCTGCCCTGCCCAGAGTAATGCGATCTTGCGCGCTTCATGGTCGACGTGAAGAAGAGGCACAGAAAACCATGTCTTGTTGATCCGGCTGTAGTCGAATTTCGCGTACCAGTTATCATACGGTGGAGGCAGGTAATCTTCATCGGAAGAGGTCAATTCTCTCGGGGTCCAACAGCCTCTTTTGAAGAAATGCACTCCCGGTTTGAGATTAGGTAGCGCGCAGTGCCATATCTGACTGCGAATTTCGGGTGGAAGCTGGGGGAAGAGATGAAAGGTTTTCATGTTTGGTCCTCCGCCGAATCTCTCGCTGTGGGCACATATCAGGGAGATCAAAGTACACAGTAGATTGTGCAAACGAGTTGTGAAAGAAGCGGAACAAATAATCGCAATAGACGACAGGGAGCCCTGAGTGGAGAAGGAAAGAACCGTTAGTATGTCGGCCTGGTTGGAATTAGGAAATCACCGCCGGCTGTAGCTGCTGGTTGAGTCAGGAAAACCATAACAGCAGCACTCAACTTGAATTTTAAACTACATTCTTCAACACAGCCAATCGACTTTCATCACGAATTACCCGTAAAGGATTCAAGTCAGTAACTCTTCTATCGTTTTTGGTTGTGCTCGGATAACGGACATTGACCCGTGAATTAGAACATCAGTCAACATGCGCCTCACACTCGCGACTCTCCTGGCATGCTTCGTCTACATGACAACTTTTGTATCTGCCATTTCCATAAGCTATCGCGTCACCTGGAAAGAGGGTAAAAAGGAAGGCGCAGAAGCCAGCTCCGAGGAGATCGAAACCAGTCGCAAGGACTCAGTGATAAACGGCGGATGTCCAGTTGGTCAGTGGGCAGATATAAAGCAACGATGGGTGGAATTGGTGTTCGCACCGTCATTCAAGTTCAAGCTGTCCATTCAGGAAGCAGCAGGGAAAAGACAGAAGCCTAAACGATGATGCAGGAAATGAGGAGGCTGGTCCAGCAGAACGCTCGATCACGTTCACCCACTCCCGAATCCGAGAAGCAGAAGAAGCCCAGCAGCAGCAAAAAGACCCGCAAGCGATCTCCTCAATTACGCAATAAAAAGCGATCCTTTGCCAAGAGAGGATACATCCAAGACCAGGTGGCCCATAGGAACCCCGAATACTAGGTGGAACAAGACGCAGAGAATCGTGATACACATATACAAGAGACAGCAACTCCCAGTTGATTCCCTGCGCCGTGCTGAGGTGATCAAGGTATGAGTGTACAAGAGGCAATGAATCAGTTTTGTTCATTATCGTTTCTTTCTGTTTTAGGCCCCGGGTTCCAGGAGGCAGCGGTCCATTTCCTTGAATGGTAATGGGGTCATTTTGTATTGCCGTGGTTATTAAATCCTATCTTGAGAATTATCTATGTTCGAGTTATATGGTAATGGACACGTGCTAGAATTATCTTACTGTTCAAAGTAGAGCTATTAGCGCTCTCCTATAAGATGACAAATGAAATCATTTGCTCTTGAGAGTTTATTATTAGCCCTTAATTTTAATGTGTTGTGATACTGGGTATAGTGTCAAGTTGTTAAATTCTTGGTGCTTGGGAATTTCCCCTTTTTTTCAGCAGCTGCATAGCTCTCTCACCTACTATTAGCCCTTAATAATCCGATCGTTCTATTCGCAAACTTGACAATGGGCAATATAATCTTTGAGTGACTGAAATTCAACATCCACCTACTTAACATTTGATCCAACCCAAAAATCCGTTATGCTTAAATTCAAGGTTCATCCAGTGTACCCTCTAATGAAACGGCACTGGGTCTAGGTAAATTAGCAAGTCGGACAGAGGTGTTTGCTATTTCAGGGTTGCTCTAGGGTGACATTTGTTTGAAAAACTTGCTCAATTGTTCTCTTCCCGTCGCACAAAAGTCTTGGCGAGCAAATTTCCCAGCAATTATCAATCGCGATTATATTGAATTGAATAATTGTGTCGGCTCGCATTGGTTGGTTTCCGATTACCGAGGGGCTGGCTATTAGTTTCAGGCTACTCGTCGGGTTCTCAGCGTATTTTATTCCAATTAACCATTTGATAAATTGATAAATACCTTCTTCTCTCGCATTGTATTGTGTCTCCTGCTTGCATTCAAGCTCGTTCTTCATTCTCTATTCTCTTAATACACTGGGTCTCTACCATTTCATCAGTAATGATGCTAGACGCTGCTAAGAAGGGCCTTTTAGCTCTTCTGTCTCTCTCTGGGGCAAGACTAGCATCTGCTCAGAGCTCTGGGCGTCCTGGTCACGGCCTGGTCGGCTATCCCATTATCATGTACCAGCCTGAGTGTGCGCATGCTTGCCGGTCTGCGTTGCCACGTTCGTCCATTCCTTGCGACATTCACCTGAATGGTCACCACAGCAGCACGGTGTCGGCCGAGTGCCTGGCTTTGAGCGAGCCTTACCTATACTCGGCTGCTTGGTGTATATACACACATTGCCGGGATGAGAATGTGGCTGTCTCAACACTGGAAACGTTTTGGGAGACCGAACTAGTAGGACGAGAATTGGACCAACCAATGCCTAAATATACATACCAGGAATCCCTTGCTCTTGTGAAAAACGAACCGCCAACCACTGTCCTACCGAAAAAAGCGGCATTCAATAGGACGACCCTTGTTAGTGACGAATCTTATACCGCGGCTTGGAATGGTAACACAGCTTTCGAATATACGGAAATTAACCATCAAAAACTATCGTGAGTAACCTCTTCTCGAAGGGGTTCAAGGCAATTACTAAACAAAAACAGCCTCATTGTCCTGGTCACAGGAGCTGGAATCCCGATCCTGTTGTCACTGCTCCGGTTCATACCCTTCCCTGCCACTTTGGTTGACCAATTTCATGGCTACATCATTGAGCCTCCGCTGTTCGGAGGACGCCACGCCAGCCCGATATTAGGTCTGGGACTCGTCCCAACTAGAGGCCAGTCTCTTTTCATTCTGTACCTGATTGTCATCAATGTCGTATTTGTGGCAATCGGATATCAGCCTCGCCAACCAAACTCCTGGTGGGAACATGGCCTCTGGGAGGAAATCCTCAATTATGTGGCAAACCGCACTGGGATGCTGAGTTTTGCCAACCTCCCGCTCCTGATTCTGTATGCAGGTCGAAATAACCTTCTTCTCTGGTTGACAAGCTGGTCATACTCCACCTTCTTGTTGATCCATCGCTGGGTTGCCTTTCTCTGTGTGCTTCAAGCCGCTATTCACTCGGCTCTTTGGTTGCATATTCATGTAGGGATCTCTCAAGACCATAGCGAAATTGCGGCTGTCCCTTACTGGTACTGGGGGATCATCGCGACGCTCGCCCTCGTGCTCATTCTCCCTTTCTCCCTACTGCCAGTCCGTCAGAAAATGTACGAGTTCTTCCATGCGGCGCATATCGTTCTCGCGATTCTGTCTATTGTCGGATGTTGGTATCACATCATCTACCGCTACAAACGTCAATGGGGATACGAAAATTGGGTCATCATGGCTTCTGTCATCTGGGCTTGTGATTGGGTGCTTCGGGCAGTAAGAATGACTGGAAATGGAGCTAAAAGGGGTTATATCACTAAGCTTGGCGACGAGTACATTCGCGTGGACGTGCCCGGCCTGAACTGTCCAGGCCACGCCTACATGTACTTCCCTACTCTCACGTGGCGAGTCTGGGAAAGCCACCCCTTCTCGGCAATCGGTATGTCTCAAGTTACAGGTCCGGAAACGGGGTCAAACCATGTTCAAGCTCCCGAACCGAAAGTCATTGACTCCGAAAAGTGCGTTGGATTGACGAGTGTCGTTACGACAGGCGAAACCTCGTCATCCACCTCGCCGCAGGAGGGTGACTCAGCTGCTCATGTAATAAAAGTAGGAGCAAGCTTCTTTATTCGCGTTGAAAATGGTACAACATCTCTTCTTGCAGCCCATGCCGGTAAGCCTGAAGGGGTACCTCTATTAGCTGAGTGCTATAACCATCAATCTCTTCTCGGCCATAGTTTTCATGGCCAACCGACTCCAAATCATCCAAATCTTGTCATTATTGCAGGTGGAGTGGGAATCACCGCAGTTCTGCCAAGACTCGCCGCATCGCAAGTCCTTTTCAAGAAACCGGCCGGCAGAAGAACGCTCTATTGGGGTTTACGTGAGGAGGGTTTAGGGCTCTTGAAGGCCGTGGAAGACATGATTGGGGGGCGCGTTGAACACAAGGGAGAGCCTAGAGTAGTCAAAGGAGATCGGGAATGTCACAACCAGACTGAACGGAAGTGGGGTGATGTTGATATTCATATCAGGGTTGGAGAAAGATTTGACTTTAGGGCCGTGATAGAGACGGAGCTAGCCACAACTCATGGCCAAGGAGGCACCGTCATTCTCATATGTGGCCCTCGAGGGATGGCAGACGAGGTCAGAATGGTTGTTACTGCACATAAGAGAAAGGGTGTTGCCGTCAGGCTAGTCGAGCATAGCTTCTCTTGGTGATAATATCAATGAGTGTTTTCTCCATTGCCCAGCTTTCTATGTCCGGATTTAATTTTCTATCTAATAAGGCTGCGAAGCGTAATTTCTTCCTGGAAGCCACCTTGATTGAGTCAATAGTACCGTATGGGCGAACCTCAGGGGCTACACAACCACTCGCTTACCTCCAGTGGTAGACCAGCATATCATCGGTGCAGCGAGATCCGCACTCCACCCGCCACGAGTCGAAACTTCATACAACACCAAACTCGGACTACTCAAAAGAATGCCAATTATGAATTGGTACATTGTCTCAACGTTTAAGGGCACGTTCTGGAACACTTATTAGCATTTCGCTCAAAGAAAATGCCTGCATCTAGTAGTCTTACCCTGGGGTTGATGTTTGCATAAATACCTGACACAAGGAGCATCGCTACGACCAAGAGAAGTACAACGGGAAAGATCAGCCAGAACCGGCACTTGGCTCCATACCCTCCTGGGGTAGGTCATTTCGCTGCAATCGGAGATATGCATGCCAGACCGTGAAGTAGTTTAAGGAGACAAGCCAGATGTACACTTCCACTCTACTGTCTGTGTTGGGAATCACATCTATCTTTCAAATCAGGACGCGCATAATGCTGCTACACTCACTTGACAAGTCTATATAGGTGAGGAGAATGATAAATATAGATATAAAGAAGACGACCTATAGTAGATAGTCCTTGCTATCTATATAGGCGAAGACGCTGTGCATGAGCCTGTGATGAGATGCGGCCCGCATAACTCAGTTTGCAATATACACGCTCTCCACGACTTGGACAAGGACGTCAAAGTCTAGCACCTCGCTGACGATGTGGCCCCAGGCAAGAATGCTGGCGCGGTTGGCGGCGATGGCCCATACGGTTAGTTCACTATTCGGATGCATATAAGAGTCAAGTATCTAGAATAGTGTGGGATTGTATGGTTTAAAACGAATCACTGTGACTATCATCGTATCTCAATACTCCTTATGCTCCGCCTTTGTCGGTCCGGCCGGGGAGGTAGAAGCCAAATCGTGGCTTCTCTCGTGCCCTCTTCGCTTTTTTCCACGCTTTCTTGTTGCGATTCTCTGGCTTGATATATAACCGCCCCATATTGTCACGCGCCATTCCTGGTGGCGGGTTGTTGAAGTCATGCTTCGGTTTGCTGGACTTTATCTGCGAGATATGAGTGAGCTCATCCGATATTCCTGAATATCAGTCTGCCAACATACGCCAAAACACATGGCTTCTGATAGATAAGTGAAGCTCGTCAACAAAACAATTTTTAATGGGAGAAGTTCTCTTGGCTTTAAGCTTGATTTTGCGTCGGCTGGTTGGCAAATAGACGTAATTAATGTAATGAATGGAAAAAATGTCGCCTTGTTCGCGCTGATGTCACATGTTCATTTTGTAGTGTTGTAAGCTTACATCACGTGAAATCCAGTGGATCATTTAGGAGGTATTTTTGATGGATACACGTGGCACAGGGGGTAAATGGAAATGAAAGGGTGTTTTTCTTTCTTTCTGCCTCTGCCAGGCGTGTTATTGTAAACCAAAAGTACTCTCTGAGCAATGTGATGAAATACACGCGTCATCTTATTCACGTCTCACTCCCGTTTACGAAGAGTGATGGCGGTTTAATCATTCTGAAGATGAGTTCTTTGAGACCTTTGACGAGCGAGCCTCAATATGAAATGGAACCGGAAGTGGTTAGATCTGAGTCCTCGGGAGAATCCCGATCCAGGAGAGACCGAAGGCCGTAGACGTCCCAAATCACTCTGCTACGAGCATACCAACAATTACGGGCGGCATCAGAAACCCGAAAACAACATAGGCGTCTCAGAGGTAGGGTAGATCTGTCCATAAACTCAAGATTTGACGGCTGCGTAGTACTGGGGAGTTCCGCTAAAACGGACAAAGTGCTTTCGTGCTCCGCCTGACCAGGATCTTCTGCTCAGGGGATGTAAACATGAACTCGTGGGCCATGACGTTCGGCGGCCGCCCGCTGCCAGGGAGAAACTGGAACTCGTAGTCGCCAAACAGCTTGACCAGCACCATCTTGATGGCGTGGCTGGCGAAGAAGCGGCCGGGACACGCCGTCCTGCCATAGCCAAAGTTCAGGCTCGTCGGGGTTGGTGTCTCGAAGAGGAACGGATTGCCGCTGCTGCTGTTGATAGCACTGGCCTTGCTCTTCCCGACCATCTGCTTGTCGCGCTCCTCCTCCCACGTGCGGAAACTACGCAGGCCGTCGAAGCGATCCGCGTCCGGCGTGTGCGCCTCATCGTTCTCGATGGCGTGGATGGCCATGCATGTGTAGGCGCCGGCGGGAACATGCGTGCCGTCGGCGAAGGTGTGCGCGCGCACGAAGACGCGCTTCATGCCGGTGACAGCGGGAGGAGAGAGCCGCTGCGACTCGCGCATCACGCTGTCCATCTTGCGCAGCCGGCCGTAGGCGTCGGGTCCCCAGCCGCCATCTGACACGCCGGCCATGTATATCTCGTCCAGCAGCTCGCGTCGCAGGTCGTGGCCGGCGGCCGTCACGTCGTACAGCACGCCGACGACACGCAGGAGCGTCGTGTGCACCGAGGCGAGCGACAGCAGCACCAGTGCCTGTGCGATGGCTTCCGGGTCGCGATCCTTGCCTTTGGCCTGGCCTGCGAGCCACGCCAGCATGTTGGTTTCGTCAGGGGAGTCATCAATATCATCGGAATTGTCGTTTCGCCTGATGAGGTCCGATATGCGGGGACTCAGGAGCCGCTTTGCCTGGGCCAAGTAACGGCGCACGGCGCGCAATGTCGGGAGCAGCGGTGCCACAGCTCCTTGCATCCAGGTTGGGAGTATGCGCAGCGCTGCGGCGGTAGCAAAGACTTTAGGAACGAGACCCGATGTTAGTCCAGTGCTGAAGTAGATCACTTAAGGAATGGTGGTTGTTCCGCTCACCTGCTTCCGTATAGTGAGTCGAGATATCCACCCAGGTAGGATCATGACTGAATTCAGGACCTACGAGGGCCTCTGCCGCAACCTTGGCCAAGATGGGGCCGAGAATCTTCGAGGGCTGGATCTCAATCCATTCATCATCGTTGGGGAAATGTTTCTCGAATGCATGGGCTACCGTCCTCTCCATCCGCGGGATGAGCAGCGGGATCCGCGGCGTCAACCTCCTCTGCATTATAGAATGGTGCAGTTGGCTCTCAACGAGTAGGCTCACTCCCGTGTAATGACCAAGAAGGTCTCGTTCTAATGCCCTTTGTGGGCTTGCCACTGTAACCGGCAGGCCAGCCAGCTCTTTCAGCAGCGCATGGGGCAGGATGACAATGGCCTCGTTATTGCTGATGAGCTGAAAGGTCGAGCCTGGGAACTACGCCCGTAAACATCAGTCCCTGCAGTGCCTCTGGTCTTCCGGGTGACCTTGTAGGGTATAATACCTTTTCGTGGCCTCGTTTAAGCAAAGATGCGGCGGAGAGAGTAAAGATGACATTGTGGATGAATGTTGGGATCAATGCATCCCAAGCGCCAACCAAAGGAAACCTGGCATGTTTCTTCCCTGGTAACAAAGCACTTAGTCCAAAGTAAGCAATGCCGGTCAGTGGCAAAAGCCAGAAATAAGAGACGGCGCTTTGTGCCAGTATGGGAAACATGATCGAGAACCTAGCTGCTGGCCCTGGAAAATCTCACATCAGGTATGAATCTACAGTCGGGGGTATATTGGCCTTGGTGTTTATATATCACATGCCACTTCGCACTAGCGGGGTTCCCTTTCAGCTGAGTGTCCAACCCGATACATAATATTATGCCTACTACTAGTAGGTACCTTGGCGTACGCAATAGGTACCGGCCCAGACCGCGGTCGAGGTAGAAGGTTACATTATGTTGGCTGCACAACGTGGTGTGGGACGCAGCTGTGAGGGATGTGAGGGCCCGTCCCTGTCTGTCGTAATGCGTATCACGCAGGTTCCAGGGGCATAAGTGCTGACGAGCCGCCTGAATACCCCTTGCATTTGGCCCTCGGGGCAATTTTCCTGGGCAGAGTTGTTGGTAAGCACTCTCCAACAGTCATATACATCATCCCCCCGCCTGGTGAGAGATTCGCTGCTCAGCAGAAACATGTTACTGTTTCTACTACATTGAACAATGCTTCAGTACAGAATGGGCACGCGGCGAATTGCTACAATCTTCTCAGTCGTCATTCTTGCGGCCGGACTCGCCGTTCGCTATGCAAAGGACAGCGCGCCGATCTGTCGCACCATTCCCGGTGATGCGGCATGGCCGACCAAGAACGATTGGGACGTCTTCAACAAGACGGTAGACGGGAAGCTCGTTTCCTCCATACCCTTGGCTGCGCCGTGCCACTTCTCCTTCGTTGGCGGTGACGGAAGCAACGCGTCCGTTTACGACCAGAGTGTCTGCGATGCTCTACGAAGTAACTGGTTCTCCGCGACAACTCACCTGCCCTCTTCTTCGTCGCCCATGGCGTATCCATTTACCAACAACACCTGCAATCCTTTCCTAGGGCCCGACGTTCCCTGCACCCCAGGATATATTGTGTCCTACACCGTCAATGCCACCGATGTGACGCATATCCAAGCTGCTCTCCAGTTCGCCCAACACCACAATATCCGGCTCGTCATCCGCAATAGTGGCCATGACTATCTAGGGAAATCAACGGGAGCGTATGCACTCGCAATATGGACACAGCATCTGAAATCCATCGACCTGATCTCCCAATATCAGGACCCATCCTCAGATTACCGGGGAACAGCCCTCAAAGTAGGCGCCGGCATTCAAGGAGGCGAGCTTTACCAGTTTGCTCACGACCATGGCTTGATGGTTGTCGCTGGGAACTGCCCCAATGTAGGCGTCACTGGCGGCTATGTCCAAGGCGGAGGCATTGGCATCTTGTCGTCCAAGTTCGGCCTTGCTGCCGACCAAGTCTTGTCCTTCCAAGTCGTCACGGCGGCTGGAGACATCGTTACCGCAGACCGAACCCACAACAAGGATCTGTTCTGGGCTCTGAGGGGCGGCGGCGGCGGCACCTATGGCGTCGTCCTCTCCATGGTCATCAAGGCCTTCCCAGACACGTTTTTCTCGACGGCCTCGTTGATGCTGCCAAACACCGGGGACAACACAGATAGTATCTATTCGGCTCTGGGGACTTTCCTACAGTCCCTGCCCAACCTTGTCGATGCCGGTGCCTGGGTAGTTTGGATTGCAGCCCCGTTCGGATTCATGATCTCGCCGGCCATGGTTGCTGGCTTGCACCCGGCAGAGCTAGACGCGCTCCTCAAGCCAACTTTGGACAAGATGGATCAGCTGGGACTCCAATACCAGTATTCTTCTGCTGAATATCCCAATTTTCTTGAGAGCTATCGATCTTTGGGGACCGTGTGGAATGTCTCGGACTTCAACGCAGGCGGCCGCTTGATCCCTCGCACCCTCGTGGAAGACGACGCCAGCACGGCATCCCTCGTGGGAGCTATCCGGGACATCACCTCCCAAACATTCATGTCGGGGGTCTCTTTCAACGTCGCACATTCCGTCTCGTCTCCCGATGAGGTCGCCGCCAACCCCTATTTCCGCAAAACCATTTTCAGTGCTGCGATTGGTACCCCCGTCAACTATACCGACTGGGAGGCTAATAAACGGGCGCAAGACAGCATCACTCATCAGCTACTGCCTGCCTTGGAGGCTATTACGCCCGATGGAGGTGTATATCTAAATGAGGCTGACTTCCAAGCTCCCGATTTCCAGAATACCTTCTACGGAGATCACTACCAGAGGCTGCTGTCCATCAAGCGAAAATACGATCCAGATAGCATCTTCTACGCCGTGACGGCAGTGGGGAGTGAGTCCTGGGAGCAGCGTCTCGACGGAAGACTGTGCAAAAAGTGAAGCAACGTTCAACCACAGTATATTTCTACGATCTGAGTGCCTTATTCGTGGTGTGGCGATAGCTTTACACCTTATTTTCCTCCTTCTTGACCTTCATAACAAGCATTGAGTGGTTCGGGTCGTGGCATGGTATCTAAATCATACATGTATACTTAAAATTCCTTCTCCTGATACAATCAGCTACCTTGTACTTGAATTTGCTACTGCATGCATGTTGTTTTTGTCCACTGAGACTCGTAGTGGACACTTAGTTGCAATTCCCACGGCCGCATAAGCATGTCCAGATGGGCTTCCAGAGCGTCGTCTCTTCCCCTTGACACATATCTCACCGCTTTTCCGCCATGATACAAGTGCTTTGACGCGGACTCCCCGCTATGAAAAGGGACTCTTGTCTGAGCTCATATTTTAATGGACTTTTAAGCACAGATCACACAACGTCTGCAGAGAACGTCCGCCCAAGGTCACATCGCGTAACGACAGTGCTCTTGTCAGCTACAACGGCCGCTCTCATTGCTACATCGCGCTATGACATTCAGCAAAGTATGCTTATGCTACGACCATGGTGATACGCGATGTGACCTTAGGGGAGGCTCCCTGCAGACGTGGGTATATGATTTAACACCCATCTGTACCCATGATTCGATAGGCATCCGTAACGAAAATTACCGGACCTTGTCCCCGGCCCAGGCATTTCTGGCCAGATGGCGGTTTACGCAAAATGCATCGCCTTGCCATTTCACCACCCTTTTCAATCTTTGAAGTCATTTTGGAATCTTTCTACGGGTTACATTCATTGACATGCCCAACAAAGAACCAAGAGTGCACTGGGGTCCAATCCTACGGCCATAGGATGATACGTAGGTATGAGCAGATGACGTAGGTACTTGGAAGCGTAGCCGGCCTCGGCATAGCCAGCGAGATAGTCAGACTTAATGAGATAGAATGAATATGTATATATCTTTCCGTCTGAATTATGGCTTGGTGGAAGGGAATCCTAGTGTCCTACGTATCATATCAAGACCAAAATGAGTGACGAAACGAACAAGAGCGCTTCTGGTGGCCCAAAAGTGAAGTCTTGCGGGATGTCGGCCTCCGGGGCTAGAAAGCAACCAGAAGGCTGGGAGAACATCCCCAACCGCACCTCGAGCCTGTTACGTTTGTTCTGGCTGTTGACAGAGTCCAACGCACCGACCTTTGTCGGGCCCAACACCGTCTTTGGCATCTGCGGTGCCCTCGCGTCGCCGTGGATGGCGGTAGAAGCCGCTGGTGCTGTTCACGGAGCAGAGCCCCTGAGGATGGCCCTTGTACGAGTGATGGCGCGCCTCGGCCATGTGATCCTGTTCAACTGGTCCAACCTGTTCATCTTCGACCTGGCCAACCAGCGGCTGCCCGAGTCGGCTGCCGAGGATGCGCTCAACAAACCCTGGCGGCCAGTTCCGCGCGGGCTTGTGACGGCCGACCAGATCCGCACCTGCAGTGAGCCATTCTCGAAACTTTCTATGTTCCAACAGATAGAAGCATGCAACTAACTCATGGCATCATAGTGCTGTGCTTGATCCCGCTCGTAGTCGCCCTTAACCACTTCATGCTTGGCGTTGGCGTCGAGAGCCTCGTCATCATGGCGTTGACGTGGATGTACAACGACCTCCGCGGAGGCGACGAGGGCTACGTCGTCCGGAACGCCATCATCGCTGCCGCCTTTGGTGTGTATAACACGGGCTCTGTCAAGGTTGCCCTCGGAACAGCCGCCGTGCGTGATTCGGGTTTGTTCGGGGGACTGTCCTCTGAATGCGTGATATGGGCAGGCAGTAAGAAACCTTCCAATCCATTGTTTAGTCATTTCCTTTACTGAAAAACATACTAACACCCGCGGAACGCAGTTGTCAGTGCCATTATCTTCACGACGATGCATGTGCAGGACCTGCAGGACGTCGAGGGCGACCGCGCGAGAGGCCGCCGCTCGGCGCCCATTGTCATGGGTGATCGGCCGGCCCGTTGGAGCGTCGCAGTGCCGATGCTCGTATGGCCAGTGGCGAGCGCCTGCTTCTGGAGGACGGGCCTAGCAGTAGGAGCACCTCAGGCGGCGCTGGGTACGGTCGTGGCTGTACGCTGCCTCCGGTGCTCCGGCCTTCAGGCAGACAAGCTCACATGGAGGCTGTGGTGCCTGTGGACGGCCATGGTGTACATGCTGCCCCCCATCTCGTACAGCATGTCAGTACATGTGGATGGTTGATTGGGTGGCGGGGACACCAATACACCGTCTGACTGCATCGATCGACGGGAAAATGTATGATCTTGGGCACAACAGGCGTGTGTGTGGTATCCAACGCACCTGTGAGGATCCCTACGTTCTCACCACCCAGGTAGCCATGTAAATTTGTCGGCATTAGGAGACATCCCGAGGCTAGAATAAGGGTTTGTTCTGCAAGGTTTTCAAGATGGTCCGGGCCGTAACTGTTCGTATACACTAGGATATAGCCATCAATGGATGCTTGAGGGTGCGTGGAGACTTGCCTCGGTTGCTGGGGTAAGGTATGATTGAAGGTACGCTGCCATTCGCTGAATACTACCACATCATGTCGGTAGTGGCGGTGGCCCGTGGACAAGGACGTGCGGAAGAGCGCGACAGTAAGCTTAGGTATACACTTCACACCTGCTATATCTCTCCTAGCCACCTATCGGGGCTAATTTGCGTATATATGTGGCATTATAGAGGTCCTGCACCCTGTCACGACACGAAAAGGGGGTTGCTATGAGCGTTGTATTTTACAAGATGCCCCCAAGTAGGATATATGATTCATCGGCATCTCCTTCAGAACAAACGGAAGGGCCGAATTGGGAGCCGTTATGAATATCTTACCTAAAAGAACTTCTGCTGCAATGCTACCTGGGTGTGATACCGTCAGCGTATCATTTGCTGCATGTCTTCTCTTATTTCGCATTGCGGGCTGCCTCATGCATACATGAATGACAACTCATATCGTCATCTGCCGCGCTTTCTTCCCAATTCCCAAGGTACAGGCGGGTAGGAAAGTGACATTCGCCAAGTCCCGCCAAGTTTGCCATGCCATGCGAGCTCGAGTGAGTTCATGCATGCAAAAGAACCTGCCAAGTGCTGGCGTTTTTCTGTCCTCACCCCACGATTGAACCAGCTGTTATTATGCCTATCGGCTCAAACTTCTGCCCATCGTATCGTCTACTTGTTTGGGCTTTTGTTCAACATCGGCCAGTATGATTAGCGCACTTGGACGCGACCTGATCATACTTACAACCATCTTCACCCTCCTATCTCTGGTATCCTTTGCTTTGCGCATCTACACACTCCTTGTTGTGAGGCCAAGGAAGTTCCGCGTCGATGACTACATAATCACATTCTGCATAGTATGCATGATCGGTGTTGTCGGCGCGGTTTGCGCAGGTATGGCTTCCATCCGTATCCTTCTGCTCCTACCTCCCGTATCACAACTAACGCGACGTTTCACGCAGGCATCCATCATGGGATCGGATACCACACTGACCAGCTGGAATGGTCCGACATTGCGTCTTTGATTAAGGTAAGCTCCGATAGAACAATCGTCTTCTGACCCGGACACTTTCTGTATGGTGCTAACGTCTTGCGCGGACAGATGCAAACTTCGACTCTGTTCACCTGGACCCTGGCGACCTGCTCCTGTAAGCTTGCCATCTTGTTCATGTACCTCGAGATCTTCCGCACCGACCGACTGTTCAGAATCGCCGTCTGGATCTTGATAGCCCTCACACTTTGCTACCCGCCCGTCTTTATCCCTTACTTCATGACTCAATGCTCTCCCCCCTCTGCGGCATGGGATCAAGTCCTGTCGCAGACCAACTGCAGGCCCTTGAAGCAGCAGGAGCTCGCTTCTGTAGCAGTTCACCTGGGACTGGATACTGCAATTGTCGCTGCTCCTCTTCCCGTCATCTGGGGATTGGAAATGTCTTGGGATAAGAAGATCCGAGTCAGCGGCGTCTTTAGTCTTGGAGTTGGGTGAGTTCACACACCCTTATGCTTGATTGAGAGTCTTTGGCTAATCTGTGTGTCGCTTTTCAGGGTCATCGCAATCATGATCTGGCGTCTGATATACACGGCGAGACCGGACCACGGCAGCGACATGGCATACGAGTTATTCACTGTCTCTGTGCAGGGCCAGATGGAGATTTGGCTGGGGATTCTTGCCGCCAACATCCCTACGCTCGGTCCTCTGGCCAGCCGCACAGTGAAGACACTCTCAACTATGTATGCCAGCGCTTCATCGAGCCGGAAACAAGGGCAGAGCGAACTGGAGCCTCCACGCGGAGTTGCTTTGAGGACATTTGGAAGCTCCGGAAACCCAGATAGGTTGGCTCGAGATAACTTCTACCGTCTGGAGGATGACAGCCCTGAACATGAGTCTCAAGAGGGAATCGTAATGAGTCGGGAAACGCGCGTTTCGTCGGAGCCTGCCCGCAATCTTTCTACGCCAGAAGGCTATAGCGCCCATGTACAGACTGTTTAAGGTAGTTAGAAAATATTTCAATACACATAAAGATGGCTATGTAGGCTATGACGGGGATGGAGGGCACATAGAAGGATCGGCCACGACGGCTACTATGGATTGAACACACATATGTAATTAGGAAGCCGGTAAATAATATCATTATAATCATGGATTTATATACACGCCCAAGGATGGTTACAGTTAGGCCATCACTGAAAGGTTCCAGCGGACGCGCCCGATCACCTAGTTTATCTTTTCCTGATGGCTAAGGCCAAGACAAGTCGCCCTCGTTATGCTCACCCTCCTTCTCCGCCCACAAATACTACATTACGTAGCAAAGTCCCTTCACACACGCAGACACATCTCATCCTAATTCCTTCAAGCTCCGTGCTGTCACCCTACACCCCTTACGCCCACGAGCTGCCCGACTACGCACCCGGGCGTAGACTGTTGGCTGTCTAAGTTCTAGACAAGCATAGTATCCAACTGTTCTTGGTGTTTGATACTCGGAACCATCAAGACAACAATATGGACTACCACTTACACATAGTCGTTTCTGTTTTTGCCGGCCTTCTCGCTCACCATGCAATTTTTATCCGTGGCGAGTGGCACATGCATATCCTACAAATTCTCGTTGGAGTTTGTCTGGTGAACATCATCGCGCTATACTCATTATACCGCGTCGTACATGTACCGTCGTTTGGCGAGGCGCTCGGCGCCGTGTTTTGCATGGACATGGCATGCTTGATGGCCCTGTTCGGCAGCATGACGGTCTACCGCCTTTTCTTCCACAAGCTATCCGGCTTCCCAGGGCCGAAGCTCGCAGCCGCCACCAAGCTCTGGCATGTCTGGAAGATTCGCAAGTCGACAAACTATCTGTTACTCCAGGAACTCAACGGAGAGTATGGAGACATAATACGCACTGGTGAGAGAGATACCACACCGTTTCTGCACCATGATGTAGCCAGGCTCACCAGCTTTTTCCCTCAATATGGCAGGCCCGAACGAACTTACCCTCGTTGGGCCTTCGGCTTTTAATTTGCTTGATGGATGGGGTAATACTACCACTAGAGACATCTGGTATGATCTGTTACGGCCGCGATATTCTGCAGTGTTCTGTCGCGACAAGAAACTGCACAAGGAAGGGCGCAAGGCTTGGGTCAACTCCATGACAGGGAAAGGTAAGACGCCCAGCGGCACCAGTTGCTCACTCCACTGACTCGGCTATTTTGGCGACCTACAGCGATGAATGCATTCTATCCCCGAGTCGCAGCTTTATCCCACTCTCTCTCGAGCTGTATCAGATCCCACGGCACTCGGCCCGTGGATATCGACGACGTCATGTCCTGGTTCTCTTTCGACGTGATGGGAGATGTTCTGTTCGGCGAAGATTTCAACTTACTGGGTTCTCAGAGAATGGACCCTGCTATCAAACACCGTGACGGTGCTCTGGCACTTGTTGGGCCCATTTCAGACGCGATTTGGCTTGCACATCTGGCATTCCTTCTGGTCCCTTTTTATAGTCCGGTCCAGGACTGGCTCGGAATGGTGAAGTTCTGCGAGGACCGACTCACGGCTAGAATCCAGGTAAGCCTTTCTCCGTGGCACCAAGATACATTTTTGGGGGTTTTCCGATATAATGGTCAAGTTGGACGCTCGTTCACTGATTCTTGGCCGTTGTGCCACAGAGAGGCGAGAATGAGAAGAAGCCGGACATGGCTCAGTATTTCCTCGACGAGCACCAGAGTCTCGAAGGCTCTATGAGTCTGAGAGATCGAGATCTTTACCTTGCAGGTACCGCAATCACCGCAGTGGTCGCAGGCAGGTTCGTACCCTACTGGATTCCCACGGCCAGCCACATGAACCGTAAACTCTGTCTTTTGCTTGGCTAATCACCCCATCCTATTCTAGTGATACGACCAGAGCTGCTTTGATAGCAACCTGTTGGTTCTTGGCGAGGTACCCCGAGCACGCGAATAAGATACGGGCCGAGACTCGAGATGTGGACGGGGACGATTTCGCAGCGCTCGCCAGTCTGCCTCATCTTAACGCATTCATCAACGAAACCCTCCGCCTGATGCCGCCTGCCGGCATGACGGGGACGGCCAGGATCACCGGGCCGCAAGGGATGCAATTCGAGAACACCTACATACCCCCATTCACCAAAGTCACGGCGCCAAGGTATGGCATAATGAGACGTGAGTAACTCGGGCAGCAGCCATTCATCACCCACTTCCCCAAGTCAAGATGCTGACTCCTGTGCCGGATAGTCGAGTCTGCGTTTCCACGCCCAGACGAGTTCATACCCGAGCGTTGGTACTCGCTACCGGAGCTCGTCCTCGACAGGCGCGCCTTCACGCCGTTCTCAGTCGGCCCCCGCCAGTGCACCGGCAAGACCCTGGCGTATGCCGAGCTTCGCCACGTGGCGACGCTTCTGCTCCGGCACTATGACATTGAGTTTGCGGATGGTTATGACCCCGAGACCATGTGGCGGGACATGAAGGACCAGGTCACGGCCCAGCCAGGCAAAGTCATGTGTGTGTTCAAGCCCCGGGAGGAGTAGGGGCAGGGGGGGTTGACGCCACGGCATGGCATAAAGAGCGACCAACGGGAAGCATGGCACAAGGCAGACTCGATACCATCCAGGATCAAAGGTTATCCAGTCCGTTAGGGAGAAAGCACCATGGGCAGATTAAGCGATCGAATGACTACATGAGCAACGATAATACATGCGTGCGAGAGTTGGTCATGAAACAGAGCGCTAGCATAACGAAAGCACGTAGAGAATGATACCAGAGTAAGAAAGTTCCAAATACCACGAGAGGGAGGAGGATGATCGTTGGGTTTATATGGGCGGGAGTGGCGACGTTACGGCAGAGGTCTGTCGTTTACGACGAGTTATGATGATTCAATCATTTGGCTTTCCAACTACAGATATCTAACATGATAGATCAAAGGCTCAATTCAGACCAAGCCCTCAAGCGCCATTCATGCGCACGTCAAATACAGAATCGTCATCCGCCAAGCTGTTGATAGTCACACCCACAGGAAGCGCCACCACCTGTTCATTTGTCATGTATCCGCATACGTCTGATGTAGCAAACGCTCCCAAATCTTGGACTTCTGTGAGGCATTGCTTCGAATCACGATTGACTAATACGCCAGAAAGAAAATAGTCCCATTTAGCACGCTTGTTGCACTCTCCAGATTGGATCTTCCCATCCTTTTCAACCAGGCACCGCTTCTCATCTGCCAGGCTGCTGAATGTGCCGTCGTCGCGAGCCCTCCAAATCTGAGAGTCCGATGTGGTGCAATTAGCCCATGTAATGAGACCTCCGCGTGAAGAGGAGTCAGTCAAACAGCTAAGAGAGTAGGTGTTGAAGATTAGACCGGTCGGGACGGTTTGGACAGAGGATCCTGGTGCTGGATTCGAGATGCGGAAGATCGCTGTGCCATGCGGCGGTACGCTTCTTGCAGTGAAACCCTTTGAGCGCATGAGATCGACGGTTTGGGAGCGGCCGGTCCACAGATCCTTGACAGAGAGTTTTGAGGGGGTATGACGCGTGCCTGTTGTAAGACCAATATGACTCCAGGGGACAGTTAAATCAGCAGTAGCACTACCCTTGTTCAATACAGTGAGCAGGCGGTCACCATTGTGAAGGCTTTTCGTCAAGACGTCCCAGTCAGCTGATTGACTAACCAGCGATGCTTGCTGAACCAGAGGGTCCTGGTCAATGGCGATGATGTCAGGATTTGTAAGATATTTGACCTCCTCATCGGTGAGAGAAAGTATATCAGTGCTCAGGATCAACGGAGCTGAGAACGAGGCCCAAAGTGCAAAATGTGAGCGTCTCTCGTGTATAGTATAATCAAAGTGATCGACATTCAGGAAGTCCGGATCATTGAAGTAACCAGGCCGCTGGAAACGGCCTAGGCGCACTTCCTGCCCGTAGTTGAACAAGATACTATCCCAGCCGGTGATGTCTGGCCAATACAAGGTCGAGTTCCATACCAATGTATCTCGGGAGTGGCGCGCGAGCTGCCCAAATTCCGGCACCCAGCTCATCACTTTGTACCAATTGGTCAGATTCGCTGCTTCAGCGAAATATGCCGGTGCCGATTCTGAGAAGACCATCGGGGTTTCCAATTCGGATAAGATCTCGTGCCACTTCCCATACACCTCTCTATACTCAGCCTCGGTCCCCGTTGGCATATTGCACCCATCTAGCTTGACAAACTCAAAACCCCAGTTCGCAAAGTCCTTTATATCGATCTCCTCGTAACCATATGCGCCCGGGTATCCGGCACATGATAAGGTTCCTGCATCAGTATATATTCCAGGTATAAATCCCTTGCTTTTGATGTAGCTTGCTAGCCAAGGAAGACCCTGTGGAAACTTGTCCGTATCCCATGTCATTGAGCCATTGGCAAGCCGTTCCCTAGGAGACCAGCAGTCATCCAAGTTGATGCGGTTGTAGCCCGCCTGCAGTAGGCCCTTTGCCAACATGGCATCAGTCGTCTCAACGAAAAGCGTTTCGTTCAAGGCGTCCATATAGCGAGCCCAGTTGTTGAAACCCATCGGAGGTAGTGGTGAGATTACTCCAGATGCAGCTGAGGCCAGCCCTAAGAGGGCCAGCAACGCGACACATGGGTGGCAGCGAGGGATCATTGCGCCCGTTTTCAATATTTCTGGCCATAAAATAAGGGTCCTCTGCTTTGTTTATGTGTAGAATTTGGTTTTCTTATGCAGGGCAAAGGCCGATTTAAAGTCATGGACGGAAAAATTCAAGCGAGGCAAGCGATAATACCCCAACACTGAGCTTCCAGTGTTACATGCATACTCTGCGGGGCATTTTGTTGGGACCTTGTCATTGATATACGGGGGTTTGCCAACCACCCCGCTCAGCTTCGCAATCTCTTTTATCTTAAAGAGAAAAGTGACTTTGCTTTTGTCTCAAATCATCCCCTGCTCGCACTGTGAGATTCCCTGGCTGACAGTGTGCAAGCCAATAGTGTTATTTTTTTCTTAACGGTATATGAATCGAATCGTGGTGAGAGCCGATTTTCGCGAATCCATAGTTGATGCAATACCACTTTATACAGGAGTAACGTTGCACTTGAAAGGAAACAGCTGCATCTTAAGGCCGGGGAACTATCCAAGCACTTACTAATCCCGAATCTAGGCCTATACCTTCTTATTGTATGGATACATTACTTCTGCTCCAGCATTTTTAGAACCTCGGATGACCGGGGTTTTTCCAAGTAAGATAACAGGCTATGCTACGTAGATAATGACTTTAAACCGGCTATCTTTGCCATCATCCCGATGTCGGTTGCGAGTGGAGCAACCCTATCATGCATGTGAGTGATCCTCTACGCCAGGCGGTGTGAGTGCTTGTCTGAAACTGATATCTAATATTAATAATGATAAGCCATGACATGATGTTTGAAGAAGAGACAAAATAATTACCCTTCAAGCGATCAGAGAAATACTAAAAACTGAATATATCTCCCACTCTTCTGGATACATGACATTAGCAAGTGGGAATGCATTGGATATTGAGACTATTTCAAATTCTATAGAACGTCTTGGAATATCAATCCAAGCTTAGTGAGACACTTCAAGCGGCACTCAGTGACACCAACACCGATCACAGCAAGTACTCCAGTTTAATCAAGTATGTGCAACTCACGCTTTTTATCAATGAGCTAGTATGATCTGATTCAGTCGAATATGTGGGCGTTATCCTATTACTAACGTATCTATTATATAAAGGTGCTAACTTCTTTATAGGCATTTATGGCAGCTCAACAAACTTGCTTCGAGTTTTGGGATTAACATGAACATTGGCGCCAGGAACTTCGGCAATTGGCATCCCAGCAATTTCATGTATCGGCTTCTCATCTGTAACGCCCAGCTCCGGGTAAGATCGATGCGTCGCCGGTGATTTTGGTTCCTGGCTCGCTGGAGGATCCTGGCCATGTGTCACTGACGCGTTCTGTCTCTCGGCACGCGACTTGCCCTTCTTGTAGAATAGAAACGCGACGGCAGCTAACAGGAGAATCCCACCAAGGCCCGCGCCGACGCCGATCCCTGCCTTCGCCCCTGTCGAAAGACCCGAAGAAGGTGTCTCTGATGTGGGATTGCTAGTACTGCTTGCTTGGTCGTCGTCTGCGCCAGTTCCCGCAGGTACTACTATACTGGTTGATAATGACGACCTTGTAGAGGTTGAGAAAGTTCCTGTCGAACGGCTCGTTGAGGCCTGTTGGATGATGTTGGATGCATCACTTGAGCTACGCGAAGCTGCCGAGGTGGTTCTTGAGCTTGTTTGAGGAGACGAATCTGAGGAGCTGCTGGTTGTCGAGTACTTCCATTCTGGAGAGTAATTGACCTCCCCTGTCACTTCATCCTTGATTCTGAAATAATATGTTCCCGACTGTAGACTGCTGCTCGGAGTCCAGTAGCGCGAGCTTCCTAGGGCGAGTTCTAGTACAGATCAAGCGTCAGTCATGTCAAGAGATTAAGACATCCGACGGTAATATGCTGCTGCCGTTCGCAAATAGCTGCAGACACACGCCCATGGACCTCTGAGATTTGGTACGAAACGTCCTCACCCGCTATGGTAACTACCTGCTGGGCATTATCTGACGTGCTAGTTACCACACTCAGGGTGACAGGTCCTTCGTTTTGGTCCCATTTTAAATTGAATGCTTTGTTCGGTTGGATCGAGAAATCGGAATTGGTGAAAACAACAGCCAGACAAAGCCGGCATGCTGACAGATAAACTAACAACCCAGGCAACAGCCGTGGGTTTGGCGAAAGCCACATTTTGCAATCCAGCTCCGACGATATGAAGAGAGGGCGAGGAAGCAGAGCGAAGGAAGCCGTTGAAAATGAGGGGTTGGGCATCGTGCTAGGCCCTCTTCAGGCCCTTGTCAACGAGTGTATTGAGATGTCTCCCCATTCGCTGGATGCCCATTCCCAAAGTCTGCATCCCTGTTCGAACATCCACCGCCAGCAAAAAGCGGGAACTTTACCGATGCCAGCTGAAAGAAGCTGAAGCGAGCTGAAGCTTGAATGTCACCTTTGCCAAGACCTTGCCAGGTTATCGTCTTCGTATAGGATGTTATGCTTAATGCAATCATTCAAATTAGGAAGTCAAAGACAATATTGAGTCACCGACATTTACCTAACCACGACTCGAATAAAAACTATCATTGTGTTCGCGACAATCAAACATGATACAAATAAGATGGAGCCATGCGAGTTTTAATGTAAGTCATTTAGAAGGAAGCTGGTGGCACCAGAGCAATCATTTACTTATATGGACATTCAACCTCAGCCACTTGGTTCGATGTCAATAGGTTCAAGTGCCCTCCATGGCTCTATCACGACAATATTGGCCCCGATAGCTATACCTCAGAGTAATCTCGTGTTCAGATATCATTGCCATCGTATACCGTCACCTCTGGCCATTCCTCAGAATTCTCATCCAGCAACGGCGACTCCTCTCCGTTTATATGCTCGCCAAAGAACGCCGAGACGTACGTACCCCGAATATCTGTCATTCGTCGACCGTCGATTGTGCCCATAGGTCTTGTCGTACCCCATCGCTTCCAGAAGGTGGCGTCCGTCCAGTCCGCATGGACGGTTCCATTTACACTAATCACCCGCCACCAACCTGATTGGTTCGATGTGTAGTTTTTGAAAGATTGATCTTGGTCGTTGTTGTGGCCCTTGACCGTCAGCAACATGGTCGGCTTGCCAGTGTCAGCCGACGAGTCGTTATGGGCCGCTCTCCCCCAAATGGTCCCGTCCTGATTCAAAGTAGCGACGATGGCATCGCTCTCGATGCCGGCGCTGAGTGCTGAGGAGCCGCCGAAAGAGTGGCCAAAAGCGCCGATGCGAGTTTTCCGGAAGGGGGCTCCCAATTCTGCCACAAGCTTCGGCCAATTGTGGACAAAGTGCAACATCTCGCGTACACGTACAGCGTGCAGCAAGTCAATAAGAGGCTGACTGGATGGGGTTGTGATTGGAAGCCCAACCAACCCGGTACCGTTTGGAAAGCGCAAAAAGGGCTGCTCATATGGGTGATCAAGTGCAGCGACGACGTAGCCGCGGGATGCCAGGTCAGAGAGCAGGATCACGAAGCCATCAGTTGAGGGACCCCATCCACCTGGGGCGAATACAAGTGAGGGACCAGCGCATTTACTCAGATACGAGGCGTTCCAGCGGTTTGTCGAGGTCAAGTGGGATATGTTGAACTTGTACACGTCTGCGTACATCTGTGCCAACTCAGGCTCAATATATTTTGCTGGCGCAGATGGGCTGTCCTCAGTTGGATAGTAGATTGTCGCAAGATACTCCGTCGAGATGTTATTTGGGCTTACGGGGTCGTCTGGGTTGTCGAAATCGATGACCAGCCGGCGAACCCCTACATTGTAAGGCCCCGGAGGCTCTGGGATGGGCTCGGCGTTGCAACATTGCGCCAGCCAAACTGCCAGGCATAGGGCTGAGTGGAGCTTCATTGTAACGTCTTGTTAAAACAGAAGTGAAAGGAATCATGGTGGATTGCTTGTCTCTAGATATACCAAGAACCCCGCACCAAATCAGAGGATTGGATCCTTGCAAGCTCAAGATAGGACTCGGGCGATGATCTTCTTTTAGGCAGGAGCTTAGTGATTACAGCTTCCAAATCACTGTCTAGTGCCTACCACCGCTTATCTATGTTTGCCTGTCATGGGTAGGGCTGACACCCCGCACTATTACCAGGAGTTTGATTCTCTCAAGGTATAATGTGAGTACTGATATGCGCGATGCAATCTCGTGATATATCGGTGCAAAGATGGGGAGATCAGGCCCAGGAATCTAAAGCCAACATGCAACGAGGTAGTCACCACAATGCGATTCCTCGACGATTAGCCAATGACGTATTCTCCGTAGACTTCTAAAAGTGCTTAGCGCGTGGCGGGCTAAAATTTAGGGGGTGGATGATTAAGCAATGGCTTGTTCATTAGGCCAAGGGGCCGATACGCTAACAGAGCAAGCTTGAAGGCTACGAGAACGTGCGTGGTTTGGACAATCGACGGTATTATCGAAACCAATGCCTCAGGTAGGCTATGACTACACATAACCAGGTAATTAAATCCCCTTATTAATGCTAGATGCAAAGATTTGATGAATAGTTTTAGGAAGTCAGAGGTTTCATGATAGAAAAGACAATCTAATAACGATCACAACAATTGGTGTAGAGGCGTTCTTGATGGTGCGCATGGAGAACTTCGAACCTTTGACAAAACACAAACCGCACCAACTAAGCAAAGTAAGAAGAAAAGAAAGAAAGAAAAACCACTCAAATTGTATTCCAATGTGCTCTCATAGGATATTGAAATTTGTCTAGACACAATAAAGGGAGCAGAACTCGCAAATGATAGAGCGCATTGCGGGAGGCAAGGTCTGTAGGGTAGGCGAGTTATGTAAATGGCACGTGACTATTACCGGAAATACTTTTCTCCTTTGTTTGTTTGTTTTGTTTTCAAGGTCTGCTTTGTCATTCATTCTACGTCACATCATCAATCAGGTGCTTGGCATAGTCCGAAAAAGCCGTGCGCGTGGCAGTCAATTGGCTTCGGATGCTTCGGTCGACAAAGACACTAGGCTATTTGCGCCCAAGAGCGAGGCGACAGCAGCTCATCGCCTGACTGAGCCTCGGACGCACTCCCAAGGACTGGAGCCAGGCGCGGGCCGTGGTTGATGGCGCAGAAGTCAGACTGACTGAACGACGATGACGCGGAGCGAGGCGCAGGAGTCCTTAGTCAACTTCCGATCCATGGCAGAGTTCTGAATCGCTGTGGCATTGAGCTGTCGCGTGCGTGTTCGGACCCCGTTATGTCCGCAGACCCGCACCCCCTGTTTGTTTAATTGTTTGATGGGATCCGGGTCTCAATTTAGCACCGAAAATTATTATTAAAATTCATCCCAGCCCGTGTTGATCGATTCACACATCCATTCGTTTTGCTCATATCCCTGTGGTTGGCGTCCGCCCATCGCCTGGCTGAATCAACACCAGCGTCGACGCCATTCCCCGCCCAGCGTGCATCACCGTCGCCTTCATTTCTTTCACCATGAAGAGACCGGCTTACGTTTCCTACTGGGTAGGCATTCTCCCATTTCATTTCCCTGCCTCGCTTAATTCTGACTTGTCTAGGTCTTCCCAATAATTTCCGGCCTAGTATGGCTGGGTATGCTCCTCGGCATGCTCCTCTCATGGATCATCGACGAAAACTCCCGCCACTACGACACCATGTCTGAGAGGGCCACCATCGCCTACATCAGCAACATAGGCGCCGATCGCTTACAGCCTCTCTTCATTACCGGATGTACTCTCACGGCTGTATTTCTCGACGCTGCCTTCATCGCCGAGCGCTGGCTAAGGCATAAGGGCCGTCTTGTGCCCAACTCCTCAAAGGGCGAGAAGGCTCTCTCTATTTTGAGTCTCTTGTTTGCCGTCGTCGGAACTGTGGGCCTCATTTGTCTGTCCATCTTTAAGACGGGCACGCATGGCCGTCTGCACTGGGTCTTCTTGGCACTCTTCATTATTGGATACCTGATCTCTGCCATTTTTCTTTGCTGGGAATACCAGCGTCTCCAATTCAGTATGTTGCCTCCCGCTTTATCTCCCCCATTAAAACTGTAGAATTGTGGCTAACCCTAACTCTTTTCTTTTCTTTTAGAAAACCGCGATTTCCCTGAGCTTCGCCTGTCCTTTTGGATCAAACTCACTTTCATTATCGTCGAACTTGCCCTCCTCATCGCCTTCGGCGCGTGCAGTAGAACGAGAAACACCAATGCAGCCGCTGTTCTCGAGTGGATCATTTCATTCATCTTCAGCTTCTACGTCTTCTCGTTCGTCATCGACTTATGGCCGGCTGTCGAGACTAAAGACCCCAGCAAACGACACAAGAAGCTGACCGAGAGAGAGATGGAGGAGGCTGCGAGCATCAGCAACAATTCCAATTAATGCAATATCAACATTGAGGGGAGAATAATGACGTATGTTTTGATCTTGGGTCAGCGTATTAGATATGGGTAGAGTATGATATCCGGCGTTTGTATTTGTATTCAGCGTGGTGTTTTGGAACTATAGATAGAATATTGGATTGGATTGGCCATTAGATTATATCAGCGCATAGACGCAATGAATCTTTCACAACAAGTTAGAAGATGGCTTTATCAAGTGTGCATTGACGAAGCCTGCAAAGTGGCAAACGGATGTTTTTCTGGCTCGTCTTGCTGACATGAGCAATTCTGCCCCTCGTTGGGCTTCTCTGTCGATCCTATCAGCGGCGAGTGAGTCACTGTCAATCGACGTCCTCCTGCCTCCTCAACTATATCTGCCCCAACATATCATCACATATCACCACCAGGAGGGTAATTAGGCTGCAAGAGTATCGAAGACAACATGGCTTCCTTGGCCTCTCTCGCGCCGGAGCTCCTTCTCCTCCTCGCAGATCGCCTTCACAATATTGAGGATTACTCTGCTCTCTCATCGACATGCACATACCTCCGCACCACTCTCCAGTCCGTGACCCCAAACACCATCCTGCGACTCGCCAATAACCAGTCGCGCGTCTTTTTCCGTCCGTCTCCCGAGTTCCTCGCGGCCGCCACGGCTCGCCAATTGGGAGAATGGGCCCGTCTCGACCCCGCCAACGAGGCAGCCTTGGCGCTCGCCTTCCAAAACGGCCCGGCTGGCATGCTTGATCTCGCCCTGCTTCACTGCGGCCTCACAATGTCCCGCATCCGCCAGCTGCACGCCCTGCGCTTCTCCGTCATCAACCCCGTCACGGACATCATCGACCAGTGCGTCGGCCAGCAGTGGTCCTCCACGCCCGACTTCTGGTACGGGGGCGTGGACGACGCCTACACCATCGACGCGGACCCGAACAGCACCTTCTTCCACCTCGCCATCTACGGCGAGCTCTTCGCCCCGGACCTGGCTGCCTATCTGGATGGGGACACGGCCCATCGTGCCCTGAGTGTCGAGACGCGCCTGGAGTATATCAAGTACTGCGTCCCGGACTTCGCTTGTGAGTTGCAGGGTAGGATCAACCCCCGGGACGCCCGTCTCCCCAACGGTGAGCTGGACCCCCGCCGGGACGTCAAGCCCGTGGGGCCGTACACCAGAGACGAGAAGAACATTGGCTACCTGGATCCCCCCAAGGACAACAACATCGCGCTGGTCTGGGTCCTCCGAAGCACGAGGTGGAGACCGCACTGGAGGAGTCTCCGCCAGAGGGCGGCGGAGGACTTCCAGGACGGGTTCGAGGACGAGTGGTGGCTCGACGGCGGGGAGGGGAGGGACTGGAGGCAGCGGCTGTGGGAGAACACCATGGTCTGCCAGGGGCTCGAGGGGCTGGGGATGATACGGCCCGAGATGCAGGACGGGTGGCTGGAGAGGATCCGGGCTTGGAAGGCCAAGATTGCGGCCTTGGATAGGACGCCGGGCGAGATCAAGGTCGGGAGGCATACCACGTATGATTATCCGTTCCTTCTGGGGGATTTGCGGATTTGTGCCAGTGGGTTTGTTGGGGGTTCCTAAGATCGATACATTAAATCATCTATGAGAATAAAACTTCATGCTAGTTATTGCGCTTAATGTGAAAACCCTGAGCTAGATGTAGGTATTGAAACGGCGCTCGATTGTGAGTTTGTATCTCCTTGGCGCAGCTGTTTCCCCAAACAAGTATGTGCTCCATTTGGTAACAAACTACAGTCGTTATATTCTTCCGCAATGTTTTAAATGAAGTTTTAGAGACGTCATTACTGGCTCTAGCGAAGTTGATGGAGGCAGGTTATAGATCATGGTTATTTGATTTGGTGTATGTTAGCCTACTTCATAGTTTTTCTCATAACTTGACAGTGTGTATAGTTTGGAGCCTTAGCTGCAGTAAAGAGATTTGCGAACGGGAGTTGGAGTAGACTTTTAGGCGGTTATTGTCTGACCATTGTGGTACTTGGTTGCCGCCGCAGCACACACAGACTTCAAGCAGAACACGGTCCTCGTATCCGAGAGCACTCGTTATGTTTTGTAAAAAAACAATCTCCTTTTCAAAGAAAATCTTCAGAGAATTTTTCTCAATGCCGTATCTAAGGGATAGTATCCTAAGATCAGGCTAGATACTAGTTAATAAGGCATAAGTTTTCTTCACGGTCTTCACACAAATTACGGTCTATACCCGAGCCTTTTTATACGTACATTTTTTAATTTTTTTTTTAAGAAGAATTCAATCAACACAGATATATCTTCATAGTACTCCCAAAATGTAGCCCGGATAGCTTGACTCCGTGTTAGCTATAGTTGAGATAATTTTGAGAATATGACTGAAAACTTTTACCAAGCCTCATCTTCGAGGTAATATGAGTCGAAATATTCACGAGTTGCAAAACTGGTTGAGAGAATATTTACTCACCAAGTCTAGGATAGGCATACCGTGCAAGTTCCTGGATGCTTTGTGATATACGGGCCTTAGAGTACTCATGTAACAGGATGGCGCGGGATCTCTGCTCCGAGACACGGAGTTGATACCGAAATAGCTTGACCTATAAATACCATCAAGGTCGACGAGGGGATGAGACAAGTCAAGCTCCGAGACAAGTTATTTTGAGCATCTACTGCCTCCATGAAAGTTGAGCGACTGGTGCATAATAACGAAGGAGCACTGGGGTCACTCCGTGACCTCCTTGATAGATGGCAATGTAACACCGTGAAATAGATCATGATAATTCCTTGAAAAGCATAAACTTATTCACACGTGTGCAAAATAGAACTTAGGAACAATCCAAAGTCCTTGTGAAGGCAACAAGAATGCAGGTAAAGGGCGTTATCATGGGGCATAATACCGCTTAAAAGGTCCCTCTGGTGTGGCAAGTTCCGGGATTCAGTTCAAGCGGGATTGGAAAGGGCACGCTTCTATGAACTATAGATATTCACGATGTAACGGTGGTGGCCAGGATTATTGTAAGCACTTGAAAATTGAGAAAGGGGGGAAATCAGCAGGTATTAAGGCTTTTTTGCACAAGTGGTAGTGTGAAGGCTTCACAGGATGCTGAGTCTCCTGTACAAAGGCCTTCCACATGGTGGTGCAAAGAGCCTGACAAGCCGGTTACCAGGTTCTTCCACCTATTGTGCTTTTCTCGGCCAAGTGCATGACGTCGCTTGAGGGTGATCCTCTGAATCATGGGATTCTTTTTTTATTGGCTACCAGCACTCCACGGAACATGTCAAGATCCCGAGATTCAAGTTTGCACGTGGCGGATACTTTTTTTAAGGTCCGAATACGTCTCTGCAAAAGAGCTTATCTCGCCTCTATGCTACCTCACACACTACCGGATTTGGTAGAATACCACCCTGCGAGGGCCTGATTGTAATAGTGGTGGCCATGAATGTGCAATCCTACACTACTGCCGTTGCCCCGCGCAAACCACTTCCCAGATAACATGGGTGAGCAAGCCGCGGTGATGGGTTGATGCGTTCATTTCGCGAATGTAACACCGACAAGCAAAAGACGGGAAAGGGGAAACAAGAATAAGCAGGACCAGTTGTAATTATGCCCGGGAAATAAGGGAGGAATGGAAGAAAAGACCTTCCGCAGCCTACTAAGCCGACACGAGACCTTTGTCCTTTCACTCGCTGGAAATATTTAGGCTTGAAACACTGAGTTGCTGATCACTCAGTCTGAGGAATGCACTTCTACCTTCTGTCCAGCCACTCCGAAGGCTGAATAGGCTTGGGGCGGCCAATGTCGCACCAACCAATAGATTTTATTTCCACGGGTGTCTTAGAAGTTGGAGGATTCCTGGTGGTAATACATCAGTGGGGCGAGTTTGTTACCCTCGCTGGAGGCCTAGTACCAGCTGGTGATCTCTGAATATATTTCCGGCAGTTGAACAGCTTGGCATGCCTCTGGGATAGAAGAGGGCAGAAATAGCAAAACAAGAAACCTACCTGGCCACAGCAAATCATGGGTAGGCATGTCTGGAAATCCCCGAGGTAAATTTAGCAACGAACCAGGCGGCATGGTTGGACATCAGACGAGATGCATGGCAGGCACAGTTCTGGTCGGCGATTACAGCTCGTATGGGAGCCAGTCCGGGAGCCCGCTAAGTGCCGGATGGAGCCCCAATGTACGAGAATCTTCCTAATCGGGGGAAATATACCGACCGGGGTCTGTCTTAGCCTCTTAGGAGGCTTCTTAGGAGGCAAGGATCAGCAGCCGACAAGAAGTAATCGCAATGGCTCGGTGGAGAGCAGACAAGGAGGTTAACGGCCGGCCACCGTGGCATACGGCAATCGCTTGGGAGACCGGATATTTAAAATTAACCCCGCAATTCGTGATCGAGCCAGTGGGAGGCCTTTCGTGATGTCGATGTACGTTAGTTGTCCAGCATAACCTAAGCTGACATCAATGGCTGACGATACCGGTATTGGCCGAGACAGCGTCCAGGTATGTCCGGCACCAAACCAACGGGTTACGTTTGTAACTGCCATCATGATGCCTAATTAGTAGTAATCATAAGATCTACTGCCGAAGTGTAATCTCAGTCCCTCCACTGAAGACAAGACAGATCTGTCGGCAGATCAGTCCTACCGCTGTCATACTGGTAACGTGGTATCGCTCATCTCTATTGTCGTATCCTGCCAGGGCACACGCGTGGCTGCCGCGAGACTGAGCCTGGAAGAGGTGCCCTCGCCACTCAATGAGCTGCCGGCGACATCCCGTTAGGGAAATAATGCACCATTTCACCTAGGTCGAACCTCTCCTTCAAGGACAGAGGGTCGATACTACCTACCAGGTCGCCGGTAGGCCTCCTTTACCCCTAAGTTCCATCAGCATCATCAATTGACAGCAGGCCTGTCTCGATGCTTGGGGCCCATGCCGATCCTCCATCCCCAAAGTCCCATCTGGCGGTAGTGCCCCTTGGCGACTCACAAGATCTTGCTTGGTGTGGACGTGTGGGACAGGCTAACTTAAAAAACGTCCACCAGACGTCAGCATGCAGATATAGTTCTGCACCAGTCCGGTGGTGCTTCTCCCGAATGGAAACAATATTTGTTGCTAGCTCATCACCAGTCTTTGGTTTATGCTTGTTTGCTTGTATCATAGGTTATTCTTTTTGTTCTCACTTCAAACGTTTACTCTCTCACTGTACTTATCGACATAATGCCTGGCATTCCGAAGTCAAGGGGCTGCCAAACTTGCAAGCAGAGAAAGATCAAAGTAGTGCCTCCACGAACCCCAGGCACAACGGTGGCCCAAGTCAGGACGAGCTAACATACTTTTCTCTAGTGCGATGAGACATGGCCAACTTGCGAGCAATGCAAACAGCGCAGACTTGAATGCCCAGGACCTACTCAGCTCGTCAAGTTTATCAACAATGCTTCACGCAGTGAAAATCCAGACGAGCCACAGGCCGAATTTTCTGGATCAGACAGCAGTTCAACACCATCCAGCAGCCCTAGCCCATCCCTGAGGTTGCGCAAGGTATACTATTCAAAAGTTGGCGACGAGTCAGCTGAATACGGCCTCCTGCTTCAAGTCGGGCTCCCTAGAAGCAACCCCACAACTCTCGCGGACCGAATCAGCGTCCGTCTCGTCGCTAGCATGGATCACGGTTCTGAGGGACTGATAAGTGTTCACATGAGCTACCTTCCTGAGCTGCCGCGACGCCTGGGCGCGAGCGCCTGTTTGCGTGACTCGGTGGACCTTTTTTGCGCTGCATGGTCAGACTCCCGCCGTCATCGGAAACGAAGAGAACTGATGGAGATGCCCCAGTACGGGAAGCTTCTGCGGAGTCTCCGACGGGCACTGGTGGCAGTTCAGGCCTGCACAGTCGAAACTCTAGCTGCAATGACACTTCTCGAGCGCACGAGCAAGCTCTTTGATGGAGGGAGGTATGCAGATTTGCATCTGAAAGGGATCAGAGAAGCTCTTATAAGAAGGGGACTGCCGAAGTTTGAGGACCCGCTTGAGATCGCGGTTACGAACGAAATTCACGGGCTTCTGGTTAGTTTCGGCCAACAGTACGTCGTGATATCATCGCTAACGTCTCACCTCTCTCAAGTTACGCGATCCTACCAGGAGCGGAGAGAACGACTTCATCAGGACATCGCCTTGGAAGGAAGCATTCGACCGGTGTGCGGAAGAACAGTCATCTACCTCGGATGTGCGACCTTTTTTGATAAACGACATGCTGCTTCTTCATAAGTACACCAGAAGACTCGCTCCTTTGTACCACGATTTTGGGCGAATATATGCCGACCCATTCAGCCAAGGTATGACACGACTTGCCGTGACAATTCGTCAAAGACTGCAGGACATGAAGGACTCGACGCTGCGAATTCAAGAAGACTCACTGGAGACCGATGCTGGAGGAGATAAGGTGGCTAAAGAGTCTTGTGCAAAGAACCTAATGATGGGTAAAAAAACATACTTCAAGTGTGTGCTACTTGCGGCCATATACCAACGGATGCTCATGTGCCATCTGGTTCCCTTGCGGATGGTATACGAAATGAGCGTCGTTTACGGGACGCCAGACCCGGAGATCTTCGATGAGTTCAGAGAGGTTAGCATTGGCATCTGGAATGCCATTCCTCAACTCCGGGCTTTGGAGGCGATCGTGGCAGTTTACATGATTCACCCCGCCTGTCTCAGTTACGAGGATGCAATCAAGAATGAAGGGCAGCATGATTATGAATCCGCCTGGGACATAGATAACGCCCTTTGTCGATTCCCAGAGGACAGGGAAGCATTGAATCTCGCAATTGCAGAACGGAGCAAACCATCAATAGGGCGTGTGGTCTAGGGGTATGGCGTTCGGTATGTTTTCCAATTGCCGAAAAGAATCATTTGGACAGTAATTAACAGGAATAGCTTCGCATCTTCTCTGATAGCGCTTTGCGAAAGGTCCGGGGTTCAATTCCCCGTTCGTCCAATTTTTTTTCGTCTTTGACCACACAGACGCTGGGTCTTGGGAGAAAACGAGCCAATCATGTTTCTGTATATATTTGGGGATAGCAATCTTGATACGCCGGCTGGAAGGGTGGATAACGTGTGTACGTTGTGCTTGTGGTTGTGAACTTGGATTGACCAGCGCAGACTTGAGTTGGACCAATTGTACCGGGGAGGGCGCCGTTGAAATAAGAACGAAACGAGGCGTTTGGAATTATAGAAGAAATTTAGACTGCGGGAACAGTCATGATGGTGCATACGACTTTTGATTTCTCCGAATATGTAGCTTCGACCAGAGCTTCTCAGTTCCATCGATTATACCGATAAACGTCTTAGATTTAATCCCAAACATAAGATCTAAATAACCCATGTTGCCAATGTTACTTGGTTCAAAGTAATGAAATAAGGCAATGTTTTATTGTGTGTCATGGAGGTAGATCCTAGACGTATGCATGGCTAGGCGGTCTTCATCATCATGAGAAGCCAAGGTCATATCATTCAGCAAGTTTCAACCGAGTGTATGAGACGCGTAAATTCTGTTTGACGTTCTATTATTTCTGATTTGTTTTGACTGAGGTGAGACCGATGAACTAAGACTAGACATTTCATCCAACCTCGATAAATGAGGAGTATTACTTGTTGTCATCAGTGTTTAACCAGTGCCACAGTAGTCAGCATACTGCTTTGCGCTAGATACGGGATTTCCCCACCACTAAAAACGTCGTTAGTTGCATGAATGATCGATATGATGGATTTGATGTCTTACCTTGGGGAAAGAAACCTCAGCTCCAGAGCCACCGAAGACAGAGAATGTAAGAATAAACATCATGACCTTGGCTCCTGCATCCAAGCCGCCACCGACAATGTAATTGTACTTGCCAAACCATGCAGGGTGCCGCAGACGCAGCCACCATTGAGATATTATCCCTGTTGCAACCTGAGACCAAACGACTGACGTAGTGCCCGCTGTTGTGGAGGAAGCGTTGTGGAAGATGACAGGAGACACCATCTTGCGAGTATCGTGGCCCCATATGGTGGGAAATTTCCGTGAGATGAGCCAATGGACTACGGGAACAGCAGCACCAAAGAGAATCGAGAGAGGAATCCACCCATATCCATCCTTGTTGAAGCCATACACATATTTAGCCAACGACCAAGTGACGGCATTTGTGTTGAGGGATTGGATCTTTTGACCACTCCAGACTTGATTGCCAATGGGATCCAACAGGATTTCTCGGCGATTAGTGACAATATTGTCCATGATGACATAGTTGAGCGCCGTGCCGAGAAGACTGCCATAGGTCTGGAGGAGAAACATGGTTCGCCATGGAATCTTGAGATACTGTGCCATCTTGAGATCCGTGGCTAAGAAAACAGACAAAACGGTTACTTCGTGACTGAACATAGAAAAGTAGAGGTTTGCAACGGGCTTTCCGGGCTGAAGAACACCACAAAGCATCTTGGATAGATTGTTGGTCGAGATACTTGTTCCAAGCAGGCCGTAAAGGCAAAGCGAAAAAGGGGCAATGATGCAACCTAAGAGGATAGCAACCACATAGGCCCATGGATCAAGTGTAGTGTTCCCGACGTATATAGCCCCGAGCCCAAAGAAAAACCCGACCAGGAGAACGATAGCATACCACCACTGGGGAACGTCCTTGTAGTTTTGCTGCATGATCTTGTAGTGTATATCAGGCTGCTCGTTTTTCCATGCGCGAGTAAGAGACTGCTTGATCTTGGGACCATAAAACAGACCAATATGAGTGAAGAGACCGCCAATAGCGGCCATTGCCGCCATGTTAGCCCAGACATTGGTTGCAGTGAGTCTGGGTAGCCCGTGTTTTTCAAGGGCAGCGGGATCCAGGATGGCTGTCCTTCCAAAGATGGCCGTTTGGTTATATACCTTTCCAGTGGTTGCATCAAACATAGCGGTAGACATGAAAGGAAATTTCTTTGCACCCCAGGCTCCTCCATAATATAGCGAGAAGCACATGATGTAAGAAATGAGGATTCCAACCCAGGAGTTTGCCTGCTGCAATAATGGTAGAGACATATATCGGGAGGTGATGTACTGCCAGTCAAGTGAGAAATTGAAGAGGCCTTGACCTTCGTTCGAAGAAATCCCACCGAACACGTTCTTGATCACTGTCCTCGTACTAGAAGGGGCATGCATCGAAGCAAGGCATGGAATCGAAATGCCGTTCAACCATGGCCAAATGTAGGAAGCAATTGGCTCCCAAATCAGCATGCCGATCGAGGTAAAGCCAAACATGCGCAGGCGGTCTCTGTTGGCGCCTTTCGGGTCCCGGTGGAAGGTCTGGTAGATGGATATCATTGGCAAGCATTGCCACCAAACCATTTCAGTCGCTAAGAGAACTAATGTTAGCTGATATGCTCCTGAACAACAAGAGAGCGATTGAACTTACGATGAACAATGATCGACCTTAGGAGGCCAACGAGACCATACCCAAAAATTGAAGCAGAGAAGATGGTGAGAATGGCAGTAGCGGCTTCTGTCTGACGATTGTAAAATAACCTCTCAGCCCCAAACACTTGGACAATGGCAGCTCCGTTACCGCTTGAGGTGGAGAGAATTGAAGCGACAGCATGCTCCTTCAGACCAAAATGTCCGGGGTTGATAAAGTGGACAACAGGACCGAGCCATGCAGCTTGAGAGGGCAAAAACTTCTCAACATGTTCTCGGCGTGGAAGCAGCTTAGACCAGGCAAGTCCAATAACGTAGGCCATCAGACAGAGGAAAACAGATGCAAATGACACCTCAACTGGCTTGTAGTAGTAGATCTGGTTGATACAAGCGGCAAGAGCAGTTAAACCAGATCCGATGATGAAGGAGCGAAAAGTGCAAGCTGGGTCGCCGTCATCCTGAGTGCTAACAACGTACTCGGAGATGTCCTTCCCGTCACGAACAATGACTGCGCCTTTCACAAGCTGAGAATTTTGTTCCGTAGGATTTAGGGGCTCGCTGCGCTCATTTTCATTGTCGACGACCTCATCGTCCACAGACGACGACTCCGCAGTTGTGTGGGTGATGGCGTGTGAGGGTTTACCCATCATGAATGAGACACCCGAGGACGAGCTTGAGTATGTCTATGATCGAGTAGAGTCCAGAGGAGATGAAGATCCCACCTATCTAGGGTGGAGGATCGTATCTATTATACATGATGAGCCTTACCCTTGATATTGATGGAGTATTTCCGATCTGGCACACCGCAGAGCAACTTTGAGTAAGGGTCCTCGAGCCACAAGAGACCCAAAAGGGAAAATTTAATCGCCAGCCGTTCATGAACTATGAATTGACCAATGGCACAAGATGGGTGTATCCAAGTGCATACGCTAAACCAGGGCTTTGAGGATGCAACAAGAACGGGGTCAAATTGCGCCATTCTGGGCATCCACAATGCCCCATTACAGGTCGCTGGAACTTGCAATCAGTGGATGAGCCCAAAATATCTTTCTTCAGTCTGTCTGACCGGCGATTGTTTTCACCCCATTTAGTTTAGCCAAGTATGGCTGCTGCCCACTTCTTGTGTGTGGCCTGTCAAGCTTAACTCGTCTTTATATCAATAGCCTGGCTAACTTTAACACAACCTGCTCTCCTTTCGCCAAAGCGTGCGCGAATAACAATATGGCGTCATGCTGATATGGGCTCGCGCCTCGCAAAGACCCGACTACCATACCTACTTCGAGAAAGAAAGCAATCGGCAGCCGCTATCGATGTCAATAGGTGGTGTGATATCCTCAGCAGAATTCGAACTGTGAGCGAATTGACATTTGCCATGGAGACCTCAGCTCGGAGGCGAAGAGTCGAGACAAGCAGAAGGAGGACAGGGTGTCAGGCCTGTCGCAATCGCCGGAAAAAGGTAGGCTTCACCGGCGGTCGATTTTCACGAAAGAATACCGTTGACAAAAATCAAGTGCGATGAAACCCGACCTCAGTGTGTCGCCTGCGTTCAGCGCGGGTTAGACTGTATATACCAGCGGCCGCTTGTTTTCAAAGGCTTCAACGAGCAGCGGGTTGGTTCACCAGAGGACTCGCGTCACGGCGACACGAAAAGAGGCCTGGAAGGAGGTCGCGTGACCAGGGAGTCGTCTGCCTTCGATTCAGGAAACACGATTATCCACGTCAGTGGCGAGCAGCCCGAATATTCTTCTAAGACATACGAAAACACACATCTTCCACCTCAGACGGACTATATGATATCGGCCAAGATCTTCAGTGTTTCCCGAGTTGGCGAATCATCATTCTCAACTTGTGGCAGCGTATTAAAGCCGATATCTAAGCCTTCTTTACCTTCTCTGGACGAGTATGCGCCTGGATTGCAACTTCACGAAATCACAAGACAGTGGAAAGATGATACCATTGGTCCTGCCGTTCGAACCGTCGGGGATATTGTTCGACCCAAGTTCTTCCACCATAGCGACTTTGGAGGCGCCGGAACTGAACGCGATAGTGGCTCCGGCCACTTCTCGAGTCAATCCTCTCCAAACCCTATACACACCCCTTCAAGTTCGACCAGCCATTCACACTCGTGGGGAGAGTCACCAAGATCAGCAGGTGACCACTCGAGCTCTCAACCTAGATCTTTCCCCCTGCGGCCTGAGGTAGAGGAGGCCCTTCTCATGTATTTCAGTCAGCAAGTCCTCCCAAGGACTCCAGTTGGTGTAACTTTTCCCCAATGGTTCTACAAAAACCGCTGTTTTCGGGCGGCAGTTCTAGCCCTTTCCTCGAGCTTTCTTAAATTGGACCGAAATCGAGGCAACAGTCATGACATCGCGAAGGAAGCAGTCCATGCATATGGACGTAACGACAAAATAAATTGGTTATACTATGACACGGCTGTCAAGACTCTCAATGAGCAGCTGGAGAGCCCACACAAAGAGGACCTGGAACAGCTAGCCGGTGCGGCATTGCTCCTGGCTTATCATGATATTGAAGTAGGCACCCCTCTCGGTGTGAGAAATCATGCATGCGGGCTTGACGCACTCGCCTCTCGGATGGACTTTAGCACTTGCTCAACCCCGGGCTTGTTTAAAGCATGGAGGATGCTTCGCTGCGATCGGAAGTTCTCAAGCCTGGCAACCCGTAAAACCATAACTGCTGTTGATGCATATGACATGAGCAGTGTTCTTGATCAACAGATCGCGATCCGAGAGGTTTTGATTGGGCTTTGGAAACTTCACTCACGATACTTCATGGAAGCTACGTTTTTGTCAAACCCACAAATGGACTCTTCACAACTGCCACTCTTTTCATCTACAGATGCGGATGAAGAAGAAAGCAACATTGTACCGAGTCCGTCCGAGCGAGTTAGCCAGTGGCTTCAATTGGTCCTCAACAGAGACTGTGACGTCCACCAGGCTCAACAGAAAGACTTTTATTCCGACAGCCTTACTCAGCATATGATAAATCAACAGTGTACTTACTTCGCTAAACAGCTCGGCCAGTGGTACGAAGGGGTTGCGGAGTCTGACCTACCAAGGGTCAAAATTGGTACTGATTCGGATTTTGTGACAAGCAATTCCATCTCGGATGTGTTGGTAACATATCAGCTTACCAACGAGAGCAAGGCCCTTGATCACATTTTGTACTTGCTGTCTCGGATGATTTGCAATTATCTCCGATCTGTGTTCAACCCAGGGGCAGTTGCTCCTGTCTCGGAAGCCTGGGCTAAAGTGATCCTCGGGATCATTTGCGGCATGAACTTCACTCGTCAGAACTTCACGCTGTTCCGTGTTGATATGCTACTCCTCATCACCGCGCTTTTAAGTGAGGGCACTCGGGTTGTGATGATAATTTTAGAGCATGTAATCCCCTACATCAAGAGCATCGATGAGGCCGACCCAGGATTCTTTACCTGGTCGTACTTGAGGACCATTCTCCATCTCATGATACAAGAGAGGCTTCAAGGAAGGACAATCCGTCTGATAATTGATGACTCCATCCAGGACTCGGAGCAGAGACATACAGCTGTGAGACATCGACTTGTTGCTTTTGGGGACTTCAGCGGGCAAGGCCAGTTTCGGGATGTGTACAGCGTGGAGTGATTGAGTAAAGGGGTCTCAGTCGACTCCCCTTCAACTTGATGAGTAACCTCCACTTACAGAAGATTTCTACCGCCGCCTATCTGCTTCTACGATGAAAGACCCACTTGACTTGTCACGATTCCTCGTTATGTTCGGTGTTATGGCCAGTGCCGGCAAATTCGATTCGGACTTCTCCACATAAACATTGGGAATGAGAGGTATCTTCTTCAACAGTTACTAAGCTGTTGGAGAACCGAGCGAAACCCGAGAATTCCGATGAGCCCTGCCATGGAAGTTGTTAGCCGATCTCTAATCCGATCCGCTCTCTTGTCCTGACTTGGGCATTGTATCTCAAAATTGTGCCGATTCTAAAGCCGACAAGATGCGATCGAGCTTATCGTGCGATGCTTGTAGGTGAGTGAACAGTCCATAGGGTTGGCGTCGTTTGCATGCCGTTGACAAAGTTTCCCGCTCATGAAATCCAAGGTTAAATGCGTTCATAAGGGCAGATCGCCATGCCAAAGATGCGGGCTGGGTACCCTGACCACTACATTCCCTGTAATGGATCAACGTGGCTGACATGATACAGATCAATACTATAGAGCATGCCTCGCTGCTCTACAGACGGGCAGCAACCACGGGGCGTTACCGTGGCATGCCAAGGGCTGACTTCAACGGCCTCCATCAGTCGCTGCATGAGTTTCGGGTTGTTGACAGGTCGGAGCAACACATGGAAGAGATGGATGGCGTGGAGCAAGCGGCAGATACATCTCGGGATGCTATGGATGATGCAGCTACAATCACTGATGACTCTCCAGACACGAGTGTGCTGTTGGAAAGCTTTTTATATGAAGTGAACAGCAATATGGATGAGCAGGGGCCATGGTCACAATGGTGGCCGCCCATGGATGAGGTAGCTTTCACATCGAATGTATCTCATTGAAGCTTCTAGAAGGCTTTCTAGTTAGACTCTGCATTTTCTCCCGCAAGCTCTAACGTGAATAGACGCCTGCCTTTGAAAAGACTGATCGCTGCACAAACGTGACCCAATGGCGTACTCGGTGGTTTGTGCATTATGATTGTCGTGCTCCATAACCGCCGCCTCATTCGACATGACTTTCCATCCGCGAAGTAAGATCATGCATACAGCAGCAGATACGTATTCCAGTCCCGTCAGCAGTTGCGCTCCTAGGTAGCTGTTCGTTCCTGAGACTATCGGCAGCGCAATGGGCGCACTGAAAGTGGACGGTAACACCAAAGCCAGCCACATCATGTTCAACCCCGATGAGGTGTCCACGACGCCAACAACCTCGGCCATGAGCGGTGAAATCGTGGCCCAAAAGCTTCCAGCTACAAGTCCCTCGCTGACTGAGAAGAAAAGAAGAACCCCATAGCCTTTGGCGTTCACCCACACAGCCAGGGGTAAGATCCCAGCAAGAAGAGTCATCGAAAATGAGATGTTCATCCGGCCAGCGTTATCACTAAGATAGCCCACTAATGGCCGCCCAATGGCTTCACCAAAGTTGAATAAGGCAGCAATGAGCGAGCTTTGGGAGGAATCAAGGCCGATACTCATAGCGTAGTCCGCAAGGCTAAAGATTAAGATGAAATATCCAAGTATGGTAAGGATGCCGAATCCGATAAGAAGCTGATATTCAGCACGCTTAACTAGAGTGATGTGAAAAGCGCCCTGATTAACCTCAATCGCTGTGTTCCGGTCGCCTATCAGGAAAATGCAGCTTGAATTAACGGTGAAAGCAATTATGCTCATGACTCGAAACTCCCAACTCAGGCCAAGGCTGCTAATCATGGCACCCGCGGCCAGAGAATATACAACTCCTCCAAGGCCGGCTCCAGAGAGGGATATTCCGCTGGCTAGTGATCGTTTTGCTGTAAACCATTGAGGCACAACGGCAGCTATGGGTATGAACAGTAGACCGACTTCAGCGCCAAAGAGAAGTCCTTGCGTTAAGAACAGATGCCATAGTTGTGTTGCGAAGCTGGCGATGACAAAGCTGGCAGTTTCGAGCACTGCTCCAAAAAACATGGTAGGGCGAATGCCATACCTACGCATTAGGATAGTCGCAAGTGGTGAAACAGAGAGGAGGGACGTCAAGCTCAGACCTCCGATGAAGGCGTATTGCATAGGCGACGACCCAGGGAATACATCATTGTCCAGATAGTAGGCGAGAAATACCGCGTAGGCTGAATTGAAGCCCCAGGAGTGGCCGTTGGTTACGGCAGCAGCTGCGGCGCAAACCCAGCCGTAGCCTCCGTCAATTGGGCTCAGAGTAGCCTCTGGGGCAGACTGTGTAGTTAATTTACTCGTCTCTTGTGGTTCTGGCCGTTCCTGCATCGGCTTTTCCTCCGTGGCCATGGTGTAGAGTTGGTGAGCCAAGCTCATCTTGGCTCGATTCAAAAGTGCCAGCGGATTTGCGACATCCTACGACCAGCGTATACTTGCCAGGGTAGATGAAGCAGAAAGTAGAGTTGCCGTACAGAAAACAAGTAAGCAGTTATTAGGGAGGATTGCTTCTATTGTTCCGGTCTCTGGATTTCCGAAAGATCTCTGAAATAGTAAAGCAACCAAAGCCGATCGGTACCGCCTCAAAACCGACTGATCGTCCTAGATGAGAGCCGATGTCCCGACTGGTTCATATCCTCGAACAAAAGTCTCAGGCTTATCAGCGAAACTTTTTTGGCCACGGAAGGCACAATCGCTAGCTTCGTATTTGACGGCTATGTCTTCACGGAATTTCTGAATTGATTTGCTAGGCCCGTTGCCACCCCAAAGGGCAGAGGCAAGATTTGCGTTCAGTTTTCCTTTACGATTACATGGCGCAAGTTCGGAGTTTCTGGTGAACAAATTACAATAATTCGACTAAATGCGTCCGAAATGTGAACACAAGCCAAGACGATGGTCAAATAGGTGCTTCAGCCTCCGCCCAGTCATCGAAGTATAACTGTGGCTCCGTTGACATGGATGCTCACATGGAGGGCATCTCACCAAGCATCATTGTGCAAGCGGTCAGCGGCTTCACAGCAGAGTACCCCGAGCCCTCTATGGTGCACTTGTCAGCCCTACCAAGACTCCTCGGCAACAGGAAGACGCGTTTGGTTGCCACGATCTTCGCAGCGCACACGGCACAGCCCCCATAGTCCAATCACACCACGCTAGAAGATACCTTGCGCGGTAGGGGTTCGTACGAGGACTATGCAGAGGGTCTGCTTTCAGCTCCGGCACTCTACTCTCAAAATGCGCCCGCTGTTTAAGCCCTACCTCTCATGGCTGTGCAAAAGGGCAGTTCAGGGGAACTCCACGAGGGGTGGGTAGATGATGTCTGACTTGTAGCTGTAGGATCAGATTCGTGGTTTGATGCGAAGCCATCATACCATGTTGCACATAAAAGATCATGGCCTTAATGCAGCTAATATCCAATTCGTTTGATTCGTCCGGTAAATGTATCTATTTCCCAACTGTGGCGGCTACGTGCCTCGGTCGAATCGGGGGCTGTTAAGCAGATTGGATACTATGTCGGTGCTCAACTCGGGTCGGTTGATACACATTGGATACGATCTCATTCCCTAGTCACAATATCGAGTCGCAGCCGAGTTGTAGCCCTGAACAGTAACGTAATTGCTGATTATCATTTTTTTTTCCCGCAAGAATCATAGATGCCTACTACTATGATCTCCTTTCTCTTGAGTCTTTTGAGTATCTCCTGTCGCATAACCCTTCCTCGTCGCTTCCAGCGCGTTCCGTCTGAAACTCTGTCGTACTTTTGATGATGTGGCTGGTGCTGTCGTTATCGTGTTCGTGTTGGATATCGGCGTCGCGGTTGACTGTCGCAAATCCTAGCTCCATGGCTTGGGAGTGATCTTGCCCAGCCCTTATCTGCCCAATAGTCACAAGGTCGGTAGCGTATGAACCACTTGGGTTCGTGCTTTTGTCCTTGGCCAAGCTCTTGAAGAAGGCCCGAAGTGATGGCAAAGAGCCCGCCAGAATGCCAACTCCGCACTCAACTACCGTCCAGAGAATAATGTTGGACACTTGGTCTGTGAATCAAACACCCGGGTTTCAGTTAGGATGGAAATCAATGGAGCGACGTATGAAAGGAATTGATAGCCACGTACAGATAAAATCATCGGGTTTCAGATAAGCATTCGAGTATGGTACACGAACAATGCTTGCGATGGATGCCCTGTACGTTGGAGTCAGCCATGTATAGTTCTGGGTATAAATATCAACGGGTCTGAGAGACACGTACAATATTCCCAAGCCCATAACCAGCTGAGCATATAGCTTTAATTTGGCTCGCATCTGGAGCCTTCGTACCAAAATTATAGGTATGGTGGCGGTAACAAAATCGGTTATGACGTTCGATACCGAAGCGGCGTATGTTAAGATCGTGGGAAGAATCTTGTCCATGCAAGTTCCTTTCGATGAATCCCAGAATGCTTCGACTGGCCGGCACTGAACCAGGATGACGATGAGCCCGACAGAGCTCATCAACACTGCAAGGATGATAAGACCTCGCAGTGTCCAGATATAAACTCTTCCAGCCGCAATTCGTAAAACAGTGACGCAGATGCTACTTTTCACGAAAACGAGAGTGGCGGCGTAGAAAATCTGCCACATAAACACGTACTACCACAGCCAACATGTTACTCTTCGGTTCCTGTTTCGCTCGAGTCGATGACGCGTGTTCGTACCTTCATACCCTCGATTACTTGGGCAGTTTCGAGTTTATTTCGGGGAGTGCCTATGCCTTGGTGGCATCCGGTGCTGACAATGGCATTGTGGACTATATACGCGGCCTGCGTACGAAGATGTCAGCCTTGAGATCTTCAACAACCCTAAATGTCAGCGCCATGACATCCCACTTACCCAGCCTGCGCACATAAGATAGTCGTCCGTACCAAGAGATTGGTGCTTTGCTCGGATGTACATCCTCATCAAGACGATGATTGAACACAGAACCGAGAGAACGACTGTCGTGATGAATGTCCCAAGCGCTAGCCCTTCTGGCTTCACGGGATGCCAACCGGTTTCCTCGGCCATAATGACTGGCTACTACCGGATGAAAGATGGGATGTTGGACGGGGGAAACATGGCGGATGGATTGTGATGAAAGTCGTACTTGAAAGGTTGACTAGCAACAATAGTGAGCAGGTATTTTTTCTTCTAGGGGATGTGCGATCCCTGATATGTTTGATCGTCGACGACAACGGTTCTTTTTGGCAGCACTGATGCATGTAATTAGGCCTTTGGAATACTGTGTCTTAGGCAGCTTTGTTTCCCCGGGAGTGGATTGCATGAGAGGCCCGTACGAGACCTGCGGTTGGTCATTATCCTAGTCACCAACGTTACGTCGTATGCGGGCATGGTTCGACTAACCAATTGACATGATGAGATCCTGACGAGCCACCTCCTCAAAAAAGGTTGGGGAACCAGGGCCCGTGTTCCCCGGTATTTGCAAGGTTTGAAGCTGACAGGTTGGTGTGCCATTGCTGGGATTGCCACTCGCGAGCCCCCACGGACACTTGGTGGTAGGTTCTGTCAACTACCCAGCTCAAGAAAGGAAGATGGCCCGGGTTGGTGTTAGATATAAGACCGTATTGGCACTGGAGCTTAACTCGTGTAGTATTTCTTTTACGTGATGATGAGTAATAGTAGTGATGCTTGGTTTCAGCAAACATGGAGGTGGTTGCCTCCCAGGGTGAGGGCAGGGGCCCAACACTCACCTAGTTTGAAAACTGTCAACCCGGTCGATCACCGTCCCTAGCGGTGTGATAGCAGCGGGTCAGAGAAACTTGTGCTCCTAGGTCCACGTCGAAGGAGTGAACCTTGTCGTGTGCTGGGTACAAACCATGAACCACTCCTATTCCTGCATATGTATAACCTTGTCGCTAGGTTCATCAGACGGACCAACCAATAACAGGGATAAGCTGCGGATGAGGGAATAACGATGGATGTGTTGGTTGATACGTATTCATAATCCTCCCCCTTTCCATTGCCCAAATGAATGCAAAAGGTGCTTTCTCAAGCTCTCATCTCCCCATCACGTCCCTCTTCCACAAATAGAAATCATGGCTTCTTACGCCGTCAAGGATCGCTTTGCTGTCGTTACGGGTGGCGGCTCCGGTCAGTGATCCCTGCATGAATTCTCCAACCGGAGACAAAAAAACTCATTCATTCTAGGCATTGGCCATGTGCTCGTCAAGCTGCTCCTTGCTGCGGGGTGCTCTGTCATCATTGCTGATTTGCGCCTGAGGCCTGAAGCTGAGGAGACAATCAGCAAATATCCTCACCCGGCGGCTGAGTCCAATAAGCCATCTGCTATATTCGTCGAGACTGACATATCTGACTGGACCCAAATTTCTTCGCTATGGAAGACCGCTCTTGAGAAGTTTGGGCGAGTTGACATCGTGGTAAGCTGTGCCGGAGTCTATGAGCCCCCATCAAGCTCCTTCTGGTACCCGCCTGGCATTTCACCCCTTTCTGAGGACGCCGAGGACGCCAAGGTGGGCCAGTACAAGAGCTTTGCCATCAACACCGTCGGGCCAATTCGACTGGCACAGATTGCGATTGACTACTGGCAGCAGAATTCCGAGGTCAAGGGAAATCTGCTGTTTGTCGCCAGCATGGGTGGCTACATGCACTCCATGCAAGCTCCCTTGTACTTTGCAAGCAAAGCTGCCCTGGTCAGCATGGTCAAGTCTCTCGCCGGCCTAAACAGGGCCCTTGGCATCCGGAACTCGGCTGTCTGTCCCGGCCCTGTGTTTGTACGTTATTGTGTTCACCCGAGTAATGTCGTTTCACGTCACTGACTCAGAACTAGACGCCCATCTTTGAACAAGATTATTGCAAGGATAGGCTCAAAAGAGGCGATGTAGCTCTTGAGCCGGAACATGTTGCAGATCTGATTATGAAAGTTCTGCAGGAGCCACAGTATGGAAACGGGAACATCGTGGAGATCTTGATGGCAGGCAGCAAAGACGACCAATCAGTCAATGTACGCGAAGTAACATTGGAGGCCTTGTACCCGACCGTGGGCCCCTTGGATGCAGGTACCCGAGCCATGGCAGAGGAGCTCAAGTTTTTCGAGCAGGTGAAGGAAAAGGGAATGCGAAGATAGCCACTTGCAATTGCCGAGCGTGTTACATCACAGTAATACATTACTACAGCCCGACCATTTTCTTCATACGATACTTGTGAGCCGCGGCTGGTGGTCTTTACCGATTCGAAAGTGTGGATATTGTTCCGCTCCATGCTCTTAACCAATGCTTACTTGTGATCCGGAATCCCGCGCAACTCCAGAAACGTGTCAGCATATGCTCCTCGTCAGATTAATGTGGAGCAACGAACCTGTCTACGAGACTTAGTGGTTCACAACGAGCTCCGGTTCGATACACGTGTGCATGTTGTCATGTCTTCCGCCTCAGGCCGTATCATTCTTGTGTTGTCTGTTTTGCTTCTACAGTTATCAAGTTCCTTTATTCTTTCGAGTCTCTCTATCGTAGCTATATCCTAGGCCACAGCTATTACACTCTACTTGTCATTTTCCTCCATTACCTGCTGCGATAGCAGACAGCCATCCCGCAGATTAAGAAAGCCAACCTGTGACGTCTCAAATTATAACTGTACCTAGAAGTTTAGCATAAATACTACTAAAACTCAATAGTCGGTGCCTTTTCCTTCCTTTAGAATTTTGTATCATGGGTTAGTTTGGCCGCTTGAAGAAAACTTCATTGGCGAATAGTCACACATGCTAGGAAGTTTATAGCATGCCTGGTCAATTCATTTGAATACCAGATATAAAATGAATAATTAAGATAGATTAAAGCTCACATTTATGCAATCTTTGGCTGTATATTTGGAATCGAGTATAGGTCCTAGGTTACTGTTAGAAAGATATCTCTTCTCACTTACCTTTCTACTAAGCAAAAAGTGTAACATATTCCGGTGGTTTATTTAGGTTCTTGGTAAAATCCAACAGATTGCAATGGTTTTAAATTGTTTCCAAAAGGTTGAGTGCAATATCTACGGCTTGCTGAAGAAAGACACCTAGACCCAGCTCCGGACTCCGGACTGGACTCCGGTCGGACCAAGCTCCACTAAGTGATCATCATGGAGGTTGAAGTACCCGATATTAAACGGCCAATTGCTTATAAGCTTGATGACAAATTCAATCCTAGGCAGGTGAGACTTTAGAGATAGAATTCGGACTTTTTAAACTGTCCTTAAATCCGTAAAAGAGTTTGGTGTACCTGAACAGAGATTACGCGGTTGTCTCAAGGCAACAAGAATTATATAAATCTAGGAGTTGCTAGCACCACAACCCATGATGAGACCCAATGTCTAGAATTTGAGTCCCTCAACCTTACCAAAGTCAGACCTAAATTCGGATTTGTTTTCTTGCTGAAAATGGGTTGGGTAAAATTGCTCTTCACCTTTGGTTCGGTGATGCCTTCTTTGGTCGCATCGCAAATAGTACCCACTGAAGTTCACAATACCGGTTTCAATTCTTCCTTTATTCTCACTGAGGCTCAGATCAAAGCTGGTGATCTCAGTGATACTCTCGTTCAGAATGTTCAAAATGTTATGAACTTCGACAGAACTCAGATGGCCTTTGGGGGGCCAAACGAGGATGACTTTTACACCCTCCCTGCCTTAACCAACTCAACAATACTCAAGCCAGGCCAAGTTCTGAAAGTCGAAAGAATTACCGACCCTAGTGCATATGCCATCCCCGCAAACACTGGACTATCGCGTATCATGTACACGACTATCAACTTCAACGGGACCGTCATTCCTACATCCGGCTTTATACTATGGCCATATGCTGCCCGAACTTTTGGCCAAGCCTTGAATGAGAAAGCAAAAGCGCCTATCGTGGTTTGGGCTCACGGTACATCTGGCTTCTTCGGCCCTCAAGCCCCCTCAGCTCATCGCTCCCTCTGGTATGACAATAGCGGGCCGTTCGCGTTAGCAGAGGCGGGATACGCAGTATTTGCTCCAGACTTTGCTGGACTAGGCATCGGAAAGACCTGGGATGGTAGTGAGATACCTCACCAATATCACGCTACTCCAGCCACAGCCCACGATGCCGTGTACGGCCTTCGTGCAGCCCTGGAAACTTTCCCCGAATCGTTGGACAACAACTGGGTTGCCATGGGTCATAGCGAAGGAGGGGGGGTTGCCTGGGCCGTTGCTGAAGTCCTCCACTATGAGGAGAGTGAATTTGCCGATCTGATCACGGGGTATAAAGGTGTTGTTGCCGCCAGCCCTACCACCAGGGTGTTCACCGGCCCGGGCTACTTCATGGCTCCCACAGTCGCACAAATGCTGAAATCAATCTTTCCTTCTTTCGAGTTCAGTGACTGGATGACACCTATTGGAGTTGCTAGGTTGAATCTGATCAAGGAAATACAGGGTGGGATTGGTGTTTTTACCCAGGTATTGGCAAACTCGACGGAGAACGTCAAGACAGACTTCAAGGAAACCTGGTATGTCGACGCATTTTCCAAACTTGGTGATGCGGGTCATAAAGATTTCAAGGGGCCCATTCTTGTCCTGCAAGGCACTGCCGATACCTATGTTCCCTACGATGTCACCTTGGCGACCGTCGAGGAGGCCTGGACGAACTACCCCAACAATGACCTCAACTTATTGGCGGCGTCGGGTGTCGGACACGTGCCCATTCTCAGAGCTACTCGCCAATTCTGGCAGAAGTGGATTGATGAACGGATCGAAGGGAAGCCTCTGCCCCAGAAAGGAGGAGTCAGAACCGACGTTGCGCCGTTGAGACAGGATGAGCAGTACACCAAGATCATTAATTCCTTCCCTTTGTGGGCCGGACTTCCACAGTTCGGTTATGAGGTTGTGCTGCCAGTCTAGTTACAACAATACGGTTTCGCGAGAGGTGGTGGGTGATTGGTTGGTGTGTATTGTTATTCAGATGTTGTCACTGGGTTTCGTCGAGGTTCGCCTATCTATTTTCCTCCCATTTTCTGTTCTTTTCTTAATTCTAGCTCCTATTGGTCTCTCCCTAGTTTCTGGAACTATGGGTGTAAATTTAGATTAATTAGCCTAGGGAGAAGAGTAGACCTGTATGTTAAAAGGGTCAGAAAGAGGGAATTTGGAGCTTGATAGAAGGGTTATGACAGCCTTGGACGGTGGACGCATCCTTATACATATTAGAATGAGAAACTATTATTAGTTTACTACACTCGAGCAGGCTCTGAATGAAACACTGTCAGTTCATATTTATTATTACCTGGTTCTATCAAACCCCCACCCCCCTTGATCGCCTGACCCTCCCGCGAAGTGTATGATATTGTTCATTTGAGAGAGAGAATCTACAAGGCCTTCTTGAGATGCGCCGACGGCAAGATTGACGAGACCTGGGCGATCTGAGATCTCTGACTGAGATGAGTAATATGCGTCATCTCTCCTTAAGACTTGAATTAGATGGTGTTCCCATGTCGTTCCTTCGTACCGATCCAGACACAATCTTTGAACTGCAGGGCCGAATCTAGCAATCCACTCCTCTTCGCTGAGAGTCGTATACTTCTTTCTTCCTTGGTCATCGGTCTGAGAGAACGGCCACTCTGCACGCACCACGTGGTATTTCTTAGTAATGAAATGAAGGATAGGCCAGGAGAATATCCAAAGAAAGGTTAGGTAGAAGACCCAACGTATCCAAGTCGTCGTGCGCCATTCGTTGAGCACGCTGGTTGAGAGGACATCGACAGCGCGATCAGCAACGGGGAATTCAATTGAGAGTCTGCCCCTGTAGCCTGTGCCGCGAATGAGGCCTTCGAGGCGCGAGCTCAGGAGATCCTCGTCCATACCAGTGACCACACGCGTGAGGCGAAATCTACGCAGCAACAAGAGTTAGATTTCATCTCGTCTTGGGATGAACAGCAAGAGGAGAAGGCAGGTCTCGTACACTCGAACTCCGCTGGAGCTTGCACAATAACGATGGCACCACTCATTCAATCCCGGTTTGGTGTGGTTGACTTCGAGGTCAGGTTTGGTACGGGGGGCCCTCCACTTCAGCGCGGTTCCGCGACAAGTTTTCTCATGATTTTCGACCGTGATTAATTCCATGCCATTTGGACCAGAGTCTGGACACACGTAATTTTGCATGCTGATGAGAATTCGGAAATCGGTGATTTCCTCGGTTGACTCTTTGTCCTCGTCACCGTCATTGACCTTGTATTGCCTGGTTTCGTTGTGTCTGCCTATGACATGAATGTAGGGGGCCGGGGGCCTCGCCGCCATATACTCAACCCATTGCTTCAAGAAGTCTGGATCCGAATCAGAACGCTCGTCTTGCACATCGTTCACCTCGCAGGCAATGCTGGTGCGACCAAGATACCGCCCTTTTGGATTATGGAGATCACGTGAAGTCGTGCCAGTGAGCAGGAAAAGCGGCATACGAGAATTCTCAGCATCATGACGGCGGTTGGCGCGGATGCTGCTGTCGTGATCCAAAAGGGTTACCTCCTCGTAGGCCGGTGGAGCGACCAGGGGGTCATCCAGCCCAGTGTCTCGTCCCGGGGTGTTGGGATCTGCATGGGCCTCATTTCCTGGTGGGACAGGCCGACCCATCGGAGCGGCGAGGGGTTTTGCGGTTGAGTGACCTGATGCGCTGAGGCACGGTGTTGATGCTGAAAGAGTGCGGCAGAGAGGTGTAGAACAGGGAGAGGACCGAGAGATGTGATTCACGGTGGAATGCCAAGACCTAGACACTCAGGAGGAAATCTAGACATCAATAGTCCATACCAGCCACGAATGAGGAGTCAGTGAGACTCAGCCGCACTTGAATCTGGTAAGCTCACATTGAAGTCACAAGACAAATGCCCCACACGAGAGTAGATTAGCCAATACTTTTCCCCTACCCTAGAGCATCTCGAAATGTTCATATTGTAGCCAGAGTAGTTGCTTTAAAAGAAGACTTCTGTGGTTTTTTCAGTTCAATTTAATATGGTTCAAGTAAAAACAAGTCGGGATAATCAAACTTCTTAGGCGACAAAAAAATAGAATTAGGTCGAGAAAAATATTACCAGCTATCCGTCGTCTAACCTCATCGTATGAACCATCAAACAATGAACAAAGAGACAATAACCCTAAAATTGGAAAATATAATGGAATTTACTAAGTTTTCCGAGTAATACAGCAAAGGGGCTCACGACTTCTTGTTTTTCTCATAAATTAAGGGTTATGTAGATCCCCTCGTAAAGCGGCCAATTGTTGCCAACCCTCACGCTCCCGCCCGGCTCGGACGATCACCGTTGGAACCAATTTAAAGCCATGTATAGACCGGAAGCTAAGATACGGCAATTTTTAGGCTGTTCAGTACGGCGCAAAAGGAGAAATCTTGCCTTTGTTTTGCACCATAACTTCACATGACGCAGATGTTTTGGTCAGGAGGGCGAACATCTAAATATGACGAATTTGGTGGGCTATGCCCGTCAGCTAATTCGGAATAAATATACGCTTCAAGTTGACTTATTGTTGATGCAAGGTGGCTTATTATTGAAAGATGTTTTTAATTTGCTTCAATGCTCTCTTTGAGAAAATGCAACTAGCTGCCTGTCCTTCAACGACTACTTCTCTATTCCACTGCCCTTGTTACGAAATCTGCTTCTTCTTCAATAGCACATTGACATAAAATTTCACACTGAACGACGGCAATCAAGGTTGAAGTAATGGAACGACTCGCATGGTAGGTAACGTAGCACAGTTAGTAGATCGACATGTAGAGAAATCTTGAGTGAAGCTTCGACCGGACCTTTGTGGTTTTGACCTTATAATTAGATGTCTGGGGCTTTGGCATCTCCCTTGCGGGATATAGAAAGGATATGGCTATGATATATCCTGCTATTCGACATGGAATATACTGCATACGCTGGTGTCGTAGGAGAAAGTACAGATAGGGAACTGGGGTTAGATGGAAGAGAACGAGCGCCGGCTCTGGATACATATAAGAGCATGGCAACTTCTGCTACCTCGAACTGTATTTTCGTGCTTGTGTCGGCTAGTCATGTCTGACGCTCCAGTCCTTTTGCACACGAATTTCATCCTGCATGATGGGTATGGACGTCGTGGTCAATCTCCTCTCGGACCCCGACTCGTCGTCCGCCCGAGAGGCATTCGCATCATGGCTTCCCTTTATAGCATGGCCGTATGTTCCCATCTCCCAGGTCGATAAGTCTTTCGATCGCTTACTGTTCCCGGCGCCGGATCCGAGCGCGGAGGGGTACCCGCTTCTCTCGCTAGAACTACCTCCCCCCTTTCTAAAATTTGCAAAGAATGGCCGAAGCATGGGGATGCTGACGCAGAGAATGGCGAGGTTGGGTTCGAGGATGAAGAGAAGGATGGTCGTGGGCATGGTACCGGTGACGTTCATGGCTAGGTCAACGGTCGAAATATAAATGATTCGGAAGATGGCGCAGACGACAACACTTTGAAAGAACACTCAGTTAGCTGATACAAAGGGTGAAAGATTAAACAGTACATGAACTTGACAAGTCGTCAGACAGGGTAGAAAAGAAGTGCACTTACGCCGTAGCTAAGGAGAAACAGGCCATGATCGCCAACTTTTCCGTCTTCCTCTTCTGTAAATGACACAAGGACCTCATGGGCAAAGCCATCACGACCAAGTCACCTGCTGCGTTTGTAGCAATCACCGATTGGATGAAGGGAATGTAAGCTCCGCAGACTCCCTGCCCTGTCCACTGAGCTGAGATGGGCTTGCAAAGGAATATAAAGGCAAAAACGCAAGCTATGTTCCACAGACCGACCAGGACGAGACAAATTATCGAGGCGTATTTCATGAATTGCGTCGGGAAGATTCGGAGGTAGAAGCACAGCATACTGGCTTTGCATAGGGCGAGGAGGGTGATGTATACTGGTTGCATTCCGAATGAGACCTATAGACGATCCAAGATTCGTTAAGCTGATGCTCTTTGATATTGAATATCAGTTAATTGCTTACCTGGAGGATCCACGGTACGTTTGGCAACACTAGATGCCAGACAAGATGGGTCAGCCGAAGATCATGCTGAGGTGATCACCATGACAGAGATTCGAGTTTATCGAAAACGAAAACCGACATACGTTGTGGATGTTCAGCAAGATTATACCCGCTGCCAGTTGTCGAGACTACATGCGTTCAAAAGGTAAGCAAAAAATCATCCAAAGATCATGGAGAATAAAAGATCTTGAGCAGGCATAACGTACAAACTCCTTGGCAGATCAGCATTGCGACGCCCATAGGCTACCCAACACCACATCGTAAGTGAGAGTCCTGGAAATGGCAAAATGCATTGAACCAACCGTTGCAAGCACAATAAGTGCATCATCCCATCCAAATCCAGGCCCGGAGACACGTCCAACCACTCTCAACGTAACGACAACTAAGGTAATGAAAACAACAATGCAGTTCACGATGAGCTCATTTCGAACCTCGTCGGTCATCGGCATCCGCTGCTCTGGTAACCAAGGCATTTCTCCGGCTGCTAAATGCTTAGGCCGTGGCTAGGCGGACGGGTCAACAAATTATTCGGTAAAATGGGCACTCTCCTGACTCTGTTTTCTTGACAGAGAATGGGCAACAAAGAGAACGATAATAAAGAAAACGACCGCTCAACGATCCGCGAATGTAGATACTTTTTAGCTTAAAGAAGAGAGAAGCCCTCACTTTCCAGGAGAGTGACATTGTTTTGAAATCCAAGTTTGTCTGGCTTCCATGCCCGATCTGCAAAATGCCGTTCGAATTCTCTTCTTCGAAACGGCGACCAGGAGCCGAGAATTCAGACCCGTGTTTAGCCCCTTCGACGAAGCCACGGGCAAGAGTTAGTGGACGGTAGTCTTCCCCGGTCCATGCGACGCATCCTGCTTCCATTTCATTCGCTACCATCGATTATGCACGGTCTACATGTCATTCCAAACCACCAGGCGAGGCGAGAACGGCACCAGTACGTGGGTAACCAAAAATAAAAGTGGCCCGGGGAAATCCCCTAGCTTTGGGAACCAATCGTAGGGGATTCTCACGCAGGGCAGCCGTTGCAACGGTTCTGGGTCGAGACGAGCTTCAGGGTTCAGGCTTCAAGCAAATGAGGCCTCCCCCATACAGGTCTTGGTATTATGCCGAGCCACAGTGAACAGACTACGTCAATCTCTACCAAAACAAATTCCCAACAATCAAGGTGAGTGAGCTACCTCCGCAACTCCGTCACCGAAAGCCCGAGACGGGGGTTAAGAGGCACTTTGATCAACTCCCCTTGCCCACCCTGATCCTTAACTTGCCACCTGTCGAGATGGATGGATTTTGCGCCGTTTCTTCAAATCAGCCCTGTTGGCTCTTCATTTACAGGGAGATTGTGTAATGTATATTCTATGTATTATTCATAACCCTGTATTTGTAATGAAGCCACAGGACTTCGCATTATTGTGATATTCATGCTTCTTTTTCCCTGGATCGGCCAACTTGCCGGCCAAGCTAGGAACGGGCCAGGTTGAGAAGAGACAGGGGTTAACGCGGAGCATCTCTCCCTTTTCGGTTGGTTTGGCTGTGTCACCAAGAGATGGAGGCTGGTAAAATCACATCGTATGTAGACGGTAAAAATACCCAAAGAGGAGCAAGCCTCGGGCCCGTTTATACCAGATGTGTTGAGGCGTTTGACCATATAAAAACAGGGGAAGAGCCGAGAGCAAATACCGGACAGAAACAGTTGGTGACATCCCTCTTCCCTCTTCCCTCTTTCTCTCCTCTCCATTACTTAATTTTACACATCAAAAAACAAGAATCATGTCCAGTGCCGGTACTACCAAGCAGTGGATCCTGGCTAACAAGCCGGTGGGCACACCGACCATCACCGGCGAGAACCCGACCTTTACGTTGCACACGGTTGACCTCCCTCCCGTAAAGGACGGCCAGCTTCTCGTCAAGGTGCTATACTTCTCCAACGATGCGGGTATTCGAACGTTCATCGGTACCACTGTCGATAGTGATCGCTTGTACCTGCCACCTGTCCCACTGGGCACTCCTATGCGCTCAGGCATCATTGGCGAGGTGCTTGAGTCCAAGTCGGAGAAGTTCAAGCCTGGCGATCTCATCATGGAGTTCCATCGCGCTTCGTGGAGCGAGAAGGTTGTGATCGATGCCGAGGGCGTTCAGCCTGTCGCGCCTCTGCCAGCTGGCGTTTCCATCACCCACTACCTTGGTGCATTTGGTGGCTCAGGCCTCGCGGGCTACATCGGTCTGCTGGATGTTGCTGAAGCCAAGCCCGAGCATACTATTGTGGTCTCAGCCGCCGCTGGCGCTACGGGATCCGTGGTTGTCCAGACCGCCGTAAAGCTGCTTGGCGCAAAACGGGTCGTTGGTATCGCCGGAAGCGATGAGAAATGCGCCTGGGTCAGGGACCATCTCGGGGCCCATGCTTGTATCAACTACAAGAGCCCAACATTTGTCCAGGATCTCAAGGCTTCCACCCCAGATGAGGTCAATGTCTTCTTTGACAATGTTGGCGGTGCCGTCCTCGATGCTGTCCTCGCCCGTATGGCAAAGCACAGCGTGATTGCCGTCTGCGGAGCAGTCAGTCAGTACAACGCTGAAGAGCCAATGGCTCTCAAGAATTGGTTTGAAGTGGTGTCACAGAGAATTACTATCAAGGGATTCTTCATGTTTGATTACCTTGACAAAGTGCCCAAAGCGATGGAGGTGCTGATTGGGGCAGCTGCGGCGGGAACGATCAAGGTAGATATTGAAGATGTAAGAGAAGCCACTATTGAAGATGTGCCAAACGTGTGGGCGGCCATGTATAGCGGAGCGAACAAGGGCAAGTCAGTCACCAAGCTGATCAGCTAAATGGGTAGAATGTGTTACGATATGATATGTTTAGGTATCTCAAGAATGGTAGACATGGGTCATATACCAAGAAAATAATGATTGGCTCCCACAGCATCGAGCAAACGAATCACATCCGCCAGTGTTAAACCCATGCCTACCATGGGGCGAATGTCAAGGCTACGATAAGCTGACTGAAATAAACAGAGGGCATGGAGCCCCTATGCATTATTGTAAAGTGACAGTCCAGCAGCTAATTCTGCCAGTGATCAATCAAGTTGAGTGCTTTTTTGTCGAAATTTTTCATGCTGCAACTCCCGTCTCCGAAGTCACCGTTAGGAAGCTGCCGCCATTGAGCGGGAAAAGGTCCAACAACAGACGATGATTAACTAATACTCATAACATAACATTTAACATATATGAATCTGGAATTTGGTTGACGAGAACTCTCTAGAGTTAGACGATCGTAAACCCCTCGGCCCTGAGGTCCCTAGTCACCTTGGTAGCAGGAATATGACACTGTAAGCTAGATCAAGCGTGACATCATCTTAGTTCTCTTGAAACCGGATAAAATCTTCACTAACAAGTACTTAGACTTGCGCATACTTTCGCAATAATTTCGCCTTGCATTGTTGCTGTTCGTCTACTTTTCGTTTGAATTAAAGTAACCGTAACAAGGCGTAGAGCACTTCGTCGAGAATCCCATCTCAGTGACGGTTGTCTGAACCAGTGCTGCAACAGGCAAAACCTTGCTCCGACATTACCAACGAGTCTATACAGAGCCTTTGACGCCCAGTGGTACTGTAACTACGGCTACCGGGCTGATCAGCAGCATAACCCGCAAGAACCCCTCCGCCGAGTCCGCGAGAAGAGTTATAGCGGCCCAAGAGAGCATGAAGAGTCGGTTAAAAGAGCAAAATAAAGTATCCAGAGATGCCTTCATTTCTTGTGAATTTATTCTAATCTTTCCAATAGTTCTACCTTATGGAATTGGAAAGAGGCCTTACAACTGATGCTAAGGATGTACTAGAGGTGTAAGCCGATTCAATCATAGTTAGGCACCAATTATAGAACAAATAGGTGGAATTCTTTGGATGTGCCTCAGATTGCTATTGTAACGATAAGACCTATTAATTAGTGAAGAGTTCACGATTAAATATCGCAATCAGCCTTCAAGAATGCGGAAGCAATAGTTGCCTTGGCCTGTTCCGTTGTTGATTCTACAGGTCAAGTTTGATCTTTGCGTCATCCAATTAGGGTCGATGATTGCATTCTTGCTATCGCAGATTTGAATAGCGTTCCAATTTTTGTTCAAGACCCAAGAGTGGCAAGAAGGCAAGGCAAGCTATAGGGAAATAGATTAAAATTGAGCTCCAGGCTTCTCGGCCTGCACAGGTGTAGGAACACGGGGACACAGAGAACGGTAACTAAAGCAGATAGAAGAAACTGCCCAATTACAAGAATGCCTCAAATCTTACTGTATTGAACCTAAACTGCAAACAGCAATTCATAGGCTTAATTCAGAGCAGTTGTGTGGCTGGGCGGGGAGGGGTAACCAACGACGAGAAGGAGGCGTGGGGTAGCATTGCCAGCAAGTCAAATGTCGTTCCTCAGCATTGTGTCATATCTTTTGAGAGAAGCTCCTCGTTTCTCTCTCTTTCATTGCACAGTGACCAAGTTGAAATTCTAGATGGGTGAGTTATTCGCTGGAAGCTATCCGATATCTATTATCCTGTATATTGACCGTCGAGGGCTAGCCCGTCGCTGCCTTCTTGTCTCAAGCCCATTGAGATTAGCCAGTCGTTCATGACAACAGAATGGGCGACGATCGGCGATGGAACTCCTGTTCCGACCTTGATGCAAAGTCTTCCCTTTGTTCAACACTGGGCACTATGTATCGTTGACTATCCTGAGGAGATAGACTCCTCTGAACCTATCAGCCGGGACGCTTTCCTTAGGGCCAAGTATTTTGATCTTAGTGTGAGTCTAGAGAGCTGCTTCAGAATAATATGCAGCAGTCGAAAATACAACAATTCCCGCCAAGGTGACAGTACCTGGCAGGAAACGGCTGTTAAGATGATTCCGGCTGTGCAAGATCTGGGAGTGACGATGAATTCAGATGAATGGATCTTTATGCGCGGTGCGTACTCTTTAAACGGACGGGAATGATTCTTAATTAGACCTAAACTTCTAATATTTTTCCATAGGTTCGCAGATGTCCAGCAGTTGGGGAGAGTACCGGCCCCTGTTGTGGAATTGCCAGCAATTTGCCTTATTCCTCACACAAATGGCCATTAACACGATCGAGTCAACGCAGGCTGTTCGATCACTTCTAGTTTTGCGTTGGAAATGGGTGTCTAGTGTATTTTAAAGAGGCTTCTAGGGTACATGGCAGCTTCATTCCGGTCATCGGGCCAGCGGTAGCACTTGGATCTGGGGCTACAGAGGGCCTTCTTATTTTCAACGATCTTTGGAAGCTGGAGGCCATCCGGAAGACATATAAGCAGTTGTCTAACAGGTACGAGGAGTTAGAAAGATTGTGTTGGGGATGATGTACATATACTAAATAGGAGACTGGTCTCCTACGGGGTCCGCTAGTGCCTTTACGAGCGAGCCGAGAAGTTGAGAAGTTCTCCATCTTGTGGCTACAGGTGTCAGAAGTTGAGAGTCAGTCACGAAGGGATCGAGGTTATAGGGACCCCGATTGAGATAGTAGGTAGTTAGTATCAAACTTACCACGATTGACCTGGCTACAACTTAGTATTGACATTGACTTTTGGAGGTACCTTTCATTGAGGTGAATCTTCGCCCGATATTGGTACTTCTACAAGAGTGGGACCTAGTCGATGTCAAGCATCTTACGCTCATGAATATTTGTGGCAGCAATCTCCGAAAGTCAAGTTGGACTCGGAATTTCCCTCCCCCTACGAGATATTGGTCATTGAGAGATGACCTGTCTTGAAATTCCTGTAGCTATGATGTGCACCTTTGATTCCGTCGCCGATTTGCTTGTTGATCAGAAAGAAGCATACGAAAAATGGGTAATTTATTTTGGCCACGGCTCAGTCGTCAAGATTGGTTGGTCTATAATTCACGGCGATAGAAATCACAGCATTCAATGTTTACTTGGTTGGCATTTTCCAGTGACTTGTAACTTGAGCTAAATATAGCAACTTCGAGCCTGATTAGTCATTCGGCCTCGGACTGTTAATTACCACGTCGAATCTTAGTTCACGGCGATTTCTCCGCCCCCAGTTATCGCTCTCGACTATTTCCTTGTATTACGTTCTTCTTGCCACGAGATCAATATGGCTCGATTAGCCCAGACTAAATGCTGTATTATTTGCGGCCATGAAGTCTTTCGGCCTAGACCGATGGGCCAGGACATTCCGGCCCTGACTTGGAGGCAAAGATACCGCATTGGTATGTTCTGACCACAACCATGCTCTCTCACGCAACGTTACTCACCACCAAACACAAGTTTACCAAGATCTTCAGCATTCCACGAGATTAAGCGGTTTAGCCTCTCACCGTGATTCCCGGGGACATTCCTGGTATGCACCATGGGATTACGACGATACCCGCGAATATTCAGGCATCGCCAACCTGCCGGAGCGTGAATCAATCCGCGTGATGGGTTGTCATTCTTCCTCCGAGAACCATCTGCGATACGGATTTCCTGCGCACGCGAACTGCTGGATCCTGCTCCAAAAAGTTTATTCTCCAACCCCCGTTCCCTACGACATGCTCTTCAACGTCTGCAAGTCGCTGGAGGGACCAGAGCCTGATAGAATTCTCGACTGGGGTCACGATTATGGGGGCGCGTTACTGGTCACTTACGGTGATAGAGTTGAAGGTCGTAATGTGGATGACATACGTGATACTCCTGGATTTTTCCACCATGATCCCTTTTCTTCCGACGAAATTGAAGGTCTTCTTCGTCGGAGTTCCGAGACACCGCCTTCAGGTGCTGAGGTCTCTCTAGAAACTAGCGTTTTGAAGGATTCCTTGGCTTCATTGCCGTCAGATGTGCGCTTTTTAATTGCAAATCTGCTTCCAACAGACGATCTCCATGCCTTGCGGCTCGCGTCTAGGGCATTCTACTTCATATTTCACGAACAGTCTTATTGGGCGCTGAGATTCGTCCCTGGAGGAGAAAGAGATTGGTTGTTTGAGGCCACAGGAATTGCGAAGGTTCAGAAAGTTGACTGGAGAGCACTCTACAAAACCACGAGCCACTTCCAGTGGCTTCCACCAAGTCTTCGCAATAGATCGAGGATTTGGAACTTCGCGAAGCTTATCAAGGATGCGACACCATATTCCCCGATCACATCTGTTACAAGACCCTCCATATTTGGCCTTGATTGTGAGTTTGATGTCTGGGCAGAAGTGACTTCCAGTCAACTTGATACAACACGATCAAGTGAGGATAGACCCAAAGTAGAGCTCACTAGGCAAAAGTTCCAGCTCCCTGGTCCACTGGAAGAGATCAAAGCATACTTCATCCGGCTTGGTTCAGCTGAATTCATCTCCGGTATCACCTTTTTCATGACTTCTAACAGGTGTAGGCACATAGGGTACAAATCAGGATCAGTGCGTAGGCTAAAGCTGCGCGAGGATCCGATTGGCTTCAATCTTCAGCTCGAATATTTGGGCATTCTTTCCATTCAGGCAGTGTACTCCAATGGAGATATATCGGAATGGCTCGGAGATGGGCTTTGCATGCCAACAACGAGGAGGCTTGTACTCCATGACAAAATTACTGCAGTTGAAGGCGTGTTTGATGTCTGTACAAGCCTTCTAACCTCTGTCGAGCAAAGCTTACCAATGACTTTCTTAGGGCTGCAAACTGATAAAACTGTCGTTTTCAAGACATCCACCAAAGACAATGGAAGAAGAAGACGCAATGAGCAAGAGAAGATCATCTGTTTTTCACTCCGGAATTTGGTACCCAGAAATGCCAGGCATCACAGCAAATTTAAACGAGAAGTATGCAATGCTTCCCTATGACTTTTACCCGACTCTAAAAGGTGAAGCGGTGCATGGATCGAGGTATCTTCCACTCTGCTTCACGAGGTTTGGGAGTCATGATGGTCAGCTCCTCGGGTCTCTGTCTACAGTTCGTGGGACACTGAATACGGCAATTGCCTTCACATACGAATCAGACGATTCCTCTTCAACAGAGGGGTCATGGCCAAGGGGATATGGATATAGAGCCACGGAGCATCCCCACTTTCAGATTGATGGCAAAGGTGGGGAGCGGTTTGTCCGAGCCATATTAACAATTGAAGGGGATCTAAAACCAAATGAGGAGCCTTTAATCCACGGAGTGCTCAGTTCTGCTACTGTATGTTGAGCTATACCTGTTACTTCCACAGCTTTCTCAACTTGAGACTCAATGGTATGGCATCATTGAGTGTCTAACCTTTTTCTTCTAGCTTATAACGGACCGCGGGCGGGAGTGTGAGTTGTGCAACTACGGCCATCAATATGACGGTGTCTTCCATACTATTGAACTCAAGTTACAGCCTTTAGAAACGATTACTGGAATATATGGGGTCCCTGTAAGTCTTGAGAAAGCGACGTTATATCTAGGAGAGATTTGCGCTAACCGCAATATTAAGGGTGGAATGTCCTTGGGTATAGTCTCGGAGAAGGCCAACGACTCACCGGCATGATGGTAGTGGAGGTTCCTGATCATGCCTCCACCAATTCCGCACCAGATATAGGTTGATGCATATATCAGCTCTTGAATTTGAGTATATTTAGTGGAGGTCAGTTGAAGGATACACCGAAACCGAACTAAAAGGGTGAGATTTGTTAGGGCGGTCGCAAAAAAAAACAAAATATAACTGATAGCCACTTTGCTGAGGAACTGTCAAGATAACTGGATGTTTTATATTGTGCTGGTGATGTTTGCCTGCCATGTTTGATTTCATTTGCATAGTATCAGACCAAAATAATTCCTCTTTTGACTATACTAAGAAGACCACACCAAACTGACTGTTTAGTTGACACTAATAATTGCTCGCCTAAAGGATGCGAGGGGTGGAGTTCCATTGTCAACCACTCGGCTGATAATGTGAATTTTCGTTCGTGATGCATTTCTTGGTATTCTCAAAGAAAGGTTGGGTGTATCTTTTCCTTGAAACGAGAGGCCACCATAATACCCTCCAGCACCTTTGTCATGGAACCAGTCGAACGTTAGCGAATCTCCGTCTTCGTCTCTTGAACCCTCTGCGCTCAAACTGACGACATCGCCAGGACGAGCTTTGAGAGCAACTGGCGAAAATCCACCTTTGCCTTGAAGAACGGCTACTGGATTCCGGTTCCCTGCACCGTTTGCTGCCCAGTCCATTCTTGCGATGAAGTCATTTATATGATATGGGAGAAGACTGGTGACTGACTCCTTGCTCCAAGCTGCGGTTTGAGGCGAAGAATCAGTCCAAGTCGTGGTCACGTTGTCCGGAGTCAGCTCCCAGGAGAACTTCCCCGCAAAGCTCGACTGTCTTGGGTCCTCGGGGTCATTGAGGCCAGGCCAGACATACGCGAAACAGGGCGAGTCCCCCTCGGCAATGTACCTCCATTTGGGATATTTCTTCCCCAGAGCACCCTTGTCTTGGATTTCGGTCACGTAGTGACTATCCCAATACGTATCTCGAATAGTTCGACCGTAAGCGACCCAGGCAGACTCGCTGGAGATGTAAAAGAGCTCGGGGAAAGTCTTCCGCATCCAAAATTGCGAGCTGTTCGTATAAGGGGCCCCTTGATCGCGATCTTGATCAGTTATGGCATACACCCGAAGCTTGGATAAGAAGGCAGAAAGTTCGGCTTCTGACCGGGTGCGGCGGACGTCCCAAATGGACTGGGCTAGAACGTTGGCTCCTCCCCAAACTCCAACATAGATAGGTCTCTCGTCTGCCTCATCAACTAAATCAATGATGAAATTTGAGCCATCTGTGTCTTTGCCATCTCCAATTGAGCCGATTCCCCGCTCTGGGTAACCATTTTTAATGATGCTTTCGAGGTATTCCGGGCTTGGCCAGTAGCCAATCTTTTGTTGATCCTCGGATTTTTGAAACGCGGCTTGGTTGCTTCGCTTCATCAAATTCGGCAAATCAGAACGGTAGCTTTCGATCACATCTCGTATATGGTTTGGACCGAGTGGCTCAGGAGGAATGCTCCATCCAGATGTGGCGATGAGAGCCTCGATTTCGAATAGATCAGCGCTTGCAAAAAGATGCACCATCGATTGCATATCATCAGGCTCCCATGAGGCCTGAGTGATATCAGTCAGAACAATGATACGTGGTTTCAAAGTAGCTATTTCTGGTTAATAACTGCTTCCTTGGGAAAGATCGAGGATAAGTACCTTGCTGAGAGATAGTGCTGGCCGTGACCAAGCTGGACACTGCCGCAAGAGCTAACGGCAGCTTCATATTCAAGGTTTAGGTGAGTTTGTCTCGCGAGTGAGCGGAGATTCGTTTAGAGATGTACTAAGTTGACTCACTTCCGTCAAGCTCTTCTTCAAACGGCTACCATACTTATATTCAATGATTTGAAATATATCTTATAGACTTGCAATAGGCCAACAATAACTCTTCCAAGGCGCTTAAAATTGCCAAATGGATAAAATCGAATCGTAGCCTCAATCGGGCCGTTCACAGTGGAGATGAGAACAACCGATCCGAGTCTCCAATAAGCCCCAGCAACGAATGGGTCATTAGAGAGATGAGGGGCAGTCGGCTGATTTTCACGGCCATTTCCCAGAACAGAGTCGGGATTATAAAGTGCAGGCGAGCCAGGGAAGCATAACATTATAGGCTGTTTGCAGGTGCCTCCAAGTGGAGCATGAGATGGGGATTGTGATTCCCCATGGGGATGAGAAATATGTCAAGACTTGTGCCTAAACCTGCCTTATTGAGAATTGAAATAGATTATCCTTCCCCGCATGCCAAATATGGCAACCTAGAACGCTGCCGTGAAAGGACAAGTAGGTAGTATCTCATACGTAATGGCAGTTTTCCAGGTCATCCAAGCGCTGGAGGTTTTCGTTTGAGCAGTGGGGCTGTATGAGGGGAGACAGTTCGAGCGTAAAGTTAAAAACAACAATCGAAGATGGCAGGCACGATATCTCAACACAGTTAATAAGACAGTAGGGCTGTACACACCGCTCAAATATACAACCCACCACTCTAGTTGGATCTAAGCAGCTGATGGCCTCAATGAAGGATCTCTCAGTTTCATCCGCACGTTGACCGGTTTCTTCTCCACCAGTAAGAAAGTCCTCAGATCCTCCCAGCGCAGGTCTGGCCCGCCGGCTGAAACTCAAATATCCATACAACGCTTACCAGGATGAGCCTCATCTCAGCCATCGCTAGATGTTGTCCCATGCAACTGCGTGGTCCCATACTGAAGGGTTGAAGACCGTGCCGCTGGTCTTTGTAAAACATAGAGTTACTGTCTGCGATAACCTCGGGGAGCCATCGCTCAGGAACAAAGTTGGTCGGTGAATGGAAGTAGTAAGGGTCTCGGTTCATCGTGTATGCTTGGATCGATACAGACGTCTATGAATGGTTAAAGACGGGGTCCATGTTAGCGTAGGCTGACCAAAAGACATCTCCGTATTTACGGGGAACATCAAGAGATAAACCTACCCTTCCGGGCAGCCAGACACCACACACGGTATCTCCTTGTAGCGGTACCTTCCTCGGAAGTACCCAAGGGATTGGAGGACAGAGCCGAAGGCCCTCCTTGATGACAGCATTGAGATACGGCAGGTCCTTCTGAGTGTCTAACTTGATCTCTTCTCGACTTTTGAAGGCACCGAATATCTCGGACTCCAGCTTGCGAAGCTTGTCCTGGTTGCCAGTTAAGTAATTCAGAGTCCCTGACAGAACCGTGGCCGTTGTTTCACTCCCCGCCGTTGTCAAAACCATGAACGTCGAGTAGATCTGATCGGTGGTCATCCCTTCTGGCTCATCCTTGGTCATCATCACATGCGACATTATGTCTGGGCGGTCTAGCTCCCAGTTGAAACGCCGATTGACCTTGTCCACAATCTGTCGATAGTGATCATCTGCCATTTTTTGAAGCGATGCCGGGATGCATTTGAGAAGTGGATACTCAAGTACGGGGTAGTAGCGCGCAGCTGCTACGTAAGAAGCAGCCTTGACGCTGTTGAAGAGAAGTGAGATCCATGGGTGGTAACGGGAGGCTTCCAGACAGTCAAAGGACTCACCATAGCCTCGATCTCCGAAGATATCGAATGTGGTGAAGTTGAACCAGCCTGGCGACATGTCTACCACTGCGTGCTCAGCTTCCTGAGACCGTATCTTTACTGTTTCTTGAAGCCTTTCAACCAGAAGGTTGACATATCGGTGAAGGACATGCTTTTGAGAGCGCAAGGCGCGTGGAGTGAATGCAGGGGCAAGTGCCTTGCGAATCCGAGCGTGCGAGTCTGGGTCAATGGCGCTGATGAGGGAATCAGGCTTGCCGGGCTGTCGCTTCCACCAGACTGGGTCTTTGAGAAAGTGTTGGTGATCAGGCCTCAGCTGGAAGATATCTGCCCACGCATCTGGCTGAGTAAAGGTAACTTCATCCGGCGCGATCCGCAAGATTGGTCCGTATCGGCGATGGAGATCTTGAAAGTCGTGCACAATGGTTCCTCTAAGAAGCGCAAAGACAAATGGCAGCCGTGACGCCGACCACGTAATTGGGCCGGGAACCTTGGCTAGAGGATGGAAATACAGATTGTAGATGATGCGGATGATGGGATACTGGTCATATCAGTTCTTTCTGAATTACATAGAGATTTAGGAAGGTAAGGCCTTGGAAGTCCTTCGACGAACGCACAGTGATCACCAGTGCAAGGGCAGTAGGCCATCGACTCGCCCAAGAGTACATCGTCTCACTAACTGGGATGCTGAGAACTCGCCTGGGAAACACTATGAAGTTATAAAAGGTAGTTTTATTAAGATAGGTGGCAAATTGAATTGCAATGTAGTGGTGGTTCTTGAGCACTCCTTACAACTCCACGTCTGGAACTCTAAACCGTAAGTAATTGCATAAGTAAAAGAAGAGATCCTAGACTAGGAGGTCTTCGTATCATCCTGAACCATGACTAGGGTAGCAACTTGAAATGCGATGGCTCCCGAACCTAGTTGGTCTGTTGCGGATACCGGCTTGCAGGGAAGCGCGAAGGCGAGGTTGAGGTTCACCGTGGGGAGCTTGTAGGAACAAGCGCATCAGAGACTGGTTGATCCTAGTAGTTTGCACGAAGGATCGCAGGTAAGCATGAAAACAACTACTTTATACACACAACATTCTGGATGTTGCCTCCACTAGCATCAACATCTACAAGAAGAGCGTAATCACCACCGCACCGGTCATAAGAAATACGCTTCTCGCTTAATATATCCGTAGCTGTCCAGGCTGTTCTCCAGCTCGCATTGATGTTTCTTCTTGGAGGCGCTGGGGGCATGTGTGGTATTTGGGGAGGACTAGTCGGAGGGAGTCTCCTCCTGATCATATATCTGTCGACGTCGCCGATCCTCTAAAATTCTGCGTGTGAGCCGAGATAAATAAACGGAGGAAGAGGAATCACTTTAATGAGCACAGAAACCTGTGCGGGGATGTAGATGGGCATGGGTGCTTACCTGGGGCCTCAGTGGCTCGCCATGAACGAGTGTGCATTGGCCTGTCGGAACTATGAACCCAGAAGCCGGTTCGCAAGGGCTTTGGTTGCGTCCCTTCCTCCAGCGCCTGAACATTCCCATTCTCGAGTGAGATCACCTCTTGCGCAGGGGACTGTCTCCAGAATTTGGTACCTTTGAAACTTGAGTGCTGCGCCTTAGATGTATCTTTACCCTGCTGATCGATGAGAACCAGGTCAATAGCCGAATACCAGCTCCATGATGGACAGGATATCACTACATCCGTTGTAGTGGGAAAAGCCCTTTCAAGAAAGCCATCAATCATTGGGAACAACTGCCCGAGAAGGGCTTTCTTAATTTCGGTCCAGTGAAGATCGTTTCGGTCAAGTCCGAGAGAGCTAGCGCTACGAGAACCTTTTGAAAAGGCAACTCGAAGGTTGGCCATGGATGGGAAGAGAGGTGAGGAGTGTTCTCGGGCCCTCTTCTTCGACGTAGTCTTAAAGGCCTCGTCAAAAGGGACACGGTCCAGGTCAAAGACGAGTTCGAGTGAAGTCATGCAAAACAGGGCATCCTGAGGCAGGACATCTTGAATACTTCGAAGGAGGGCAGGCGAAGCAATGCTGATAGTATTATTCCCATACAGCACGCTGAAGCCCTCGCTGTACCTAGAGTGGGAGAAATATCAGCAATTTGACCTGGTCTCTTTTGAACTGGAAAGACCTCACGCTCGTCGGCAGGTGAGGAGCCATCCGAAAACCCCAATTTGGCACTTCTCTGGCCACGTTCCCGGCCATTGCTTACAACGAGCGACGCCCTCCAGACACCTGTCATCTTTGGGGTCGCATGGAACGTCACAGTCTCTGGATACAACTCCGTTTTTGTCGCCGAATTTATCAAGATATCGAGCTGTTTTAGATGTATGGCATGAGGAACGATGGCAGATGCACCCAAACCATACCCACTGCTTGGGTTTATTTGTTTGCAGGTGGGAATTGTTAACCGTGACCAGGCGTTCGATCTTGGCATGACAGCCAAATCGAGGATCGTTATATCTTTCAATATTTGCCAAATAGTATGGGTACTGGAACTCCAGGCTCATGTGCAAGGTCCGCCCCCCACCGAACGCTTCGTTAAGAATCTGGTAGCGAAGCTCAGGGGGAAGTAAGAAAAACCTATTTGTCCGAGGTGATTCAAAGACCATCTTTGGCTTATGTATCCCAGACGCCTTTCGCAGAGGAAGGAAGAACTGTTCTCGGAATGCGGTATCCTGCTTCTTCTGGATTCCCCGTTCCAAGTAAGACAAAAGGCTCTTGAAAACCCCGATGACGGCGGGCGAACTCAGAAGCAGGTATCCCAAAAAGGCGGCGAGCCACGCCAGAGGTATCAAGACGGGCAAGGAAATCATGGGGAGAACCAAGGGTATGGACCTAACAACGCCCCTTTTCTTCATCCTATTGCGCAGTGAGCGCCCGGCTAATTTGAGCCATACGATAATGGTCAGTGGGCTCAAAGCCTCATCGCGAAATTCCTCAAGCCCATCCTCGCTTGTTTCTATCACCACCTCTAACAACTGTATCAGAAAGCGTTGCAGTCTGTGAGCTGATCTATTCGGCGCCATCTTTGCTGTGCTTGGGGTCACGGTTTATGATTTGCAAATCCCGCAGCCGAGCCTAGCAAGCGACCCGCGTCTTGGTGCCAACAAGTTGGGCCTATAGCGTGGCCGTAGAATAACCTGATCGTGTTGGCACTGATGGACTTGGCCGTGGTCTGAGGGGGGAAGATGGACGACTCCTTGGCTCGTCGGTTGGAATATTTCAGGAAAATCAGTTGATCGTGTTCTCATTCCCGGCCCCCTAATAAGATAAGTTCAATCCTACGCGTCTGCCTTACAGGGATGTTTATTGGAAACAACACTGCCACAAACCTAATTGTCGCGCGCCTTGGATTACGCCTCGCCGCCTTGCAACCCTAATCATGATCAAGATTCAACCATTTTAAGGACTGCGACATCTTCGAGCAGCATAAATGCTCAATATTGTTTGAAATACCCCTATACTGTGGCGGCTTGGCCTGGTTTCACGCCCGGAGACTGGGCATTTGCAGGGGACCTAGAAACGAGCAACACTGTGCCATCGGCTGCATGCAACCAACTCTAAATAGGTAAACTACAAGAATACGAGGCCGCTGCATAAACGAGAAACTAAAACAGAGACGAAGCAAAGCGCGCGCCGCCTCATGTTGTTCAGTTAAATAAGTGGCCGAGATCTTCTCAAGCTACAGGATTGAGCCGTGGCAGAAGCTTTGTCAGCCGTATTCGAGATGTCAACTAAAAACAATAACAATGGAGCCTCGGGAGAGTGCTGTCAGGTAAGCTTTGACTAGACACGACACAAACACGACATACGAGGAACCGGCAAAATGGCCCCAAGCACGAACGACTCCGGTGGCCGGCCGCTGCCACATATGGAGAAGCTCTCAAACGAGATATCTTTATATCGTCCGCCTGAATATGAGCCCGGGCCTGTTGATGACATGGCCCGCGGCAAGGCAAGCCCGCGGCTCATCATTCTGGGTACCTGGACTGATGCGCGGGACTCGCATATTGCTAAATATATATCAAAATACCAAGAGCTGTACCCAGCTGCCTCCATTCTTTTGATGAAGAGCACGACGAGACTCTTCAACAACACGGCGTTGATTGGGCCGGCAGTTCGGCCAGCGTTGGGCATTATCAGAGAGCTCTTCCCTCCATCACCGCCATCTTCACTTCCGTCGATGCCCATCGCGACACCATCACTCCTGATACACATATTTTCCAATGGGGGCTCTGCAAGCATCTCCAACTTATATGAGCAGTATGCTGCAACATCAGAGAACGCACAGGACACGGTACTACCTTATCATGTCACCATCTTCGACTCGAGCCCTTCGGTATTTCGCATCCAGCAAACGGTTGCGTACCTCACGACCGGGCTGTCAGCACCCGCGCACCGAATGGTAGCCATTCCCGCCTTGTACACCATCGCCACTGGACTTTCAGCAATGATCAATCTCGGCTTGTGGAAAGACGTGCTTCTCCATTGGGGCAAGAGCCACAACGATCCTTCCAAGGTACGTGAGAGGCGGCGGGTGTATATCTACAGTGACACAGATCCGGTCGTGAGTCACTTGGACGTCGAAGCACACGCAGACCAGGCCGAGAAGAACGGCTTCGAGGTGTACAGGGAGCCCTTCGCTGGATCGGGCCATGTCGCCCATGTCAGAGAGGATGAGGCTCGGTACTGGGAGATTGTGAGGAGTATTTGGAGCGGGACCCCAAGAGCTAAGCTATAAATCTCTGTGTGATCATTAACTCATTAAAGCCCAAACAATATCAAAATTTACAAATCCTGGGCGAACATATAATGTTGGTTGAGGCCGGGATAGTACAAGCACGTGTATTTAACATGAAGAACAGAGGAGTATAAAGCAAGCCAGACTGAACTGACAAGGAAGAGACCATGGATTGTGCTTTGTGAGAGGCGGTATCGACGTGCTCCAGAGTGGCTTTTCATAAGAGTGCCGCAGTGAGTGGCTAAGTGCAGATATTGTGGGAGATGAACCTAATCCTTCTGGAGCCTGGCATCACATTTCCGGCAGCAAGAAAAAGCTTAACCCTTCGCAAAGGACTTCGTAACAATTCATTTACGCTACACGCTAAACCTCATATCGTATGTTTCAGCTAAGTTGTCTTCCGTGTACGCAGATCAAATAGTCCCTTTAGTCTCCCTCCTCTTTCCATCAAAGTGACATTCAGGTACCCCTACACTCGCCCATGTGATCATGCTAGCATTTCAAGAGCGTGCCAAGTGGCATCCTCATCGTGTGCGGCCCCGCCCAAGTGCAGTGGTGCTTCAGCCCTACGACCAGGGTATGCTTAAGCTAGCAAGATTCTTCTTTTTCCTCATCGGTGTGAATTTCGCCCCTCTCTTTAGTGGTGGCCAGAGGGAGGAGGTCTAGGCGGTGGCCCGTAGCTGTTCTGCCCATAAGGAGGTTGGGGATAAGTAGGCTGAGGGTGCGGGGCCTGGAAGACTTGGGGAGTGGTCGAGGTGGCTGCCATGGTCGTGTCGTCGAGTTTGTGTTCATAGACTTGCTCCTGGTATTGCTGTTCTTTCGTTGCCTTTCTCCTAGCCAATACTCGTGGGAGGACCCATTTCCAAAGAACCCAGCCGAAGAAGAGCACAGCAAGGACGACGACGACAATGGCGATGATGGCTGCCGTAGAGATGGTGCTTTTCTTGGATGAGGAGGAAGATCCGCCACCTCCGCCCCCCGAGCTGCCACCTTTTCCTCCCTTACGAGTGTAGAGTAATACAAGGTTTCCTACATCATCGACCGATGGGAGAAAGGCAGCGTAGACAGCGGGCAACGCCCAGCTCCAAAGTAGGAGAACCTTGTTTTGGAATGCCATGTTCATTTCCGATTCGGGGTAAGAGGTAAGTATAAATGGGTTCTGCTGCCGTAGAAAATCAACCAAGAACAAAATTGTACGTCAACTTAGAAGCAATTCAAGGTAGGTCGGTCAGCCGTGGGTGAAGGTCTCTTATATATTCCCACACTGCTGCTGAAGGACCGACGTTATATATAAAGCCACCGAGTCTTTCAATAATTTCAACAATGCTTTGTTTTTTTTCCATCAGCCACTACTCAACCACTAAAAGGCTTAGGACTGATCAGACTTGAAAATAGCGCTGAGCTGAGCGCTGACTCCTTGCATTCGACGACCAATGGACGAGATTCATGATAATAGGGCGCATCCGGTGGCGCATTTGTACTATGCTCCCCCTTTCAGCCCATGCAACTAATCGAGCGCTTATGCGAATCCAGGATAGCAGACGGCGACCTGAAAATGGGTAGTTCAGTGTCGAGAATAGAGGTCTAGACTTGGCTCCGTCGGTCTCCCACTTCCCACCGCCTCATGAATATTCATGTTTGGGAAGGATGAGTGCAAGGGCTAGCGAATTCAGCCGTCAGCTATAGCGAATGTGTTGTCATACCAGGCACCTGGCCCAACATCTCCCGCGATGTCGCGACTCTGGTAGCCTGGTGATTGCTTCAGCTCCTGTTCGATCCCTGGAATGCCCTCATTTCTAGCATATTTTCCTTCTCGCTCAACTCTTCCAAATATGCCTGTAGTTGAGATAAGTAGCAGGGCATTTTCTCTCCCCTTTGAGCTAGATCAAGTCAACTGCGGCTGTACCTACAACTACAACTACGGCTACGGCTATATACGGCCCTACGACCAGGTCTACGAGGTCAAGTTAGCTAATTGGATTAGTAGCTGACATTGCGTTGTGTTTGGGTGACGATGTTCTCGTTAAACCCGTGTGCCAAGAAGATCAGACTCTTCTAGCATGTTCTCGCTAGAAGGGTGGTCTAGCAAGGGCATCGTCGCCTATATGAAATCACATATAAAACATTCCGCCACAACACGCGGAAAATATTCAGAAATTGCATTCTACCTGAAACCGCGTTGCGCAGTAAACAGCGCCGGCCATGTATGTAGTTCTGGCTCTAAGAAGACAGCTAGGTTAGCTCCGCACCAGTTACCTGTGTCCATTGGTCACGGTAAGCTCAGTGTCTTCTGAAAAAAAAAAAAAAAAAAAAAAAAAAAACTCATCTACTGAGGGAAAGATAAACTACACTCATCTGATATCTTTTCGCTTGTTCGCTTAGCTCGCGTCAAGGTTGTTTCAGCGAGGCATCAAACTCCACGCTATTGTTAGTTACATAAAGCGCCGTATTAGAAGATGCCTTTATGAATTTACCTCTGTCAGGGAATATCATCTTCGGTGCTCCCAGCCCCTTGGTAATACCAGGTAAGAGATAACACATAAAACTAGAGATGTGGATACACAAGATCAGGATTCTCACTAGCCACCTTCAGCTACACCAAGGACGCGCCACACAGTAAACCTGCTTCCATATACGGTTGAAATCGTCCAGTAGGAGTATTCCATGCTCATCGCATCACAGCTTCGTAGCCGCTTATTTAGGGGCGAGGAGCGCTTCATCTTCCTATATCCGCTACGTCTCTGGTTGCGCTGGTAGTTCCCGCGCCTGGGGGAGCTGCCATTCGACCTTGTAGGAGAGGGAGATCTTGGCTTGTTGACCAGTTTATAGGATTTCTCCTTGCAATCGGCGATAAAAACTCCAGCTTTGGCCTTATAATCTCCGGATTTCGTCTTGATAAACGAGGCAGCATCGCCGACCTTTGCCTTCGTCTTCGCAAAGGCTGCCTTCGCGTCTCGGAGCTGGTCGTTTTTGTTAGCGATTGCTGCGGCACCAGTCATGGTACAGCAGAATGCGGTAGTTGCAAGTGTATCAGCGGCAGCAATTTGGCCATGGGTGCTGCAAAGAGCCGCCCCATAGCTGCAAACCGCCACACTCGATGCGTACCTGTATGAATACATAGTTAGCGTTATCAGTTCTGTGTACAGGTTGAGACGTGAGTACATACCAAAAATAGTTTTGCGGGTCATCCCATGCTTGAGCAGGCTCGGCAGAGACGAGCTGGGTGGCAATGGATAACAAGCCACAGATGGGGATAATGTTGAAGCGCACGGTGATAGATGGAAAAGGGTTATTGAGAAATAGTTAAGGAATATGAAAGAGATAAATAAAGTGGAATATGTGATGTTTCTTGCTCTATCACCTCTATCGATGTACCCCAGGTACATACAATTATTGTGAAGCCGGCCTACCACCGTCCCTCTTCAAACTTGGCCTTACCAAGAACCTCAGATCATGGCTGAGAAATACGAAAATAAGTCCCCTTGGCAGAACGACCCGCTCGCAGAATGGACTCATCGGCGATGTCCACGTAATGCATGGTATGATTTAAAGACTAGAACCAACAGCATATGCACCTCATATTACGGCGAGTGTGGCGCGTTTTGGCAATGGCTGCCTAGCATTGATGATTACTGTGCTTACCCCTCACTGACCTGATAAACTCCAGCACGCCAGCACTCGCCCTCTCACCGTTGATGTCGCCCAGTTTCCAGCTTCTTACTACCCACATGTCTTCAAGCCACGACAACCTACCTCCCTACCAGGAGAAGGCTTTCGCTCAAGAAAGCACGTCTTTTGTTGCTTACCCTAGCCGTCTTGCTGGTACTATACAAACATGCTCAATAAAAGATGGCCAAGTTGACTACTTCTCTCTTATTCGGGTTTCTGATTCGACCTACCATCTGTCCCTTACAATTGACCCTACACCTCTCTATCGCATCGAACTTGTCCTTGGATGCAGCAAAGTCGGCAATATCCAAATCTTCTCTGCATCTGATGGTACACTCCTTGCTGCAGCACGTGCATCAGCTGATCAGAAAAGCAAGACCCTCCCGATCGGCACGGTATGCACTTCTTCACCTACCGAACTAAATGCATCTTGGCGCCCTGTTGCTTGGGGAAAGTCATGGCTTCCTCTATGGATTGACACCCACATACCGGTCGTTACGATACCCGGTCGACCTGCCAAGCCTCAGTACTTTCAATGGAGAGTTGATGAGGGTAAGGTGCAGACCTAAAATGGGAAGGTAAACTCTCTACTAATTTTATTAATCCGGCACCGATTGAATACAACTTCGCGAGAGTGAGCATTGAGCCTGATGGAGGGGAGACCATAGTAGAGATCCGGAGGGAAGCAGGTATTGACTGTGAGTTGAGTGTGATTCTTGAGGCGTTTCTACTTATAGACCTTACTGGGGAAGGCAAAGTCAGCCTAAGAGCCCAACTCTTTTTGTTTTTCAACCACTCTTTACCCTATATGGCCCATCTTCCATGGAAATGTCTCTTTTATTTACTGCCTATTTGCAGGTTAGAACATTCATAATATCATGTCAGACTTCATAGGCCCCATGCTTCTCGATCCGATAAACACTTCAAACAACTTTGCAATCTGTTAGAAACCATGGTTTTTAATCCTTGTGGTATTACTCGTGCCGTGTTGTCAGTGCCTAGTTATCTCACGCATGGACTTTCCATCGTTTTAAAGCATGCGTTGGCACTTTAAGAGCAGCACGACCTAGAACGCGGTTCCCAACTCCGATTCCTTCTGCTTGTATCCCAATTCTTAACGAACATCTGCTTGGGTTCTTTGCATTGATGGTTCAAACCTATCCAACAATAGAATGGTGTGGCACAATCATGGCTACAGAGACCTTTAAACACACTCAGCGGTCGCGCCTCATCCACCCTGAGGACGGTGAGTGATAAAAAAGGCGAACATCTTTCATAATCCAACTTGCTATAGAGATTGGTCACACAAGAAATCGACTCTCATATAGTCTAGATTAGTCGGTGTGCAACCTGTACTCGTTTGTCCCTACTTCAAGAAATGGTATATTCGAGAAGAATCCAAAGCAATAACTTAGTGCTTCCCTCCCATCTACTTTTCTTTCTCGTAATGATCCAAAGTTTGTTCCCGTACCATCGGCTATAGCTATGTTATCGTAAACAAATATTCCCTTTGGCAATGATAGAAAGGCTGTGCAAAAATGTATCCAAGGGGAATGGAACTCTTTCGAATTGGGTTATGCTTGTTTGGCTCCAGTTAGCCACCCGAAGTAATCAGCCAATATCAACGTCATCATCCTAGAAGTAAGTCAGTCGAGCAATCTAATCATGCAAAGGCCGTTTCGGAAAATGTCGCTTACGCGTGTGGACCGGTGCGAAGATAAAATATTCCGAATCCACGATAGAAGCGTGTAAGCCCCTCCTCTCTTGCTATCTTTCCAAAGCAATCTGCCATTGATCGGTACACGAGAGTTCCTTTCGCTGTTCTTGCACGTTTCTGTAACCTCGTTCTGACGAGGTCGAAGGGGAGGGCGATAGTCGAAGCAAAGAGGCAGGCCAAAGCGCTGGCTGTTACAGTCTGTGTTTGAATGGACCACGTCGTGTGCTCTTTCAGCCGGGTTTGGTCTCTGAGAACAGAGCCAGTTGCCCCAGATTCAGCGCCATGCCTCGAGCAATGGTGGGCGCGCACGCTGCCCAGAGCGAGATAATGCCATCCGAGCGTACTATCGAGCCGAATGCATCAAACACAGACTTGTAATTCTGTCGCTCAGCTATAGGTCTGATACCATCCGACTGCATCGCTACCAGCGCCCGGTCCGCGGGATTCGCTAAAAAAGCAGCAAGGGCCCCAGGGGCAAGTCCTGCACCGGCCCTCTGGAAGAATGTAACAGTGGTGTGGCGTACATCTGCTCGTTTCAGCAAGGCTTTCATAAGAGGCGTGCCGTGGCGTATACAGCTTGCCGGATGAGCCCAGCAGAGAGACCAGAGTATAATTCAAGTAGTTCTCCCCGAGAGGCGAGATCCTTGACCAACGTGAACGGTGTTGGTTTAATTATGGCGGGCGGACATGTACCAACAAGCTGCATGCGGACCTAGAGTAATCCTATCAGTTATGATTTGCGAGGACAAGCATGCTGCATACCCTTTCCTGTTTTTGCCTGTTGTGGCTGCCTGTGCTAGACATCGCGTACCTTCATCATATCAACGGGCTGAATTATGGCAAAGGCGGCCATACCTGAAGCACCTCCGTTAACAAAGGGAAGAACTGCCGCGACATTCTGGTTGCCGGAAGCCTCCCTCGCACGGCCAATACCGGCTATGTCTTGAAAGGTGAGAGAGGCTATTGCTTTATGTTCTCTATCTTGTGTGATCATAGCCAGAACTCAGAACAAACGTCGCAAAGAAATTCATTGTGCAAGGTTCGCAATATATACCCAAGATCAAAGTCCAAGCCTTGGTTTCTCAGTTGGTGGTGAACCGACCCGCGCTCAACGCCCGAGCCGTCATAACAGCCAGGGGCCTGCCAGGTCCAAGAAACCCAGTCGCCGACCAAAGGACTCCGGGGTCCCGGAAAGCCAATCAACATGCTGATTGCTGGGAGGCTCCCGGATGCCTGGCATAATCCATAGTTGTCATCGTATGTATACCCGCTTTTTGTTACCGCCGACGACCCGGCTCGGAGGCTACATCGTCTCCAGCAGATATCTCGGCTGATGGTCCTCGGGCATAGCTGTGACTTTGTGAGAAGGCGGTGCTTGTCTATTCTCATTGTGCACAGTCATAAGCCCGCAATCTAATGTCTGTGTTGGTGTCGCCACCAACAGCTTCCAGATTCACAGGTAAAAGGGATAAATTGAGACTGTTGCTTCTAACTAGTAATTACAGAGGGGATCCGCAGCCCTTATATCCCTGAGAATCCCTCGATCGTATTCTCATGCGAGCAGCCCGGTCTCGGGCTCGTAAGGTCATTCCGATATCCCTCTGGCTAGTAATAACTAGGGATATTCATATCCGGATGACCGAGGTCATCCTCTTCCTTCGAGCCGTGCGTTCAATAGGATCAGAACGCTCTTCGAGGCATCGGCTCTGCGCCGATCTCTCGGTATTAGGTTGATCGTCAAGTCAGTAGGTTCGCGATCAATCCTACCGGCTAGGGTTGCTCGAGCCGATAGGTCAGGGCTCTGACGATCGGGTCCAGTTAGGTTGTAACCCTCCAACCTAGCCAACTGACCCCTCTCGGTGAAACTGATCCTTCTCGGTCTGTTGTATCGTAGCCGCGGCTATCGTGTGATTGAACCTTACTCTTGCCTTCGAAGCCGGGCCGGCTTCCACGGAATTCCTGTTGTTAGTTACTAGCAAATTGTATGTGCGTTCGAACAGGCTGGGCTGCGGGCTTCAACGTTCATAGATTATCTCGGTAGTTGACGATAGCTTCCTATCGCCCGCTTGGCTCCAACAGTCTGAAATCCTCATTGGATGCCAACCAGAGGAGGGAAGAGGTGAGACGCGAAATTGATGAGCAATCATGAGCAGAGCACAGCTTGCAATAAACCGAATAACCACACAATATAAATAAGAAAATTCAATAATGTGCTGAGAATTGTCAGTTGAGTTCATTATTGACAGCTTACAGTAATTGAAAACATTAATAACAGTGATAAAGTATATTTAACAGCTCGGTTTACTCCACTGCCCCGCGAAGTCTACCTCAAATAGTATCCGTAAACTGCAGGTGCCCCAGAACTATTATGCACAAGCAAAACAGTTCCCTCAGACCGGGGCTTTTGACGTAAACTATCATAGTGGGTTTCAGAGACAACGGGGGTGAGAATCCTATGACTGAGTTCTTTTACTTCTGAGGACCATAAACCTGTGAAACAACAATATTGACCCAAACACAAACGCGAAGTGATAGTCATGTTCAGCCACCAGATGCTCCTAATCGGTCTCTTGGCTTGCGCCAGAGCGATAGCTCAAGAGATCACTACATCGATTGTGAGTGTCTTTCTGCCAAATGCCGACTAATTCGCGTCTGGTGTCATGGGCTCAATTGTTTCCGCCGACGTTAATAAGACACCTGTTGTTCTTGGGTGCCCACCCCATTCAGACACTGACTTTTGCCAATATATGTATAGTGACACCGTCACATATGGTCCTACAACATTCAGCTACGCTGCGCCGCTCTCCACAACGGAATGGCCCAGTTCAGGTTCAACACACGTGGCGTCAGGCTTCTCCCATTCCACTTTCAGCGCCCATTCAAGCTAACAATTGCTAGGTCATATAATCGAGCGTGTTCACTCGATCCGGAGGCCGATATTGCCTACTGCACAGGAGAAAGGATCTCGGGCTCCCCTGGAGAGGCGCAATCAACACGCTACACAGTGACGACTTCGAACTTTGGCGATCTGCGCACTAACGTCACCATTACAGCTGGTTTCGAGAAACTCAAGCCACCCCCGACCACTTCCCACCAAACGCCGACCCATCTTAGGACAACAGGTGAAGACGACTAGCTGGACGATAAGCGTGCGTGATGCTGAAAGGTCGAATGAGACTTATCGGAATGACGCTCTAAAGCTGAAGGATTAGCTATAGATCTCTTGATTTAGGATTCTAGTCCTTCCAAGTAAGCTCAGAACTCTTGATCTTCACGCTTTGCGGCTTGAAGTTGAGAATAAGACTTGCATATATATGCATATACAAGATATTACAATCGTAAAGTATTACCTTTCGTATTCATGAGTCATTGTGTTAAGATGTTGGGTCTGGCATATTCTATTGTTGTTTTGCACTTTGTACTGGAAATCTCTCACCCGCTTCAATCTTGAATAGGGAGAAAGGTAACCGGGCGCCGTAGACGGAGTAGCGAGAAAATAAAGATAGCGATAGGTCCTCTTTATAGTGGGGAATCAACTCTCATCAAGAGACCATGATTGGAGTTTCACTCTGGCAAAGTGAAGTAAGAGTGAAGTCCTAGGTATATAAACATTCAGTCCATAGGTACAAACACCTTCTTGAGCATTTATCAATGAAATCGCTAACATTTCATTAAAACAACTGTTTATTGCTCGCATGTTAGCAGTGAATTGCAAAGAACTGACGACCCAATCATCCTACTCACAATTACTGACTACAGCATCCCTGACCTACCCTTGACCTCCAGTCCAGTGTAAGTCTTCCAACCGTCACACAACACCTTGACCAGGTACGAGAAACTAAAATCGATATCCCCTGCTCACTGACGCTTCGCCCTTGTAGAGGAGCTGGACTTCTTGCGAGGGATGCTAAGCTTGGCCTTGGCCTTGTTGCGCAAAGCCTTCAAGTCGTCGAAAGGCCTCCGCCCACGGGTCTTCAGGCGAAACTCTTCTCCCTCGTTAAACATGGCTCTCAAGCTACAGATATAGCCATTGGTAGATTCCCGGCCACAGAGATTTTCATTCAACGCGCGGGACTATAGTTGAGTAAGTGAACCCAAAGCGTTCAATGAAGCCGCGACTGAGCTGTTAAAGCCAAGGGCAAGTAGAAAAATACTGATGCATCTCGGTGTGTTAAGATTGATTGAAAGTCGAAAAAGGCGTAGAGATAAAGAAATGATTAGGTCGATTAGGTGATTCCTTAAATAAGATAATGTCACCGACAGTTAAAAAAAGGAAAATACAAGAGATTACGAAAAGAGGCAACTGACAGTACGCAAACCGTTTGGAAGTTATCAAAATTGACATATATAGTCTATCCTATAACTTATACTAGGGAAGTAACCGAAAGAAGGGCTTCTGGCCGTAATGCACTGGGGCCGAGCACTCACCACAGGTGCAAGTTTTGGCAGTCAGGCTCTCCGCTGAAATATTGCAAATTCTGGCCAGGGCCGAAATGGGAGCTTACGGACAAGGATGACGACTTTCTTTAAGTTGAAGAGTTGAGGTGCTCCTCAGCGGAGGAAACGAGTACAACGATGAATGCCGCGTTGTAAAACAAACTAAATCTACCGAGACATCAGTTAGATTATCCTATACAATTGATGCCTGGAATGTCAACGGCTGACTGATGAAGGTGGACTGAACTATACAATGCCCTAAGTAACGAGGCGTTGCTCCATAATGAAATATCTGCCTTAATTCTCATGTAGGACAAGACGCAAGTAGCGGGACAGTAATAACAAACGTGTTCAAGGGTCTTGGGCTTTTGCAGGATTCACTCTTTCGTCGAAATTTCTTATCTTGGAAGCTACCTGCAATGCCACCCCCCTCTCCCCCCTCTATTGTGGCAACAAATCCAGATTGGCAACCGAATCGTGAGTATGATAGCCACGGTATCTTTGAATTCTTTTTGGAAGGTAATATCGCTGTCGTAGGGAGGCTGTTGGCTGGTATTGAAAATGCAAGAATCTTCTTTGCAGAACAGAAACAATCTTTGCAAACTCAGCCCAGCTGCCAGTTTAGAGAGGGAGTACCAGTAGCTATCTACTTTCAAGCACTGATTAGATGCCTGGAAGTAGGATAACGGTGTCCCAAAGTTGACTCCTTCAAATTATCATCACGGAGGAGCGACCTCACAGTTCGTAGGGCTGGGTGTGGTAGTGGTCCTAGATGCATGCTTTGTCAAGCGCTCGCTCTAATTCTTGGTTGCCGTGCTTCATTGGGACCGACAGAAGTTAGGGGAAATAACGAACACAAAAACCGAAATTCTGTGACCCTTTCTTGGTCAGTAATTCATTCCCGCTTATCCGTTGTGTAAAGCGGGATCATGGAACAAGATTCCTGGCGGGGCGCTCTTTCTGGAGCATCATCAGAAGACAGTATGTTAACCCTCTTAGAGCTTTAGCCTAAAATGTGTCTGTTTGGATATGTATCTAAATGCTCGGCTACCAGTGGTATCTAATAAGCAAATAACAAATGAACGTCAAGCGTTGATCGATCTATGCCTAAATGCTAACTCATCCTCGACAAGCTTTAGAAATTGAGGGAGTAAATTCTAATCGCATGTGGCACCAGCAACAGCTCTTGATGCGGAACTTTTAATTCATGTCGGTTAGAACTACGGACGCCTCCACGTAAGCTCCTGAAATTGATTACACCATCTGCCGAGGATTGGCAAACCAAAACACAAAGTAGCATGTGTCAAAATGCTGCGGTGCCATTGAGCGAGCAAGGGCCTTGATTGTGCAATTGAAACTGTAGCATGCCTTTGTAGAACCATTAGTAGTGAATTCGGGCTTCATGTCCCATGTGATAGCTAAATGAGCACTTACAAGGCATCGTGTGGAAGCCTCCTTCCAGGGGTCCTGGTCTACAATGCTGGTAGGGCAGCGTTACACTCCCAGCTTGTTGATGATCGACACTCACTGGTCGGAGTGGACGAAGATGGGAAAAAGGTCCTGTCCCGAAATGGACGACGACGCGTCATCCTCCATGGTCCTACCATCACGCTCTGCATTCCCAAAGGACAGAGAACAATAGTTCCAAGAGAGGGGAAGCTGGTGATACGTCTCAAAGGCAGTGGAGCGAAACATGAGTGTTGCATCGGCCAAGCCTCAATGATTTCGCAAAGAGCTTTCATCAGGCAGCGGTGGCATCATGATTCTCAGGGGTCTAACTACTTTCCCGCCCACACAAGCTTTGCAAAGCATGAAATCAAGCTTTCTCCACAACTCGGAATGGGACATCGCTCACTTGGCAGAGCGGGGCAGTCCACGGAGCTTTTCGAAGAGAGCGGCTTCTACCTTTGGTTTAGTTACAATGAAGTATGAAAAGTAGAAGATCTTTCCAAGTGTTGATTTCGTCATGGATTCAGTCCAGGGTCTCGTAAGTAACCCATCAAGAGTGGGAACAAGAAGCCCAGCTTCATCGTGCTTTCCAATTTGCCATGGCCATTGGGTATTCGAAGAAGGCCTGCGGTTAGGCTCAGGCCTAAGGCCCAAGCGAGGCTCATTGGTTTTGGAGCCTGTACCTCTTGTTATCATCCGGTCACAACCTGTTTATGGAAGAGTCTGTTCCTCATCGGAGATTGAATGTTTAACCATCTAAGCAAGGTTATCTCCACTTGGCCCGGAACTTCATAACGTCGGCACTGGTGCTACGATGGCGCTTCGCGAGACAGGGAACTTGCATCCATTTGAAATTGCTCACACCTGGTTTGCTGCACTGCCGGAGGAGGCCATTTTAGGAAGCTCACGATTGTGGCCGTCGCAAAAGTGACATACTGCTTTAGGACAGCTCTCCAGTCCGAGTACTGTCCGACTAAGAAAATATGTCCGGACGGAAACTAACATTGTTTCGCCAACGTCGCATTGTCGATATGCATCTTCCGAAGTTCATACCATCTAAGATGGATCAACTTCCCACCAATGGCGAATCTGATTTGGAATTTGGATGCATGGGATTCGTCAGCTTCCAAGAAAGGGAAATACAACTCAGAGATGATACCTTCTTCTTGTACGACAAGGGAGGAACCTCTCTCCTGCCTTGCGAGGAAGGGATAAACAAGAAGAGGGTGTCAAAGGGATGAATGGTGACGACAACTTAGTTGATAGCAAGAATGAAAAAGTATAAAGTGATGGAATGCTTCCTGTCCGAGTCTCGAAAGAACAGCATCATCCCAAAACTTCTCATCAGTCCTGACCCTTTCCATTATCGAACTTTACCGCCAACATGCGATTCAAAGTTGCAAGCACTGTCCTTCTTGCAGGCTTCGCCCTGGGCCATCCTGGTCATGACCCGGAAATGGAGGCCCTCGAACGTCGCCAAGCGCTTCAGACCATGAAGCGCGCCTCGCTCTCCCACTGCCGTCGTCACTTTGAAGAGAGTGGCCTCGCAGCTCGGAACCATGAGCGGCGTGCGGCTAAGCTCGAGAAGCTTCGGTGGAAGCGTGGCTTGACCAAGCGTAGCTGGGAAGATGTCCTTGCAAAGTCTCACGACAAGTCGGAGTTGGGATACACCCCTGATACCCCCGCAGACACTCTATTCTCCGGAATCAATGCGTGCATTCTTACTCCAGAAACTACCGAGGGTCCTTACTGTATGTTGTTTGTTCCTCTCTTCTGTTCCTCTCTCTGTCTCAAAAGCTCGTTCTGACATTGCATACCAGACGTTTCCGGAGAAGACGTGAGATCTGACATTCGCGAAACCGAGAGGGGCGTTGAGCTCCTCCTAGACTATCAGGTCATTGACGTTTCGACCTGCGAGCCAGTCCCAGAGGTATATCTCGAGGCTTGGCATTGCAACACCACTGGCGTGTATTCAGGTGTCAACGCTGGTGGGAACGGCGGTGGTAGCGGCAACATTGAGACAACTCACCACCGTGGTATCCAATTGACAGATTCCGACGGTGTCGCTGAGTTCACAACTAACTTCCCTGGCCACTACACTGGCCGCGCTACGCACATTCACATCATGATTCATGCCAACGCTACTCTCCTTGCCAATGGGACTCTGGGCCACAACTTGGCCTCTAGTCATGTTGGCCAGTCATTCTTTGACCAGGACCTCATTGATAGGGTTGAGGAACTTGCCCCCTACAATACGAACACACAGCAGCTTCTTACCAATGACCAAGACGGCATTTTCAAACAGGAGGTCGGTAATGGTGCCGAGGATGTTGACCCAATCGCAGAGTACACTTATCTTGGTGATGATCTTTCCGATGGTCTCTTCGCCTGGCTTGCTTTTGGCATCGACACCACCTATCAACGCACTGTGAGCCCGGCCGTCTATCGTTATGAAGATGGCTTTGTGGAGAACCCAGGCAGCGGTGGTCCAGGTGGCCCAGGTGGAGGTGGACCACCTACAGAATGAGCTGTGAACAGGGGCAATGTTTAAGTAGAGGTGAATCGTCAAGTTAGCTATTTACTCCAGGGCCTAAGGAAGTACCCATCAGTGCTCTTGACGTCCTTCGGCTGAAATGTTTCTAAGTTCAATAACCTCAGTGTTAGTTATTAGGATGAGTCTCCAATGATTCGTTTTTGGTGGATTTCTATGACAGAGCTGAACTATATCACTGCAACTTTGGTAATGATTCAAAGAAAATCGAACCCTCACAATGACACAAGTAACAGGGGGAACATCCAAAGAAACCTTATAAGCCCGTAGCTTCGATATAGAGAGAATGACACCATATCTATTCAATGGAAACGGCCACTATTTGTTTGCCTAACCAAGCTAGTTGTGATCTTTTGCCATGTCTTGTTTCCATTGCTCCTTGATTTGGTCTACCAGCCCAGGTGTAGCACATACATCCACTGCCGTGCCTGCCATGGCCTTGGCCACCCTCATCGCTCTTTCGAACGCTCCTCTCGTGCCCGATGCCTTTTCAAAGTCAGGACTGTGCGGCTGTCCACCATTAGGGCCAGCAGGGATGGCGAAACTGACATTCATGCTTGGCAAAGCATAACTCAGATTGCCTTGGTCAGTACTGGCCTTCACCCATGTAAATTGACCTGGTGGAGGTAATGGCGGCTCGGGAGAATCGGGTAAAGCTTGCCAATACTTTCGCCACGAATCTGCGAGTACGCGATTTGGGACATGGTCATGGTAGCCTGGGGTAACTTCGATAGATACTTGAGCACCTGTGGCCTGGGCGCCAGCTAGAAAACATGCCTCAACCTTCTGCTGCAGTTCATGTAGCCTAGACAAGCTACTTGCTCGAAGAACAGCCACACCTGCGGCATGCTCATGTATCACATTTGGCTTGTTACCACCGTCTGTAATCTGGAGACCCACAATGTCATCTGGCCGCAACTGCTGGCGCAGGACCGAGATGCTGTTGTACGCCACGATGAGAGCATCCAGAGCGTTAACCCCGAGCCAAGGGCTGTTGGCTGCATGTGCTGCACGACCACGGTAGGAAACACTGAGGCGCGTGTAAGCCGTCGTGCGGACCATGGGACTGTTATTGAGAATTCCGGGATGGGAGATGATTGAGACATCCACATTATCATAGGCACCTGCATCGAGTAGTTTGATTTTTCCGCCGCCGCCGCCTTCTTCTGCCGGTGTCCCAAATAATATAACTTTACCACCAATGTGATGAGTCCGCATCATCTCCGCTGTTGCTAGAGCCGCGGCTACCGACGTGACGGCGATGAGGTTGTGGCCACACGCATGTCCTAGCCCAGGCAGGGCGTCTAATAGTATCCAGTTCAATCAGTGTTAAGATCTTGCCACGGCACTTGAGTGGTTGTGACGTACCCATCTCCACGTTGAATGACACCGCTGGACCTGGCATTTTGCTGTCATAAACACTCATCCACGCTGTGTCCATTCCATGCAGAGATTGCATGACCTTCCAGCCATTCTGGCTGCGCATGAAGCTGGTTAATGCATCATGAGCTTTATGTTCCTCAAAACCCAGCTCGGGATTTTGGTGAAGGAAAACATTCAGGGTCCAAACAGAAGCTTGTATGCTCTCGACGAAGTGGTCAATATCAGACAAGCAAAAGGGCTCTTGGTCATGTCTAGCAACATCTAGCCTCTTGATCGATTTGGGAATCAGAATGTATCCATCCTCTTCCATTATGACGATATGTCGGCCCTTGTGACTGAAGCGCGGGGGCATGTGGGGGACGAGAAAACCTCGAGTAGGCCTCCAGAGATATCGGCAAGCAAATGACGATACGACCCATATTCGGCGTTTCATGCGGGCTATTTCTCTTGGCAGAGGCTGAGTAATTTCTTAGATGCGAGCCAAATGTACATCCGAATCCTCGCAGAGATATAATACCTCCAATCATGCTTCGTGCTTATGTGGCAACACCTTTACCCCCGGAGACTTCCCATTGCGCACCCTCCCGTGTTTCTTTTTGCCATGTCACGATTTTAATGTCTTTTCAATCCCCTGAAGCCATCTGCTCAAGAGACCCAACCACCTGTCAAAGAGACCCAACCATGACAGCCAAAAAGCACCACGTGGTGACAAATCTACAGTACTGGGACGATCCAGGCGATGGCTCTAAGCCGACTCCCATCTATATCGGTGACGGGAGGATAAGTAACAAGCGCCCCCACAAATCCCACGAATTCACCATCCATGACCTCGGAGGCGAAGAAGACCATTATCAGCTCGACAGCCACGGTTTCCAATATTGCAATCACAAAAGTCAAGAAGAGCTCTTCGTCGATGATGGCAAAATACAATCAGTGTATGTGCCCGAGTGCCAAGCTCTCATCAAGCACGTCACGGGGGCGCGGAATGTCCACGTCTTCAACTACAAAGTGCGACGTGGACCGACGCAATGGCATCATCTCGGCCTGCACAATCTTATAAACAGAGGGCCCGTGACGCGAACGCACGTAGATCAGTCGTATGAGGGGGCGGAGAGGCGGCTGCGGTGGGAGTTCCCCCACGACGCGAATGAATTGGTGAAGAAACGGTACCAGATCATCAACGTCTGGAGGCCTATCAAGCCCATACTCAAAGACCCCATTGCTGTAGCCGACTCAAACTCTGTGCCAGACTCTGACTTGGTGGGAGCTGAGATGACTGAGGATGGGTTTGTGGGCGAGTCGTGGGTTGTTCGCCACAATCCTAATCACCGATGGTATTTCAAGTCCGGGATGACACCCCAAGATGTCCTGCTCATCAAGTGCTTTGACTCGAACAAGAAGGTGGCTCGCCGAGCGTTGCACTCAGCGTTTGAGGACCCCGCGTTTCGCGATTGCGAGTCTCGGCAGAGCATTGAAGTGAGGTGTCTGGTGTTGTATTAGTCTTCTCGGGTAGAATACAACAAGTCATACTGCGCAATAAAAATCCAGCAGCGGGGTAATGTTATCCTGGTCTTTGGGAACACTGCCACATTGCGAAGAGGCCACATGCCTTCAATTGTTTCCTCGTTTCCTCTCAAAGCAACACATCATGCCGAATAGAGAAGTGGAGTTGGTTACATTGCATGAATGAGCATGAATGCGTTAGCAAGCTGCCCCTCTCGTATCTCTTGGCGTGCGGTCGGCATGCCTCCCCGTCCTGAATTGAGATAGTATCATGTTAGGCACAACAGTACTTGTTTCAGGAAGCTCGATACTCTGAGCTCACGCGCTATACGGTCGCCAACTAGGTAGCACAAAGTCAATGAAAATCTTATCTGCTAAAGCAAGCCTTGGCGCTGTCACATACGACATTGGTGATACGATGGAGACCAAGCGAAAATCTATAAAAGCCTCATTGAATTCTTGTAGTCAGTCTACGGTCTCGAGCGTTGAGAACCATCATCAGCACTAAGTATACCATACCCAATACGATCCATTCACACATCCTGTCGCTTCTCACCATGGCTCCTGTATCAGAACCCCCTCAAACCGTTGACTGGATGGGTAAAGCTGTTCCTGTTTGGTCAATGAAAACCCTTGATTATGGTCTCTTGCTCTCTCATGAGCCCTCTGAGATCGATAAACTCGTCAATGCCTGTATCGACGAGGGTTATTTTTACCTCGATCTACGCGGTATCGATGGCCGCCGCATGCTTTCTGACCACCAGGACACTCTCAAGTTAATGAAGAGATTCTTCGATAAGCCATTAGAAGTCAAGAACGAATTCGGCCTTATCTCGTCCCATCTAGGTTACGAGCCTGTGGGCAGCCGAACGGGCGTGGCAGCCGGCACCAAAGACGGATATGAAATGCTCAAGGTGTCGCGAGACGAGATCCAGCGAGACAGCCCCAAGATTCCCGCTATTGCCAAGGAGAGTGGAGAGCTTCAAATCCTCGAGAATGCAATCGGTAGCTGCAACACAGTCACAAAGATTCTTCTTTCTGCGCTGTCCGATGGCCTTCATTTGAGTGGAGGCGGAAGATTTGAAAACCAACATAAGAATGAACGTCCCTCAACTACGACGGTGGGCTCTTCCTCTTCCCTTCTCCCTCTATCTTTCCCAGTTTGAAATCCCTGACATTATCTCTTGTTTGACTTATCATCAAACGGCAAGCTAACTCCGGTCATCTGCTAGCTATCAATGATGCACTACTTGCCTTCGGAGCTGTCTGGTCCAAACAACATCGGCCACCAGAAGCATACCGATATCAGCACCTTGACGCTTTTATTTAGCGAGCAATGGGGCCTCCAGGTCCGCCCACCCGGCGAGTGCGGTGCCCTTGAAATGGGATTCGTTGCCCCCAAGCCAGGATGTGCCTTTGTCCACGTAGGCGACTCCCTCCGCTTTGCCAGTGGCATGAAGTTCCAAAGCTGCATCCATCGCGTTGTTCCGTTTGATCCGACCGAACACCGCTACTCAGTCGCATACTTTTTGCGAGCCGAGGATGACACCATGTTTGTTGACTCGGAAGGCCGTGCTATCACTGCTGGTCAATGGCATGACGAAAAGTTCAAGGCGTTTACAGACCCTGAGCTTTGGCAGGCTATGGCGCCGAAATCAATGATTCTAGGTGGTATGAAGGAGGACGGTGAAGACGAGAATGTTGCACCGTTGTTTAAACAGGCTCTTGTACCAGAGCCTGTGCTGAGCAACGCTTGATTCTTGTACATATACCTAGAGACGCGCACGAAACTTCTACAAAGGTTTCGTAAAGTGATATTCCGTCTTCCTGCTACGTTTGTGTGCCCACGCCGGTGTATTGATTGCCCATAGGTTCCTCAAGTGCTTTTCAATCGCGCTTCTCACATGGAGGAAATAAGCGGTCCCTGTACACATGCTTCCTCGGCTATTTCTTGCTCGCACAGGGATAAAAGGAGATATTTGTGCGGGGAAATAGTTAGCGCCCGCCCGAACAGACTGAACGTAGCCATCATCCCATTTTTCAGCTATTGTTATTACCGCTTCCTCTTTGCTAGTTTTTTTTTTTTTTTTTTTTTTTTTTTCATAAAAAGCAGCAATGAGTAATACCGAGTTACAAACCATCACCATTGCCGAATCGGCGCGAGCCCCAAGCTCACGAAACCATGCTCAGTCTTCGCCGGATCATCGAGCTATGGAGGATGATGGTCCGGGTGACGGAAGAGCAGAACAGGAACTTGCGCCGGTAGATGGAGGAGGTGCTGCCTGGAGACTACTCTGTGCTGCTTTTGTATTTGAGACATTACTTTGGGGTAATTGTGAATCAATGCATGCCTGGCTTCCGCAGATAATGCTAATATACCCCGAATAGGCTTCCCACTCTCGTTCGGTGTCTTTCAAGAATATTATAGTAGAGTGCCAGAATTTGCCAATAATAGGTACATTTCCGTGGTGGGCACAATAGCATCCGGCTTTGGTTATCTCGGTGCACCAGTCGTGATGCCTTTCATTCAGCGGTATCCGTGGTGGCAGCGACAGATGATTTGGGTTGGCTGTACGTGCTGTCTCATTGATTGCCGTCATTCGATAGTCTGGCTTGCTAATTTGTGTCATAGGGCCAATCTGCATTCTGGGACTGGTCCTAGGATCTTTTGCTTCTACTTTAGAGGTCCTTATCCTCACGCAAGGTGTGGCTTACGGCCTCGGCTTTCTGATATTCTACTATCCCATTCTCAGCATGGTTAACGAGTATTGGATCGCACGCCGCGGCATGGCTTACGGTATCCTTTGTGGTGCATCCGGGGTCTCAGGTTCCATTATGCCGTTCGTGCTACAAGCACTGTTAGCCAACTACGGATATCGAACGACACTTCGCATTGTGGCCGTGGCACTCACGCTTCTTACTGGACCCTTGATCCCTTTCCTGAAGGGCCGTCTGCCTCCCTCAGAGCGCGCTACAATTCCTAGAATGAATTGGACCTTCTTTCGGAGCCCTTTATTTTGGGTGTACTCGTTGTCGAACCTGCTGCAAGGATTTGGTTACTTTTTCCCATCTTTATATCTTCCCTCCCATGCCGCCTCCCTCCAGCTCGGCGAAAGAAGCGGTCCTCTCCTTCTCGCACTCATGAGTGTTTCTCAAGTTGGTGGCCAGTTTATTTTCGGCTTTTTATCTGACCGCAAGGTACCAATCAATGTCCTAGCCTGTTTGTCGACCGCAGTTGCAGCAGTTGCTTCCCTCACTCTGTGGAAACTGGCCACTTCGCTACCGCCTTTAATTGTTTTCACTCTGCTATATGGATTTTTTGGTGCTGGGTTCACGGCCACCTGGGCTCGCATGAGTACTGCTATTACTGATGATGCAACTTCTATGCCAATCGTCTTCAGTCTCTTGAACTTTGGCAAAGGTGTCGGGAATGTACTTGCTGGGCCTATTGGAGGTCTTCTTATGTCGGCCTCGAAGCCCACTGCTGAAGCAGTTCCATTTCCACTTCACTGGATCATCATTTTTACTGGCGTTTGTATGTTCGCCAGCGCTGCTGTCATCGTTCTGCAGTATATTAAGAGATAACAGGCTATTCACAACTAACTATAGAGGGTAAAGGCAAGCCATTTACTAGCATGTATACATTTTTAAAAGCCACTACTCGCGTGTTATAATCTTAACTACCGATTGTACAACTACATTTCATAATCATCATTGTTCGTCTAAAGCCCGCAATCCTATTTTCCCTTTTTCTTTAGAGGTGCTGCTTCCTGATATATGTAGTTTTTTGTCTCATCGTTGACTGCTGGCTTTGCCTCAACTCCCTTTCTTTACGGATTGGATCCGTTTTTCTATTTTGCCTCTTTGTCATCAATCCTTTAAAGTCATTTATTAGCCGTCTAGGTGGTCTATCGAGCCTGGTGTCTACACCAACCATGATTTACCTTGTAGCTGGTTGCCAGAATGAGCGCTCCCATCTGAGGCTTAATTTTGCTCTCACGGTCACCATATCAGTGAGCACCAATAGTTTCTTCATTTCCTTGGCGTGCAAAGCTTGGACTTTATCGTAAGCTTATGTTGGTTGCGTTGAATCCTCATCTCACCAGCTTTAGGCTTAGCGTGACATGCTGTGCAAGCTGGTGCAGGGCTTTTCTCTCTTGACACATTCATCGCCCACCTCGTTCATCAACAACTCAAGACGCACTGCCATGGATCCATCATCCCCCCTTCCACCGCTTCTATCTCTACCTTATGGCATCCGAAAACGAATTTTCGTTTTCGCCGGCCTGGTTCGAGAATGCCCTATCACCATCACTCCAGTCTCCCGACCAACACTGTACTTCGGTACCCAGCAGCTTAGCCCTAGCCTCGGCTTTTTCGGGTGCGCATACCCATATCGCAAGCAGAGAAAGCCAGACAGGGTTTCGCATGGTTATAATCCGGAGTGCGACTGCCCGGATCTTCCCAAGCAGCTGCTGTGCGTCTGCAGGTCACTCCATAAGGAGGCGGTAGAGCTGCTCTATAGCGAAAACAAATTCGTGGTTCGCGCGCATCACCATGTCGAGGATCTAGACATTCTCAAGACACTTCCGGTTTATGGAATCCGGGCACTGCGTTACCTCTTGGTTCGCCTGAATAGTTGGCCGTGTGCTCGTGGCCACAGTCTCAGCAACCCAAAGTATGACGCCTGCATCATCTGCCCGCATGAGGCGCCGCAAAGCCGAATATCGGCGAGTGACCCAGAGCTTTCCACCGGCAACAATCTCTCAGAGAGCATCATCAAGTGCTGGACGGAGATATGTCAACGCCTTTCTGGTATCGTTATCGCTGGGACTCTGCACCTAGAGTTCATTTGCGATGCTCAAGACCTAGAGACTGCCCATCGTGTCATAGAGCCTATGAGCTCCCTTCCGCGCCTCAGAGAATGTATTATGAGGCTTGGAAGGAAGAAGGACTACTCCCTGCGTTCTCTTGCTGAGTCAACTGCCCATCAACTGACCAGAGGCGTTGAGAAAAAGAAGAGGCCTCCTTCTATGTCTTTCTCCTCTTTACCCCGGGAGATTCGTCTACAGATCCTCTGGTTCACGAATCTTGGGCCTGGAGGTACATTTCTGAAGGGCACTCACCATGAGCTGGAGATAATACACGTTGATCGCGGAAGGTTTGCCCATGAAATTGGTTACCGGCGTGGATTCCGAACCTGTTGTCTTGACTGCTCCTTCACCAAGCTGCACTGCTCTTGCCCGTTAAACTATGCGTCTTATAGCGCTTCTTGTTGCTGTCGGGTGCTCCCCTTGGAGCTCTCTCTTGTTAGCCAGCAAATGCACGTCGACGCCGTCGAGGTTTTTTTCTCGACAAACCCATTTGAATTCCGGGGACCTTTTTCTGATACGCAAAAAATGCTGGAGACTCTTTCGCCCAGATCTTTGAAACAGGTTCGGCACCTCGTATTTGACATGGGCTTTTCAAACCCATATTTCCGGGATCAGGACCAACTCCAGTGGCATTCCCTACTCTCTTTCATGAACAAGCACTGCAATATATCCCAGCTATGCATTGCAATCGATTTCTCATTGTCAATGGATATTGACGCTGTTTTCGAATCTGAGGATGAAGCGAAAACTATCGAGATGATATATCATGGATATGTAGCTCTAGTACGGGCAGTGAAGACTGAGCTATCCAGCCTTGCAGATTTTCACATTGATCTCGGCATTTCATGGGAACTGGAACCGGTCCTAGAGAAATACATTATGGGCCCGGAGTATGACAGCGAGAACGGGAATAGATATTCTAAGACGGTTTCCGAAATTGCGGGAGACGAAATTTACCGCCAAATACCTCCATGCCACAAGGATCTCTGAGGGTCTTTGACAGATGTATTTACAGGCCCAGGTAGCATGAATCATTAGGAAATATTACAGCCCTCCACTTAATAGCCTGAATCAAAAGTTGACATATTTACTACCATTTCAACCTCCGTTCGCATCTTTGGGGATTGTATTCGTTTTTTTTCTGGAACACTAATTTATCAGTGGCCATTCTTTACAATTCGAGAAAACTAGCTCTATATAAATCAATAAGTTTTGTTTATCGCACAAACCACGACACTGGTTGCTTGAGACCAAATTCGACTCAAATACCACACTTAGCCTGCCAGTAGGTTCTACGAAACCATCACATCGACCAAGAACTCCTCTGATCAGCAATACTGACTGGGGACCAATTCTGCTAAATGTCCTTCTATCAACCGGAAGAGCTACTCGACGAAGGAGTGCCAGTCGATGAAGGAATTCCTGGCGGGGTGCCGCTTTGACCAGGGCCCTCGCCCTCACCGCCGCCCGGCGGGCCGGAGTTGGGGTTTTCGACTCCTCCCTCCTGGTAGCGGAAAGTAGCTGGTTTAATTGCTTGAGACTGCGTGGTGTCTATCCCAAACGCAATCCAGGCGAAGAGGCCTTCACCAACAGAGTCACCTAGAAGAGTGTACTCGAAGACAGGATCCACGCCATCAGTTCGCGTCTCCTCAGACAAAATGCTATCGTTCTCATTTAGAGTGAGTTCTTGCTGGTTGGTGTTGTATGGGGCCAGAGCCTCGACCTCGTCAATCAAGTTCTGATCAAAGAAGGTTTGGCCCACGTGGCTGGCGTAGATGTCGTTACCAAGAGTGTCATTAGCGAGAACCGTGACATTTGTGTGAATTAGGACGTGGATATGTGTAGCACGGCTGGTATAATGACCAGGAAAGATTGACGTAAATCCAGCCACGCCATCATCGGAAGTCTCCTGAATGCCACGAAGGAAGGTCTTGTCAATATTGGACAGATCACTGCTGTCTCCGTTGCCATCGGCATTAACGCCAGAGTAAATTCCAGTTGAATTACAATGCCACATCTCCAAATAGGCCAATGGCACAGGCTCACAGGTATCAACATCAATGACTTGATAGTCGAGAAGAATGTCCACACCCTGTTGAGTCTCGACAATATTGTCGCGGATATCCTCACCGCCAACATCTGTTTACAGCTGTTAGAAATCGTTTGGGTGAGAAGGAATGCTTAGACCTACAGTATGGGCCTTGTGTAACCTCCGGGGTGAGAACACAAGAGTTGATACCAGAAAAAAGAGTCTCTGGGTCTGTTCCAGGAGTGTAGCCAAGCTCAGTCTTATTATGCGATTTCTCCAAGACATCCTCAATGGCTCGCTTCTTAAGAGCTCGCTTCTTTCGCTCGTTCTGAACAAGAGCAGCACGGCGTGCATGATTGCGAGCCGCCAAGCCGCTTTCCTCCCAGTGGCGAGCGCAGTGCTTAAGAGATCTTCTCTCTATAGGCACTGAATTGATGTAGTCACGTCGCTCAAGAGCCTCTTTTGTAGGGTCCTGGCCAGGGTGAGCCAGCACGCTGCCAGTCAGAACGACAACACCAAAGGATAGAAGGCGCATAATGGTCGATTTTTCAACTTTACAGTTGGGAGGATATGAGAAGGAAGGGTTTATGGGAGCACCTTGTTTCTTGCCAAACTATTCTGAGAACTGGGTTCCAAATCGGTGTTATATAGATTCTGGTCATCTCCAATTTTCTTCATTGCTTGCCTGCATACCTATATCAGACAAATTTAACAAGTCGTCGTCATTCATATACCGACTTTCCACCATAATGTTACATCTTCCAGCACAGGCCTACCCAGGTCATTACCACATGTGTAGGAGTTCGCCGCCTACTTGTCGCAGCTCCGGCGTGGACACTTTCCACATGCCATGCTCAAGAAACTGACTGTGGTGCGATATTCGTTTCATTTCGCATGAACATGCTCCGGCAGGACCGGGCAGGTTGCCTTCCAAGCGGACCCTTTTCCAATTGAGCAATCAGAAGCAAAGAATTTCTCATCTGCAGGGTCTCGACTTGCGCGTTGCGCAGGGATGCAAATGCTTAGCTTGTGGAGAGTCGAGCTGGCATGCGGCTCTCCATTTGTTCTTTAATGCGCTTATTTACCTAAGTCCTGAGATTATTACTCGCTAATAGGTTGAAGCTATGATTAAAGGCCAAGGAAAATGACGACCCAACAATGGATATGAAACGCGGCTGAAATCAAAAAGCGATTCGTCTTGAATTGAACTTCACACTGGAGCTACCACCCCTTTTGCTACAAAGCAATATATAGTTGCGTAATAACCACAGACCTACATTGAAGTGGGCGGAAGTTACATATTCAAACACTCTTCCTGTACGGTTAAAGCATTTAGATCACCTAGGTAGGTACTTCGGAGGGTGCTTGTTGATAATTGTAGGCAGTTGACGCGCAAACACATACGAACCCAGCTATCTAGCCAGGATATTAAAGCTTGATTTCTTCAAGGGTCCCTGTTCTGATAGGTGGACGATACTGTTCTCCACGACCTGCCACCGCTTTACCATTAATAACCTTGTTATTACGCTGGGAGGTTTAGTTTGCATGGGTCAAGCGGGATGGAAAAAAACTTCGGTCATGAAAAGAAAGTACAAATATCCAGCAGCTATCGTTGCAACTCGTCGTTTTTCATCTACTTAGCATCGTGTAGTTACAGCCGGTGAGGGCCCTTGCAGGAGGATGAAGGCCCCTTTTGTTGTTAAACCCCATGGCCAACAATAGTTCCGTAGGCAATTCCAAACGCCGCGTCAGCGATTCATTTGGCCGACAGATGTTCCCCACCCGTGTCGGGTGGGGAAACTCACTGCCGATCTCCAGCTGCTCCGAGACAGTCACTCCTTGGTATTAATGATTTCCGCCCATTATTTGAATCAAAGGGCGTGAGTTTTGAGGTAAGTCTTTTATGACTGCAAAATATTTTCCAGTTCAGGTTGAAATATCTTCTTAATAGCAAGAAGTGCCGCGTCAACGTGAAAGAGACGTCAGATGTGAAAATTTGAATCAAGCAACCATAGACCACAGATTTGGAGGCAAACCCCGACCAACACCATCTTACCGACCAACACCATCTTACCGACCAACACCATCTACATGAGCCTCTCGAAGATATTCCAGCACGTCATTTACCTCTGAATTTCAGAGATCGAGGCCGTCATGACGGCACCATGGGGCTATCGAATCATTCTGGGAGTGGCTTTCATAGGAATCACAAGACTCCTTTATTGAAATCAGGATCATTATTGCCCCGAATTTGATATCAGAGGGCGGAAGGTGACGCATCAGACCGATAACAACAAAGGCCATGTTCCACGGCTAAAAGAAATAATATATGGATTAGACAGTCAATATTGGCTAAGCTCAGTGATCCCTCATCTATCCCAAAAAAGCCCTGAATGTCCCCAAATTTTAAGGCTGTATAGCAAAATAATACCTAGCACGGTATAACCCAAGTTAATGGACCTTCATTTCATTAATTTTGTTTCCCCTCATCAGACTGCCTGGTGAACACCGTATGTTTCGTGGATCCAGCGATGATAATCATGCGCCTAATCATCCAGCACTCATAAGAGCCGAAATCAAAGGCTGACGAGTTTACTTTCAAACGTTATATCATATTCACACGTGAGCATTGGGGGAAAAAAGTCCAAAAAAAGCAACAGCTGGTGGGCGAACAAGACCAAGAGCCATCGCGCATGAAGAGCAAAGGGGGAAGTTTCCTTGTACAAATCTCTTATTTCTATAACAATGCCAGTAATTTTAGGGTACTAGATTTTCTAACAACCGAAAATTGAAAGCAGGAAAAACAATAGAGAAAGGGCGGGGGACAAGGGAAGGGGGGGAATCCACGAAATAATTACGACGTGTATGGCTTGTTCCTCGGTCGAGATGGACACGATAGCATTGAAAAGGTGCTCATGTCTAATGAAGTACCACCTTCTCCTTTAGCCAGGTGTGACGGAGCCTAGAGATAACGAATCGAAGATGCATCTCTAGAATATTACATTACAAGGGTGTTCAGCAAATTAACCCCTCCAATCCTCGGGCGGCGGACCCCAAATCTACGGATCTACGCGTCCTAATTCTGTCCGGAGTTGCGCGGACTCGCAAATTTGGACCTGAACCAGGGCCTCGCAGTCGGGATGTGGCAGTTGAATCGTTTAGCGTCTGCTAATGCTGAGAGAACGCCTTACACTTGTCGTCATTACGGGGATTGTGTTTACCCACAACTCGCATTAGAAAGCGCTTGACGCCGATTCGTCAAAAGAACCATGTACGGAGCCCCTTAGTTGAGGAAAACTGAGTCGTACTCCCTGTTTCCCCACCCAAGCCACGATTTGTGTAGCAATTGCAGACGCAGAAACGCGTCAGCATCACAGATTGAATGAAACTTTCCAGTTTCAGAATTACGACGACTTTCCTGCTTGGAAAGAAGCTCCGCGCATTCTATACCATGCAGGCATATAAAGAGGGCAGCTCGGAGGGCCACTCCATGCGGAACCAACTGTTTCCTGTTGACATCAATTGGAGACCATCTCGCGCCGAGCCAGGACCTAGAATTTGAGTTTTATCGTCTCTTCACTATTTTGTCCGGAAAATGTACAAGCGTCGGCACCAACAACAGGAGGCTTTTCAGCCAAAACCAGATGCTGAGAAATCTCACCAATCACATCAACACAAGAGCGATCATGGACCTACAGATCTCAGCGCCTGGATCGTTCAGGTTGGAATAGCTGTCAACCTCGGACTTGCCGTCATCAAATTGGTTGGAGGATGGGCGTTTAGTTCAAAGTCTCTTACCGCCGATGGTTGGCATAGCATGACGGATCTTGTCACGGACCTCCTCGCTCTGATTTCAGTCCTCGTCATTGCTATGCCAAAACTGACTGAGTTTCTCCGACCGACCATCTCCAACATTGAAGGGTCAATCTCTCTGGCCATCTCTGGACTCCTGGTGCTCATGGGGATTCATGAAGGATGGGAGAGTTTGGTGTCCTTCCACGAAAGCTTCTTTGGCCAAGCACTGCTTTTCGGTGAGAGTGGGCTAGGGTATGATTCCCATGGCGACATTCATCATGATGTGCCCAGCTTACAAGCGGCCTGGATTGCTGGTCTGACAATTCTCGCCAAAGAGTGGCTCTATCACAAGAGTAAGTACCTCTACGAAAGTGAAATTGATCCCATTATTGAACAGAAACACTAATTCCTTTTTTGCAGCAATGAAAATTGCTGCCGAAACCAAGTCTTCGGTTCTAGCATCAAATGCCGTCCATCAACGGGCAGATAGTTTGATGAGCATGGTGACAATCGTCGCCATATTAGGAAGCAACATCTTCAAAGATACCGCTTGGATCGATTCAGTGGGTGGCCTCTGTATCTGTGCAATTGTCATTCGCGCTGCTCTAGAGAACTTGACAAAGACAATCAAGACGTGGAAATCGGCCGACTAGATTGGTTTAATATCACACATGTTTTTCTCTCTCAAAAGTACAGCGCTGCCCCTAGGATGTGGGTTTCAACTAAATATAAATAAAAAGAATACTATTATATTTGTGAAGGTAGATTGTTCTCCACGAGCTATATCCAACTTTTATGAAATAAAATAAAAACATGCCATTTTTGTGCCTGTTTATCGCTAAGAACCAGCGATTCATGTGACATAATGGGGCAAATCTAGCCTTCCTATACAATCTTTAGCAATTGCACCTCAGCTTCTAGGGATGATACCATCTCACAAGGAAAATAATAGACTTACCGTTAGATTCACTGTATTTATGGATTATATCGAGATAATCAGCGATAGAAGTGAGATACTTGAGGTTTTGTCGAGCAGGCCAAATAATTGAAGGTCTCTAGGGTAGGGTGTTGGTGAGTGGTTAGTGGCTTGAGTGGGACGATGTTTTGCACAGCCACATGCAGTGAGATTCTTGGCGCAGAAGCCTGGAGCCTGCGCCACTCATTGCCAGACTGCTCCTTTTCTTCTGCCACGCTGATCATGAATCTCACTCGACGTTGATTTCACGTTCACGATCGTGCTCGGCGCCCCACGACCACAGGACACGATCTCGGACAGAGCTAATGGGCCGTACGGTGTATCAAGATGCCTCTTTCGAGGAAGAATCACGAGATATTCGACAGGCTTCGGAAGCGCCACGGCATTGTTTTTTCCTCCCAATTGGAGAGCGAGCAATGGCCCGAGGGTCACCGCAACGTGCTGGAGGCAATTGAGACTGCCAAGTCGTACAGATACAGCACATATCAGGCCAGCCAAGACGAAATCGCCACGAAGCCGTGGAAAAATGACGCAAAACGACAAGCAAAGAAGCTCGTTGCAAAATCCAAGGACTGCGTATCGCGGAACGAGGCGACGTGGAGACTAGCATGCGAGTCACTCGTTTTTAGTCGCCTGGCTGCCGAAGTGGCATGGTATGATACTCTCAGCTCACCTACACACTCACCAGCACCCGGCTGACCGACTGTGGTGTTTAGTCAAACATGCCGTCAGAGAGTCTGGCGGTCTGAAATCGAGTCCTCTCTGGACGACAACAACAGGGCTTCGTCCAGCTTGAGAAAACGGCAGCAACAGCGTGAGCGCTGCCGTTGCCCCATGAGCTCGCGACCAGACGGCGAGTGAGTGCCAGACTATCTGCATGCACAATTCTTAACGCTACGAAAGCTCACGTTTCTGGAATCTAGAGAAGAGATGGTTGGGTTAAACAAACTCTTCATTGACCGAGCCGACGACATGGTAGTACATCCTGCAACTTTGGCAGAAGAATTACCCCAAGATCAAAGGCCAGACCGGGTGTATGGTCTACGGCAAACACGCAAATTTGATGAGCTTCTCTTGAAGAAAATCGGTAACGGTATATTCGTTGAGGATCGGTTACAAGAGCAACCCCATTCCACCGTAGGGGAAGCCCTTTTATTCCCATTTATGGTCGTAGAAGCAAAGGCTGGAAACGCCGCGGACGAATGGCACGATATCAAGCTTCAGACTGCCTTTCCGATCTACACCTACTTGCAGACTCAGCAAAGTCTACGTGCTGCGACAGGCTCAAGGTGCAGATGGGATTCAGGGCCGCTGGTATGGTTCTTCTGCAGCAGAGGAGATGATTGGAGACTGTTCCTCGCCTATCAAAGCCGGGCGGACGCCGCTGCATCCCAATCTCCCGTGTCATTCCAAACGGTAAGCCATCGGAACCTGAAGTTTGTGAACTGTTCGGCAGGGTTGTCAATGGCTGACTTGGTTTTAGATTATCGCACCTGTTTGGACGGGCTGTACATCTGATCTTGACGCGGCGCTACAGCTCTTTTTAATCGTAGACTTCATCGCCGACTGGGCTAGAGATGTGTACCGCGCTTCCATCATCACGGAACTGCGTATCTTATCCAGCCCTGCTCGCGATGTGTCCACAGTTGCTTCGGAAACCTTTGTCTTTTCGACTCAAAGTATTCATGGGTATGATAAAACGGATGAGGATATATTCGAGGAGTCCAAGGAGCATCGAGATGATTTGCAAGATGCTTTCAAAAACCTAGACTCTTCTTTCGGTGCCGTCCGCCACGTTGCCCCGATTGAGTCCCGGTTTCGTGCTCTTTTCATCACCGAAGATAACGTGCAGACGTTTCTAAGTTCCATGGAGAAGAGCGACAGGGAGCTGTTCGTTAAACGTGTCTTGACCACATTTGACCGGCCCCAGTACTCTCAACTGAGCCTCACCGGTGACAATATTAGTTCCATCGAAGAGGCGTGGACGGGTAACACGAGGCTACGGACGCCGTTCAACATTCGGGAATCCAGACTCAATACCTTGCTCGTTGTCACCTACCACCTATCTCCTTCTTGGGAGCAGATCCGTGAATTATGCCTCATCTCAATCACAAAGCAAGCTTTCGACATCATTTCCGGCGAAGCAAAAGTCAAAACCCCACCATCTCAATTGAAGAGTGAAGGAGATTTCAGCTGGGTAGTTGATAAGGTTGCGCAGCTCAAGGATGTGAGCGCCGCAGATAACCTGTCTTGCTGCATCTCCAGGGTCTGCGTGTATCTAGACGACTACCGGTTGTCATCTGTGGCGAGCCAGCTTCTAGGTCGATTCGAGAAATGTGATGCCACAGTCTGGGAGCTCGTCAATTATACATATAAACAACACAAAAGGGGGGACCTGGAGCCGGATCTGCCATTTCTCCGTCTCTCGACAACTGTCGATGTCCAGATGAAAACCAAAAGTTCCACCGCCGCTTTTACGCGACCATTGGCGGTTGACCACCAGCTACGCTGGTCCAGAAGCTCTACTGTTCTGGTCTACGGAAGTCTTCACCGCCAGGGCGAGGTTAAGGGTGTGCCTAGCCTCTGCGTGTATCTTAATGAATTTTACAAGGAACCGCCGAGCCTGGCCGATCTGGCCAGAATCATAACCACCACGTTTCAAGACCACGATGTTTATCATACTACCCGCGACAATGGGAACTTGAAGCTTAGGACCTGGAATATCTATAGAGATATTTGGAACTTGAGGAACAACTATGGAGTCTTCTTCTCGTATGGAGATGCCAGTTTCTCGAAGTGGGTAGGCGATCTTGGCTTTCCCCCGCCTTCTCGGCAAGGCTCCCCAAGAGGGCCTTTTGATACTGGGCGTACGATGTTCGAAAGAAAGTACAATCCGTGGCAGGATCCTCGTTTAGCTAATAACCAGGCGCGCCCTTCTCTGCGGAAGAAGTTTGTGAAGGAGCTGATTATGGCTGAGGCTTTGGAGTGGGCTCGCCTCGCTCGACAGAGCATCATGCTCGGAAATGCCTGCTGCTGTCTTTGTGGAGGCGAGCTTGACTCTGGGGATGACGAGCCCGAGTTTCTGTATGAGGTGAAAGCGGAAGGGACCAGTTTCGATTCTGGAATACGAGGCGCCGATTCGTCTGAAAGTGCGGCGGTAGAAACGTCGTCCTTGATGCCGTATAATTTCAGAAGCCGTTGCCAAGGTGAGAATAAGCAAGAAAAGGTTGAGAATCTTTGCTTGGTGTGTACGGAGCACATGTTTCATGAGAGCCACTGGGGCGAAGGATGGCAGGATTGGATGAGAGAGGTGCTAAGGATGGCTCTGTGCAAAAGCATGGCTGAGGAGGATGCACCTGAGGCTGGCCCCGTCGCTGGTCCGTCGCGCCTTGACATCATGTCCACACCACCGTTGCCGGAAAGCCCGCATTTCAAACGGTATTCATCCCTCGGCTTCGATGATGACGATCAGCTCCCATTAGTTAGAAAGAGAAGGCACTCTGGAGACGGAGCAGAAGTATCAGCTAAAGATATCAAGCCTTTGATAATCGACTTGACCAGTGATAGTTAAAGAGACAAGTAAAGCTTTTTGAATTTGTGATTCCAATTGCCATTCTAGACAGTGAAACGGTAAACTTCTAACACATACAGTCGCCACTTTCACATTCCGCCAAAAGCCACATACAACCAGTGACCAAATTATGTGAAAAGTTGAGTATCCTGGAAGCTATCCTCTTCATCTGACACCTAAGTGCAATCAATATCCATGGCCACTTTGTTCACCCACGTATACTCAGGGTCATGACCAAGTGGTATAGAAAAGGGCCGCTTCAACCCTCTAACCTCACGAAACATCACCTCGCGTTCCCCATCAGTGCTCACTAGGGTTTCCGCCTTCTTCATCCCTCTTCGTGTTCTCCCCAGGTTCGAACCGATATCCCACATTTGATATTTTACGGATATGCTCTTCAGTTTGAAGCAGTCCTCCCATATAAACTTCCCTTCTTCACTATCCTCACTGCTACGGGATAAGAATCCCTTGATAACACCGTCAAGAATGATCCGCCCCGAAGTAGGGTTGAAGGGAAAGCGCCGCTGGCTGCGATGGGGGTAACATGTGATGACTCTTAGTTTAGCTGCATGTGACAGCGCAATACCAATGTCTTCCTATTTCCCGGCGTCAGTTTCGATCATCCACTTCAGTGAAATGTGCCTCAAGCAGATGATAGTTATGGGGCCTCTTCTCACAATTTCGTTTTCTTCTGGGGCGAATTCGATCTCCTCAAGCTGAGGCAAGTTGTTGACAAGAGCTGACACAGATCTTGCGGACAGATAGGAGACCCTGCGGTTACTTATAAGCTCACCAAATGAAATCCTGAGCACTTTTAGCCCTCTATGCCGGGTAATAGCTTGCACGATCTGCTCTTCGATGACTGGGTCAGCGGTGGTATCGATCATGTGTCGTGAGTCGTTATGTAGCTCCAACGATGTGAGCGTATTGAACGCTGAGATGAACTGGCATTTCACTTTAATGAGTGGTTTATGCAGCTGCGTCATCGTCGCTGGCTGCTGTAGTTCTTCGTCTGTCTCGTCGTTTTTGACGCTGGAAAGCGTTAGGAAGAGGGTATGTAGACGAATATGTGAAGTTGTGGCCGCCATTTTCGTGAGGGTTTTGAAAAAGAGCTCGGATGCACCAGCTACACGCCTAACTTCAAGCCCGTCGAGCCCGAGGAAGTCAACCGATCTCTTCAAGTGACGGATCACTTCTGTGTCTAGAGTCGTGTCTTCTAAGGTGAGTGATTTCAGAGCCGAGAAAACATGATGCAGGGCATTTGTAGAGCCTCTGCTAGTAGGCACCGCTTCTCCCAAGTGATTTAGAAATGAGGTTGTGTATCCCATGCCTATCACTCGAAGGCTCTTGAGAGTGGACTTTGAATTGCGGATTAGACTAGCAAGTACGCTCTCGCCGGGTGTAAGCTGATAACTATCCATTTCAATCATGCTGAGATGTTGCAAGCTCTGGATTTCGGCTAGCGGCTTGATAGCGGTTTCACTGAACGCGTTTGTGCTGATTGAAAGAGCCTTTAGCTTTTCAAGAGACGCCATCTTCTCTGCAATGGGCCTGAAAAGAGTGTGAGAGTGCATCGGTTAGCCATTTGCATGCTTGAGGTTGACTTACTTTGTCAGAAAACTAATATCTACTATCTCTAGGTTTTTCCAATGATCCAATGCATGTCCTAAGTACTGGTTCACAGTTTCTTCATGCTCTTCGCCCAAACCGAAAGAACCAACAATGAGCTGGCGGACGAAGGATGCGCATTGAGGCACTCCATGTTGGTCGATGTGGTCTGGAAATCTCCCCTGGTGGCTTTGGTATTTGTCAACCTTCTTTTCAAGCTGCCGTTTCTGTGCTATAGTTAGATGGGAGTCGAGAGCTCTGGCTATCTTCAGGAGTCGCGAATGGTAGGCTTCAAGGACGACCATTCGCCGGTGCAGGCGTGGTGCCGCGAGCGAGTAATAGATCTTGCTTGTTCGGCTCAATTTCCCCATTGTAGTCGAGTCTGTGATCTAGATTGAATTAGCTGGATTCTAGTGAAGATCCCACGTACTTTGAGCTTACGTTCTCAACAATCATTTCCAGGATCTCCATCGGCAGACAGGATATGTGGTCATGACGAGCATCCGGCAGTAGCTGGTGCGGTGCTTTGCTCTTGGCCCTGCTTTTCATCGCAGACGATCTCCCCATTTTGGCAGACTTCTCCCTCTCAGCAGTAATCACCGGATTTCAGAGACGATGTGTTGCGTTTCCAGCTTATGGCGGTTGACTTTTAGCGAGAGCAGCAGCTGTCTGTGAATAAGCATGACTTTACTTCCGGCTGTTTTTATGCGGTGTAAGCCTGGGCCTTAGGCCTATTGGACATCTGCGGCGTAGCGAGAAAGCAAAGACCAATAGGAAGCTGAAGAATGCTCGGCAATTGTGGCCACGTGTACTGTAGTAGGCAGGTTGCCAGATTATGGTCCTTGGCGTATCACTCGCTGGCCGTGCATCGTTGTTTAGCGTGGCACGGTCAGTGGTCTATTCATGATCTGTATGTGATACTCCGTTTCTTAACAGCGTGCAAAATATCACGTTAGTCTGTTGGCTGAATTAGCAAGCGATGTCAGCGTATGGGAAACTACACATTATTCCGCTTCACTTTCATTTACCTATGTGAGCATATGTATGGCGCCAAATGCTTGGTAAGCCCAAACAATAAATGTGTAGCTATCGTTAATTAAATATCACCTCTGCCCTGAAGTAAGCTATCGTGCAAAAGGCCGTGCATATGTCGCGACAAGTCGGGGCGTCTAGACTCTCAAAAATATCAAATCTACTTTTACTATAAGCCCAGGGAAAGACACCCCCCGAGGTCTGAATAACGAAGGCAGAAGCGATCGGCTTCATACATAGGGGTCAGCCGAGACGGGGTCATTGCGTAACAATGACACAACACACAACAACAAGAGATTGAATACAAACGCATTATTGACCCAAATAAGCACTCGTTATTGACCGTATCCGTTTGAAACCAACACTAGTTGGTTTGTGCCGTCCTTACCCAAAACCCCGTCGGATGTGCTTTCAGCAAATGGTCAACGATATCCCAGGGCTGTGGAAATGTCATTTGAGTGGATGGCGGACAGAAGGGACAGAAGAACCCGCCGTTTTCCTTCATCAAGCTCCCAATTCCAGGGTTACGGTTGTACTGTCGTACCCAGTGGTCGAGGTCGTCCCGCAGAGGGCCGGGTTCGAATTGACGCCAGTCATCTGGTAAGGCCTGAAATTGGCCTGGCTGGACCTCTTGAGTAAACATTTCGGGCTGGAAAGGTGATCTCGTGGCTCCTTGGTGAGCACCAGCCACCGTATTATGAGGAGATGGGGTTTCGTGTCCTCCCCTGCTTGTCAAGGGAGGCAGCCACAGATGTGTTTGGCTCGAGGGGTTCAAGGGAGGAAGGGCCGAGGAGAAATTTGTTTCTTGTGATGGCGAATAATACGTATTTTGGGAAAGAGGAATCTGGTGGCGATTGGTCTGTGGTTGGTGCGGGTACGGATCCGTGGAAGATGCTTGGTAGGACTGCGCTGTCGTTGAGGCCTGAGAGGACAGTCCTGGCGGCCCGGAAGCCCAATGAACGGGGATTTGTCTCTTTGCCATATGACGCTCAATCTCATGAAACATCTCTCCAATTTGAGCTCGAGTGCGAGGGGAGGCTTCTTGTGGATTCGGCCCTGCTACGTTCGAAGTTTCTCCTCCCGGAGCTTGGGCTCCCACGATTGGAGGAATTGATGATGCTGAAGGGCGATGCTCTCCTAGTTGCTCTGCAGGGTGTTCTCCGGCTATAGAAGGAAATGTAAAATGACCAGTAGCAGCTTCCTGAGGGCGGCTGGTTTCACAATTTCCTCCCTCCATCATATCAGCCTTGTTACGAGCATAGTTGAGACTAGTATGAGCGAGGTTCTCCAAGTAGGATTCTTCAAAACCACCGCTCTCGTGTCGTGCCTGACCTGTCTCGGCCGAAAAGGATGATAATGCATTCTTGGATGCCGTGCCGCTCTCGGAATCTTGGGCGGTTGATTCACTCTCAATTTTATCATTTGGATGAACTACATTTCCAGATGTTGTTTCTTCAGATAACGGTCCACCATTTGGGTCGGAGAATGTCTCTGGTTGAGTTGACCTTTCAGGTTCAGGGTTTGATTTACCTTTCTCAAGAAGGTTTGTGCGCATAGTATCGGCCACCTCCAAAAGTGGAGTTGAATTTCGATGATTTTGGATGTCGTCTGTATTCCTGGCTGGCGTTAATTTGATCTTGCGGAGGACGTCGCACGCTTCATGATAGTGGTGATTTAGCTTCCATCCCACCTCATCATCTTGAACACTGATCATATCACAACCGGCGACCCATGAGGCTGGGCATTTTTTCAGTTGGGAGCTAATTAAGCATAGGACTGGATATTCCCGGTTTGATTCGAGCCTCCCATCGTCCTCATACCCTCGCGCCCATTGATACTTCTGAGAGCGCGAGCTGAATAAACAGCACTTGGGCATATCTTCATCCAGATGAAGGGTGGAAAGGTTCTCGCTGATTCCGATAGACTCCATGTCGTTTAGAGGCAAAATCAGAATAGGGGTCTTAACAGCATTGTCCCCAAAGTATGCCAGGCACACCTCCCCAGGCGCGCGACGTACATAGGTGTTCTCTTCTGAATCATCTCGCTCTGCTCGGGGGGCGCGACGACGAGAGGGTTCCGGTCCATGTCGGAAGACAGAGCCAACCTGCCTCCAACCGGGACCTAGCGTTTCTTGTGCTGCATCGTCTGTGGGCTCGTCTCCACAGCCTCCTGATCGAGTTCTCCCCGACATGGTTTCGCTTCGGCCACGCCCTCGGGCACGTCCTCGAGGTCGTCCTCGGAGCCGTCCTCGGAGCCGTCCCCGTTGTCCTCTCATTTTAGTCTCTGGACTTTCCGCAGTGCGCATTCCGGCACGACCACCACTGGAAAATCGAGAACTCCTGTTCCGGCGTCGTTTGCGTCCTTCCTCATTCTGCTCTTCTGTTTCACGTGGCAAGAGTTCGGCATCAGGGCGAGGGCGCTTCATCTGTGTCCAGTTTAGTAAATTCTTGATTTCAAACGAACATCAATTCTGCCGGATTCAACATACAGCCTTTTCCGTGTTACCTTTCGGTGTAACCGCATGTCCCTCCTCTTCAGAATTATCATCATCGGAGACACCCTCGGAATCTCCGATATTTTCTACAGGATCCTCTTCGACTTCGGCTTCTGAGTCAAACACCCTGGTACTATCTTCAATTTGACTGCCTCTGTCCGTGTCTGGATCATTCCGCTTTGTACCATCAGGCCAGTGACCGCGCACTAGACCGTCCACAGCTGCGTGTAGGCGCTGGAAGACTTGTCGTTGTCGCCTCTCATATACCGCTTGTTGAGCTTCCAGCGTCGACTGATATCGACCAGCGAGGCTCGACTTTTCCGTGAACAACAGGCCCAGGCTATCCCGCTCCTGTTGCTTCTCAGCGCTTGACATCTCGTCATACGCAGCCCACCACTGCGATATTCGGGCGTCGATAGCGTCGACCTTCGCCTTGTATTCTTGTTGTGGTGATCTGAGCGCCTGTAACTCCTGCTTATGCCGTTGGAAGCATTCTTCCCACTCGGCAAAAACGCGCTCCACATCCGTGGCAGGAGGCCCTTCACCCTGCCCGTCTGTAGCCATGTCCGGAAAGAGCGCAGCGCTATGTGGCTGGTTTCCTCTTCCTTGTTTCAGAGAGCGTGTTCGTTGATGGTGGGAGGATCAAGGCTGAGAGAAGCGCGACAGGGCTGAGGGAGATGGAAGGGGGGGTGAGGACAGGGCACAGCCAACTGGCAATGAGGCAACAACGCCTCCTTGGCTGCACATCTTATTAATTACGGCCAAACTGTTGTTGGTTGCAGTTGTCTGTTGGCGCGAAAATGCTCGTTTTGATAGGCTGGACCTGAGGAGGGTGTGGAGCAGTCATAAGCGACTGACATAAAACAGAACCTACAGCATTTGGTTTTAACACAATAGCAAAATAATCTATCTAGTCATAAGCACAATATTGAGCTAAATATTATAGAATAATTTACTATTTTCTCACTATTGTGTCTCATATTATCAGAAAGAAAACTAGGTCCCTATCTTACGTGAAAAGGGTTCAAGTGCTGTTTTATCTCACCCACTTGTAATGCACAACTTGCACAATGTCTTCATTGTGCATAATATCTCAGCACATTCGGATATGCTTAGCCTCTTCTTACCTACCTAACAAAGTTCTAAGCCAAACTCGGAGATCTTGTTTCTTATCCGCCCTTTCAGCGTAATCGTAACATGAAAGATGAAAGGCTACCTTTGCAATTGTTATTCGGTGGACAACCATGGTACGTACATCTCATTCACCTATCATGCTTGCCTCTACTGCATGTAAAGTCTAGCAAGACAGGCTGGCAGAAGGATAGCGTGCTGAAACCGAAAGAACGGTTTCAGTTTTGCATACTATTCTGGAAACATTGAGAGACGCCAGAAATGCGTAGCTCTATCGCCATCTTGAGCCTCAATGACCACGCCCTTGTCCAGAAACAGTTTGGCGATGGTTGTCAGGTCAGCCCAGCGGGGGTTATGCGCCGCCCAATGAAGAGGAGTTATGCCAGTTCCATCGCGGGCATCAAAGTTGGCTCCGTGGTCTAGCAACAGCCGTACCACGCCTTCGCGGGAACTCTTTGTTGAGAGATGGAGCGCCGTCTGTTGATCGTTGTTCTCGACTTCAGTGTCAGCCCCATCCACAAGCTACCAACTCGCGCCCGTTCTCGGATGCGATCAAGAGTGGCGCCCGACTACAACTATCCCGCAGTTCATGACTCTTTCTGTTTTCAATAATGTCATTAATGGATCTATGCGTCCCAAAGTATGTTGCTAAGTGAGGTCCTGATATTTTCTTGGGGAAATTCTGACTATAATTTCAACTTGGCCACTATCTCCGGGCGTCTACCATCAACGCTTGGCTGATTGCCCCAACTTGATCCGGCTGATAAGAAACTGCATCGGCTTCCGCTGGACAGTCGAAGCTGTTCGTGCGTGGTGCCCCCAAAAGCGGGCTGCATAGTCGTACAGAGGGTTTAACTCAAGACGCGCCTTAACCTCTTCTTCTGTTACGCAGGGGCCGTTCTCAAATACCGGCGATAAGAGATATCCGACGCAGATACTCGCTGTATACTAATTTACATTAGGGCACCAATACTCCCGAGACTTTCGACAGTATTCTTCGGCCGTATGGTATGCCAACTGCACAATTCCCGTTTCTTCGTCGACTGTGGTCAATCCGGCGCATGTAGAACTAAACTCAATAGTAGGCAAGAAATGCTCATCAATTTGAGACTCTCCGATCCCAAAGGGGCAGGCGATTTCGGCCGCAATCGCGTGTCGAAGTTCGAGGTTGGTGAGGGGTCTTTTGGCAAAGGTAACCTATCTAATTATGCTCCATGCCAAGTCACGATACCTACCTTGCATAGTTCATATCATTAGTTGCTCGTATATTCTCACATATACTGTGCAGGCTGTGCTCTCGGCCGAGTTACTAGATCATGTTTCAAGCTCCTAGCGACAATTACTACCTGTGGGGATGTCAGCAGCAGAGGCCACCAAGCGACCCAGCAACCTAGCCTTGAGTCTTGAATATTTTAGCCAAGTCTCGTTTGGGTTTCTCCATTTGCCATGAACTAACCATTCCCGTCAATCCTTGTCGACGTCTTGTTCCGAAAAGGAACCCGAGAGTCGAATATCACGGGACCGAACGCCGTCATTGAATGCCGAGACTTGTGACTGTCAGTACAATCCCGAGCCGCTGGGGAATGCTATCCAGCGAATGCTGTGATCTGGCGATGGCTGAGCATGTTTCCGATTTCTACATGCACCGGCCTAGACATACCTTAACAAGTGTATAATTTATGATAGCAACTTGCTATGTTTACCTCATTAACAAGCAGGTAGTCCCAGTCCGCAGGAAGCTATGACCATTCATGTATGTATTTGTGCTTCTTGTCTCGGCAGTACCTCATCTCCGCGGACCGCCATTTAAAACCACAATTCTTGATTGATTGAAAACACAAACAACCTCCTGGATTAAGAGAAAAGCTCTTTCTTAAAATAGTAACTTCAACCTAATAAGATGCGATTCTTTCATGCAAATGGGATGACTTGTAAAACAAAGATGTAGGGCTTCAGGAAGTAATTCTACCAATTATAACATATTATCACGATAGTTATAGAAGAGCAGAACTTCCCTCTTCTCCATCAAAAAACTGTGTGTTGTCTTCGTATTCATACGTTCTTTCGTTGTAACGCAGCCGATCTTGCAGTTGGGAAAAGTGAAAAGAGACTGTAGCCCACTCCCGGACCCCGGCCCCTATCGAAGAAGCGTTTAAGATGACATTTGGGTATTTCATCATGATGGAACTTATCTCTAGTCTCATATAATGTAGAGCCAGCTTTAGATATTGGTGCTATGCTCATACAGTAATCACAAAAGACACATGGACCAGAAGACTTTTTTGTGAATTATTCGTTGGCCAAAGCAACAGTGCCCTAGAGCAAGAGGCAGAGCTCACGGGTTACGATAGCTCCAGTAACTGTTAGAGCAACACTCTGGAAGCTGTGACACAGAAAGTCCTATTGTATCGAGGGTATATGCTGCGGTGAGCAAGGTATAACAGTCGTAGTAACGGTCTTTTTGAGATGGCACAGAAAGAGTTCTCAACCAGCATGCCGGGGTGATACCTTGCATATGTGTTCCCCGGGTAGCACGTTCAACAAGAGCCCCTGTGGCGCAGTAGTCACCTCAGTTCCATGAGGCTGACGTGAGATATAGGCCTGATTTCAAACTCAGCCCCATTCATGGTCATGTATTTCCGCTTATTAATGGCTATCGGCATCTGTTGAAGTAAATCAGTGGCTCTAAGTCAAATCCGACTGCCGGTCTCGTCCGGGGCCTGCAGGGGACATTCTGTGCTCGCTTCAGCGTGATCTGCCCAGAAGAGTACCAGAAAGCTGAACATCTCACCATCTTTAAATAACTAATCTCGTGTTTGAGGGTACTTCATGTTAACCCATGAGTTGAGAAACGAGCCAGGGTCAAGGGACGCCAAGTTTATCAAAGCGGTATTATTGCAAATCCCGAGCGATCATTTCAGGTTTCTGGAATGCTTGGTGTTGGAAAAATCAGAGAACTTACTGACAGACCTTTTCTAGTCTCCTTAGAAGAAATCAATGCCTTTAATCAGTAGAATGTAGAGGAAGAATACTATTGAACTTTTTCTAACATTTGGCGTTTATCGTTAATTAGATGAGTCTACACCAAAGCTACCAACCTTAAGAATAGGCTTATTCTTTTACTACAGCGAAATCACAATACTTCCTGCGCCTATTGAAGCCTACCTATCGAGAGGTCTAGATAACGTTCACAACGATGATGTTCAGACCAACGTATTGGCCAGTCTCATCAGAGCAACGCGACGCAAAGAGATACAGAATACCCCCAATTCTGCGTTTGGACGTAGGCAAAAATAAATTTTCAATCCGAATTATGATTGAGGCATTAACGCCCACGCAAGAGCGAGATGCATTGATAAATGAAAAGCCGGTTACGAACGCACGTAGAATGGGGCGTAAGTAAGAACGCCTTGTCCTAATGCAAGTACTGAATATCACTCATACGAGGAATATCCCCATATCCATGTCGCTAGCTTAATACCATATTCAACCTCTTGCAGTACCAAATCCTGAACTAGGAGATAGTTGAAAGAAAGGTGACCCTTCGATACACTATGTTGATGTCGTTCGCAAAGGATGCTCTTTCTCAACATCAAGAATCATGAACGCTGACTAGACCGATTAAAAATCATTGGACACATATTGATCATGCATATCACATTCATGAATTCGGAAGAAATTTCCTAGGAGTTCTCCTGTCGATCGTTTTCACTCTCACGCTCATATCTCGTACCATCCCCCAACCCTGTCATACCAGTGAGCACAGCCGGGACGCGTCATCGAAATGGACGCCCCTGGCTGCCCTTTTTGGTAAATCTCGTACAAACCCTGGATTGAATAGAATGGGTATCCATGGCCAGCACGAAGGAACATATCACATAGTGACCCAATGTGGAAGCAAGACGGCGCAACAGTATACTGTGGCTAGGCTGACAGACTTCGAGGCGGTAAGACCCAGTACGAGAAGGCTAAATCGCAGCGCCAAAGAGGAAGGTAGCCTGTATCAAACTAAGGAGAGCCGTTAGATGTTAGAACAATCTGTGGAATATAAGATGTTCCCGTTTGACCGTCTTTGGAGCACTCTTCCACCACACTCATCACTTTTTAGACAGATTCACTTACAACACTATCTACCTCGACATTTAACTTTTCAAAAACGATGAAACCATCAACCTTTTCGATTTTAGCGGGAATTGTCAGCATCACGACAACTGCCAACGGAGCTCGAAGTGATGCGGAGGGCGTTTGGAATGAGGCACAGCTAAGCTATGAAAAGTTCACTGAAGAGTTCCTCGCCAACGCCACTACTTCAAATGGTTCTTGCAACAAAGAAAATGTCCGCTCGCGCCAGCGGTGGGACGACTTGTCAACAGATGCACGGCTCGAGTACATACGTGCGGTAAAATGCTTATACTCACTCCCATCCACAACGGATCCTCTTGTTGCACCCGGCGCTAAGACTCGCGTCGACGATTTTGTCTACACTCACATCAACCAGACAAATTTCGTACACGGTTCCGGAATCTTCCTCCCCTGGCATAGAGAGTTCATGTGGCTCTATGAAAGTGCGCTCTATGATGAGTGCGGCTTCAAGGGAACTGGTGTGCCTTACTGGGACTGGTTCCTCCACACGGACGACCAGGCTAGTTCGCCAGTCTTTGACTCAGGACCAGCAGGATTTGGCGGCAACGGCCTCTACATCCCACACGAAGCAAGCAACGACACTCTAGTTGATGTGCCCGGACCCGTCTGGGTGGACCGAGATGCTGGCACTGGTGGTGGCTGTGTCGTCGATGGCGCTTTTGCCAATCTCACACTCACCCTTGGTCCTGTCGTTCCGGCAGATACCCCTGCGGATGATCCGTATGGTCTCAAAGGCAATCCACGATGCCTGAAGCGCGACTTCCTGCAGCCTCAAAGCTCGGCTCACCTGACATTCCAACAGGCGGCCGATCTGCTTGAAACGACCACCTACGCCGAGTTCCGTGCCGCCATTGATCAAGATGAGATGCATCCGGCATCGCATAAGTTTCTCGGCGCCGACGGCTACGACTGGTATTCTTCACCCAATGACCCGGTTTTCTTCCTCCTACATAGCCAAGTTGACAGAATTTGGAGTATCTGGCAAACCCAAGAGTATCATACACGCACAAACCAGGTTGGAGGCACCGTGACCTTCCGCAATACCCCACCCTCTGCGAACGCTACACTTGATACTGTGCTAAGAATGCTGACTGCCGGGCCCGATGTTTTGTTTGGAGAAACTGTCTCTCCGCTTGAGAATTACTGCTATAGATATGTTTAAAAAAACACCTCTCCGCGACTCTTTGGACCCAAAGGATAAGAACGTGGGGATCGAGCGAATAGCAAGAGGAAGAACCTCATCTGGCATCATTCAACATGAGCCAAACTTCAAGTAGAGGCGGCATTGTCTTCCTCTTTTAAAGATTTATGGTAGCTTGGCCTAGGTGCTTCGCAGAAAAAACAATATAACTACTGTCATTACCGCACAAGTCTCATGTCATGCGTTCGAATTCAACTTGGGATGCAAATTTTCTTTCGTGTAACTCCGATGGGCGCTCTGTTCCAGGTGAAAGTTACGCGTTGCAGCCAGTCTGAAAACTTCTTGATCAAATGGCCACCATCATAGCTGGCACACATCGCATCATAATCTCAATTTGGTATTGAAAGGAGTTCTCCAGGGGGTCATTTTAATATTTATTCCCACATAGTAATAACCTAGCCATCGATTATGCATCGACCCAGTTTAAATTAATCCACTATCTTAGCGCCCTTAAGCATGAATTCAGGGGGTACAGGGAGGAAACAAGACATCTATCGCCAGCTACTCAAACTTGCAAGTAAACTTATCAGCGTCAATGTTCAGGTTCATTACTCTCTCTTTTCCTGCATTTAATTTGAATATCACGATGTATATGTTTCTCTTTTTTGCAAAAATAGAAATATTCAAACACATTTTTTTTAATCTACCATACAGTTGGAACGTATCCAAGCCACCGATCAACTACAGCCACGAAGTATATACAGGTATATTTAGTACACGGATCCCGAGTCTTGAACTTGAGGGATCTAGTAAAATCTCTTGCCCTTCTTGACGTACTTCTCGAGATAGAATGGGTCTCCGTGGCTGGAGGTTGAACTAGCCTTGGAAGCACGGTTCCCACTGCTCTTACCACCGCCAGACATAGTAATGGGATGTGTACCTCCAATGAGCTTGGGGTTGGAGATCTTAGGCTTGGGCTTCTCGGTCTTGGGCTTGCTCATGCCGGCACCGCGAGCACGCAGGCTTCGCTTGCCCTTCTTGACATATTTCTCGAGATAGAAGGGGTCTCCGTGGCTGGAAGTGGAACTGGCCTTGGAGGCACGGTTCCCGCTACTCTTACCACCGCCAGACATAGTAACGGGATGTGTACCTCCAATGAGCTTGGGGTTGGAGATCTTAGGCTTGGGCTTCTCGGTCTTGGGCTTGCTCATGCCGGCACCGCGAGCTCCTAGACCTCTCTTGCCCTTCTTGACATACTTCTCAAGGTAAAAGGGGTCTCCGTGGCTGGAAGTGGAACTGGCCTTGGAAGCGCGGTTTCCGCTGCTCTTACCACCGCCAGACATGGCGATGGGATGAGTGCCTCCGATGAGAGTTGGTTTTGAAATCTTGGGCTTGGGCTTCTCAGTCTTTGGCTTGCTCATGCCAGCGCCGCGAGCGTAGAGCTCGTCCTCGAACTCACGCTCGAATAGCTCGTCGTCGAAGTCGCGCTCATAGAGGTCATCCTCGAAATAGCGTTCGTAAAGCTCATCCATGAAATCACGCTCATAGAGGTCATCTTCGAAGTCACGCTCGAACAGCTCCTCGTCCTCGTCGCGTTCAAAGAGATCGTCCTCGTCACGCTCGTAGATCTCCTCGTCCCTCTTACCCTTCTTGACGTACTTCTCAAGGTAGAAGGGGTCGCCGTGACTGGAAGTTGAACTAGCCTTGGAGGCGCGGTTTCCGCTGCTCTTTCCGCCAGACATGGTCACAGGGTGAGTGCCTCCGATGAGCTTGGGGTTAGAGATCTTGGGCTTGGGCTTCTCAGTCTTGGGTTTGCTCATGCCGGCGCCACGCTCCTCCAAGTCAGCCCGCTTGCCCTTCTTGACGTACTTCTCGAGGTAAAAAGGGTCGCCGTTGCTCGAGGTTGTGCTGACCGTTGAAGACCGGTGGTTGGCTGGCTTCAAGGCGTTTCCGTTCATGGCAATAGGGTTGGTACCGCCAATGAGCTTGGGGTTGGAGATTTTAGGCTTTGGCTTTTCGGTCTTGGGCTTGCTCATGCCGGCACCTCGAGCTTCCAGATCAGGGGCGATGTCGCCTCCATCGTTAACGCGGACCCCGAGGTCGACGTTTTCGTCGCGGGCCACAATGTCGCCCGAAACATCGGAAGCAACAACGGCACTAGACAGAGCCAGAACGATGGGAATGGCGGAAAGCTGCTTGATAGCGACCATGATGAATGATAAATTCCAAAAGATATGTTAGGGGAAAATGGAATAGAATGAAGTCGGGAGAATAAATAAGGCTAGCTTAAGTATTGTCGAAGAATATCAAGGAAATTTGACTGATAAAAGATGATCAAGGAAACTGACAGATAAGGGAAAAGGAGACAAAATGGAAAGTTGGAAGTGTTTGATGAATGAAACAAAAGAAAATGCGTGGATGGACGAGCCAGAGCTGTGTATTTATCTTTCTCGATACAGAGCTAAGAGTGAAAGGTGTAGTCTATTTTTGGCCACAAACTACAGAGTGCAGACAGTGCATGGGGATACCGAACAGTCTTGTCTTAACGCGTAGGATTGACATTGTACGAAGCGGAATCCTGCTTACGCCCGCACTTCAGGAAGGTAAAGACCACGAGCGATTCCCTGCCTCCAGAAGGATGATATCCAAGCAATATGCAGAGCCTCTCAGGGTCCAGGATCACTGGGACTATCGTGCTCAACTGTTGTGGTCTGCTCCATTCTCAAGCCACCCAATCGATGATCTTCTCCTTCTCCTTTTCTTTCCTCTCTCCATGTCCCCATATCTTGTTTACCTCCGTTCTACTTCTCCCGTTGTATTACCATTTTATAGAAGTTTTGGACAATCAATTATTACTCTCGGCCTGCCATGCTGGGTCAATGCTTTTACAGACTGTGAGCAAGGGTGGTCCGCTGGCCACCTCCATCCGCCCAAGTGTGGTTGCATCCGTGAAAACCGGGAATTCTCTGCTTACTGAATGACATGCCAGGCATCAAGTGCCGTTCGGCTCAGAATCTCAGGCCACGCCGCTTCAATCCTTCTTCTTCTGGAAAATGCAATACCACCTGACCACGTTTTACGGGATTACGTAGCTGCAAGACGTCTAGTAATCGTGAGGCGGGCCAGCTTCGGTATCAGGATATCAAGATACCCGTGATGCCACGCGTTTCTAATTATGCCATCCCATCAGCACCAGTCTCGCGTTATCCCAGAAACACACGAACAGCCGGGCCTAGAGCCACCGTCAAGAAAATCCCGGGGCTGACGACCACGCAATAGAAAGCTCTCCCACCAACAGTGTAACATAGTAGGTCCACAGTGAGACTGGCGGGTCGCGCGATCCCTACAGGCCAGTTCGAGCGACCCCTGCAAGCCAGGTCTTCCGTCAATACAGACATGTAGTCAAGACAGTCCCCTCACGATGCGTAGGCGGGCGCTCCGGGGTCGTCTTGCATCAAGACGATTAATTGATGCGGACCTGGCCCGACTCTCCCGTGTGAGGCGAGCGACCTGACCCCAACTTGTTCAGTTTGTCAAATACAAAACGCTCTCCTGAAGTGCCGTAGTGTTTCCTTTGTGCAAAGATGAAAGTACACTAATCATGCGAGTGACAGACTACTAACGAGATAGGACCTAAGCGGCAGTTTCGTCTCATTCATGGAACTTGGGAGTCAGCCTGGAATCCTCCATGTGGGGGACGAAAGGGCGTCAGATGCCTCTAGACAGGGATCATGATACCACTAACGGCAGTTCGGCAATCCCTGCTTTACGCGGATGACTTTCCAAATATAACGAAACGCGCGGGCGACGACACTCATGCTCCACGATCAGGCAGCGGGACTAATTTCGGACCTGTTCCTCCCTGACTCGTCGTTTGCCATCGACAGCGACTGCCGCGCATATGAGTCCGGGGTCTAATATATCGTCTAATATAATTAATTTAATTTAATTTAAAAATCCAAATGCCGTAGTGGACACGATCGCCGTTGGCGTAAGCGACATCCCGGCCTTGATCAGCCCATCGACCACCAACGGTGAAGCAGAACATCTTCAGGTAGGGATTCAAGGATTACCAATCGCCTCCTTCCGACCCCCTAGTCGCGTGTCCCTGTTTGTCCATTTGTTCCTCGTCGTGTCGGTCGAGACTCCTACTCCCTCCCATACGCTCATATACGGCCTACTTGTTGCACCTACCCTAGACATGCCCACACAACAAATCCAGTTTCTGTCGGTTGAACAAGTGTTGAGATGTAAAGGAGATGCAAGTGCACACAACATGTAGAATAAATAAGAAAGTAAACAGATTTTTTATTTCCATGAATCTCTTTTTGTAGTGCGCATCTATTAATTTACAAGCGCTGAGCTTAGAGCTAATCCTTTTTTTCTATTGTCGTGTTTTTCTTACTATAGTGTAACTAATTCTTTTGTGTGAGTTTCTTTTGCTCATTTTATCTGGTCGAACTTTATTTTAATTTTATTTCGGATCCTACTGATGCTTCCCAAGAAAATCATCACTCAACATCATTTGAAACTGTAAAGACGATATTGATAGCGGATCTGGCTGCATTTGTCCAAGGCTCGGCGTGATCACCACTGGCTTGTTTGGCATTCGTTGTTTGCTCTCTACCAACCATTCGCTGTAAACAAGAAAGTACTATTTATAGTATATAATGTGCCATCTGGAGCTGATAAAAGATACTGAGGTGATTCGATATGGCTTTAGCCCAAGCTGATTACAGGGTATTGTTGCCTGCAAGGATCCCTTTTCATTCCGCGGGCCGCAGCTAGAGTCAACCCGCTATCCATGCCATGTTTAAGGTGAGGCCTGCCGTCAAAGAATTTTGGCCTGTCGGCTCGTAGGCGTACCAATCAGCAGGGGTGCTTAACTGTCAGGGTCACGCCTTTCTGCGAAGCCCTTCAGCTTACGTGTATTCCTTCGCCCCGCCTTTCAGCATCAAGGTTCAAGGGCAGTCCGAGATGGCCAGGTAGTTATTGGGAGGAAATGCGAGTTTTACAAATAAACAATATCTTTTGAATCCCACTGAAAAACAATATTAAACCCATGCCAACACCTACAGCCCTTGAAAGGATTCGAAATTTCCCTCAGGAGATCATTAGAAGGACAATATCTTTCGACAAGTACATTGCGCTAACGGAAGATCGTAATGGTGAACAAAAGCTTTGATCACTCCGAGCCCATGCCTAGTTTGAGTAGCGTCATTTTGTGGGTGATGATGATCAAGGAAACCTTTCTTATCGGATGCAGTCTTCACATCGTCTGATTCTTATTGTAGTGAAATGAGATGTTACATTCCCTTAGAGAACCTAAGCATTGGTTATCCAATCTGGGGGTTTCTCAATCTACATAAACTTGGGTTCTTCTTCTCAAGCCACCTCACTTAGCAGTACATGAGTGATGTAAAAGCCCACATCAGCGAATGAAATGTTATTCAATCTAAACGTTCAATCTTGACCAAATTATCACTTATACTAATTATATCACCCACCACCAGACCTACAGCGACACACCTGCCATCCTCTTGGCTTTTGATTTCAAGCTCCATCTTACTTGATTCAATACAGAGCTAGAGATAACTCTTGTTAGACAAATGGCCATCTGGGACTCCAAAACAAGCTGATGATTACTTACCAGAATATCTCCTTTGTTAACCATATCGCCTTCCTTGACGTTGATCTTATAACAACGTCCTGGCATCATCGCCTGGATCCACTCCCCTGGAATCGTGTCGGTCCCAATCTCGAGATTGTCTTTCCCCGAGTTCGTCGAATTCGCTTGCAGGTAGGGCCGTACAAGTTCTTCGACGAACGGAGAACTGGAGATGACGCGTGCTTGATGTGCCTTCCTTGACTCGATATCCACCTTATTCTTGTCCAGCCATGATTTGTACTCAGTGAGGTCAAGTACGCTCTCCTCAACATGAACCAAGTCGCTGAAAGATTTGGAATCAAGCTCCTCCTCTGTGACAGCGTAGAAGGTAATTCGGTCGAATAAACGGAAGAGCCATGGGGATCCAGCACCGTGATCGATAAGCCCGGCCCTGCCCGAGCAAATCGAAGCACAGCCATGGTCCCAGATCTCCTTCGTCCTGCCGACAAGCTGATACCCACCGGGAGAGTCGGTAGCATAAATGCACATATATTGGCCCCCGATACCCACGGCTCCGCGAGGAGTAAAAGATCGCGATGGATTGTACTTGGACCCAAAGAGTCGATGTCGAGGATCGATTGGGATTGCGCAAGGAGACCCCATGAACACATCACCAAGGCCTAGAACCAGAAAGCTTGCCTCGTACAACAGATCAGCGACGGTCTCGAGCCCATTGAGCTCCGCCAAGAACTTTGTGTTGCTCGGAAGCCAAGGTGCTTGGTGCCGAATGGTGTTTCCATAGCGCTTAATGGCGGCACGACATACCCCGTCGTCAAAGGCAAGGGGCATGCGGAAAATCCGTGAAGGAACTTGTGTTGGGACACTGTAAGATTTCACATGCCAGGTGATGCGATCAATAATTGTACTCGGGGAGATGGCTTGTGAATACTGGACGTGCAATGTGAAGACGCCGGGTGTCAACTCCTCAACTCCTGGTATTGGGATCTTGCTGTGCTGGTCGCAAAAAGCGAATATCTCAAAACTCTGCCGCATGTCGAATCCCGCAACATCTCCGAATTCAAGGAGAATCGCTCTATCTCCCGCCTGCCGTGCCCGTATCTTTTGACTCTCGTCGGAAACGACTATGACGGGTTCGGTTGACAGCGATTGAGATATCATAGTATCTGGGATCGTGTTAATGTCATCGAGTCCCCGCAATTCTTCAATCGCTCGATCGAGTTCTTTATCAAGGTCCATCGCCACTTCAGGGGTGACGGGTTTGAATCGGATGGTATCTCCTGGCCTTGACTGGCCAATCTTCCACATATCTGCGCTAGCAATAACGCAGAACACGACAAACCCTCCAAGGCTAGGTCCGTCACAGGTCAGGATCACGGCCTCATCGCCTGTGAAGCTGACGCTGCCGACTGAGTATGGGCTGTCGTGGATGTTGGAAGAATGCAAGCCAGCTTCACCACCTGAAGATCGTGCCCACTCGGGATAAGGGCCTTTAAGACGTACTCCCAGTCTATTGCTATTATGATGAACCTTCCAGCCCTCCGAGAAAAGACGTTTGACCGAGTCTTCTGTGAAGTAATCTGGAGCACCGTGAGGCCCAGGAATTACTCGAAGTAACCATTCAGCGTTCGGCTGGTGTGGAATTGGAAAAGGGCGGGTTATTTGGTTACTGGTGTCGACATCGGATGTATTGGAGGGAAATATTGGGATTATGTCATGCGCTCGTAGCTTTCGTCCATGGAATCCGCCAAGTTTGCCGATTTCAAAGGTGCTCCGGCTGCCCATTACTGTAACAACATCGATACCACCGCGGATTCCAATATACACACGATAACCATGCTCGATATCCCCAACTTGTAGGACTTGTCCCGGCTGAACCTTGATGGCCTTTGACACAGCGACCATGCTGCCATCTAAGGTCACTGTGGCAACACCTCCAGTAACTGCGACTATAGACTCTTGGTGAAACTTGAGGGCAGGACCTTGAAGAGTGCATTCCAGACCTGCAGCAGTCACGGGGTTCCCAACGAGTCTATTGGCCCACCGGAAGGAATAATTATCCATAGGACCGCTTGGAGGAATGCCAATATTGAAATATCCCGTTCGTCCTGGATAATCCTGAACAGTCGTCAATGTACCAGGGTCAAGGATTTCAAATGAGGATGAGAGAAATCGAAATGTGTCAAGAGATTTCGTGGTAAAATTTCCAGAACGTAACATATCCGACGCCAGAATCTGGCGCAAGTACTCAAGATTTGTCTGAAGTCCTTCAATCTTTGTATTTTCCAGTCCTTTGAGTAGCTTTTCGAGAGCCTCTTTACGATCAGCCCCATGGGATATGACCTTTGCTATCATAGGGTCATACGCGGTGGTTACCGTAGTACCTTGCTCAACCCAGGTATCGACTCTCAGGTTGTCAGGAAATATCAACTCTGTGATTTCACCTGCGGATGGTCGGAAGTTTTGAAGTGGGCTTTCTGCATAAATACGTACTTCGATTGAGGCACCCGTCAAAGCAACGTCCTGCTTAGATTCGGGGAACAGCTCATCCCAGCGGCTGTCCGCTGTTTTGATCATACACTCAACAAGGTCCAACCCAGTCACCTGCTCCGTGACTGGATGCTCAACTTGCAAGCGAGTGTTTACTTCGAGAAAGAAAAATTCGGTCGAGTTGATATCGTAAACAAACTCCACCGTACCGACGTTCAAATATCTGACCGACGATGCCAGTCGCAGAGCGGCAGCCTTCATTTTGTCTCGCACGTCTTGGGGGACCATTGCAGCCGGGCTCTCCTCAACAACCTTCTGATGGCGGCGCTGCAGAGAGCAATCGCGCTCACCAAGAGCTATCGCTCGCCCAGTCCCGTCACCGAGAATCTGGATTTCGACATGCCTTGCCTGGGTAATGAAACGCTCTAGAAACAACCCCCAATTTCCAAAGTTCGCCTGGGACTGTCTGGCCACAGCGTCAAAGGCCGCTGCGAGGCTCCCCTCGTCTTCGCAGTGGCTCAAACCTATACCACCGCCACCAGCAGTGCTTTTCAACATGAGCGGAAAACCAACTTGCTGTGCTTCTCGGAGGGCGTCATCCAGAGAGCTTAGGAGCCCTTGGCTTCCAGGAACAGTAGGTACGTCTGCAGCGCGGGCGATTTCCCGAGCCTTGTGCTTGAGTCCCAAGTCATGCATCTGCTTTGGCGTGGGACCTATCCACACCATCCCGGCGTCCTGTACAGCCCTTGCGAAGTCGGCATTTTCTGACAGAAACCCGTACCCGGGGATGATTGAGTCGACCTCGGAGGCCTTGGCCAACTCGATGATTTGATTTATATTGAGGTATGTTTCCGAAACAGTCTGGCCTTTGAGTTCCAGAGCAACATCAGCCGTACGGGCATGGGGAGATGTACAGTCCGAACTGGAGTAGATGGCTACAGCTTGGAGGCCCATCTTGTGGAGCGTTTTGATGATGCGGGCGGCTATCTCTCCTCTGTTGGCTACGAGGACCTTTGAAATTGTCTTCTTTTTGGACGGTGCCTCCGACCTTTGGATCGGGACTTGGATATGTTTGCTGTACGATCTCCAGCCGCCAAATTCTGTGATGTCTGTCGCACATTCTAGGCCAACAGGCTCGCATACAAATCCATGGACCCAAGAGCCGTCCTGAAGCTCGATTTTCCCAATCGAAAGCGGGGAAGGTATGGTTTGCATGAAGCTGGCCAGGGCTGAGCTAGGTAGGTTCCAAACCTCAACTTCGATTTCCTTGCCGCGTTGATCGGCGGGGATACGCTTCAGCCCCGGCTTGCTGACTCCCGACGTGGAAGAGAGGGCGAAAAGTCTATACCGGGATGACGTGGATGTCTGTTTTGAAAACGTCGCATTTCGAGAGGTGAGATCTTTGTTGAGGGGAAAGCCCGTGAGGTGCGCACCAACAACAGCGATCGGAATGACATCGTGGGCAGTCCGCGATACTGAGTTTGGAAGAGACCCTTCCGTGAAGCACTCTCCAGTTGCTCCGAGAGTTCGGGGTTCCGCAGAGCAACAAAACCGGTGAGCCAACTCTAGAAGTTGTGGCTCTTGCCACGCATTAGCAATAAGCGTCAGGCCAAATGGAAGCCCGTCAGGCCTAAAACCGGCAGGAAACGACAATGCTGACCAGTCCATGAAGTTGACAAAGTTGGTGTACGTCCCAAGCTTAGAGTTCTCCTCCACCGGCTCTAATGAGAGCTGTTCCAGTGTTGGGAATGTTGGTGTGGTTGGGACGAGAATGCCATCGAACCTAGCGAAAGCCGTCTCGATTTCTCGCGTAAGGTCTCGTCTCAAATACTCTCCAGCAAATGAGTCAGCCGCCGTGAACATCTCAGCACCTTTGATAATTTTACGAACGACAGGGTCCATCGCCTGTGGCTCAACGGTCTGAATAAAGGATCGAATAGCCTCGTATCTTTCCGCAACCCATGTGCCCGAGTACAGTAGCTGGGCAAGTTGGAATAGCAGGCTAAAGTCAACAGGCTCTAGCACCCAACCAAGAGACGCAGCCTTTTCCAAAGCCTTGTCATAGGCAGGATGATGGTCATCGCATCCGAACCAGTTCGGGTTGGAACAGATAGCCAACCGAGGACTTGAGACAGACCCGACGTGGCCAAAGACAGTGTCCCGTTGTTCATGAAATAGATCCGGGCGTTTGCGAGAATATGAGTCCTCCGGATCGTAGCCTTCTACCACTGACAAGACGAGTTGAGCGTCCTCCACGGTAAGGGCGAAAATAGAGACACAATCTAGGGTCCTGCAAGCGGGGACTACGCCTGTAGTACTCAAGGCTCCCCGTGTTGGTTTCAACCCTACAATATTATTGAATCCCGCGGGTACCCGGCCAGAGCCAGCCGTGTCAGTTCCGAGGGAGAAGGGAACGACACCGCGGGCGACCACCACGGCGCTCCCGGAGCTGGATCCGCCGCTTACACGGGTTGAATCGAATGAGTTGGGAACTGCGCCATAGGGTGAGCGCGTTCCAACCAGTCCAGTAGCGAACTGGTCCAGATTTGTCTTTCCGATGAGAATCGCGCCTGCGGATTTGAAATTCCGGACAACAGCTGCATCTGAGGCCGCCTTCCCAGAAGCGAATGACGGGCAAGCGGCAGTGGTAGCGAAGCCCTCCGCGTCGATATTATCTTTGATTGCAAAAGGCACGCCATAGAGCGGTAGAGAAGATGCCTTAGGGCCTAAACGCTTGAGCTTGGTCCACTGCTCTTCGATCTGGCGGGTATCCGCGAGGGAGATCCATGCATGGGTGTGAGAGTTGGCACACCGCTCTGCTTCCACAAGGGAACATAGCCTCTGCAGGCCGTTACCGGATATCTGAGCCGCTTTCCATTCAGAGATAAGCAGTGGAGCACGGCTACCAGGGTTTGTTTGGCCCATGACCGCCAGTTTGAAGTGAAACGAGAGATCAAGGAGACGCGTGAGCCAACCAGCGATCCCCTGAACGGATGGCAGTGGGTTGGATCCCTGAAGATGCTCCTAATTTGGTCGGAAGCAAGAGTTTTGATGATGAGGTGTTTGGAGAGAAGGAAGAGAGAGGGAACGCCTTTCCGTATTTAAGCTCATCATGCCCATTCAAGTCATTGCGCCTGCTGCCCCCGCCATCGGTACAGCTGCTGGAGGAAGAAGAAAGAACAGCCCAAGTTTCGCCCGGCGGCCAGATATGTGGGACACAATTGTCTAATCAACCACGCAAATTTGGCCGGTGGCGAGCTGCCCCGCAATGTCCACCTCCCCGGAATCCCGGACGGATCGTCAGATCTGGCCGGCGGCACGAGCATACGCAACCCGCGGGGAGAGAGATAGATACTTTGAGTCATTGTTTTACTAATTAGACCTGTAGGCAAAGAGCCAGGCATGGAGCCGTTCTTCTAAACCCGGTCGGAGTAAGGAGGCTCGGCCACATGCACAGCAAGTTGAGACCCTTGGACGAGACGAGAGTAATCGTACAAATTTACCGTCTCTAGCTGCTAAGCGATGTATGCTGGAATGTATGTTTGATTGAATAAACCAAAAATGATCATTACGATAATGGCGGAAATTTTGTGGCCGTCTTGATACATACTCATGTGAGCGCCGGCGCCAGCGTGTCATCTGGTTTTTATGAATTTGTCAATGTACTTGGAACCGATGGCTATCATTAGACTAATTTAACAGTAGGTACAATGTTTTTTTGCTTATCTGGATTGAGCTCAATGGAACTGGAGAACACACTTTCTATACATTTTAACTGGTGACATATGGTGATGAATAACAAGCACACAATCTGCAGCCGCCGGCGGCGCAATCTGCTTTATCGTGATACGGTAGTCCGGCTTATCAAAGCAATCTGATTGGCCAATCATGCCATCATCCCATTATCAGGACTACTTGATTGGTCAATTGACGTGATCGGCCATCTTATCTCCAAATTACCTACTTTGAGGATGTAGGGAAAGGGACAAGGTTTGTTCTTATCATTGCTGTGTTCCTGTTCTTACTACTTTTGATCCAAGTGGAATGACTACTCGGTCACTTATCAGGTAGGCGAAGGACGAGAGGCCTCATCGGCAGTGCATATAAGATCAACGGTTCCATTCTCGAATATGATTCATGAAAATGCCGATAGTCTCTCTGCCGCAGCTAGATTATTACTTTCGTTGTTCACCCAGTCTGAATCTTGAATTTGGCATTCATTGCGACCATGGCAGGAGGTGGTGGTCCGTCCTCTGGCACCGTTGAGCCACCGCTGAGCCAGGCCTACGGCTATGGCATTGTCGTGGGGCTTGGCTTTCTCTTTGCTCTCGGCATGATTCTGACAACCTGGATTTTGAAAAGGTTTATAACAAGTTCTCCTTAGATCCCTTTGAGCCTCTACTTCGCTGGTGGCTAACTTCACCCCTTCCAGATACAACAACGAGAAGCAGACCTCTGAAATGTTCAATACGGCCGGGAGAACCGTTAAGTCCGGCCTCGTGGCCTCTGCTGTTGTTTCAAGCTGGACCTGGGCAGCAACTCTTCTGCAGTCTTCGGGTATTGCTTACAAGTATGGTGTCTCGGGTCCCTTTTGGGTAAGAAGTTTGGTCTCGTCTCACAGCGCGTAACGGCTCTGACATTCAAGGGCAGTACGCCTCAGGAGCTACCGTGCAGATTATCCTTTTCGCTACCTTAGCTATCGAACTCAAGCGAAGGGCGCCAAATGCGCACACATTTCTGGAGGTCATCAGAGCCCGATATGGTGTGTATTATGATCTCCAAGTGATAAGAAAGGCGAGACACTGATTGTTACCACCCAGGTCGCTTAACCCACTCTGTTTATATTTGTTTCGGTCTATTCACAAACATCCTCGTTACGGCAATGCTCTTGACCGGCGGCTCTGCTGTGGTCACCTCCCTCACTGGCATGCACACTGCTGCTGCTTGCTTCCTGCTTCCACTTGGTGTTGTCGTATACACCATGTTTGGGGGGTAAAGTTTGGATCAGCCTACCCAGATTGAACAGCAACACTAACCTTTTGTTCTAGGATCAAAGCCACATTTCTCACAGATTATGTACACACTGTTGTTATCCTCGTCATCATTCTTATTTTTGCTCTCAGTGCATATGCAACTGGTACAGAACTCGGTTCCCCCTCCGAGGTTTATCATAGGCTCGTAGAAGCCGCGTCTACTCACCCAGTCGAGGGCAATGCCGAGGGGTCTTACCTAACGATGAGATCAAAGGAAGGCATCATATTTTTTGTTATTAATATTGTTGGAAATTTTGGAACTGTCTTTATGGACAACGGTAAGACTTTTATAGACCTTTTTAAAGTAGCAGATCGCTGACGCCTGGATTCAGGGTACTACAACAAGGCTATTGCGGCTCATCCCGTTGCTGCACTCCCCGGATACATCATAGGCGGTCTTTCTTGGTTCGCTATCCCATGGCTCTGTGCAACAACGATGGGTCTCAGTGCCTTGGCTCTTGAGAGCAGTCCGTCTTTCCCAACCTATCCCAATCGGATGGATGCTGCAGATGTATCCGCAGGTCTTGTTCTTCCATATGCAGCCGTTGGGCTTCTTGGAAAGTCAGGTGCTGTTTGCACCCTTATTATGATTTTCATGGCCGTTACTTCAGCTGCTTCAGCTCAACTAATTGCTGTTTCATCCATTTTCACTTATGATATCTACAAGTAAGCTCGGCATCTGACCCACAAAAACCACAGTTCCGAAAGCTCACTTCTTCTACCCAGCACCTATATCAATCCCTCTGCATCTGGCAAGCGTTTGATTGCCATGTCGCATAGTTCAGTCATTGCATATGGTATTATTATGGCCGGCTTCAGCGTGGGGCTTTATTACGCAGGTATTAGTATGGGATGGCTCTATCTCTGGATGGGAGTTATGATCTCTGCCGCTGTGTTACCCGCTGCACTCACCTTACTTTGGAGCCGCCAGAACTGGATTGCAGCAGCATTTTCGCCAGTTCTGGGGCTCTGCTGTGCCCTGATCGCTTGGACAGTTACGTGCTCTAAAGAATTCGACGGAGTCCTGAATGTGGAAACCCTCGGCTCTAATAACCCCATGCTGGCCGGCAACGTTGTGGCTCTTCTTAGCCCTGTTATTTTTATCCCCATACTTACCTTTGGCTTTGGAGCTGATAGGTACAACTGGGCATCTATGGCTGCTATCAAACAGAGTGATGACGGCGCTGCCTCCAGTGGGACTGCAGAAGATACAGAGAACGGCGATCAAATGGCCCCTAATTTCACCCTTACCGTTCCGGAGGAGGATAAGGCCAAGCTCAACAAGGCGTCCAAAATTGCCAAGGTCATGACGGCATTTATGACCGTAGCATTTCTGGTTCTATGGCCTATGCCAATGTATGGCTCCTCCTATGTTTTCTCCGAGGCCTTCTTCACGGGCTGGGTGACAGTAGGAATCATATGGCTGTTTGCTAGTGCATGCGCTGTTGGTCTATTTCCACTTTGGGAGGGAAGGCATAGTATGCTTCGTGTGGCCCGAGGCATGTTGGGCAAGGGATCCAATATTCCAGTCATCGAAGAGCAGGTCGAAAAAGAGATTGAGGGCGAAGAAGACCTGAGCAAGGAGAAGAACGAGGCTAGGGAGGGCTAACCACTAACAATGATTCAATGGATAAATAATCGTTCAAGTACAAATGTTCAGTAGCGTCTTTTTTGTGTGGATTGTCTTCTACATGTCACGTGCGCCCATTGATGTGGCAGGAGTACAAGAATCACAACCTACGAAGTTGATGGTGGATGTTAGTTAAACAAATGGAATCAGTTTCTACGGTGACAACTGGGAATTAAATTGCTTTGGGGTCAAGGCCAATATGCCGTTACCTCTATTCCAATCTAATAAATATTCCAGCTCACTGATCTCGTCTTCGTCATGTGATTTCAAGTTGACGCGCTCCGTTGTTTTCTATCTTCATATCCACAGATCTTTATATTCATTCCGTCGTCCCTAGTCAAACACACCTCAGGCAGAGGCCCAATCATATCGCTTGCAAATGCATCTCTGCAGTCTAAGCTATATAATAGGCATATGTGCTACGCTTTGGTAGTCGATGCTGGCCTCCACCGACTCAACTCGGTCTGCACATGTCCCGAAAACACGATCCCAGAGCCGCGTTTGCTTGCCGTAATTGTAGCTCTTTCTCCAACCTTTGCGATGATGCAAATCGTGATCCTCAACCAGCAGCTCGGCACGAAACACTTCAAGTAACCAATTGAAAGGAGAAGGTGGTGATAGATGTACCCTGATACCGCTGTGTCCCCAGACCTCTGTATAGACAATGAACTGGTGACAAATCCACCACTGATAAAATCCCAGTGTTAGGCCCACCCATCTCATGGTTAAATAAGTCATTAGTGGCACAACAACCATTTCAATGAACTCCTGTTCCTCATCCGCATAAGCTGTGAGCAATGGGTTGGGGTGCTTGGTCAAGTGGTGCGTGCGATGGAACTTCCACAAGGCCGGCACCTCATGCACGGCGCGGTGGTATAAGTAGAACCAGAAGTCGAGTATGATGCCGTAGAGTCCAATCTGGAGGGCTAGCATCGGCCAGGACTTCCAATTACCCGCAAAGTCCGCCGGAGATATAGTTGCATCATAAGAGAGAAGGACAGCCATGGCCATACGGCAGCCAGAAGTTTTGATAAGGGATGCTATCGCCTTCGTAACCCCAGTATCTGGCACTCCATCTCGCTCGTGCTGATCTCCGTCAAAGAAGCCATAGAGATGCCCAAGGCGCCGAAGAATGTTGACTTCGCGGATAACAGTGGCGTTAAAGGCGAAGAAGTAAAGACTGAATATGGCAAATCGTCCAAGGCCTTGCTGTGAGGTGAAAATGAGCAAAGTCTGGTGCATGAGCATTGGGACTAAGGCATGAGCAAAAACCCAGAGCTGCTGAGACGCTTGGCTTAGGTGAGGTATCTTATCCGTCTTAGCATGCACTGGAACAGTCTGGTCCATGTCGAGAGGGTAGGCATTAAGTGCATGAATCAGCCAGTGCGATACGGTCCATCTGTCCCTGTTGGCCGACCTCCACGTCGACTTCATGGGGCTATGCTGGCTCGTGTGCGTGGCGATAGTCGACATTTTTGCTGTCACTTAATATTTGGGAGGAGAGTGTTGAAACGTACAGACTAGATGCATATTTATAATATTTAGCTGAGACACGCTCTTCTCAGTCCCTCTTTGGTGTTGGATGTTGAACTGCTCGAATCAAGTGTTTCTAGGCACAACGGTATCCTATTTAAGGTTTAGTTTGCGAGGTGAGCGGACCTCTGTGATACAGCTGCCTCTGAAGTCCTTCGAATGGTCATGTCAGAACAAAATTACTTTTTGACATGTGTTAATCCACGGCACATGTGATCTGTTAAATATTTTGGGTGTTACTTGTGTAGTTGATTGCAAATTGGCGGTATAAGTATGTCAGTTTTACGGTGTAGCAACAGTGTCGCTGTTAATGCCACTAGACCACCGGCAAAAGTGTAAGCCTCCACCACACCGTGGAATAATTCATATTATATAGCTACTGGCACCAATAGTCGCGATATTTAGGCTATTATGACTTATAGAGTGATAATAGATCTTGCGATGGTTGCAATGAAAGTCTCTTGCACGAGAATGACCGACTGCTAGCTTACTTAGCCAGTATAAAGAGCTTGTAAACTTCGCCTTGGTTCGCATCCTGTACACATTCGCATAATTCAGTTCAGTCTCTACTCGCCCAATCAGCGGACATCCGAGGCATCTCGAGGCTAACCCCGCATCGGGGTGGTAGAACTAGCGTGTCCTTGCCTCTTTCGGAGACATTATATCATTTCTTCCGATCGAAATGGCATCTTCACACAGACTCAGCTGTTTACGGCTAATTGGCGATCCTCCTATCGCTCCGAACTCTGCGATTCCCGCCTACTCGCAAACTAAACCTTAAATAAGATACCGTTGTACCTAGAAATACTTGATTCGGGCAGTTTCCACGACCAAGGAGGAACCGAGACTAGGGGTGAAGTAGCCGAGGTTCTCAATCCATAACGAATGAAGATTCTGGATTCGGTTTCGGATTCTCTCTGCTCGTCTTGTACACTGATGACGAGCATTCCACCATAAACCCCGTCGACCACCTCTTGCCAGGCCCCATCGCACCTTGACTACGTATGAATCGTAAGAGTCTTCACCCCTCTCTGGCGCGCGTTACCACCCCGGGTTCCTCGCGTCATCCCCCACAAACTTGCATGGATTGAATGTTGTCTAGAGTTGCTAGAGGAAGGGGGGGTTGCCTCGCCGGTAGAGTGTCCAAGGAAGAGCCTAATCGCCTCAGTTGCTTCTTCGCAGTAGTAGAACTGGATGCGGCCAAGCAGGTTAGAGAACCATTGCGCGTTGTGCCGGCTGGCTGCTTCAAAGTCTGGTAGACTTACGCTAAAAAGGTGGTGGTCTACATGGTATTTATCGTCCGTCGAGCCTGGCAGTCGCCCTCCATATCCCCCCCCCCCATGCCATGCCCCTGTCCCGTTGAATCTCAAGCTCGAGGCTGTGATCGTCTTATGTGAGTGCACTGTGATATCAAAGGAGTCGAGGTAGCCATAATGGACGTCGCAGGGAGGCTGTTAATGGTTGTAACGAGCGAAAGGCATTCGCGCGTGCTGAAATAATCTGAAGGGAGGGGCGCTGCGGAAGGGGCAGATGCTGCAGGAGAGGAGGAAAACAATTCTGTTGCCAGGCGGTGGTTTTACGCAGGCTCGTCCGTCGTTATTGGAGAGCAATCTCAAAGCCGGTTGTCTTGCAATCGAGCTGTCGGCTGTAGCGAGGGCTTCTAGTGTTGCTCTCGGAATCGAATCATGCATAGGCCATCTGCCTAGGATTGTTGCCGCAGCTCTTGTCGGAGAACTTCCCAAGAGTTCTCTGGAAAGAGGGGTACGAGGCTGGCTGGAAGTCGTACATGTGAATACAGTGCTGTGTGTACAGCCAGGAGGTTGGATCACCGGGTGACCGCCGGAGTTGTATATAGAGAGGGGAAGAGGCGCAGCAGGATGGGAATGACTTCAGAGAACATGAATATTTCTGTCCAATGGCGGATGTGAAACATTGTGGCCTTGGTAGGTCAGTTCAATTCAATCATCCTTTAAAGCGGATTCATTCAATCGGAACGCATGGATGGTCAATATCAGCATGACTGGATTAAATCAGGGCTATATCAAATGAGATTATTGGCGTATCATGCTCCCATCTCCGTAGGATCGTTGGAACAACGGCTTGTGGAGAAGTGTGGAAAAGCGCCAATCGCCAGGAGGCAAGATATCCCGAAGAGGATAATTCTGCGCCCGCGATCGTCGTGCGGTGCCGAGAGAAAGGCGAACCGAACGCGCAGCGACAGACGTGCGATACTGACTTGCCGACTCTCTGATGGTTTTTATATAAATGGGTGTCTAGCTCTCCAAGGCTGAGAATTTCTGCTATTAAATAACACCAATACCACTCATCCTCAAAACCATACAAAGAAGATCTCGTTTCCTCCCACTTCACCAATCCACTCCCGAGATATTCTAGAATGCTTCCTATCAAGACTGCGGCTGTATGCCTTGCCTCTGTTGGCTCATGCGCCCCCGCCGAATGCTGTTCAAGCAAATTCAACGCCCCGGCCCATTACGACAAAGTCATCCATAACTACTTGAACGCGTGGAACGGCGACCTTTCAGTTGTCAACTCTACATTTGCCCCAGCTCTTTCTCTGGAAGGCGATATCCTTCCAAATGGCGCCGGGGGCTACAGTGCGGTTGGAGAGCTGGTGCACACTGCTTATGACTTTGAGCAGTTCATCAGGCGAGCCCGGAGCAACTTTGAGGTCTACACCTTCACCCTGAATAAGTGGGCAGGAAGCGATCATAATGTTGTCGGACGCTGGACGCTCAATGCTGTGATCGCAGATACATTTGTCCTCTTCCCGACGTATGTTCTAATACCCTTTGTTCTCTTCGTGCTGTGCTGCATTTAGCTAACAAAAATCACCAGGACGCTCAAGCCAGGTGACAAGGTGTCATACAACGGAACGGATTTTCTCACAATTGACCCTTGCACAGGCCTGATCACAGAGGTTGCAATTGCGCAAGACTTGTTTAGCCTTGCTGTAAAACTTGGAAACGATGTCATAGTACAGCCAAAAAATTGAGAGGGAGAGACTATTGAGGCGGTGTCCAAGTGGCTGCGGTGGAAGAAGATCAGTAGGGGGAACCGAATGAGGCTGACGTTTCACAGTGGATATTTTTTGGGATAATAATAAAGGTTGTAGATTAGTTTGCCATTTCTATTGATGTTAATTTATGAATTCTCAATGTGGTCAGGAATGAGCCCTGGTGCAGGTGATGAGAACCCAGTGGTGCTAATTTGTATTCGACTGGCTGATGTCCCTCCCATTACAAGAGCTATTCGTATAGAAGCAAACATCCCAAAGGTTCTGCTAGTTGCATAGCATGGGTATAGATCACAGGCTGATCAAATATTTTAAAATATCACTCCCCTTACTATATTATCTTTTATTATATTAAAGGTTTAAAAGCTTTTTTTTTTAAGACTATCCTCTGCTGAATCCTGATTTCTTTTATATCTTTTCCTCCCTTCTTATTATATAGTTACTACTATAGATAGCTCTACTTATTCTTCTTATTAATAGTATTCTACTAGAATAACTCTACCTTAGTTATAAGAAATTAGAACTATTCTAATTTCTTACTTCTTAATATTAAAATAATCTTAATATTAAGTTTATCCTTAGATATATATCTAAGAATATTTTATCTAAAGTTATAGAGAGCTATAAGCTACTTAATAAAGAAGCTTTTAAGCTTATCTTTATCTAGCTTATTAATCTTATCTATTTTAATAGCTTTAGTAAAGCTAGTAAGCTTAGGATTATTAGTACTAATTTTAGATTTAGATATTATTAGCTAGATTATTTTCTTATCTTTAAGAAAAGATACTAAGATATTATTATCTATTATAATATTAAAAACTATAGATATATTAGTACTAGTACTCTAGCTAAAAGACTATTAGTATTTACTAGGTTAATTAGTATATTAAAGTATATAGATTAGTATATAAGAAGCTAGATAAAGAGAGTAGCTTTAGTAGTTATTTAATATACAGCTTATTCTAATAGTAAGCAAGTTATTAGTATAAAGGTTTATAAAATTTTCTACTATATAACTATAGCCTTAGGCTAGTAAAGCTTTTTTTTACCCTTTTATATTTATTATATTAAGTTATTAGATCTGACTTCTTCTTTTATTTAACTTTCTATCAAAACTCTCTCCGGTATTAAAATATCACTCTCCAAGTAAGATCCTCCGGCCTAGCCAAGGCAGCAGGAGTCACCGACGTAGACCATACTGCAGATGATATTTGACTCGATGGAGTGTTCAAACTATCCCTTGATTTCTCTTTACCTTGATATCTCTTTACATACCTGCGAGTTAAATAGATGAAATTAGACTTTTGAAAGCTTTTGTCAGTCAATCGCTTCTTCTGCTCAAAAGTGTTCTCGTTCTGCGAGGTGGAGGCTCCCTCTGGATTGGTGGTGCTGCCATGCTCAATGTGAGAGTAGCCATCGTTCAAATGATTTCTGTTGTAGGTGGGATTTTACCTAGTCAGTGTCTTTTGCTTGAGGCAGATTCATCTGTAAGTCTGCTCAACGCCGGGGAGCTGCGGGCTGAACGCTCTGAGTTCGATGACCCCGCGGAGTTCAACACGATCCACGGACTCTTGGGTTCCTATTTCCACAAATCGGATTTGTGAATGGGCAAGGTGAACGTGTATGAAGAAACTGAACAGATCGGAGTCGCTCACGTTGGACCACAAGCGGTCTGATTTGATGATTAAAACCAAAGTCCGCAGACCTCCGTGTATCCCTCCGGCCGGTCCATGGATGCCACAATGATTGCCCAATCGAGGACCCTGGTGCAGCCCGAGTCAGACGATTGGACCAAGTGCGTGGTGGGGCAGATAGAACAAGATGGCAAGTCTCACTTTACTGATTAGGGCAATTAAAGTCAGTGTCAAGGGTGGCTAAAGGGATGGGTTCATCCGACTCCGTCTTATTATTTGTGAGCACGGCCTAAATAATGTCATGCTTGCGTGGTGGCCCAACAAAGCACCACTCACTTTCGAGTTAATCGCCACTCACATGATCCCAATGCTCAGCAACCATGGTTTCCACTAACCGTTATCATGCAAACACTTTCTTGAAGATGAGGACAATCTTACGATGGACAATCTTTGCGTGCCATGGAATCTCGAGACGACGGCTGACGACTGGGCAATATCTATAATTATCGTGACAATGAACGGCACGAAATCAGACCTCCAACTTTTTTTTGAATTGGAATTACCAATCTCTCTTTCAGAGACCGGATCTCGCTCGGCCTTCGGGACCGACCTGAGTGTAGGAGGAGGTCACTAGAATTTGTGCCAGTGGAGTCAATGCCCTGGTCAATGGATCAACGAGGGACCAAAATCTCACTAGCTCAGATCCGAGATGATAGCATTTGCGGACTTTGGTAATAAGGCGGCATTGAGTTAATGTTGCATGGTTAAGTCCGCCTTCTACAATACAGGTCTTGAGAATATAACGGGTATGCTTCCAGGCTGATAGGTCAAATTACCCTTCCACGATGCATCTCTTCTCTACAGCAGTCTCGGGTGTCCGCCGCATCTTTTTAGAAAATGTCCGATTTGTTTACCGAGAAAGCAGGGGAGGAGCGTAGAGGGACGTCAAACGCGTCCGATACGGAGGTGGTCGCTGAGTCCTTCAGCGAAAAGGCAGAACATGTCACTGAACAATCTTCCTACCCACAAGGTTTGAAGCTCATTGCCCTTGCAGGGGCTTCTCTATCCGCTGTCTTTCTGATTGCTTTGGATCAGGTATGGACTTCTGCTTTTGATATTTTCTGTCCAGTCTTCCGAAGAGGTTTCCTTCTGACATTGATTTCAGACCATCGTCGGCACAGCAATTCCAAAAATCACTGCCGAGTTTAACGGGCTTGATGATGTTTCTTGGTATGCCGCTGCCTACTTTATGACATTTGGAGCGGCACAAACCTCGGCCGGCAAGATCTACAAATTCTTCAATCTCAAATGGACCTTCTTATGGTCCATGCTCATCTTCGAGGTAGGCAGCCTCATCTGCGGTGTGGCTCCTACCTCGAAAGCTCTTGTAGCAGGTAGAGCTATTGCTGGTCTGTAAGTTCTTCCCATTTATCTTATGAAGTATAGGAATTTTGGGCTAATATCCGTCGTGAAAAGCGGAGGTGCTGGTCTATCAGTAGGCGGCACGAGCATCATTTCCCTGACCGTTCCGCGAGAAAAGCGGCCATTGATAATGGGTATCATCGGCATGACTTATTGTTTAAGTGCTGTCTTAGGTCCGCTCTTAGGCGGCGCCTTTACCGAATCAGTTACCTGGAGGTGGTGCTTTTACATTAACCTGCCCATCGGGGGACTCGCCGCAGCCGCTGTTGTCTTCTTTTTCCACTTGCCCGCTGCCGCGGCGCCTCCCCCGGCTGCTTGGAAAGAGAGGTTGCTGCATATCGACCCAGTCGGCGTCGTACTAGTCATGGGGACTATCACTTGTTTTATTCTTGGGTTGCAATATGGAGGAATCACCCACCCATGGAACAGCAGCGTCGTCATTGGTCTTCTCGTCGGCTTCGGTGTCCTCTCAGTTGCGCTGATAACATGGGAAATCTGGATCGGAGAGTACGCAATGATGATGCCGCGCCTATACCGGCGACGATCCCTCTCGGCAACTGCCCCATTCCAATTCTTCTTCATGGGAAGCTACATTGTTCTGCTATACTACCTCCCCCTTTACTTCCAAAGTATTCTCGGCGTCAGCCCCATTCGGTCCGGCGTGAACAATCTTCCCCTCATGGCATCAGCCGCCGTTTTCGCGCTTGTGGGTGGAATCGTTGTTATGAAGACTGGTAGAGCGCAACTCGTTATGATGCTAGGCTCGATGGTTACGACCGCCGCAATTGGTCTTATCTATACTTTGGATATCGGAACTTCCACGGCTAGATGGGCTGGCTATCAAGTTTTTGTTGGCTCGGTCATGTCCTTTGCCATCATGCATGGCTTGGCTGTTGCTCAAGCTGACGTAGGTACAGAAGACCTCTCAGCAGTGACGTCCAATCTTTTATGTATGTTCCCTGTCACGTTATTTCAATGCCCAGCTCAGAATTTTAACTAACAACTCAACCCGGAAAAGTCTTCCAAACAGTTGGAGGAGCCTTCAGCACCTCAATAGGGCAGTCAGTCTTCGTCAATAGACTGCTCCTCGCCTTGGCCGAGTCAGCTCCTGGCGTGGATCCAAATCTAGTGTTATTCACGGGAGCCTCGGACCTGCAGCACGTCTTTTCTGAGGAAGTCCTCCCTGGGGTCCTCAAGGCATACATGGTCGGTCTGAAAGGTTCTTTCGCCGTTGCGATAGCCTTCTGCGGTTGCGCCTTTCTGATCTCGCTAGCTATTCCTATGAAGAAGCTTCCAAGCCATGAGCCAGGTGAAGGCCCTGTGGCGATGGCATGATCTCAATGACATAAACTATAGAATGGCTATTTCTTGTATGTCTCATGGTCCGTCCAAAGAGGGTACAGAACTTCTCTTTGGTTGGAGCGCGTACCGAGCAACTTGGTTAGGTGAAGTTATTTGGGTCTAGAGTTTCCAATGCTGGCATTAACGGGTTCTGTGTCCCATTCTTTTTACTTTAGATAACGGTTTCAGTAGAACACAGCTTACGTAATATCTAATAATGCAGGTCAATCGGAATAACCTATTGCTATTACCTATGGAACAATTCCCTTCTAAATTTAGACTACAGAGGCAGGTCATATTAGAGGGAAGCTTGTTTGGCTACAAGTCCACCAGGACACAAGGTTCTTACTGTTAGGCCGTTGAGGCAATGAGCATGTTGGCACAAAATTCCCAAATGCAGGCAATATTATTCGAGCTATATCTATATCTCTCCTATTGTATATGTGTATCATGAGGGCAAGAACAATGATCCTTTGGAAAGTCGCCTCTTGGTATTGTTGTGTTTCGTATATAGCCAGTTTTCAATGAGTTTTATTATTGCTGGATGGGTTGTTGATCTTGTTTCTCTCTTTCGTTCTTTCTGATATGAGCAGGCGTACGCGGAGTCTTCCAGATTGTTTCCTGATATAGCGCTGGATCCTTAGATGTTGGCATCAGCCTCCCCGCAAAGAACAAGAAATGAGTGAATTTGCTTTCTCTCGCCGCAGAGACTTGGAAAGATTTGAGGAGAAGGATCGGCCATAGCAGGCAACTATTTGTCAATATACTATCGTCAAATGACTTTGTTACCTGTAACTGGACCTGGTTTCGAGCCAGGAATACTCAGTAAAAAAATCAAAGGCTAGTATCTAGGGTTGCTTTCGTTGATATTGATTTACTGCTAATCATAACTAGGTTCCTTTGATTAGTATTGATTTTTGATGGGTGATGACTGAACCGGGTATTGGTCCCATGAATACGCGTCACCGGTAACTGTGTCCAGGCAACCCCCAAAGGCGCTTCCCCATATAATTCTCGAATTTTCGCAGCGGGTATCTCTTGGGTCTTTGGAGATATCATCCAATCCCACAGTATCACGTTTCACGTCGGCATCATTCACATCACAATGCTAAAAAGGTCAACCGAAGTTTATACAGCACACACACTCCCCCTCGAGTGCGATATCTACGCCACCAATACTGTACCTGAAGATGCTCCAGCTGTCCTATTTTTCCATGCCGGCGGGCTTGTGAATTGGAACCGACAGTGTATTCCTCCTTGGCTCGTGCAGGTATGGAATGTCTTCTTACAGACTTCCTTTGTATGACTAAGAGTGTCTAATTGATTTCTAGATATGTTACCGACATGGATGGATTTTAATGAGTCCATCATACCGTCTGTTGCCCCAATCGAGAGGCCCAGAGCTTCTGCAAGATGCAACAGCGGCATACGACTTTGCACGGACTTGGGGCCGAACAAAGAGCATGCCACGAGATGTTATTTTATGTGGAGCGAGCGGAGGTACAGTCATCTTATAAACTTCAACTTGATGACTGGATAATACTAAAGTATCGGCTGTAGGATTTTTCCTAGTCGCACTTATCTTGAACCATTACCTTCCACCGCCGTTAGCGGTACTATCTATAGCGGGGATCAATACATTCAGGCACCCGTTCTTCAATTCATCTACCCTGCTGGTACAAGAGCCCATCCATAATGAAATGGTCACTCGCGCCCTGGATGGGCCAGTAGTTACTGGCACCAAAAAAGCCGGGTTTGTCGGAATCTTTCACCCCGACAAGCTCACAGCTATCGGATCTAAGAATGTCAACTATGTGTACCCGCCAGAAATCGATGAATCGACTGAAGCTACTCAACGTGGCTTATTGTATGAGTACTTGATTTATAAAAATCAGTATCTAAATATAGTAGGTAATTTGGACCGAGGGTACGACTGGGCCAAGGACCCTGAATATGGCTTTAAGGTGAAAGATTGGCCAGTCAGTATAGTCATTCACGGGGACGCAGACCGAGGGGTCCCTCTTGACGTGAGCGAGCAGATGCGAGCATGCTTAGGTCAAGACAAGGTTGTCATTTTCGTTGCCAAGGGTCAGGATCATCTGTTCGAATTGGATAGATTCATTGAAGACCTTGGACCAGAAATGGACACTGTTCGAAGTGCGGTAGCATATCTTGTTGATATTGTAACCACAAAGAAGCGCTCTGCTAGCTGCCATCCATCTGACTAGAAAGTTGAGGCAGAAGTAGAGTAGAGGCGAAGCAAATATAACGAACTGGGCGTGGCCGGGTACCGATGATGCAATACCACTACGGGAGACTCGAGATATCACGCATAAATTCGACGAGACATATTATTTGTAGATAACCTTTATGGTTCTCCTGCACACATATTTCATAACTAGATATCATCAATGCAACCAAGCTTCGACCCATTTCACGACCAAGATGAATGGTTTTGATCAAGCTGAACTATCGAGAGTCTGTTAGCTTGTTATGTCTAGTGGTGCTGAACGTCTGGAAGCTTATCATGCTAGTTTTAAGCCACGATTGCATTTGCGGTGGCTGTGTTCTAAATGTTATTAGTTTTTGGAGAGCCATGATGACACTCAAAATAAAACGACCTGCAGTAACGCGGTGCTAGCGATTTTATGGCCTGATGAATCGGGCTAGATACGGTGGGTTCAAAACGCTAGGGTAAGGCCATTCTCCTCTTAACCCCTGATCTAATCGTCATCGTGAGATGGGCGGGAGAAAATTGAAGATGGCAGGGTTGATCTCTTGAGCCGGTGGGGCCTTTGCAAGTTGACATTAAAACCGACTTAAACCTTTAAGCAAGATGAGAATATGATTCACCAGATTCATTGCGTCAAGGACATAAGATGATTGAAGCAGCAGATGAAAGGTAAGCCTAGTGATAAGAAAACTACTAACCTCCAGCATTGAGAGCTGCAGTTTAAATGAGTGGCATAGACTATTGTAGCCTAGCCAAGCCCTCAAGTAAGGCTGATTTTAGTGTTGCTTGCTAGACGTGCAACACTGCTCATTAGACTAATAGTTTCTTGGGAACCTCATAGTGAGGCCTCAATTAAGCCACTTTCTTAGACCGGAGGCCGCTCAATTATCTTCCGTCTCTCCCCGGCAAGCCTTATCTGCAAAATTAAATCTGAAGAAACATGACCAAGTACATTTGCTGGCAAGAACTACTACCTGGTAGAAACCTGTATCTTAATCAGTCGGCGGAGGGCTCACATCGATGATCGGCACTAGGGTGGACTATTGATTTTGGTGGATGCCAATCCTCATTTCCCCTGGATCTAGCCCCATCCCCTGTCTCTTATCTTATGGAGACGATATACAAAAGCACGATGCTCGAGGCCTTGCATTTTTTTTTCTCCTGTAGACCATCGCTCATTTTTGGTCCTCAAGAATTGATAGTCTCCCTCCTGAAAGTCGAATTCTCGACCGACGTTCGTTACTTCACCAACTCTCATTTCTCGACGCTCATTTGATACCACTACGAATCAAATCCATTATGCTCCTTCGACCCGCCCTCGTTTTAGGCTCCCTTTTGGGTGGTGCCGCGGCAAGGTGCGTCAGCAGATCCTCTGTGGCCTCGCCATCTTCGCCATCTTCAGTTCTCTCGGATGTCTCGACTACTCCCGTCTTCACCCCTTCCCTTACTCCTACACCAGTGTCTTCTACCTTGCTGTCATTGACCACTCCACCCTCGTCTTCCACCCCGGAATCGTCCAGCACTCCAGAGGTGTCTACTACTCCAGAGGCTTCCAGCACACCAGAGGTTTCTAGCACCCCGGAGGTTTCCAGTACTCCACAAGTGTCCAGTACACCAGAGGTTTCTAGCACTACAGAGGTTTCTAGCACTCCATTCAGCACCCCAGAAGCGTCTTCGACTTTGGTTTCCTCCAGTGATGTGATCACTCCGACTCCGTCACTCACCACCTTTGTGACTTCGGCTACTTCGACCTCTGTTGCGTCAACTTCCTCGGCGGTTTTGTGTGTCGAAAACAGAGGTACGAATGCTTTCATCATATCTATACCTCCCAAATGATCTGCCCCAAGCTGACCCAACTCATCAATTAGGTGCCTGCACTGCGAGCTCTGACTGCTGCAGCGGTAGCATTTGCTCTTTCGGCGTCTGCACTCCAGAACAATGCGCGCCAGCCGGATATGAGTGTAGCTTCGATCGACCCGACCTTTGCTGCGGACAGACTTGCTACAGTGGCTCGTATTTCCCCAACCCTCAGTTCCCCGGAAACACCTACAATTTCTGTGGCTAGTAAGGTTAGGAGCAAAGCACCGTGCTTGGCCAAGCCGAAACTCCCCCCGTTGCCCCAATCTTATGCAGATGTTCATCAGAAAATTAGATAAATCAGGAAAGCTATTACAGAGAGCTTTGCCCCTGGAGCAAGACAATATCAGTAGCAAGTGATATAAGCACCCGGGAAGGAACCAGCTTATTCTATCAGACCTATTAAGCTGTACTAAAATATGCCTATGATTAATCTAGCGGCCACGCTGCTCATAAATGACTATCCACATTTGAGTTTACGGTTATAATTTTGTTTTAGATATTAGATGTATTGCATCTCCTATTCCTGCTGGGCGGTAGCATGGCGTCCTTATGATGGCTTGTAGCCGAAGCTTCATGTAGGCCTAGTCAAGCATGGATGGCTGTTATGAGGTGTAATTGACCCTTAACAGCTTGTAGATACGTATTACGACGACACTAAAGCTCACATAGCTCTGGGCGTAGTCTGAAGACCTCCATACTGCTTATTATGCAGCTAGCCCAGCCACATGGACTCTAACAGCTGCCATCCTTGGTACGTTGAATATTCTACTCGTACACATTTGATATTTTAGGTTGGCTCAAGTTATTTCTAATTTATTAACCACGATACATCTATATCACGATACATCTATCACTGGAGGATATGGCGGGTATTTTAACCATCCAAGTACTCAAGAAGAAGCAAACCGTCTCGAGGATAGCATTTGGACAACTTCCTCTGACAACCGGTTGACCATAGACAAGTCTGGGTCATGATCAGGATTCACTTCTGCAATCGTGAGCCCTGCCACCTTGTCATTCGCCAAGAACACACCCAATGCGGCCATCATTTGCTCAAAAGTTACTCCGGTGAAGTTCGGGACATTCGCCAATGGGAAAAAGCGTGGATCGATCGAATCCACGTCCAAGTGGACCATGATGATATCGGTGTTCTCTTCCAACCGTTTAAGTGCCCTTCTTGCGGATTCTTCTGGAGAATGAGCCACAGATTCCGAGCTGACGACAGTGTATTCATTGTCAAACAGATAGGCGAAATGCTCCGGCTTGTTCCCCGCAAATCCCATATTGATGCCGAAGAGGACCATGTTGCTCGGGTCGCAGACAGCCTCGCCAGACGGGCGTGAGAATTGTCGCATGGCTTCTAGCCCGCCATCTAGTCCAATGAGGTGTGTCGTATTCATACCAGCGAAGTTCCCCGTCGAGTTGGGGTCATGTGGGGAGGCGAGATCGGTGTCAGCATCGATATAGATAAAACCAACCCGTTTCTGGGGCGATTGTGAAGCGGCGTGCTCCCAAAAAGACGAGAGGATGGCCGGACACATGCAACACTCTCCCCCAAGTACAAGTTGGAAGGGCGGTTGATTGGATGGGGAGGTCGCTAAGTTTTGAGAAACAGCACGACGAACAGATTGACACACAGATATGTTCAATTCCTCATTGCGGACGCTTCCTTTTGAAAAAGGCTTGACGGAGTATCTGGCCGGTGATTCCAACGCATCAAGCTCTGATACGATGGGTACCCCGGCATCTCGTAACTTTTTGACTATCCCGGCATCCTGGAAGGCTTGCGGTGCTTTTGATTTGCCAGGAATGACAGAGCCACAGTCCGCGGCGACGTAGGTGATTGCTACCGAGCGCGAAGCAGCCATCGTTTTGGTTTCCAAATTGCTTATGTTGTCAATGGATAGAATCTTTCTTTTAATCCAGGTAGTATCTCTTGGGCCTGTACCTTTGTTCTTATACTTTTGATGGCTCCGCCGACTGGTAATCCTGGCTATGTCGGGCCAAGGGCGTAGAGGGGAAAACTTTCCTTATCAAAACAATAGGCAATTTAAGCCTTCTGTCTATTCCGCTTCAATTGGTAACCTCTAGCGGTGGCGAATCGTCTCAAAAAGGGTGCTCATTCCATCATATTATCGAGCAAACAGCCTAGGTAGCCTTCGCTTAGTGAGCAATATCTAATTTTTTTTTTTATATTTCTCTATCAACTTCTACTCCAGTTTTATATGATTTGTGAGAAAAAAGATAAGACAGCCCAATTGGCTAGATATTCCAATCCGACTGTTTGATTTGAAAGGGGGTTTTTTTTTTTCGAGCCCTGCCGCAAGTAATTGTTGACGTCAGAGGCTTTGACGCAAGGGCGCGATGAACATCGCTAACATGACCAAAATGATTATCTAATCATGCAATATGACTAAATCCTCCATTCACTGGAAAGGGTAAAATAATCACGCGATACATCAACGGCAACTGGGCTCCACTGACGACATGGAGAGACGATGTTGAATTAAATTTAGTCAATGGCGGAAGTTAACAGCTGCAATAGTCAATTCCTATGAAAAAAACATCCCTGTCGCTACTTGGATCGCTGTGTCGAGTGAACTCTATGCAAAATGGGCATGTTCATCGGACACACTACTTAGGGTACATTTGTTCCGTGACGGTGGACTCTGGTAGGTCTCTAGGGTAGGGTGTGTACCAGTACCGTTTCAACTTTACCTCATGTCTAAGGGAGTGCCAATGTGCAGGTCGCATTCTTCACCAGATGGGTGCTTGATTGTGATGAAATCGATCGAAAGAACTTTACATTATCTCAATTTCTGATGCTGAGAAGTTCGATGGTAAAGAGCGTGTATGCATTTGAAAGTATGCTATTCAATTACGGAGCGCCGTATAGGGTAGCTAAATGGGGATAAAATGCCTAGGTCCGCGTTCCCCTGTCCTGTGGCGTTAGGCACACATCAGTTGTGCCTAGTGGCGAGAAGTGGGTTGAAGTAAGTCATGACCTATGGCAGCACCTTTCGGGAGGGAGCGTGCTCACCTCAATGTCATCTCCACATTCTTTTCAAGGCCAGACCATGACACGATGTGAAAAGCCGGGGTATGGGTTCTTAGATATCCTTTCCCTTCAGGGTATGTGCTCCGAAGGACTCCGGTGAAAATTGGCCCGGGCTAAAAGAAAATGATGTGTGGTTGCTAAAATGTCCGGTGTTTTCTTTCTAGTCGGGGATCGGCTCTATGAAGCCGTCCCCATAAGTTCTAAGAATACTAGCACTAACAGTCCATCTAATTGGTAACAGCGATTGGTAATTTGGTACCAGTATGTTTGTGATTTAGTCACCTGCCATAATCAGGACTAGGGGGTTGTACTGCCTCTCATATGCGAGATCCGTGACCTGTGGGTGGTTGTGATCCCCGGTGTGCACAAACTCCCTGGTTCAATTGCAAGACTAGATCAGCTTGGCCCATCATAGTGTAGCTCCTACAAGCTTAGCTGGCAACAACTCGACTAATGCCAAGCGAGTGATAGTTCAAGGGCAGGGTCTCGATGCCAATTACCTGACTCTGTCCAACTCTTAAAGGTCTGCCCCCGATCGGGATTTTGGTCGAAAAGGGCGAGAAAGCATTTGTGCTCTGACCGCGTCCCGAGTTCCAGAAAATGTGAAGGACGGCATATATCCATCTCACTGTTTCAATTATTTGCTTTTCCCTCTGCAGGCACCATGACGCTTCAGCCTACAGGGCCGGCCATGGGCCTTTTCCTTCTTTCGATTATTTTACTTACGTTCTCGTGGATCACCATGGGTTTGCGCATTTGGGTGCGCACGAGTATCAGATCGATGGGGCTCGACGATTATATGATGGTTGCTGGCTTATTGAGTCCTCGACCCATCTACTTATTCATGTCCTTCGAAAGCTCAATTTGCTGACTGATTCAGATTTCTTACACGGCAGCATGTGTCTCAACTATCGCAGGGTCTTTGAATGGGGTCGGCTCTCCGCCAGAGATGATTACAGACTACTACGACAAGCAGGGCAGATGGTACGCCACATTGTTATCTAAAAACAGTATGAGGGTATTTTGAAGCTTACCAGTTGCACAGTGGTTCATGTTTTTCCAACTCTTCTATGGTTTGTAACAAGACCACCCTGCCACAAGAGAATTCTCCTAACCTTGAACATTGTACTAGTTCTTTCGACCGTTCCAATAAAGGCCAGCATTTGCGTTGCATTACTTCGCATTACAAATCAAAAGATCTATCACTACATCATATATGCTGTCATTGCTTAATCAACTATCGCTGCTGTGGTCACTGATATCGCCGTACTGGCTTGGTGCAAACCTGTCTCCGCCACTTGGGACCCAAGCCTGGGGTCATGCGCCGACGCCTCTCTGATTACCAACGTTTCTTACTACATTTCAGCGACTTCGATCCTTACAGACTGGACCACCGCGATCTTGACTGCCGTCATATGTAAGCCGTCACCAAAATCACTGCAGATGATTATCTAACTTGAGGTGTCTCCTCGAATAGTATGGGATGTCCAACTTCACTACAGAATAAAGGTTCCAGTGATGATTCTTTTAGGGTTCGGTTTCGTGTACGTTGTCAACTATCTTCAAGCTATCAAACGTCCATCATCCTCTGACTGTCTTATAGTGCTAGTACTGCGACACTCGTCCGTTTACGATATCTCCTTGCTTACAACGCCACGGAAGCCTACCTCCTCAACATTGCACACATCGCGATTTAGTCCATAACCGAGTCAGGACTGGGCCTGATTGCCGGTTCCATAGCCACACTGCGCCCCTTGCTCAAGTACATTCCATGGCTTGGTTCCATATCATCATCCAGCGGTGGTGCCACAGCAAAGTCAGGAACAACCCGTCCACCGGGAGCCAGCTCACACAGGATGCATTCACTGGCCCACCGTAGCGAGATCGCTATTCATACCGTGGTCCAAGGTGGCGATAACGATTGCTGGGAACGGTTGTCGGATAACGAGAGTCAGAAGCACATCATGGGAGTCACTAGTCATCCCAGCGGCAACATGAAGGGCATTACTGTAACGACGGATGTCGTTCTACAAGAGAGCACATCCGACGACCCCAGTGTTGCAGCTAGTAAGCCGTAAAAGAACAGGATTGAAATTATTATTCTATATCAAACAACATTCGGTATCAACATCACGCATCTATAGATAATTTCAAGTAATGAGTTATTATTAACGATATATTCCGTTGTATATGCATAGATTAATAACATTATATACTAAGAAAAGTACATAAGAATTTTAAGCACAATTAACTAAGTCTTAGTTGACCAGAGCAACTCATAAAGGCAGTCCACCATTTTTTTCTATCTCAGCCCACTGCAGGTCGTTTCTCACTCTTCTATCTTGCTTTACCTGCCCCAGCGTGCGTTTTTTTTCTTTGCCGCGTTCCTTTGTATTACGCTTGGTTTGCCCGGCATTCCCCTCCCCCATCTTTTCAGTCACTGCACACCTCCATTAGGCTCCCCAGCTTATACATCCTTAACCATTTGAGACTCCCCAGCGGCCGCTTTTCGCCGAAGAAGCCGTGCAATCAAGTACTTGATGAGTGGGGACGATGAACAGAAGTCTGACTGGTCTAGAACGATTGGCTGGCACCTTCTCGTGATTTTCTGTGTCATTAGTCAGGCAATACCCAGGCGAAGTGAAGAGTAGCCAGTGTAGATAGGAGATAGACAATTAAGTAGTATGGAACCTTTTCCATGATTCAATCTTGAGTAAGTAATTGCCATGGTCTGATGTAGGCACTCCAAACATGATTGACCCAAAACTCCCTCTTTCGCCATTGTTAGATCAATATTTTGGTGGTAATTAGTATGTTTTCTCCAAGTCTCGAGCGTGTGTTTAGATTTCATTACCTCTATCTGTCCTCGTTGCACATCACTCAGGCGATTCGCCTGCCGTGTCAATGAGACGTCACCTTCTAGTCTAACCTAGCCCACGAATCTGAGCTCTTGCTGTCTATCTACAATATTGGTCTTTCAACGCGAAAGCACAATGTTTCTGCAAAAAAAGTAATTGAGGTGATCAGAGGGTTTCCCGTTGTCCTTCTTTTATGTATGCAAGCTTAGCAATTTCCCTGGCAGCAATATCGCGTCCCTGCTCGCCCGCTCTTAATTTATCACCTAGACTTTTCGACTTTTGTCGTAAAGCTACGTCGGATCCCTCACCAGCTGCGGCTTTGAGAATAGCACCACTAATGCCCTCTGCGGTCCAATTTGGGCTTGTATCTTTGCAGGCCCAGATGCCGATACCGACATTCTCCGCGATGGCGGCAAAGTTGTACAAGTCGGCCCACAGAGGTAGGACGACATGAGGCACGCCAGCACTAGCGAAACAGGTCAGTTTCAGTCATTCATGGTCAGTGGAAGGAAACGAGACTCACGCAAGCCCCTCGTTGAAGCAATTGGAACCGCCGTGATGCACAAAAGCAGTGATTCCGCCAGACTCGAGTAGCGACATGATATCTATTGTGAGCCAATTCAACATGCGGAGCCGCCCCGTCTTAATGTATGGTGCCAGTGGCGCCAGCACATCATCAGAGTAGTCGCCATCCTCGTCGAACTTCCACAGAATCTGCAAATCAGTCTTGGAGAGGACATCGACGACCGCTCCCGTCATTGCCTGCGCATAGTTTAATGGATACTAGGCAAGAATGTTAGGTACTATCTCTAGAGCAGGACTACAACGTGAACTACCTTGAATCCACTACCAAGAGCAATCAATACGGTAGGTGACCGCTGGACCCATTGGGTCAATTCAGGGTCCTGCTCCTGAGCAGGTGCCACTGACAGCAATATCGGCCCAGCGCAGGTGACGTTAGCTGGCACCACGTCCAGAGGGATGGATACACCATTGGTGGTCATGGTAATCCAAGGGATGTCTGGCCGGTGCAAGTTGAAGAAGTTGATAGGGTCCTTAACACCTCTTTCCCTCAGGACAGCCTTTTTAGCATTTAATTGCGGTGTCCTCATGGCAGCATAGACGAAGCGAAAGTTAAGATAGATGTTCTCCTACATCTTTTTGTACGGCACTAAGAAGCCGAAGCCGGATGTTAAACTATTCTATCAGCATCTTGCAGTATTTCGAGCGTATGTTGCAGATGAACTTACGCGGGATACTTCCAAAACATACTCCCATACGGCTGATCGCCAATAAAGTTCTCTGCGGTCGTTTGCGGTGTGATAAACGCATGCATCCAGTTCCCGTCACGTATTCTGTCAACCGCGGGCCGTACCAGTGTATCCAAAACAACCACAGCAGGGTCAATCTCATCGATTAGAGCACCAATCTGGTTGTAGATGCTCATGTGCTCCTCTACGTCCCATGGCGAGATCCAAGTCTGTACATCGCTCGAAAACTTGGCAATACCGGCAGACCCAGGCGGCGTAATACTGAGTGGCAGAATGCTAAAATATGCCATTCCGTCGATTTCATGGTAGGTAATTTCTTTGGCAGCAGGCGTCTTGGCCTGCGCAAACTTGGAAACTCAGGCCAACTTGTTGCTCAGACCCGAGAAGGATGCGTAATGTACCTCAATGTCTGGATAGTTTTCTAGGAGGGAGGATGCAGTGGCTATGTGGACATTGCTAAGGCCATGCTCGATGTTGGAGATGAAGAGTGCCGTCCTGTTTCGTCCCTGAATATACGGTGGGCGCTCTTCCGGAGAGCTGGGTAGGTACAACGCGACGAACGCGGCGATCAGCGCGCCGGTCAGAAGCAATATCCGGATGAACATTGTTGACGGATCTGTTTGAACCTCCAATGATCAGTGGTTGAAGTCGAAATTTGCGACACGAACCAACCTTTGCCCCCTTTTTTATCTCGCCATTGAGCATTTGGCTGTAAGCGGCAAAGGCCGAGCCTGTAATGTTCATTCAGCATTCCAGGGTTTTATCACCCGAGCAATATAGATACGCGATGATAATATGAAAATCAATTGCTTGGCATTAATCCATTTATATACTCCGTCGGTGTCGCCACCAACAGCTTCTAGTATTATCAGTAGAGGGGATGATGTTATTGAGACTGTTGCTGACTGCCAAGGTAGAAATATCAAAACGGAGCCGTTGTCCACTATCGCCTTGAGAATCCACTGTACCCATTATCGTGTGATACAGTTGCTTGGATATCACGCTAGTACGTAAAGCGTCATGATCTTCATATCCGTGACCTTTCTTCATACTGCTTTTAAGACTCGTGGGGCTGGAGGTGAGCTGACTAAGACGATACTGCGATGGAAGGATACCTATGGGATAGTTGCGTTTCAAAACGACTTGAAGTAGCTTTGTCCGGCTAATTTTGTCCCTGCCCTCCTACAAAAAACAAAAAACTGACCTGAAACGTACAGCTCCGCAAAGTGAATTTGAAACCAATTAAATGGCTACTGGAGTACCCAAGATGAGCTTGCCGTCAATCAGTTGAATAGTCAAAAGTAGCAACAACAAATTAATTGCAGGTTTTCCTATCTTAATGGTCTTAATAACAGAGATGCTTTCAATTGAGTCCGATGAATAGAAATATGTAATTCCAATGGCTATTTTTCGTCAAGAGATTGAGGCTATCGCAATGGTTAAGGCTTGAGGGCATAGGGTAGCGCAACGGAAATTTAATATTGCGGCTTTTCGTGCCCTTGTGGTCCTTTGCATAATTCTATATTTAGATTACATTAATAATAAATCAAGCATAATTCAAGAATCCTTAAACTCTTCCAAATGAAAAATTGTACAACTAGAAATGTCAAAAGCTACGGAGCGATCTTTAATTTTTTTGGTAAAGCGTTAAAACCACATCACTGAAAACACGACTTGTCAAGATCTACTTCGCTTGAACGATGGCTTTGATGATCTCCGCCGCACGATCCAAAGCAGCCGAGAACCTCTCGGACTCGGCTCGAGGACTGATGAAGCAGACTTCAATGGAGTCGTCGTTGACCTGATAATTCGTCCACACCGACTCGGGATCAAACATCATGTAGGCCGGGTCCTCGGAGGAGTTCCTCTCACGCATGGTCTGCATGATGTAGCGCGGGTAGCCTCTCTTCCAGATGGGGTCGGAGAAGAGCTCGGGCACGGGCTCGTCCTGCTGCGCCTGGCTCATGATCTCGATCACGTCCATGAGGCGGAAGTAGTTGCGGCCCTCGGACGCCTTGACGATCTGCGCATTGCAGTCGCGCGACGCCTGCAGGAGCTTGCGACGCGCCTCGGAACGGGGCTCAGATAAATCAAGCGCGGCATCACAAAAGTCGACGACCGATTTTAAAACAACCTGGATAATCTCTGGACGACCCAGGTGGAAGTGTGCCATCGAGACCGTTTCCCAACTGGCCGGGAGGTAGCTAAAGTAGATGCGGCTGGCCAGCTGGATGGTGAGGTCGGCCGTGGCTTTGATGGGCGCCGCGTTGTCGAGGAGGTGAGATTTCCCAAAGGTGGTAATCTGATGGGGGACGTATCGCCTTGAGTCCGTGGCGGCGGAATACTGCTCGCGCAGGTACTTGACGCGCTCCTCGATGTCGGATGTCGTGATGAGCGGGATCTCGATCAAGCTGGCGGGATGGACGGACACGCCGTCCTGGCCGTTGGCACTGCCGTTGGCATGTCTGTGGTTCTCAATAGCGCTATACAGCCTCGGAGCCAGCTGCGAGACAGTGATGGCGTCGATCATGGAGTGATCAAAGATGGTACCTGACTGGCCATTTTCAGTAACGACAACCTGCATGCTCTTGTCCTGCCAGCGATTGAAAGGGTTTTGGAGGTAGCCTTGGCTAACACGCTCCTCACGTGTGACCGGGCTGTTGTCGTCGAGGCACACGACGAATGCAGACGTCTCAATCACGCTGAGATAGCTGGCGTTTCTCTCGTCAAGAGCTAGCAGACCGTCTCGGTTCTAGTAATGGCGAAGTTAGTAAATTCCTTAAAGAGAACGGAATCGGTGCAGTACAAAGACTTACGGTAGCCCAAGAGTCACGGTCGTCAGTTGTCAACACGCCTGCCCAAATTGGATCCTCGATGCCTAGGTCAATAATTGCCTGAAACGTCGCTTTGAGATTGTCGTGCGAGAGAATATTGCCCTGGTCTAGCAACTGGACCTTGAACAGGTGCCCCTTGCGCAAGACAGCGACATGATTTTCACCGGCGTACTTCATCATCTTGTCACAGTTGAGATGTGGCTCTCTAGTAGCGTTGAAAAGCCACTGCAAGGTGCTGGCGCAGTTCACCCTGCCCCCTAGGTAGTTCGGTTCCAAGCTCCCTGATTCAACATCCTTCTTGAACTCCCACAGAGCGGTGGTTAGCACAGCTGCTCGCTCGGCCTGCGTGTGCGGCACTGGGCTGTCAAAGTGCGAGCCCCAAAAGTTGGCAAAAGGAGCGAGGGGGTACCGTCTCTTGAGGTAGAGTGCCTTGCTGAGACGCTCGGCAATCCAGCTCTCGACATTGGGATCATCGGCTTCAGTGCGAAGCTGGTCATAGAGTCTGCGGCCGAGGCTTCCTGGCGCGGCCACAGCGTGGGCTTTGCGGCTGAGCTCTTCGTACTCTTCGCGCGTGTGGGCAAAGTGGCCGATGCTGTGGAGCAGGTCGCCGACGGCCACGTCGAGGTCGATGAGCGGGTGGCGAGGGAGATCTTTATGAGTTTTGCAACAGTCGAAGCCATGGCTTGGCTTTTCCACCTCGGTGGCTTTTGTTTGCTTTGTCACCTCGGCTGTGGTCGATATGACATCTTCCACCTTGTCATTTGTTGAACTCTGGTCCGCCGGCCCGGCTGCATCTGGCTTAGTTGTCTCCTCGCGGACGGATGGCTTCTCCTCTGCCTTTGCTTCTGAAAGTTGAGAACCCTCTGGGCGCCGAACAGCGTCGGGGATCAACTTCGATCTCGAGACAACCGTTGCGGTTAGCTCTAGGATACTTCCCGCCCCGCTCAGTTCAGACGCCTGCAGGCTGACCTGGAACGTGCGAACCATCCAATTCTTTAGTTCAATGCTCACAAGGGAGTCCAAGCCGATGGTGGCCAGAGGCTGGTCCACCCTGATATCCTCGGGAGCCTGGTCAAGGAAGACGGCAAACTTAGCCAGCGCGGCGTCTAGAACGAGCTTCTCGGCCTCCTCAACCGATTTCACAGCCCCGAGCGCCTTGTCAAGAGAGATGCCCCCGCCACCCTGCGTACCGCCGTTAGACTTGTCGCCGCGGGCGCGGTCGAGCTGACTGAAGATTGGGTTCTCGAGGAGGTGCACATCGTTGACGTCAATCATGGCCTGGCGGGTAATGCCCTGGATGGTTTGGTGAAGCCCGCTGGCGCGCGCCTGGTCAGTCATGGCGTACTCGATGTTGGCGTAGAACTCCTCAAAGGACAACTCGATGCCACTGTTTTGCTTGAGGCTAGTCACGAGAGACACCTTGCCTGCCCCCGCGTCGGACAAGTCGCCCTCGACGGCTGTGCTCTCGTGGACGTCGACCTCGACGATGCCGATGTTGACCGAGACATAGTGCGTGTGAGGGTGGTTGGCGTGCGCTGCCGCAAAGGCGTCTTGGAAGGCGTTGCCAGCGACGTAGTTGGCCTGGCCGGTTCTACCAATAATGGCAGTCAAGCTGGATAAAGTCATGAAGAAGAATAGATCCGGTGAGGCAAAGAACTTGTCAAGTTTCAGAGTTCCATATACCTTGGCCTGAAGCGACACGTTCCACTCTTCTATTGTCATTTGGGAGAAGGTCCGGTCCTAATACACGTTGTTAGCGCGCATGACGATGCAAGCAGGATCAAGGAGGAGTAAGATAGGTGGATGCAAATATGCGTCTAAAGCATGAAGAAACTTACTCGGAGTACCATGGCACCATTCACCACACCCCTGACGGGAGGGAGAGAAGAAGAGCAGTAGGAAGCAGCTCTGCTCATACTTTCATCATCAGTGATGTCGCACTGGATAATATGCAACTTGGCTCCGTGCGCCTCTACGGCGCTAGTGTGCTTCTGCCTCGTTTCGTCGTCGATGTCACGGCGGCATAGCGATACGATATGGCCGGCACCCCTCGAAGCGAGCAGCACACAAAGTCGGGCAGGGAGATGGCCAAGACCTCCAGCTATAACATACGTGCCGTCCTTACGTAGTTGCAGCGGCAAAGGTTTTGCCGGAACTCCCTTGACCAGGGATTCGGGCTTGACGGTTAGGACGACTTTTCCTGCATGCGTGCCGGGTGACACGAACCGGAAAGCTTCCTCAATGTTATCGATGGTGTAGGTAGTGATGGGCTGGACAGGTCTAAGTTTCTTTGCCTCGAAGAGCCCAACAATGCTACTCAGTACGCGATGGACCAGCTTGGGCTGCTTGTAGGCGAGTGTTGCCAAGTCAAAAGTGACAAAGCTAACGGGTCTTACAAGAACAGCAACGCTCAGGCGGGATGAGGAGGCAGATTGCTGAGCTCCTGCGGAACCAAGGAGGTTAATAAAGGCCCCCAGAGGTTTGACACAGTCGAGGGTCTCTCTAATAGTTTCGCCTGTTAACGAAGAGCTTAGAACAACATCTACTCCTTCACCATTGGTGAGTCGTAGGATGCCACGCTTGAGGGATCGAGTGTTCTGGTGAGAGAAAATATGGCTCGCCGGAATACCATACTGATCCTTGAGCAGCTGAAACTGCGCTGCGCTGCTGGACGTACAAAATACAGTTGCGCCCACGTGCTGAGCAAGCTGGATGGCGGCCTGATCAATGTCTCCCGAGGCGGTGCTCACAAGAACCGACTGGCCCTCTTGGAGATGAGCGAGGTGTATGATGGCGTAATAGGCCGTAGTGTAGACGAGGGGGATAGATGCAGCCACCTCGGTCGACATCCAGCTCGGTATCCTATAGGCATGCAGTCCATGTGCGCGTGCTGAGTTGGCATACGGCAAGGAACCAAAACCCATGACCCGATCACCCACTTGGTGCAGATGCTGAGCGCTCTGAGTCACGGCTGTCACAGTCCCGGCGAACTCGCCAGCCAGGGTCGTGGCAGGGTTCATTTGGCGCAGAGCGATACTGACGTTCTGGCTGTTGATGCCATGTGCTTCCGTCTTTACAACGATGTGGCATGTCTCGGAACCAACAGACGTCGACTCCTCATCAATATCGACATCTACAAAGCGCAGAGAATTGAGTAGGCCCGGAGTCGCAGCCTCAGCCTTAAACGTTCGGTCACCATGGTAGGGAACCGTCTCGGTCTTGGTGCCCACATCATCAAGCGATAGTGTTCGCCGGGCCCAGCCGAGGAACTCGTCGTCGACCCTAATACGGGGAATCAGCACGCGGCCGTTCTCGTAGGCGATCTCGGTCTCTGTAGATGGCTGTTCATGGTTGGCTGGCCAGAAACGCCTGCGAGCCACTTCGGCAATGACACCAGCAATCTCCTCAGCAGCGGGGGCTGGGTGGCGGAGGTCGAGGCTGATTATATTTGCGCTATTTCCACTCTCTCGACGGAGCGTACGAAGAAGCCCATTCGCCAGGCCCTGATATGCCGCAGAGGCTGGGTCTGGGGTGTCTTGCACAACGGCCCAGATGAGTTTGGCTCTGGGAGTGAGGAGAGAGTTGATCGAGGTGAACAGCTCTGGCCAGGGGTTCAGCAACAGGGGGTTCTCGGCGTGGTCAATGATAATGTACAGGCTATCTTCTTCGACAGTGACATTGTCCCATTGAGCCATCGAGGCGTCCACGGCATGCGAAGCGAGCCCGGCCACGATGCTGTCCGTTCGGCCGATGTCGAGTGCGTGACTTATGATGATGGCGTTGTGCCTGGTGAGAGTTCTGCCACTTCCGTCACTCTCGTCCCTCGGCTGGGCTTTGGCGATCATCATGTCACCCCATCCAAGATGGATCCCACCGAACCCGTTGTCGGAAAGGACTCTGTTCCATTGCTCATAACTCAGCAGCGGAGTGTCAACTCGGAAATCTTGATGTGCCCACCATCCCGTGAGCGATCCGGCCAGAAGCCCAACGGCAGGACCAGGACTCGGCTTGTTCTCGACAAGGATCAAGCTGCCGCTGGGCTTCAGCAACTTGCGCACGCGACTGATAGTCCGGTCAATGTCTGTGGTGGCGTGCAAGCAATTGGCAGCTAGTATCACGTCGTATGATTCAGCTTCGTACCCTTGCTCAAGAGGCTCGGCATCTGCATCGAGTGTCTTGAATGTCACGACATCTTCCCATTGCGCAAAGTTCTCGCGAGCTTCTTGGAAGAACTGGTTCGACACATCGGTGTAGGTATACTCCCTGAGTGGAAGGCGTACGGCGCCGTTCTGCCCATTGAGGCCACGGAAAACGGACTTGGTGAAGCCTCCCGTGCCAGCGCCAATCTCGAGAAAACGGAGCCCAGGGTTCTTAAAGGTGACGAGCTTCAGATAGGCCACAGCAGCGGCATACTCGCCAGTATATTTGCGGCCCTCATAATTCTTGGCTAGAAGATCGTCCTGGAAGAGGATCTCGAGAGGCTCAACAGCGCCGCTCAGCATCTGTGGGAGGGCTTTGCCAACGCGGTAGGAAACCTTGGGCCCGGCCCCCGTGGTGGCCTCGACCTTTTGGAGAATGCTGGCTTCTTTCTCGGCATCTAATCCGGCCATGATCTCGCCGTAGTAGTCAGAGGCCAGCCACCAGTTCTTCATCCAGCCGAAAAAGTCGAGCAGCTGAGGCGACACGTCCACCTTGTCCTTCTCGATGTGACGGACGGCGTCTCTGATCAAAATGGACGCAGCCTGGTCGACCTCAAGTTGCTCCTGGACTTCTTCCTTGATGGACACTCGATCACCGGAATAGTTAAATCGCGTGTTCTCATCAATATCAAGTGTTGTCGAGAGCACATGGCTGAAAGAGCTCGTCGTTAAATAGTCGGCATCAAGGTTCCAACCCAGACGGTGCACACTGTCTTCAGCAAAAGGCCTGTTCTCGTCCTCTTGAGCCTCGCTGATAGCCTTCATATTCAGTAACAATCGAATGACCGGCTCGAGTTGACCATCGGCCCCTTTATGGAATACCCAGCCGCCTCCGGTAGAGCCCTGCGTGCCGTCGTTTTCTAGTTCCATTGCTCCTACCAAAGTGTCACCGGGCTTGGTTGAAATACCCGCGCTAACCTCGAGTAGGGGAATCTGGGTGGGCACGCATGTAGCGTTGAAGATGGAGTTCTTGAATAAGAGACAGTTGATTTGCAGTGAAGCATCGAGAGTGGTTGGATGAATGACATGGGGCCTGAAGGAGCGGTAAGGCATCAGCGGAGCGACGTCAGGGACCGACATCTCGAAGATGCCATGCCCCTTTGTATTGTGCTTGATAGAGCTGAGCAAGGTGAAGGCACCGCCAAACTGATTACCGCTCGCTCCGATAAAATTGTAAAACTCGGACTGGGTCATTTCCGTGTCGACGTAACCTCGGGCTGCTTCGAGGAACTGAACGGCCTCCTCGCGATGCAGATCCTCTTCTATGTTACCCGCCTCTTCATCTCGTTCAACAACATCCTCCTCTTGCTCGACCATAATCTCGCCAGTACAGTGTTCTGCCAATGAGCCATCCGGCTGGTATGAGCGGATAGAGAAGGATTGCCAGGGACTGTTATCCTCCTTGTTGACGGCGAACATTGTCAGCTGCACTTCAAACTCCCCAGGGCTGCTGCCGTCAGGGGCACTGAGAACGAGGGCCTTGGACACGTCGACATCACGGATGATGTACTTGGTAATAGACTTCCGAGAGCCTCTCAGCTGCAGAAGCTGCCTAATGCCCTCAATTGCCATGGTTAGATAGCCAGCGCCGGGGTAGATAACGAAATCCTCGATGACGTGGTCGCGAATCCATGGGAAGTCGTCTAAGTTGAGAAAATACCTCCAGCGCGGCTCGTCAACGGAGCTGGCCGGGTCAAAGAGGCCAAGGAGATCGTGGTGACTAAAAGGGCGGAACCGATGGGCCTTGCTGAGTCGAGACTCGTTCCAATACGGCGCCAGATCCCAAGGGTATGGCTTTAAATCTCTGATCAGGGAGGGTCTCGCCTCGCCGCTCCTGGCAAGGACCGCCTTGATGTCCACTTCCTCTAAGCCAAGCTCAAACAGTTTGCCCACGAACGCCAAGACCGACTGCAAGGCATTGGTATTACGAACCAGAGGAGAGAGGTACTCGACCTTGGGCTTGTCTGTAAGGGTCTGACGCGCTGGGCCTGCCAGGGCTGAGTGAGGGCCAATTTCGATGAAGACCGTTACGTCCGCGTTGGAGTCTTCCTCGGACTGGCTGTGACGGAGGAGGCTGAGTGCCTGGCTGAATTTCACTTGCGAGACTAGGTTTCGCGTCCAATACTCAGCATCGAATCCGCCTGTCTTAACAGTGCCGGTGACACTCGAGTAAAAGGTGACACCGTCCCTGACTGGACGCGACTCGATGCTGCTGATGGCCGCCTTGTAGTCCTCGGCGACACGCTGCATATGATGCGAATGGTAGGCCGTGTCAACCTTGAGCTTACGGGCAAAAACCCCCTGCTTGTCGAGTAACGACTTGAGCTCGTCAATGGCTTCTTCATCGCCCGAGATGGTCTGACTGCTCGGGCTGTTGACACATGCGACGACCGCTTTACCACTGGTCAGCTTCTCGATATGCTCTCTTGCTTCTGTCTCTGAAAGGCTGACAGCCATCATGGTCCCCGGAACGTCGGCTAGCTTCTTCACTTTGCGGGATGACAGACCGCGATGGTAGGCTGCAAGAATAGCGTTCTCGCGAGTCAAGGCGCCCGCGGCATACGCAGCGCCGATTTCGCCAGAACTGTGACCGACGACCCGCGCGGGCCTAATCAAAAAGCTTTCCAGAAGATCCACGAGTGCAACTTGGATGGCCGTTGTGCAGGGCTGAGCAATCTCGGCTTCGCCAACTCGCGACTCCTTGGCTGATCTCGACAGCTCTTCGGTGAGACTCCATTGACAACCTTGACCACGCAGCACGTCGTCCATGGCCGTCATGCTCGAGCGGAATACAGACGAAGCGCTGAATAGCTCTAGACCCATGGCATGCCACTGGGCGCCCTGGCCAGAGAAGACAAACGTTAACGGAGCTAGCGACACGCTCCTTTTCGGGGAGCCTTTCTGATCGAGCTTCGCCACGAGATCCTCAGCGCTCGAGGTCACAATGGCTCTCCTGTATGACAAGGTCGACCTGTGAGCACCGAGGGTGTAAGACAGGCTTTTCAAAGTCTCCGGGGTGAAATTATGTTGGGACTTGATCCAGTCGACGATGTCCTGGGCGCGTGACGACAGGGCTTTCTCGGTCGATGCGCTTACAAGAATGAGTTCTGGAGAGAAGGACTCTGCATCCTTTTTGCCGTTGGTCGGCGAGCCATTGGCTCCGTTGCTGTCGACACCATTGTGGCCATTTGTAGCCCCGTTATGTCCATTTGTAGTTATCCCATTGGTTCCATTGGTTCCATTGGTTCCATTGGTTCCATTGGTGCCGTTCGTCTTGACTCCGTTGGCGCCGTTGACACCCTTATTCTTCTTCTCTGGATAAGGATCCTCAAGAATAACGTGACAGTTTGTACCTCCATAGCCAAACGAGTTAAGAGACACTCTGGTCGGTTCCCCGTTACGAGGCTTGGGAAGAGGAGTAAGGTGCACAGGGATCTAGCCAGGATTATAAGCTAGGAACTCGTCTCCTTCAGGAAGAAATTGACTCTAAACATACCTTGACCTTTTTCTCATAGAGATTTAGAGACGACTTTGGCTTGTCAAAATTGAGGTTAGGGGGGATCTGTCCATGCTTGAGCACGAGAAGGGCTTTGAGCAGGCCGGCCAGGCCCGAGGTGGCCTCGAGATGGCCGAGGTTAGTCTTGACAGAGCCGACGTAGACATCATCTGGCCTAGAAGGGTCTGTGAAAACTCTAGAGATACACCCCATCTCTTCTTTATCTCCTACTTGTGTTCCCTATCGAACATGGTTAGCTTTGATGTACGATGAGAGGGAGTGCCGACGCTGAGACGCACCGTTCCGTGGGCCTCGACGAATGAGGTATCCAGAGGGTTTAATCCAGCTTCACGGTAGACACGCCATGTCAAGTCAGCCTGTGCATCGCCATTTGGAGTGTTGAGGCCGATTGTTTTGCCATCTTGGTTGACGCCACTGTTGGCAATGATGGCATGAACTTGATCACTGTTTTTTGTATTAATTAGGTTTTATTTCGCAACCTCGCCACCGCCTTTAGAAGCTTTAAGAGACGTACCCATCTTGGAGGGCGCGATCTAATCGCTTGAGGACAATAGTTGCCACGCCTTCAGCGCGCCCGTATCCTTCTCCTCGCGAGTCGAAAGCGTAGGACTTGCCGTCAGGATTGAGCATGCCCACAGTGCTCACTAAAATGAATTGTCAGCGAGCTAATGCTAACAAGGGGGGCTGAATCTATTCGTGAAGGAGGTTGATACTTACTAATCGAGAGCAAGTCAGGTGTGATGAGCAGCTGCGATCCGCCAACCAGGGCAAGATCTGTCTCTCCTAGTTTCAGGCTTTGGCATGCCTGGTGGAGAGCGACCAGACTGCCAGACTGTAGAGTGTTTGTTTAGCATGATAGACGTCTCCTGATTGGGGAAATGGGGCTCTTACGCAGCCAGTGTCGATAGTTAGACTTGGACCTTTCAAATCAAAGACATATGAAATTCTATTCGATAGAACTAGTGGTTAGAGGTTAGTAGTTTTTTTTTCGTGAGTAGCAGTGGCCTCAATATAGCACGAGAGTGAATTTTTTCCATCTATTTATCTCGCCTTGCGTGTGTCCGTGAATGGAGGAATAAGGAGAACGAGGGAACTCACTGGCTTCTCCCACTCCGTTCATGTGTGTTCTACTAATGGTTGCCAGGTCTTTGAACCCCATGCGATCATAGCTCCTCTCAAAGATGGCCGCAAAGACGCCCGTGTTGGACCCACGCAGCGTCTCGAGTGGAATGGCCGCGTCCTCAAGCGCCTCGTATGTCGTCATCAGAAAGAGGCGCTGCTGTGGATCCATACTGCTCGCCTCAGAGCTCGGGATGCCAAAGAACTTGGCGTCAAAGTGGGAGATGTCGTCCTGGATGAAGTAGCCGTGGCGTGCACGAAGCGAAGATCTTGCCTCAGGATATGCGTCGTACCATTCATCAGCGTTCCAGCGCTCTTTGGGTACTTTCACATGGCCGCTGCGGCCTTCCGAGAGGAGGGACCATAGATTTGTAAGGTTGTTGGCTCCTCCAGGGAGTCGACAGCCGACGCCGACTATGGCAATCGGAGTTTGGGTGGGAGACATGACTAGGCGAGGCAGGAGGAGAATGGTGAGCACAGCACGGGGAAGTATAGGAGTGGTGTACAGAACCAAATATGAAGATGTTGAAACTTCAAGACGTGTTCAAGGAGTAGAGCTGACTATAATCTAGAGATTATTCCACATATATCTCCAGTTAATATACATATATATCTTCTTCTCGATGCCATTGTTCACTATATCGCGAACTCAACCACTTGTCTAACTAAATCTATCATGCCTTCGGCCTCTGATAAACAAGGGTCCAAGAGGGGTATTTTTTGTCCGCAACCCGAGACAGGGGCCTTAGAGGGGTAGTTTTGACCAGAAACGGAAGTGGCTCATAAAATCGCACGATAGACACATATGTCGTATCTCAAACCCATAGCAAGGGTCGCTGCAGAATCCTTCGACAACGAGGAGCGCTTATGCCGGCGGATATCGTCTACTTCCATCTGGTTTTGTCCGTCCACACATTCACATATCGCATACACCATAGGTTCTGATCCTCCCTACATCATAGTGCTGCGCCGCTCACGAGCAGGTCCCCCTTGTTTGCGGTGTTTCCTTCCTAACTCACCTGCGAGCTGCAAGGGTGGAAAAACCACCGGACCAGGTACAAGAATCCCACCGGGGATAAGGGTTTTCTTCCATGTCCATAACCCGCCGAACCAGGTGTCATGGCCCTGGCCATCTAGGCTTACCTTTCCAGCAAGGGTTGCCAACTACATGCTTTTCGAGCTTCCCTTTTCCCGAAGTTCCGGAGTTCGGGAGGCCGAGTTGCTAGCTTGCGAGAAGGAGTGTTAGGAGGCGATCAGACAGTTCTAAAGAATTCGAAGCTTGTGGAGTTAGATCTGGGTAGTATGAGATATCTCCCAAGGGGATATTAAGGGAGTAGTGATAGTCCCGCTGGGTCCCTCTCAGGGTATAAGTACACTTTGTTTTCTCAAGTTCGCAACCAGGAGCTATTCAAGGGCTAATAAGACACAACTCGACTCCCAACTGTCGCTTAACAGATCAGACTGTACTTTAACATTTTCTTCCTTAGCAGACGAGATGGCTTTAGCTCTAGGAGCACTCTGGTAAGCCTTATTTTGCTACATCCCATTGTATGTAGATCATCAAGTAACCCACGAGGTGGAACAGGACGTGGAGTCTCTACGACAGAGCTCTTATATCCCACTACGCCAAAAAGTATAAACCCTCACCTTTGCCGGAAAAGGCAACCTATAGCAATAAGGACATAAGGTAAGTATCCCCTGAGACACACCTCTGCTTTGTGTATACATTCATTGTATGATTAGCGCTCAAACCTATTCTCAAAGTATCATTGTCCCGACCATTGACACGGAATCGACATTTACCGAGTGCATGCGCCTCTGGCTTCAGTCCAGGCCCCGTGAGGTTATCATCGTGACCGTCGAACGAAACATAGAAAACATAAACAAGCTGATCGAGCCACTCAAAGACGATGCACATAAGATTTCAATCCTATGCTCACCCGTGGCGAACAAGCGTATCCAACTAGTGGTAGGCGTTGAAGCTGCCAAAGGTGACATATTAGCGCTGGTAGATGACGATGTCTTCTGGCGAGCTGATGGTGTCGTACCCTACCTCTTGGCCCCCTTTGAGCAAGACGAGATTGGCGCTGTGGCAGGTATACAGAGGTCAGCCATCATCCTCCAGTCTCTTTATATTGACTCGGGACTATAGACTGATCAGTCATGGTTGTAGTGCTGAAATCCCGCTTGAACGTCGAGACCCCAGCATCATCACCCCGTGGGAGGCAACCTCTGCCTTCGACCTCTGCCAATGGAAAGGCTCCCGGGAAGTACACTACGCGGCAGACGGCGGGTGCTGGTGTTTGTCGGCGCGGACACTTTTCATCCGCACAAGTATCCTCCAGGATCCCAGCTTTGCAAATTCATACACGTACGAGGCCATCGGCCGCAGGGTCGTCAATACGGCCGATGATGTCGTACTCACTGGATGGGTGTTTGATCGTGGATGGAAGGTTTCTATCCAAAATGTGCTCGAGGCCGAAGTTACGACCAACATACCACAGAATCACAGGTTTGTGTGGCAGATCCTGCGCTGGGACCGAGGAAACTTTCGCACTTTCTTAGGGTACATCTTCGTGTACCCCGGCTGTTGGAAGATGATGCAGTAAGAAAACATTTCTCTCGTGCGCAGACGTCGCTTGCTACGAGATACCCTCCACTAACACTGGTGATCGTAGGAGGCACCCATATACAACCTGGAAGATGATTGAACGTCTCCTTAGACCGCTTTGGGCTCTCGCGTATCTTTGGGCGTGGGTCCAAACACTACTTACCGCTCCCATCATTGCGTGAGTCCTCCTCCTTCCCTCTCCTTTGCTCCACAGGCCCTGCTGTTTATTAGTCCCTGGCTGACCTTTGCAACAGGTACGCCTTTCTGGCCTGGATGGCTTTTGGTTGGGACGGCTATGTCCCTAGGTATAAAGCATTCCTTGTTAAGTACCCGTACTGCGTGCGCCAAGTCTGGGCATTTCTGCTCATGGATCTCATTGGTCCCCTTGTCGACTTATATGTCTATGTCACGATGAATAACGACAATTGGCTAACAAGGGCGGCGGATGTCAAAGTGCTGGAAACTTGAGGGGGTACAGGTAGCTGGCATATATTACTCAAGTTACGTAGACTTGCCTTTCACTGTGTTTTTAAAGCTTAAAAGCATTTCTATTAATGCTATCTCCTCTAACCCTTCCTCCATTCGTGTCATGTGGTGTTTTGGAGTATGTGAATTGGCGTGTAAGAAGCCAGGTGAAGGAGATAGCTTTAATAGTCATTCGATGAGCTGCTGTTCTGACGGTAAGTGAGTCATCCGTACGAAGGTTCATAGAATCTTCCTGCTGTATAACTATATCTTGGGCGGACTAGGAAAGGCTATATTTTCAAGCTTTCGTATTCATTGTATTAAGTTGTCGGGCCCTGGCAGCTTTATTTTTATTAAACTCTATTCTCTTTCTCTTCCGTTTTACGTAGACTTGCTAGGAACTATGAGATTGGCGGGAAAGGCCGTGTTACCAATACAACCTTCAAAGTCTCCTCAACCTATCGCTATAGGTAGTCATCCCAACCTATCTACCCCCACCTCATCAGGCCGAGTTGATAGCAATGGATATTCATCTCAAACAGTAGAGAGCTAGACTAGACCACGACAAGTCAACTAGTACGGCTGTATATTAATCGTGCGGCTTAACACCAGACCGAGATGTCAGGTTGACAGCAAGATTTTATCAAAACATGAGTCAGCTAAGTAAGGTTCCTACATATAAGGTATCGCCATAGATAATTACTAGGGCCAGCTTGTAGCCACCGCTTGTTATAACGCGAGATAGTGTAAAAAGGTCTGTGTAGCTAATTTGATAAAAAGCCTCGCCCCCGTTTTATAATACAGCTTTTAAGCTAGTAAGAAATGCCGACACTTTTTTATATTCGCGGAACTAACGGATAAGTGATATCTTTTTCTAACTCCATTATCAAGATGTGGTAGTCTCCTCCTTGTTGGTCGCTTTTTCTTCCAAAGAACTTTCCTCTTGATGAGCGTCCATCGGCGCGGCATCGGAGTCCGGCAATTGACGCCACTCCATCATCCAACTGAAGAGCCAAGCAGCAGCCGGCGTGGCAAGGCCTACCCAGAACACGTTCTTCAACGCCGAGTTGTACGCATCTAGGACCACGTCCATCAACTCTGGGGGAATAATTTCAATGAACCCCTTCCCACCGGCTGCCACCACCGCCGCCCCGTCGACTCCCGGCAAACCGTTCAAGATCCGAAGGAGCTTGTCAGTCAGGAGATTCTGCCCAACAGCGGGTGCCAGGGCACCTCCCAGCATCTGGAAGAACATAACCACCACGAGGCCCGTGGGGATGTCAGCCTTGGCTAGGACGACCTGGACCGCCAGGATGGGCATCTGGCTGCACATGCCGTAGCTGGCACCTGAGATTATCTGATAACCGATCCAGGGACCAGCGGGAGTATCCTTCTGCATGAGCTGGTACAGGCCGCCGCCGACGGCGAGGAGTGGAGCTCCTATCCACATTAACGGTACATAATGCCGGGTCTTCGAGGCAGTCCAGCCTCCGGCGAGCATGCCAAGGCTGTTGGAGATGACGAGCGGAAGGAGCTTGACCCCAGAGTCTCTCGCACTATCACCCCGGACCGACTGAAAATATATAGGCCAAAAGTACGACTGCAAAACTATAGCGGTCTGAACCAACATCATAAACCCAAATGAAGCCCATGCCGTGCGATTTACGAATAGGTGTAGAGGGATAGTCGCACTGCAGTGAGTAAGGAAGTCAGGTTAGCACAATCCATGTCAAAATCCGTTGTCACGCAAAAGGGGAACGAACTTTTCCTTTCCAAAGTACTGCATCCCCAGAAAGGCAAGCAGAATTAAAGCAAGTCCGATGAGACAACCATAAACCCGCGAATCTGACCATGGGTAAACGATACCACCCCACTGCAGAGCCAAGTTCAGGCAGACGGTGGCACCAAGGAGAAGAATAGCTCCCGGGATGTCAAGGTGACGCATCTTCTGAGTCCATGGGAGGCCACCCTTGACTGCAGGTGGGGGTTTGCCAAGCGTGAACCATACAAGGGCCAAACCCACCGCCCCGAAAGCTAACGAACGGTTAATTTGATGAGTCAATGGCAGGGGGGAATTGCTTTTGCTGGGGAGGGAAGAGTCCTTACGTAGATTGATCCAGAAAACAAAGCGCCAAGTGAGCCTTTTGTTATCCGTGATAGCACCGCCTACGAGCGGTCCTACTGTTGATCCAATGTTATACATGCCTAGAACAACAGGCGACAGCTTCGCCTGCATCTTCAACGCCACCGAGTACGCCAGGATCGTCGTCGTCCCGCTCACTAGACCCGCAGCACCCATGCCCGTGATGGCTCTCCCGACGATGAGTACAATCGAGTTTGGCGCGACGGCCGAGATAATGGAGCCGAGCTCGAAGACGACAAGCGAAAGGCAGTACACCCACTTGATGTTGTAGCATGCGTAGATTCGCCCGCACGTCGGCAGTAACGCCATCTGGGCGATGAGGTAGGATGAGCCATACCATCCGATATCGTTGAGGGAGTTGAAATCGCTGGTGATTTGTGGTATCGCCGTCGCTAGATGCAGTATTATGTTAGCATGGTGCTGCTACGACATTTCTTGCCACCACTGGACAGGGGTCTGACAAACCTAGGATTGTATTGTCAAGTGCTAAAACGAAGCAAATGGACATAAAGGCCACGGTCAAAGAGGCGAGAGCCCATCCTGTCAGCGTTGCAGACTTGGCTGCCTCCTGCGTTTCGTCAGGCGACTCATCAGGCGACTCAACTCGTCGGCTGTCGACTTCGCTCGCAGCTACTTCGACGGTTTGGGAGACCTCTGTCTCTGCTTTCATTATGTTTGCTTTCACCGATAAAAGTAACTTTCTGAAACTAAATAAGAAAGGAGCGCTACCAAACCAGAACCATGGCAAAGAAAACGAATCCTAATGAAATGGGGGGCAAAGTAAGCTGGCGCAGTAGAGATAATATCGTTGCAACGGAGGAAGAAGAAAACCCACGGGGTTGGAAATTTGGAATCACCTGAAATTCCGCCTGTGCTGACCGAGCAGGCTCAAAATGCGTGATCGCCATGGCCAACGAGCCCAATACGACCCTCCTCTGACCAACCCGTGGGGGTCTGCCTCTTATCTCGTAGTTGTTGACTCTTTTCGCACACGGCCCGGGCACCCGGAGCAAGGGTCGCCGCCTGTAGTTTCAGCCTAAAAGGAGGCATCCGGCGGGTTATTTCTTACGACCCTGCAAGATTCCGGTGGTTTTCATGGGGTACTGGTAAATCGAACCCCCCATGACACTGTGGGAAAGGGTAAGAGCGGGTCGGATGAACGGCCCAGAGTCCCAGATACGACTACAAACTAGGGGCTATGAAGCGAGAAGCAAGCTGGACACTTGGCAAACCAGGAAATGACCGGTGTCGGTGTCAAAAGCACGTGCTTATACACCGTAAGATAACCCATCATGCCATCTACGGGTCTCGGTGAGATGTTGTATCATGTATATCAATGGAAAGAAGTCCTCTTTGGACGATACGCGGTCTGGGGAAAGGGAGGTTAACTGGGGAACCATCATGCTAGGTCTTGCTCGTTTCCTACCTCCCTATGTCTGATAGATCATTTATAAGAGCACGGCGAGACCACTAACGTATTACTAAGAAGTCTTGATAGGCTAGAGTTCTTGAAACTAAAAGGTGCACAAGTTTCGGGCGAACCATGCAGCACAGCTGCATATTTCGTGCTTTTTGTTCTATCGATGTAACATTAAATGCTGATAGGGTTGTAGAAGCGTATTTATATAGATATACATCCAAGGTGAAGGTAAATATGCACCAGCACGGGTTGAGCTATCCCCCACGCAACGTTGACGTTGATTCGCCCATCTAATGATATTGTTTCGCTCACCACGCAGCCATTCACCTTTCTTGACACGCAGAGTTGCTCTCTTTCGACTCCGAACACATACACCTCTGGCTTGTCACAACGCTAGCAGAGTCATGAAGGCCAAGCGGGCGGCGTGTGACCGATGTCACACAATGAAGATGCAGTGTAAAACGGACAGCTCCGGCAAGATTTGCAGGCGCTGTCGAAATGCGGGTGTTGACTGTCGTTACAGTGAGCCTGGTAGACCTGGAAGACCAACCAACAAATCCAACAATGCGACCAAACAAGACAGTGTGGCTACCGCGGTGGTTACCACTGTAGAGTCTGACGTCAAGCTGACTGGGGCCTTCATGGGAACTATACCGACACCCAGCCCTCCGAGCGTTGATGAACAACAGCTACACCAAAGACAACGACGACGGCAACAACAACACGCCTGGATCCAAAACGCTAGCAGTCCATCATATAGCCCCACTGACGAGGCTATCTACCTTGCTAGTGAGCAAAACAGTGACTGCTCCCCACAAGAGGGCCTCCTGCCAAGTCCCTTCCCAGCCACTCCTTACCAACACCCAAATGTTGTCGAAGGAGATTGGCTGTGGGATATTTCACAGGCCGGGCTGTGCCCCCAAAGTCTTACGCTTGGAGACATCCGAAACGACCAGAGTGATGTGTCAGGGTTGGCAGGACTGGCCATGGACCATTCTCCAACTCCTGTGACCCTCAATCTAGAAGAGGCACTGCTAGGCAATGGAAACTGCTTAGAGCACGTCGCTCACTTCCAACTGAAGATTGCTCGCAAGATGAATTCCCTGTCTCCCCTCAGCCCTGCTCACCTAGAGCAGGAGGCTGCTCATGTCCTGCAATGCTCCGCCGAATTTCTTAATCTCGTCACTTCGCTCATTAACGCGGAGAGCCGGTGGAAGAGCTCCCAGCAGTCGTCACCGATCAACACGGCCGTCTTTTTGCAGCTCACATCCATCTGCATCCGTTTAACCGAGATGCACTACTGGCTCTACTCTTCTATTTACTGCTATCTATGTGCAACCACTCCTCCGGTCGCTGTTAGAGATGACGGTGACAAGATCTTGACTAAGCTTTTGTCATTTTCCGTTGCCGGAGTTGATCTGACTCCATCATGCCCTAACTTTCGGCTCCAGATGCTTCTTCACACTGGGGTGCACTACCTCGACCGCATACAAAAGTCGCGTGAAAGTCTTAAGAGCTTTACCTTAGATGGAGCATCTGAGAGATTGCCAGGTCTGGCTCTTCAGATGCACATGTTAATCACCGAAGATCAGAGGAGTAATTTAGGGAATATCTATACAATCATAAACAAGTTGAAGCAGAGGTTTGATGTGGATATAATACTATAAACGATTTTAGAAGACAAACACTAAAAGATAAGTCATAGAAGCTTTTATTCTTTGCAATTCAATTGTGCTAGATTTGATCTATGAATGTAAAGTTTGTTGGAAAAGAAAAGGTTGGAAAAACGGTAATATTTTAGTACTGTAGTTTCAAAATGTAAAAAATCAAAGGAGGTATTATGTAACTATTAAATTATTAAATATTGTAATGATAATAATTAATAGATAGTCACAAATTATAGTAAACTTATATAGCGTAATTAAAATAAGACTACATCAAGGATTATGTTTATATCTAGGTAAGGTATATAGAGGTCGACTCATCGTCTAGGGTAGGTTGGTTGTGAGGACAGACCTTTAAATAGACGTTTATTTTGATTCTTTGTGACAGCTGTATATAAAAGGAAGGTAGGATTCTTTCACTAGCTACTAGATAAATACTCGCTCCTTGCAGCTACAAGCGTGCAAAATTCACCTAATGAAGCGCCCTGGACAATTTCAAAGACTGAGACTTTCGCTTTGGCAGCGCTACTCAGCCAATTCCGTAACTCGACAGCAACCAACGAGTCAACGCCGTACCGCGACAAGGGCAGTGATACATCAATCTCGTCTAGCGGAATGCTAAACAGCTCGGACAACTTAGCTGACACAGCATTGACCAGCAATGCAGACGCCTCTTGGGCAGTAATGCTGCTAGAGGATAGTGCACTGGCCAGCACGGCGGTTGAGCTCTTGCTTCCCTGAGACCCAGTGTCAGTGGACTGTAAACCACGGCGACGGTTCGCAAGTCTTAATGTGCCGAATCGTCGTTCCCGAATCAGGTTTAAGTTCTCCACCATGGCATCCATTGTATTCTCGGTGAGGCCCATGACGACCTGGCTGTTCTCCTGACTACTAGAGATTGGGTGGCGGATAGCGTCCTCCAGAAGCTGGAGGACGACCGAGACGTCGACTTCGCCAACTCCCAGCTTGTTGGCGCGGTTTAAGGCACCCTTGTCACCTTCATCTACCCGGTTCTCGATATATCCGACTTTTCGAATAGCACAGAGGTCGATGGTCACACCAGGCAGGCCACGGGCACTTCGGTTCCGTGAAACAGCGTCCTGGTACGTGTTACCAGCGGCGTAGTTGGCCTGGGAAGTGCCCCCGGCCACACCGACAACCGAAGAGAGCAAGATAAAGAAAGATAGATCTTGAGGTAGGTGCTTGTCCAAGTTCTTAGTACTGTTGATCTTAGGGCGAACCGCATGGTTCCATTGCTCGTAGGTCATGCGCTCGAATATTGTGTCCTGAATAATAGTGTTAATGAGACGAACATATTTCAATGGACAAGATATTCACTGACGTCCAATACCATGGCACCATTTACAACCCCACGAATAGGGGGAAGTGTGCGAGAGCACTCGATAAGGAGCTCTCGGAGCTGATCTTCATACGATAGGTCACAGTCTCGAAGTTGAACATTGCATCCGGCAGCTTCACCTCGCTTTCGAAGGAGGTGAGCGTTGGGATGGGTAGTGGCGTGGCGAGAGACGAGCAACAGAGTCTTCGCTCCTCTTGAAATCATCCATTCTGCAATAGCAGAGCCGATGCCGGTCACGCCGCCTACAATGAGGTATGTAGCGTCTTCATCCGCCAGGGAGACTGGCCTTAGATTTGAGACTACCTATACCCAGATGTTCTTGTTAGCATGTGAATGTCGTGGAAACGGGGCGTGTAAGACATACAGACCTTGACTTTATCCGTGTCGCCAGGCACAAGAACTAGCTTGCCTATGTGTTTACCGGCCTGCATTAAACGAAGTGCATCTTCGATTTGGGTGACTGGAAAACTTGATATGGGAAGAATGGGTATTTGGGCTCGTTCGTGGCAGATTCGAAGGCCTTCTGAAAGTGCTTCGCCAAGCAGGGCAGGCCGATACTCTCTCAGCTGCAAAAGGTCGACGCTCGCGAACGTGGTGCACTTGCGGAACGGCGACATGTCTAGGCGTCTGGAAGCTTCAATGTCGATCTTGCCAACCTCAATGAAGCGACCAAAACGGGAGATACAATCCCACGTACCCTTCAGCAATGCTCCTGATAGAGAGTTCAGCACCACATCAACTCCCTTTCCATTCGTCAGCTCCATGATAGCTGGGGCGAAGCTTGGGTCTCTACTGGAGAAAATATGATCCAAAGGAATGCCATACTGAGAAGCTAGAAGGTCTCGTTTAGCCTCGGAGCTGCACGTGGCTAAAACCTTTGCACCCGCGTGCTGGGCTAGTACTACAGCGGCTTGTCCAAGACCTCCTGCTGCGGCATGAATCAGAACGATTTCATTCTTTTGAACCCTGGCAAGATGAACGAGTGAGTGATAGGCAGTGGCATAAGCGACAGGAATCGATGCAGCCCATTCAAAGGACATGTTGTCAGGTATCTTAGCCGTGGTCATCCAATGCGTCTGCGACACGCTAGCATAACGTCCTCCAGACATACAACAAACCCTGTCTCCAACTTGATATCCGCTATCTTCGGTGTCTGGACCCAGTCGTGTGATAACGCCAGTGACCTCGTGTGAGATGAAATCCTCCTCTAGTTGGCCCAAGGCGACTAAAACGTCTCGAAAGTTCAAGCCAAAGGCTTTGGCAGCGACCTCCACGTAGCCACTGGGCATGGGGCCGTCAATGTCGAGCTTGTCAGTGAAGTGCATATCACTCAAGACCCCGGAACTGGCTGGCTCCCACCGAAGCGGCCGATTTGGCTGGAAGAATGGCTGAAGTTCGGCCGTTACGTCCACCTCGCCCTCACTGCACAGCTGGCTGCGAAGCTTATCTGGTATAAGCCTCAATACCTGGAGCGTACCTTCTTTGACAGAAAATTCATTGTCAATGCTTGAATCCCGAATGAGGTCGTCGTTGAAGCTCCGCTGTAGGATGTGGGTAATGTAACCTATCTTATCACTCGTCCATGGATGGTCAGCAGATGAACCCATCGGCTCAAAGTCTAAGAGGATGTACCGCCTGCCGGTATCTTCCAATCTTAGAGTCCTCAAGAACCCCTGAGCGGCAGCAAAGGAAGGTTTTTCGGAAGTAGCAAGCCCGCCAGACGTTAGCCAAACCACGCCATGACTGTTGGTAACGAGGTTTCGGAGCAACTCAAACGATGTCTCACTAATCCCGTCCAAAAAGGGGTGTTCAAGCTCGGCTGTAAACACGCATATCTTCCCATGAGGCTGTAACTGGTCAAGGCTCTCAATAGAAGGAACCGTCCCCGTTTCTTTATGAATGCGGTCGGAAAGTTCCGATAGCCATGCTTGCGGCGGAGCTTGGGATGGCCCGTGTACGATCGCAATCGGGACCTGTATCGCTTCGGTAGACACGGCAGTCGAAAGAATAGTGTTTGCAGACTGCATATCTGGCTCCTCGTAGTCGTCCATTTCAAAGTCTATACCGCTAAAGCCAGCCTCTCGGAGCAGTTCATCCCACCTCCTGGTGGAGACGTGTGGGCTCATCTTCCGCTCGTCTTCCTCGCTGAGCCACCACCCCGGAAGCACCCCGAACACCACCTGTTCATCGAGACAGCCCTTGGTAGACTCAAAAAGTAAGAGTCTGCCTCCAGGCTTTAGCAGCTTCCGGACATGTGAGAGTGTGGTGGCTAAGTTCTTCGTTGCGTGAAGCACTTGGGCCGCCACGATGAGATCGTAAGTCCCAGCTTCAAATCCCTGTAGCGCGGGATCTTCGCTGATATCGAGGGGCTTGAACTCCATCATGTCCTGCCACGGCGCAAGCTTCTCGCGAGCAGCAGCAAAGAATCCTTGCGAAATATCGGTGAAGGTATAACGGCCGAGCAAGGAACCACCCAGGCCTTCCCGTTGGCCCCTGGCATCAAAGGCTTCGAGAACTGTCTTACTCCATGCACCAGTGCCTCCTCCAATTTCTAGGATGCTAGCTCCAGGGCTTTTGGAAGCACATAACTCTGCTAGGACGCCAGCATGATGACAGAGGCGGACAGACCCTGCGTTCTCGCTATAGTATTGGTTTAGCAGGTTGCCTTCCATCATAAGCTCCAAGGGTGTGCTTTCGCCACGTATAAATCTTGCCATATTCTTTCCGACCCTGGATAGCAGCCTACTTGTGCTGTTGCCAAAATCGAGCTCGTCGTAGAGTCTCTGTCTTATTCCTTTAGTCGCTTTTGTCCATGTCTGGCTGCCAGGACGTAGTTGCCCGCTGTCAGCGAGAGCAAGTGTAGCCTTCATCCACTCGTAGAAGAGCACATAGTGCCAAGTCCACGAGCTGGTGTCGACGGGTTGTGATTCCAGCTCACGAATGGTATCATGAATGAAATAAACCGAAGCTCGTGTAAGTTTTTTCTCTGCCTCTATCTCACTCTCTGGGGTAGGGACTTTCATGGCTTCTTTGACGTATGCGGGGACGCTATATGTAATGTCTAGCTCCCATGAGCTCTTGGAGCAGAGCGTCCCCTGTTCGAGAGTCTCATTATCTTGGTCACGAGGAACCGTCTGGCAGAAGAAGCCATGCATTTGAAAGAACGGACTATTGGGCACGTCTTCATCCTCAGTGTTCGTTACGTATATGTTGGACGTCTGCCCCCGTTTGTTAAGGCTAACGAGCTTTGTAAACGCCTGCAGTGAATCTCCCGCCGTTCTCTTGAGCGATTTTGGCACGAACATAGTACGGATCGAGCGAGGGAGCATCATGTCAGTGCTCTTCTCAAAAGCTGAGGTACAACAAAGGGTTGCTTGGAAGACGGAGTCGAGGGTTGTTGGGTGTATCACATAATCCCGGGCCGCAGATGCAAGAGCCGCAACAGCAAAACCTGTGACACCATTGCCATCTGCTGACCGGCCGTGGGTCAAATTTTGGAACAAGGGCCCATGCTGGATGCCCATTTTGTGCAGCTTTTTGAACATTGAGGCGACATCGATATCGGTAACATCTCCACTGGCCTGGCTCAGAAACTCGCTGGTGGTTGGTGGTGTAGCCTCCCGTGTTGTGGCAGCCTTGGGGGAATTTTGCATCTCACATGAGACGTAGCCTGTGCAGTTTTCGGTCCAAGAGCTGTCGGTATGCCGCGAGCAGAGCTCAAACTCGAACCAGCCAACATTCTCTAGCTCCTTGTTATTACATGCACGAAGAGAAACCTGGACTTCGACAGGCGACGATTCGGGGAGGACCAAAGCTTTCTTGATCTCGATGTCCCGGAGTCGGTATCCGTGGATTGTCTGTTCCGACTGGTCTGTGAGGGCACGAGCTGCCTCAATAGCCATTGAGATGTAGGCCGCCCCAGGAACTACGACCTGAGACTCGACTTGGTGATCTCTTAGCCATTCTAGTTCCGACAGGCGGAATACGTTTCGCCAGGTATGGGTGCTGTCTCCAGTTTCGGTGACCCGGCTGCCCAGTAATTCATGAGGCGGTGTCTTCCTGTTCCTAAACTGTCGACTTGGTCTAGACTCATCCCAGTATTTCGTAGTGTGGATCCAGGGATATGTCGGAAGATCCGGGACGAACGTGGAGGACTTTTCCGTGCCTACGGGGAAATTCACTGATTCCAATGAGATTGGATACCCCCTGCCCAAGAGCTCGCATGCAAGCTCCTGCATGGTCTGGACAGCGTCAATCGGGCGCTTGAGACACGATGCATATGGGATATCGTGGCCTTTGGACTTGAGAATCTGCCGGATCGGCCCTGCTAGGGTGCTATGAGCCCCAATCTCTACGATCAGGTCGACGGATGATCCGTTGGGGCTGAAGCACATGTTCTCGAACGCCTGACTGAATAAGACTGGACTGGTGAGGTTGCGAGCCCAATGCGAAGGAGACAGGACCTCAGGTGATGTGATTATTTTGCCTGTGACTGGTGACGAGAAAAGCACCCCATCATCCCAGCTCTTGGCCGTGCCAGGTAGGATAGCTTCCAGAGCGGCAACATACTTGTCGGCGATGAGCGACATATGCCGTGAATGATAGGCCAGTTGCACTTTAAGCTTCCTATTAAATATACCGTCTTTGTCTAGGCGACTCAAGACCTCGTCAAGAGCATCCGAGTCCCCGGAAAGCGTAACACTCTGGGGACTATTTACACAGGCCACCAGCACATGTTGGCCAGGGGGAAGGTTATCAAGGTATTTCCCAGCTGCCTCAGGGCCCAGCCCAACAGCGGCCATGGATCCTCGGACAGAGTCAACTTTTTGCAGCTCCGTAGCAAGCTGTCCTCGCAAGTAGATGACCCCAAGCGCTTCTTTGAAAGAAAGCGCACCAACGGTGTATGCAGCGGCAATTTCGCCGCTTGAGTGGCTGGTCGTGGCTGCGGGAGTAACACCCCAAGACTTGAGGAGGTCGACGAGGCACATTTGCAGAGCAACAGATGATGGCTGGCTAATCTCTGGTTCGTTTATGCGTGTAGAATCCTCGTCGCGCAACAGCTCGTCTAGATTAAGACATCCGCCAACGTTAACATGTGATCAAAAACAGAAAGACTTGATGTCATAATGCAAGCAGTAGAACGTACCATAAAGTGACCACTTTGCGCCGTAATTGCGCAATATCTCAGAAGCCTCCCGGACTTGCTCACCAAATGATGGGTAGGCGTAGATTAATTCTCTACCCATAGCATGCCACTGGGCTCCTTGGCCGTTGAAAACAAAACCGATCCGCTTCGCTGGCTTGAGGGACGAGTTTGTTGCCTTGTATGCCGGGCTTTCCCAGAGATTGGAAAGCTCTGTTAGATTTCTTGCCGGGATGGCAACTATCCAGGGAAGCTTTGATCGTCGTGTATGAAGAGTATAAGCGAGATTACTGGCTTTAATCAGCTGGCCACTCTCGGTACCCTGGCGGATATGTGTAGCAAATGTTTTTGTCATGGTTTTCGCTACACTGGAGTCTTTTGCGCTCAGAATATAGACAAAGGATCGCTCAGGATGGGAGTGTCCATTTGTGTTTCCATTTGTGTATCCATTTTCCATGGACTCTTCGCCATGATGCCCGTTCGAGTAACCGTTCAACTGTCCATTTTTGGTACCGTTGGTTTCGACCAGAGGCTCTGTAGTTGGCGCAGCTTCTAGAATGACACTATGAAGAAAGATCATTAGCAATGATCGCCGGGTAACTTGATGGAAGGCAGTGATAGGCAAGACACGAAAGGTTCTGAGAGAAAGGGGTGACAAAATGCAAAGGCTTCTCACTGGGCATTGGCACCTCCATAACCAAAGTTGTTTATGGAGGCACGAAGCATCTTGTCTTTAGGCCACGGCGTCGACGCTGTGGGTACTTTCAAATGCCAGTCCACCAAGGGGATGTTCTTATTTGGGACGTCGTAGTTGAGATTCGCTGGAATCACACGATCCCGGAGGGCGTAGCAAGTTTTGATGATGGCCGCGATTCCACTAACCGGCTCTGTGTGTCCGATTACGGTTTTGACAGAACCGACGAGGATTGGATCGTCGACTGCACGGCTTAGACCAAAGGTTCGAGCCAGAGCCTCGGCTTCGATTGGATCTCCTACGGGTGTGCCCGTCATCTATATACTCCGAAGAGGTGTTAACGAGACTACAAGTACGACATGCAGATGAGTTTCTGCGCGGGTGCCCCGAGGATTACACGTAAGGACAAGGTCACAAGGAAATGGTACTTGCATGTGCTTCAACATAACCAGTTTCGGTAATGTCGAGATTTGCCCGTTTGTATGTGGCCTCGATAAGTTGAATCTGCGCTTCCATGGACGGGGATGAGAAGGTGGTTGTTTTTCCGTCATGGTTCGTGCCACTCGCTCGTATGACACCATGCACGCGATCGCCGGATGCCAGGGCAGCGTGGAGAGGTTTAAGTATAAGGACCCCAGAGCCCTCGCCGCGGCCGTAGCCGTTGGCTCGCGAGTCCCAAGCAAAGCATCTTCCATCTTTGCTCAGGGCCCTAACAACTTGTCAACGTTTGTGGAACAAGGCGAGGGTAGCTCAACATACCCCAAGCAACTCATGGCGATGAACATATCTTCGTTCAACATTGCATTGGCTCCTGTCACTATGGAGAGGTCCGACTCTCCAGCCCAAATGGTCTGGCAAGCTTGACTCAGGGCGACCATGCTGGCCGAACATCCCGTGTCGATTGTCATGCTTGGGCCTCGTAAATCATAGAAGAACGATATACGGTTGGAAAGCATGGCTGTGCCGTTTCCAGAAATGGAATCCTTAAGGAGATCAGGATCTCGGGATTGATTCTCGTAGTAGTCCTTACTGAAGGTCCCAGTAAACACTGAAGTATTTGAACCGACTAAATTCTCTATAGGGATCCCAGCTGTGAATTGTGTGAGTAAAGCTCTGGGAGCATATCTGGCCGGTTAAGGAGGAGCAGATAAACCCGTATGTACGTACCATCTTCAGTTGCTTCGTAGACTCCTTCTAGCAGAAGGCGAACCTGGGGATCAAGTGACTAATAGCGGATTCCCTGATTTTAGTAAATTGCCTATTAATTGATCATAATCGTCACTTCAGGGCCGAACGTACGCTAGCTACATCTCCAGTAAGTTTAAAGAAGGCCGAGTCAAAAAGAGTAATGTCTTCTTTCAGAAAGTAGCCGCTACGGACATGTGTCTATACCGTGGAATGTTAACCCTTTGTCAATGAGATGTGGAACAATATTGTACGACATACTCTGCCGACTACTTGAGGATCGGGATTATACCAAGCCTCGACCTGGAATCGGTCCTCAGGGATAGGCGACCAGCCGTCTTTGCCGTCTCTACAGAGATCCCACAGCTTGGCCGGGCTGGTAGCACCTCCAGCAAAACGACAACTCATGCCCACGATGGCGATTGGGAACTCAGCCCGCCCTCGGCCGGCTGAATCGGCGTTGCTCGAATTAGGTCCATAGCCGTCTTGGGCACGAGGAGAAGGACCAGAGTTGATCATATTTTTTTATTCGCGTCCGTGTTGGTTCCGATTGTGAGGCAGGAAGAGTGTGCTGTGATGGGTATCTAACACCTCCGGAAATGGTTTTATTTTCGGATGAGAAATGTTCTAAACTATCCACGTTGCTGGTTAATAAGATATGACGACCAGCCTATCAACCGTCCTCAGCAGGCCCGTTTCGCAAATAATCCTCAGGACTCGTACCAACGGACTAGCTTTTGTCTGTAGCTTGACATTCACTGCGGCGGAGAAGTGCGCCCGCAGCTGGATTGCAAGCGCTTGTCATCAAGTTGATGATGACCGGATGTTTCCAAATAGACCTCGTCACAATATATCCTTAAAACGGTAAGATCCGGGAAGCAGGGCTGTACCATCAACAATAAAGTTCCCTAGGGGGATTCACCGTCATCCCCTGCATTGCACGGACGAGCGAATTATCCTGGACCCTGTGGGGGTAACAGTGACGTTACATTATATGTAAACTTAGCTGATTCTAGTTGTATATAAGGCGAAATACGACCTGTTTAGAGGCCCAGATCTATGGATGTCAGATAACTCTCTGCAGCCCAGCCAATCGAGTACAACGCCGCGTGGTTTTTCCGTGGCTGACTGCTACGTGATGTGGTGTGTGGCGAGAGGGAGTGTGCAGTGAGGTGGGGAGTTTTGCGATAGTCCCAGGGACCAGGCCCCGGAATCCTGATATTGAATCCTACCCGATGGCCTCATGTGTTACCCCAAATGATTGAATTTGTGCACCAGTAATGTCTAACAATGTCCCCACGCCGTCTAAACGAGGGGGGGGACGTACCTCGCTTGGGATACACTGCGCCAATAAGCGGCATGTGCTTACTGCATGACACTGTCAATATATGCATTGCTTTGTTATCTTTGTAGCTTGTACCTATTGGAGCTCCTTACCCCGCTGTCCAATGATACCCAGTCGTCCACCAACCTACTCGGGCCTGAGATATTCTCTGTATCAATTTAATGTGATCAAACTACAGCATCAATCGTAGACCAAAGCTCTGTATCAGCCTGGCTCATGATGCCGACTTCTAGTACTGCAATTATTGGTGACCAGCCGTCCAAAGCGGGGGGAACATCTGATGAGTCTGTCGCAGTGGAAAAGGTAGAAGCTGGGGACGAAGGCCAGCCCCAACAAGAAACCGAGCAACAATTGGAGTACCCATCTGGGCCTAGGTTTTGGGTGATCGTCTTCGCAATCTGTCTTGTGGGCTTCCTCATCTCTTTGGTTAGTCACTTTCATCTCTACTAGGGCTGATAGAAACATGTGCTCACATACAATGGCCGAGAATAGGACAGCACCGTCATTGCCACCGCAGTACCTGAAATTTCCAATGAGTTTGATTCGTTGTCGGATATCGGGTGGTACAGTAGTGTGTACTTTCTTACAATGTGCTTACCCCAGCTCTCCTTTATGAAAGTCTATAGCCGATACCCCATCCGCTTAACATATGGGGTTGTCATGGTAGTCTTCCTAGCGGGCTCAGCTCTCTGCGGCGCGGCGCCCAACTCCCAGGCGTTGATAGCTGGACGTGCCCTCGCAGGTCTCGGAGCAGCAGGTCTCTACTCTGGCAATAATGCTTTGGTCCCGTTCCTGGCGCCTGCTCCGAAACGACCCTTCTTCTTTGGCCTATTCCTAGGCGCCATGGGTCTGGGTCTGGGCAGCGGTCCATTGATAGGTGGCGTACTCACGGAAAATGCTACCTGGCGCTGGAATGCAAGTTGGATAGCCAATATCCTCTTCTTAGTACCTGATCTAACTTTATTCCGTGTCTAGTTCTACTTGAACCTGCCAGTTGGTGCTTTCATATGTCTCGTGCTATATTTTTCTGTCCAAATCCCAGCACGTACGGGCCCAGCAGCCATTCCCATACCGTGGCAAAGGTTCGTCCAGAGTCTCGATCTGCCCGGCTTGATTATCCTCACGCCTGCAATGGTTTGTCTTCTACTCGCCCTACAGTGGGGAGGAGTTACATTCTCGTGGAGCAATGGCCGCGTTATAGCACTGCTAGTTGTTTTTGGTGTCTTGATGACGGCCTTCATCGCAGCCGAGGTTTATCAGGGCGGCGGCAATGCCATGCTCCCAAACCGCATTATGCACCAGTTCCACGTCCTTAGTGCCGTCTGGTTTTGTATTTGCAGTAATGGAACAACCGCCGTTCTCAGCTATTATCTTCCGATGTAGGTGATGTTTCGTTCTTGCGAAAGAAACTAGTCCCGTGCTGATGATGAACCGACAGTTGGTTCCAAGGAGTGAAAGGCGAGTCGCCGATCCAGTCGGGTATCCATACGCTGCCATTGGTCATTACGACCGGTGCCGCCTCTATTTTAGGAGGAGGACTTATGGCCGCGTTTGGCCGGGTTGGGCTGTGGACGGTGATCGGGTCTCTGTCCGCAGTTGTCGGTGCTGGATTATTCACGTCACTCAGACCGGACACCAGCCTGGCCAAATTGGCCGGCTACCAAATTCTATCCGCTGTTGGCTCTGCCGCCGGTAGACTGTGTCCTAGTGTTGCACTTCAAAATATCCTAGACGACAACGACATTTCATATGGCTTTACACTTCTTACGTTTTTCGCGTCCATGGCTGGGTGAGTAATACAGGAGCTGCTCCTCAAAAGTCTCTTAATATATTAATATATGGCAGCGCAACCTCTGTATCTATTGGGCAGGCACTGTTCACAAACTCTCTGGCGAAAGAGTTGCGAGAACTCGGGATACCAGAACCAGATATCGATGCTGCCCTCGGGGGAGGCGTTAATACAGTTGCGGCTGGACTTCCACCCGAGTTTCGGGCAGCGGTTCTTACTGCGATGAACGAGTCAGTTGTCAATGTATGGCGGCTCCCACTAGTTTTGTCATGCCTTGGAATGATTGGAGCTGTGTTCATCCAGCACTGGAGCATCCGTGAGATCAGGTTGCCCTGGGGAACTCGGAATTAGTGTTACCTATGTGTCTCTGGCTGTGAGCCATGTTCATCAATGTAATATGGCCGACTAAATAGAATTTTGAATCTATTCCTCTTTCTTTTATGGGGTTCGGTGACCTTTTCAGCTGACACATAGTTTGATAAACTCAGCAGCTTCTCGGTTAGATCCAGGGATTTACCCCTTCGCTGGAGCGTTGATCTCTTAAAATCATTTACTACAATGGCCGTTGTAATTCTTTTTCGCATTTGAATTCTCTAGACTCATAAGATGGAGATTATCTATGGTAGCTATATTGATCTCTAGCACTTCCAAATCCTACCTAAGCTCCAGCACGGCTAAACTTCTACTGGGATAGATTTTCGATCACCCAAATCACGTTGTTAACTTTTTGCTCTACCTCGATGAGAATACTCCACGCAGCCCTCATTGGATCGCACCGATCCTTGATACTTCCCAAGGCCTTCTTTAGGTCTTCAAAATGAAGTTGAATGGCTTTGTGGAGAAGCCGAGCTTTTAAATCACGTAAATCTAGTGTATAATTTCCAATACCAACCACGATGTCGCAGGGATCCGCAGCCCGGCTGCTCTCGAGCTCATCGTGGTTATAACTCCGGCGTTCCTGGAGCACTAGAAGTCTGCCCGACACTTCCTCCGCTGTGGGAACGAGTTGCTTTGCAGTGGCTGCGAGAAGCGCAGCATGATCTACACATATATCGCAACTCACGCAAGCCAGTACTCGCGAATAAATCTTAATGCTTTGTCCGATATGTTGAAGAAGTGTGTCGATTTCGCAGGAATCTCTGCAAGGATATCTCTCTTCCAGAAGATCCGCTACACTGCATAGGCAGTTGCACGATGCGAGCTGTTTTCTTGAGGGTGAATTATTGATCGGGAGCGAAGTTAAATGCAACCTGGTAGTTGATAGCTGTGGGGGTTGTGTGAACAAACACTCCGAAGTCAACCCTCGGTTAGGTTGGTTTGTCGAGGCCTCATTTGATGACAGCAAACAGCCTGGATCTGCCCAAAGAAACGGCGTGGTTGAAGTCTGCATGCTGTAAAGCATGCGCTGATCTATGTGTGCCTTTGAAAATGAGATGGCCTCGTCATTGCTAGGCTCACCCATGTCTTCTTCATAGTTATCGAATATATCCTGGGATATATCCAGGCTTACGGGCGTCAATTGGGTCTCCATGACCTGCAGTGGAGGTAATTCGGCAGAGCTAGTGGCATCGTTGGGGGCGGTTCCTCCCATTTCTGCCAGGTTTGAAGATAATAACCCATCGCCGCTCTGTGTCGATGAACGCCGAGTTAGGGATCCTGGAGTAGGGCACTGACGAGTCCTCCTTCGACCTATATAAGTGCAGCTCCTAGATGGGTCTGCCAAACATCTGTTGCAACGACTCTTGTTCCCATTGCACCGAAGCTGTAATCGTTGTGAGTAATGGTCCAGTATCGGTTCGCCCCTTTTCAAGATTGATACACATAAACCTCACCCAGAGGGAAAACCCAATACCCAGGGGCTTGACTTGCCTTTCGGGTGCGGCATGGATCACACGCAGCTATCGTGTAACCGCGAGCGTCGACACTGTCTTCGCTCGAGATCTCAACGTGTTCGTACTCATCTGTCGTTTTGTTGTATCTAAAAGTGCCGAACATGATCCCACTACAGCCGGACGCTAGACCAAACCTCGCATAGAACGAAGAGCTGGGTAAATAAGCTGTGATGGAAGGATCCCCGGGGGTGGGGGACTAGGTCTTCTCAGAAGATTGGTATTTGACTTAAGACGAACAACTAAAGATCACGTACAAATCACGTGTTCGTTATCTTGGTGATAGATCCTACCCGTAGGCTATAATCTGATTAGAAACTCCATCCTTGGCGTCTGACTGGCATGTGCGAGCAGACTTGAGGGTGGCATCGGAACATGGGCCACCTTCCGCCATGGATGACAATGACGTGCGTGCTCGCTAGCCGGGTACATGTAAGCATCATGGATGAGAGTTGGGGGGTTGCTGCAGTTGTCAGAGAGATATGTCATGCATCTCAGAAGGATCCCAAATCACCCTACCCCGGTCCACGGGCCCGGTCCAGTCCACCCATGAAGTAATAGAGGGGGACTAATCCCTGGCAGCTACAGTAACCCCTCCCCGAACCCCCTACACAACTCCTCCTTTTTTTAGGGATTTCATATGTCTAACTATCCAATCCTAGATAAATCACACCAGTTTTAGTTAAGATAAAGTCTCTCTTGTTAATGCTCTAGAAAGTGGTACATACTCTGGCGCTCCCCAATACCCTAAAAAGCCTGGACAAGATCAAATAGTCTAGTAGAATATAGTGCAAAGAACTGATCTGTCTATAAATCATCAAAGGACAGTCATAGTATAAAATATTGTCTCATACCGGACTAGCTTGTATATACTCACATATCACTAGCAAGTGTATTATGCCATGTGCATGGTATAGTGGCCAAATTCTTCGTCTTTGTCAACAAAATCCCACTCATCTTCAAACACACTCAAGACAAGTTCCAAACCCCCGTGTTTCTTCCGCGGCATTACGTAGCAGGCAGGAACCTGAGATCGATTGCGACTGCTCATGAGCATGCGAAATCCCACAGGATTGCCCCCATTAGCGAAAACACTGTCGCCAAAGCACGTGGTATCCTCCGGGATCATGATCATAGAAGACATCATCCATGTGTCCTCGATGCTCATATGTCGCAACGGCTGAAGTAGGGTCAGATCCGGCATCGAGTCCACCAACATGTATGCATCCATGATCTGTTCATGGTTGATATTGCGCGCGTTTAGACGGATAGAATGTGCGATGAAGGAAAGAGGGGATCCCGATTCGATTAAAGCCCTCAGCGGGACCGTCGTTCGGTGATAGAAGACACAGTTTCCGATGTAAGAGGATGGCAGCTCATGAGAGAAGTCAGAACGGGCATCGCACACCGTCTGCAGTTCAACTTGCCTGTCCATATCCTCCATCTTACCGCGGTCGGCCGCTCGGGCAGCGACCCGGGCTCGCATCAGAGTACGCCAGAGCAGAGCGAGGATAATGTCGTTCCCTGAGACATCTGGCGCCTGTAAGCCCTTTCTCCCCTCATCTTGCAACTTTTTGAAAGCCGTGGCTGGCATGTAATAAATTCTAGAGGTCATCGTTTGGGCACGGAGAGGTACTTTAACTCTCTTCGCTGGGCTGAGACCATCTGTAGGGTTCAGCCCAATCAACTGCCACGTTTCAGGGGACACGTCTGCTACTGCATGGCCTGTTGCTTCTTTGCGCCATATGCGAGCCGGGAGGGCTCGATCCCAGCTCTCGGGCGGAAGCAGTGTAATCGATTCAGAGCTGGCCTGGCTCCGTAAGCTGAGGATGCGGCACTGGTCTCCCCAAAGTTTGAGGAAGACACCCATACCAATAGCGTCACAGGCCGCGTGATGTACAGAGGGGACCAGAAGGCAAGCGCCAGGAATGAAGTTTGCTTGGGCCGCTACGACCTCAAAGCCCTCGTTGAAGTTGGTCCCTTGAGGTTTGTACGACACCCAAGTCAGCTTCTCGTCATCGAAGCTATCAACGGGAAACCCGCTCATCTCGATGTCATCCAGGGACAGAGACGACTCTAGCTCATTATAGTGGAGCTGATAGCACTTTGACATTTCATTATCGTCAACGTTTGGGTTGAAGCGAATTTCAAGTTGGCCAGGTCGCCAACCCGGGGTGTCGGGTGACTGTGCGTATATCTTTCCATTGAGCCATGGTGTTTGCAAGAAAGTCTGATACAGGCCCTCCTTTAGATGTTCGAATACCTGTTCATTGGTAACGCCAGGCTGGATGCGGAAGTAGATGATACCAGGCTGAGGCGTTGGTGGTGGCATGTGGTCCATCGGACCAAGAGAGATGTGGTGAAGACTCGACGCCATGGCCAATGATTGGTGCTCATGTGTTTCTTTTTTCGCAGTGGCCTTTGATGAAGGTTGCCGGACATCGAGGCTTCCTAGGGATCTATCACTGCAGCTTCTATGACTCACATGTATACGATCCTCAGCTTTCTCCATGAATAATAATAAGTTACCACATTTCAATCATTACTAGCAGTCCAACACATGCGTCTTCATCCGACTCTCGCAACAGAGCCTAGATACACCCCCCGGGCAGCCACAGACGACAACGCCAACACCAATTACTCGCTTGATTACAGAACCTGAGCTGCATCGGGGATGATGCAGGTCATAATGCCCGATCGGGATAGACTTCCGACATGTTGGAGAATACCAAAGTACCGAGCCATTTGGTTTCCAGGAAGCGCTGCCTAAATCCTCCCCTTCCGTATGCACCCAGACCAATACGTCAAGGAACCGAAAAGGAAACTTCCGTACGAGATGCCAACGTAATCTTCATCTTACAAGCACTGCATTCTGGACCCGTTCTGCTGCAGGAGGCGCCAAAGCCCTGCCTCAACACCCCTCCTTCAACTTGCATCCAGACAAATCCATCAGCCACCATCGATACTGATTAGGTAACCTTCGCGTGATTCGTAATTCGGTAATCCTGCAATCACTGCATTATAGGCCGGGTAAAAGGCCGAAATGTAGTTGGCGTCGTACGAGTAGGAGTATTGAGTAAGACATAATAAAAACCAATATTGGTACGTGGGAGCATCTGCTTGCCGTATTTCTTACCCTCTTCCGATTAGTAGCATACCGATCGATCTTTGAGATGGAAGCCCACGACCCCAGGAGGTCTTTATCCTCTCTGGCACGATACATCCGGATTCTACTTCATGTTTCAGGTCTAGCTTGTTTCATTGCATCGTTTGTTTGGCTGCCTAATATCACAAACCCGTTGCATAATGGCTTCGGCGGCTCCTTCCAGTTCCTGACCATAATTGGCCTCGCCATGTCTACCATCACGTTTGGAGTCGGCAGCCTTACAGATGTCACGCCCAGAGCTGAGCTGCTCGCACTGCGGGGGCTGCTCTCTCTGTGTGCGACAACGTTGGAGCTACTCATAGGCGTCCTTTACTGGGGTTGCCGTGCCATCGACAAGCGTCTTGTGGTCCCTCCGGGGCACGAAGTTCCGTTCATTCCCGATTTTGGCTTTCACGCTGTACCGGCTATCGTCCTAGTGCTGGATTTTATGACTTTGGCTCCCCCGTGGTTCGTCAGTGCCTCCCAGGCCCTGGGTCTTGGCTTGTTGATGGCCTTTTCTTATTGGGCTTGGATTGAATACTGTTTCTCTCACAATGGGTGGTGAGGTTTCCTACGATACCCTATCTACCTGAAATTTCTGACACTGCTTCTAGGTATCCTTACCCCTTTCTCAGCACCCTATCACTCTGGAAAAAACTCTTGATATGCACCACTTTTGCCGCTCTAATCATGGGTAGTGCACTGGCAATGCAGTGGACATATGCACAGATGCACAAGTCTGGGTACCATCGGAAGACCACATCAGATCCCACCAAAATTGAATGATATGGGCTTCGCGGAGTCCATAATGGGAAGTAGCGTCTTGTTTATGTGCATCAAAGCCTGATCGATGGAGGTTGAGCTTGTATTGCCGATGACACCCTATGCCTGTAGACTTGGATTCTCTTCCTCGTCTGATTTCCTTCATACCAGCAGGCCAATCATGCTAAGGAAGGACAGGTAGAATCTAGTTTAGCCAATCGATGTGTTTCTTGTTTTTTGATATCTTGCCTTTGGACTTAACGTAAGCTTTAAGGATCATATATGCAACAACTTTGCGAGAAATTGATTGGAGTTGACAGGCGCTAGGGGCGCGCGCATATACGACAAATAACTCCATTGTGTGAATCGTATCATCCCAGCATTCAACTCTCCTACAAGATATTACCTTGTATTACTCGATATCAGCAATGCTCTAACTCCTTCTTATCCACTACTTCAATCTTACCAGTTCAAAATGGCCTTGATCCCGTCATACAGATATGCGAAGATGTGGCCGAACGCACCGCAATGTGATGGAGAACTGACTTTCGGTCCAACCTAAGCTACACTGACTGGTCTTACGCAGTCGGAGCATTACCTTATCAAATAGATTTGGGTTCCAGAGCTGCCATCAAGGCTCGGATCTTACCTCTTTCGTAATTTGATTGCATAAGGAACTCGGACATTGCCGTTTCTATTCGGTCTATCTTCTGGGAAACATCCATAACGACCATATCTAGCAATTACTCATGCACACTGTCGATAGAGCTGACAGGATGAAGGCTCGGCGACATCGGGGTGTGGTTGATGCTGCAACTAGCCGATCAGTCTTCTCTTGTACAATACAACTCTATCAATATGGCGAGAGGCCAAACTCTAAATCGCGATAGAGTAAGCAAGCCGTTTCGTAGAAGTTGACTCAGCAACTAGGGTGGTAGTATTGATATCGCATCGTGTCGACCGAAGTTATTTGCTCATCTGCCTTCAGCATAGGCCAACATACACACGTTTTATTGAATCTACCTGTGGAATAAGCACGTGGAATTTCCTTACTTACGTTAACGACGATTTTATATTATTATACTAGACAAACCTCCCAGATATTTTGAGATCCAAACAACCCTCAAGCCCACCATGACCACCACTACTACTTATATAGAATCCATCCCCTCTGTTGCAACGCTCAATTCTGTATCGGATGCGATAGATAACGTCCATGTCCTCGAGGGCGAAATCGCGCTGGACCAAACTCAAGACACAAATGATACCACTGGCCCGGCCTTTCACTCCGAGAAAGACAAAACGGCATTCCGGAAGTACGAATCAGCGTGCGATCGTGTCAAGAGCTTTTATCGCGAACAACACACCAAACAGACAGTGGCATATAACCTTTTGTCCCGCAATCGATTCCACTCTTCCTCACGTGTCCGCGCGGAGCTTACGGTGTGGGAGGCCATTGAAAAATTAAACACCTTAGTTGACGACAGCGACCCTGACACGGAGCTCTCCCAGATTCACCATCTACTACAGAGTGCCGAGGCCATCCGTCATGATGGTAAGCCTCGATGGATGCAACTCACGGGACTCATCCATGACCTTGGAAAGCTCATGCTCTTCTTCGACGGGGCACAAGGCCAGTGGGATGTTGTAGGAGATACGTTCCCCGTCGGATGCGCCTTTGATCCTAAATGCATCTATCCAGAGACGTTTTCCGCGAATCCTGATGTCCAGGACCCAGTATTCAGTACTACGGATGGAATCTACACGCCAGGTTGCGGGATTGAAAACTTACTGATTTCGTGGGGACATGACGAATACCTCTATCTTGTTCTAAAGGACCAGTGCACTTTGCCTAAGGAGGCCCTCGCGATGATCCGGTATCATTCGTTTTACCCGTGGCATAAAGAAGGTGCCTACCGTGCCTTCATGGCAGAAGGCGATGGCAAGTTGCTGCAGGCTGTGCAGGCATTCAATCCTTACGACCTATACAGCAAAAGCAACGGTATCCCGGACATAGACGAACTTAAGGTATGTGATTCAACCACATCACATCTGATAAAGGTATTAACTACTAAGTAGCCTTACTACCTTGAGCTCATTGATGAATTTTTCCCCAACAAGAAAATCAAATGGTGAAGACGAGGTTGCATCAATCCTATCTAACGACATCTAAGAGCTTTTTTTTGGAGAGAGTTGGTATTAGCGAAGTCGGTTGGTTACTTAGTTCCAGTGAAAGCTTTGTGAAGGCTTAAACCATACGATTGATAAAGCAAGGATGGTCCTTGTTATATACGGTATATACTTATTGAGATTAATGATCTAGATCAAGTATTAATAGAACATGGTCAACTAGTAAAACTAAAAAAATTCTATGATATGAAATTATATAAGCAAGGCTAATATTTTTGAATGGCCATATCTCTATCAATTTGGGAATTGTTTTGGTTTTGTTGCCAGTGATTGTAGTTCAACACTACTTCTGTTATATCCCGGCTCTGGCCTATAGGGCAAAATGTTTTCATCAGCCATATACGTAGCAGGGCGGTCGTTCATTGATATGTTCTCGGTGTCCTGACCACTGGCGTACCATCGGTTTGCGGAGGCTGCGGAAGTGGTTGACTGCCCCTTTGACATGTTTGACGATACAAAACTTGTCAACAATGAGAGTTTGGACAAGTTGACTGCTTCACCGAGTTTACCCAGGATGGGTTTAATAAACACCACACAGGCTGTTGTATGATAACAATCAACATACAAGTCAATCGAGACCGAAATATCCAGATTTTTTGAAGAATGGGCACATACCACACATGATGGACACGTTTGGCTCTACCAACTGCCAAATTATCGCATCGACTGCATTCCATGTCACATCAAGATTTTTTGATTGAATAACAAGAAGCATTTTAAGTCGTACAATTGACACAGCTGTAACACTTTCTAGCGTGTCAACAATAGAGCAATGAGAATAAGGTTTCGGCATACTAACAAGAGACCAACGAGCAAGATGCCGGAAATGGCGATTTTCTGTGATTTTGGGAGCTGGAGCTTCCAGATGTAGGGTGTCGGGAGGACGACCACGGCGAAGTCGGTCACGATACTGGGTATTCCGCTTCCGTAGTACAAGTGGAATCTTTCCACATCGCACACGTACCCGCTCTTAGGCATAGGATGGACAAGATTGTATTGTTCCCAATTCGCGCGCACGGGCCGGCATCTAAACATCGAAGTGAGGAACTATACACACTCAGTATTAGCAGGCCTTCATTTAGTTGAACCTTCGATATCTTTATTTACTTACTACCCCAACGGCCCAAACGAGGGTGATGACCCCAATGGCAATGATAGGGATCCGGATGGATTTCTCAATACCAAAGGTACGCCAATAAAAGGCCAAGATGGATAACTTGACCAGACAGAGTGTCCAGATGTAGCATACTTCGCCAATGAAGAGTGCAAACGCACAGTTTCTTACCGAATCTATCTTATTCGCCAAAACATGTTTGCCAAATCCATTCTGAACGCCTAAAGCAGAGAACGTTAGCACTGGTGTATGCTATTTGCCTGTCGACATTTGTCAATAATCCTGGAAGAGAAATTGAACGCACCGTAGCTGGCGAAGAACACTACATGAACTAGAGAGAATGGCTAAAATAAGACAGTCAAGTTAGCGCTTGAATACATCAGTTGGGAGCAAAACAATTCATCGTACAATAGACGCCAAGATTAGCCAATCCTCAATCCCGAGCTTGACTCCTCTGACTTTTCGACTCGCGAGACGTAGCACAAGAGTGGCAATGGCTACTGCCCATGTCGAATAGCCAACAGCGATAATGGTTGGACCCCTGTTATCGGAAAGATCCATTCTTTCCATAAAACCAAAAAGCAAAGTAACAGAGAAAAAGTTCAAGAATTATCACAGTGGGCAGATAAGTACCTATTCTGAGGTCGTGGCTAAAAGAAGGGCAGGGAAGGCCGGACCATGGACTTTTGTGACGCATGGCACCGTGGCTGAATCACACGCATATGCACGATGCTTGCATTATCACAAGATACCACGTCGCACTATCTACATCTGACCTCCATGTTGCTACCTTATGCTAGGGTACAAGAAAGCTTGAAATTATTTGAGCTGAGTAAGAAACTCGCCAGAAGAGAGATATCTTGCAGGATGGTGCCACGTGGATCCTTCAATGTAACCCACGGAAACTGAATATTAGCTCGGGGTGTGGTTAGCCTGGTGAGATTATATTGTACTACCAATTCTTTGCCAAAAAGATTGATAGCGGAACAGGGAACCAGCCACCGTAAGCCTTGGCTGCCGCTCCTTCTGTCCACTCAGTGGCAATTTCAAGGTCGCAACGTGAAAGTGGATGGGCCTGAACATGCCTTCGGTGCAAGTCTAGAACAACATTCATAGACCAGTCTCGTATCCTCGCATTTCACCTCACGAGCACAAATGAGACCCACTCCGTGACGGCCCTCGTTACCTTGATGACGGCCTCTTTTCGTTCACGATGACCATGTCGTGGATAGCGGCAATCCATCGAGCGATGAATGGCTATGATCTGCGCTTGTAGATCTGAAGATATGATGTCTCCAGCCGATCATCGATTAGCTTCAAGTTACTTAACTTACTTTCATATATATCTTGAAACTCTGCTGGTGGCGATGAGGGCACATGCTCTATATAGAGAGCCTACGTAAGCCTGAAAACGAATTTTCTCCCTGTCTATCCGCTTCATCGAGATTGATTGTTGGTTCTCTCTTAAACCATTCATTCGATTTAGAATATCGCATCACGCGCATCGCGGGTATCATGCAGTGGAGCGGGCCAATCCAAGGGGATACGAACTGTGTCCGTTGAGCAAAGAAATTCAGCGCTAATAAATTATAGAATAAATAAGACGCAAAGATTACACCTTATACATCTCTAGACACACAAACTATGATTTAATTGGCCAAAAGGACGGCCTGAACTAAGCAGAACGGTTGATCAGGATCCGTCATCCTCCGCCAAGAAAACAAAACCAAAGAACTTCTCAAGAAGCCATCAGTCTTTGATATATACCTCATAACTGGATATATAGTAACATCGACTATGAAAAGCTTTGGCCATGCCTACATGAAGGAAAGAATACCCCAAATATACCTGCATTGGCGAAAGCCACTTTACAAAATGACTACCCTACAGTGTCATTCTCCAGCTATTGCTACTTTGTATTTTTGATGCCTACCTTAGGAATGCAGCAGTAATTGATACTTTCAGCTGTCTTCCAAGGTTTAACGCACTCCCAGGCACCGTGCACTTTTGTACAATCAACGAAGATCAATACTTTATCCTAGCCCCAAGCTGCAGTATATACTTTGGGTTTATTTGGTGTCGGTCAGAAGGTCAACCCAACTATCAGAGTTCCCTCGCCTCGTGAGATTAGATATAGTCCCTTGAGAGAAAACAGGGGAGAGTCTAAGACTAGAGAGGCACTATTTCGCTTCATAGATTGCAAGCCAGAGGATCTGAAGTCCCCCGTCCCCCAGGTGTACCCTGATAGTCGTCAACGCCACCATAATTACAAAGGAGCAGGGCACAGTGAATTCTGATTTTGTTTTCAACAATGATGAACGAGCAAAGGCCAGGGTAGTCGATCTTCCAAAGGACGATCAAGTTAACATGGTCGTTGTCCATTTTGATACTTGGCCGATGTTAGTGTTATGTTGAATCACACTAGCGTTATTCACACTGAAGTTAGTACGTTGGGAGATTCTGTCACTGTTATGTAATTTCTTAATTCTGATCCCAGCATAAAGGGAGTTGGCTTGAATCCAAGCACGCTGTGCCCACAATCCAGCCGTAAACAACGATAAGAGGAATATAGTAGCAGCAATATCGGTGGATTAGCAGCCATTGGTTATTTTGGTACTGCCCAAGTTACATACACTTCCAGGAAGGCGGACTCAAGACGACTTGTAGACAAACAAATATGCTGCTCAGTCACGAAGATATAGGGCTCTATCTTCTCACAAAAAGTTCGCACGGCCTTTGGCTGACATTGCCCTTTCCAGGTTTTGGAATCAGTTTGCCATGTTCTGTCTCTCCCAAGTAAGAATCCAACCTATCACACTTAAATCACTCCAATATAGTTGCCAGGGAGCACGCCAATACGAGCTTGCTAATAGGTTCGTTACCGACCTGGCTGGCATGAGGTGGCAATTGGACGACCTCAGGCAGTTGTTTTTCTTAGCTAGCTATAAAAGCAGTTATCTTGTACCCAAACAGGGTTGTTAATGGAGCCTTGGTACGGCCTATATGGCATTTGAAGGACAAGCTGCACAAGCCACCAAGAACCTATGCGAAAAAAAAGAGGTAAACCTCTACCCGTTGTGATACCCGCCATGCAGCTCATGGCTACCTTGATATATGATGGGAAAAAAAAGATTATATCAAAAGATTGTCCGAAAGCCCGCGTCCCAGACCTTAACTTTGAAGATCATTCCAGCAAGTAGGACGCAGAAATTGAAGGTATAGCCTAGATGAGAAGCTCTTGTTTCGGTGTGCACGCTTTGTGAAGGAAGCGCCAAGCCGTCAAAAGTGGGATGGATGGCAAGAATAGAATATTGAATGGGAAGGTCAGTCTACGGAGTACTCTGTTATAGTTCTGGAAGGATCAAGCATGACTCCGAAATCCGGACAAGGCCCAATCATAGCCCATAGCTAAGTTAGCCGGGGTTAAGCATGAATGAGGCCCCACTCCTAAAGGTAAAATCTTCCTCTACCATGTGAAGTAATTGGTTCTCCTTGGAAAGCAAACAAGCACAGGCCAAGAAACGCTGTAACTCTCACACTGGAAGAGTGGATGCAGAGATGCCGCCTGAAGCTGTCCGTAAAGAAACCAATCGATCAAGCTTCAGCCCTGTCCATTGCCACTCTGATATGATCAAATCGTAAAGGGTATTCATAAAATAACATTATATACGAGACGGGGCAGGCTAGTCAATACATCTAGGGGTATCGAATGCGTCCGTGCAAGAGACTGCTGAAAACTATATAAGAAGACAAGAAAGCCACCGAAATTTCTACGATCAAACCCAGACATCTCACCTCATCTTTCCATCACCGCCCTTACTTGAGGACTCAGCCAGTATTTCTCTATACACACTCAAACAGCACCACCTTCATCAACATCAACTCAAAATCTCCAAAATGCTTTTCGCTCCCATCACCACCTTACTCTTCTCAGCTCTTGCTGTCGCGGCTCTAGTCACTGAGGAGGATGCCAGCCTCAAGACACGCCAGGAAGCGGAGTGCCGTTGTCCCGAAGGCTACTGGGTCTGGAGGGACTACAACAGGGGCGAATGGGGCGAGGACGCCTGCCGCAACGACGATGGCCGCATCATTTCATGCCTTTAGAGAATCAAAGGCGGCCATGCTTGGATATCTGATGAACGAAGGCTTGGGATAAACATCTAATTCACGTTGTCAACATTGTTCCAGGCTGAATTCAATTCACCAGCCTGTATTCCTTTGTGGGGCTGTTGAGTGTTCTGGCCCTTTAAACAGCTGCAAAAGAGATGAGAGCAGCGTGTATCTTATATGAGAATAATAAGAGCGTATAGAATTTCCCTAGTTAAGTTAGCTCAGTCTACTATTCAGTATTTAAGCAGTAGACTACTACTGCTTCTGAAAAATATAATATCTTTACTCTTAAATTATTCTTTATTTTTAAAATTATAATCTTTAACTTATTATTCTATAGCTAGTTTAACTTATATAATAATCTAGATAGTTTTATTTAATTAATTAAATATAGAAATTTCTAATTAAATACTAAATATATATATAATTAATTATAGTTATTAATTTTAATTATATAGCTTAATTATAATTTTTTCTATTTAACTAATATTAATATTATAATTATAGATCTATCTAGTTTTTAGTTATAGTATTATTAATTAGAAAATTCTACTAGTATTTATATAATAGTTTTATTTAAATCTAATTTTTAAAATAAGAAATTCTAATTAATTAATTATTATTTAGTTTTTTAAGTAATTTTATTCTAAGAAGAAAGTATTTTTATACTATTAGAAGAATTTAGATATATTTAGTAGGAATTTCTAACTATCTATTTTTCTATTTATAAATCTTTCTTTTAACTATAAGAAAATACTCTATAGATTATTAATCTATAGAGAAAACTCTTACTATTTATATTTAGATATTATTTACTTATAAATAATTAGAATCTAATTAAAGCTAGAGTTTTTAAAACTTTAATTCTAATATCTAGAAATAAAATTAGTAAAAGAATAAATATATAGTTATTTATAAAGATTATAATTAATTAATTAAACTTTTCTTAAGAATAATATAATATTAAAGAAAACTAAAGAAAATTATTCTCTTATAGCTCTAGAAATAAAAAGTACTTCTTAAGATATTATTTAATACTAAGAATTTAAAAATATAAATTATAATATAATTAAAACTTTTCTTTTAAAAACTAAAAATCTCTATTAAAATTATTTTAATTCTAATTTTATTAAATTATTTAGTAAAAACTATTTAATAAAAATAAAAATTCTAGATTATTAATATTACTTAGAATTATTAGAGGGAAGCTCTATAAAGCTTTATAATTTAGAAAGAAGATTTAGAAGTAGTATAATAAATATTAATAGCTAAGAATTTCTTTCCTTCTATATAGAAAAAAGAAGAAAAATAAACTAGTTTTTCTTTTTATTAGAATTCTAATTTAATTAAATCTTTTAAGTTTTATCTATTAGATTAGTATAGAGAAAGACTAAAAAGTAATTTATAATAAAAATTAAATTCTTAATTTTATATTAGAATTTATTAGATCTAAGGAAAAAAAATAAGCTTATAGAGTTATTAGAATAATCTAGATTATTAAATTAATTAGTTTTATATAGTTTTATAAAATATTCTATTTAATCTAAGAATTATTCTTTATAAAAATATAGATATTATTATAATCTTACTTTTTATATTCTATATAAAAAGAATTATTAGAAAGGAAAAAAAATATTTAGAATTAATATTATAAAATCTAATATAAATTATTTTATTAAAATCTTTTAAATTAATAAAATAGCTAATAATAAAATTATATTAAATAATAAAGTAGTTACTAATCTAAAGAAATTAGATTTAACTACTAGATTAAAAAATCTATTTTATTCTATAAAAAATAGAATTATTAATCTAAAGTAATTTAAATACTTAAATAATAATATTATAATTATAACTCTAAATAGCTTATTTAATCTAAAGAAAAGCTATAAAAGCTTAATATTATAATAATTATATTTAATTAATAGTAAATTACTACTTTTATTAATACTTATTAGCTTCTTTATTAAAAAATTAACTCTATTAAATAAAGTATTAATATAATTTAATTATAATATTTATTTAGAGCTTTATTATTAGATCTTATTTTTAATATTACTTATAAAGAAAAGAAAATATATAAAAAGCTTAAGAAAATAAAATATAAAAAACTCTAAGTAGTAATTAATAAAGTTATATATTAATACTTCTTAATTATAAATTATAATTTTAATTATATTAATAATAGAATTAGTAATAAGTTTATAGCTTAGAAGTATTATTTTAATATTAATAAACTAAAAAATAATTAGTTTTTTAAAATACTTAAAGAAATTAGAACTAATAGAATTAATTAAATTAATCTTATAAATTATTTATAAAAGTAAAAAAAGAAAAAGAAAAAAATAAAGTTCTTAAAAATAGAAAAGAAAATTAACTTTTAAAATCTTTAAAGAGAGATTATATAGTTAGTATAATAAAAAAAAAAAGAATTAGAAATAAAATTTATAAAATTTAAATTTAAAAAAATAAAAATAAGTTAAATTTAAATATAAGAAATATTTATATTTCTTATTAATAGTTTTTATCTTCTTAAGAAAAAAAATATAAAATTAAATTTAAAAAAAGATAGAATTATATTTAAATTAAATTTATTTATTCTAAAAGAAATAAATAATAGAGAAATATTTAATTAAACTTATAATATTTCTATTAATACTACTTATTTCTTATAAAGCTCTTAAAGAAATTACTAATATTATAATATCTAAAGATATTACTTTTAGAACTATTAGAAACTTAAAATAAATAGTTAGATAAATAGCTAGTATTATTATAATAATAAAGCCTAATTCTTATTATTAAAAAAAAAAAACTTATATCTTTTAAAATTATTATTTTTTTCTAGTAATATTTATATATAAAATATCTTATAATCTTTTAAATAAAATAGTTTTCTAAATATAATTTTAATCTTTATAAGATTATTAATAATCTAATTAAATAAGAATTATTATATATAAATAAATAGATTAAAACTTTAAAAAAAGAAAGAGAGACTATATACTATCTAAATAATATACTAGATTAGAGTTTATTAATATAGATTAACTTTAATAAGTATAGAAAAATAAATATCTTATTAAGATATACTAATATTAATTCTATTTCTATATTTTAATTATTTATTATTAATAATATTAATATATTTTAAAGATTTAATAAAAACTAAATATATAAAGAAAGAAGAGTTATTTAAATATTTTTCTTTAAAAGAAAAAAATAGAGAACTAATTTAATTAGAATTATAAAAACTATTAAATTAAATAATAATAAGCTTTCTAAGAACTAATAGAAAGAGAAAAATACTATATAATAATAAATTCCTATTTCTATTTAAGGAACTATTAATAAGTTATTACTATAAGATAAAGAGAAAATTATTTAGAAAATTATTAAAAAGATTAAAAATAAGAAGCTAGAGATCTATTTAAATAATTTAATTAAATTAAAATCTTTAATTAGAAATCTAATTAAAAGTTTTCTAGATAAAGTAATAGCTAAATATATAGAAAAGTTAGAAAATATAGCTATATAGTTCTCTAGAAAAATTTAGCTTATAACTCTATAGTTATTTAATAAAGCTATTAAAGAACTAGTAAGAGCTCTAAGATTAGATAATAAGAAACTATTTTAATTAATTAAGTAAAAAGTAGAAATAATAGATTCTAAGCTTTTAATAATATTAATAAACTATTTTAATATAAACTTAATTAGAATAATAAATATATTAATAGTTTATTTATTATTCTAAGATATAAAAATAAAGAGATATTTATAGTATATAAAGAGATTATATTTATAAAGATTTTTATAGAAAAACTAATTTTATTAGAAGGTTTTTCTAAAGTATATACTTATAGATTTTTTTTTTTTTAAATTTTTACTATATATAAGGGATATCCTAAGATCAGGTTATATATAACTAGATCTATATAATTTATTTTTAACTAAGTTTTAATCTATATCTAACCTTTAACTTTATTTTTTTTACTTTTTTATTTATATAAGCTAAAGTAAGGTAATAATATCTCTAAAAACTCTAAAAAAAGCTTACTAAGTATATAACTTAGCTATAGGCCCTAAGGGGAAATACTTATTATCTATAATTAACTATAATATCTCTCCAAGCTTATTATTACTAATTACTAGTAACTAGATCTCTTCTTACTATAATAATAAATACCTTTAATATTATTATCCCCTGTAGCTAGAGCCTGATTATTATATATAGTTAGATCCTTAACTATATAATAGTAATAATTAGTAAGAACTCTTATACCCTTACTAATAATATAAAATAATTAAGCTTATACTCTATTACTAGATTCCTTATAGCTATAAAGTTACTCTTAATTATATAGATCTAGTAGTTATAGCTACTAGGCCTGATACTATATTATAAAGTCTATAAGAAGTAAGTAATAGATCCTATTCTATATAAAATATTTAAGAAAAAGGAGCTAGATAATAATCTCTAAATACTTAATAATTATAATAATCTGAGATATAGTTTCTAGTTTTAGTATATTATATATTATATAGAATTAATCTGTATAGAAATAGCTCTTAAAATCTAAATTAGTAAAGATTATTTATATTTAGATAGGCTTTATATAAAAGAGAATTAAATTAAATTAAATTATTAAAAAGTTTATTAGAGTAAAAAGTTAAATTAAATAAGATTAATAAAATAGTATTTAGAATATAGTAGGTTAATTAATTACTATAATAGAATATTAATAAAGAAAAATATAATAGCTTATAAAGTTACTATATACTAATTAAAATACTAAATATAGTTTTATATAGTAATATACTTATAGATAAAATAGATTATAAAGATAATTAATTAAGTTACTATTCTAACTATAGAACTAGACTAGTTATAAAGCTAGTTCTAGAATAGTTATAACTAAATAAACTACTCTATAATTAGTCTATAGCTAATAACTACTTATTATAGATATTTAGTATACTAATATAGATAGTTTTTTATTTTCTTATTTTATATAAATAACCTCTTCTATTATAAATTCTTTTATAATCTCTATAAATATAAGAAATAAATATATATAATTTTAATTTCTTATATTTTTATTAAAAAAAGTATTTTTTAAGTATTATACTATTTAATTATATATATATATATTATAGTATAAGCTTATTATACTAGTATATATATTTTATTATTAGATTACTCTACTATTATAATTTAATTAATTACTCTAATAATAAATAATTATAGATATATATTCTATTTATTATAATTTCTATTTATTATAATTTCTATTTTAAAATACTAAGTATTTCTTTTTTTCCTTCTTTTATATAGTTATTTTTTATTATATATATATATCTATAATAATTCTTATTATTTTAGAATATTATTCTAAAACTAACTATATGTAGAATAGTTATTACTTCTTTTCTAATTATATTATATATAAAGATCTATATATCTTAAGATAGGGTTTTATAATTAATTTTATTCTAGAGAAAAATAACTAGTTATATTTATCTCTTCTATTTATATTCTCTTATCTCTATTAGTAAATAAAACTATTAAAGAAAGTAAGTTTAGCTTTATATTTTAATTAGATATACTTACTTAATAGGTTTTAAAGTAATTATTTATCTATCTATCTTTATTAAGTAATATTAAAGGATATTTTTAAATATTTAGAAAAAATTAATAAAAATTAAAAGAAAAAAGAATTAAGTTAAAAAAACTTATTCTAACTAAGTATAAATATTACTTATTATTTTATTTTCTATTTTTATAGCTAATACTTAGTTTTAGTAAGTATTTTAATATATATATAATATATAGTAAATTACTTATCTCTAGAAAAAGTAATAATTATTATTTTAATTATAATAGTAATAGGATATAATATATATATTATAATAAGAGTAATAATATTTATATTACTATTTCTTTTATTTTTCTACTATTTTTATATAATTTAGCATATATAGCTCTTATTAAACTAGATAAAATTATTAGAAAGTCTATTTATATATAAATTAAAATATATATTATAATTAGATATATTACTACTATCTAAAAGAAAACTTATAATCTTATTATTAATAGTACTTTTAATAGTTTAACTATTATTTAGAATACTATAAATAATACTATTATTTCTAAAGCTATTAAGCTAATTCTTAAGTATTATATAGCTTATAAGAAAATTAATAAATCTAAAAGTAAGAATAAAAATAAAAGTAATTTTTTAATCTTCTAATTTTACTAATTTTAATATCTAGTATAATACTATCTTTCTATATACTCTAAACTATATATATTAGAAAATTAGAAAATACTTATAAATATTCTTAGTAGCTTAATTTAATTAAGTATTTTTAAAATATATAAATTATTAGCTTTTTTCTTTATAATATAAAGAATTTCTATTATCTAGTTTTTAGCTTTCTTAATATATTTATATTTATTTTATTTTATATAATATTATAAATAAGAATTAAATAATTTTTATTTAAAGGGATTTATTAACTTATATATTTATTATTTATATTTTTTCTTTTTATAAATTATTCTTTAAACTTATATACTCTTATAATAACTTTTATAATATTCTTAGTATATCTTACTAGGATCTAGATTCTAGTTTTAATAAATTCTTAATATATTCTAATTTTATTCTAATTAATTAATTACTAAATTAGATATTCTAATTCTATAAATAAAATAAATTTAAATTTATATAAAAAAAAGAAAAAGCTTATATTATAAAATCTTTAGTAGATTACTTTATTTATAAATAATACTAAGAGAAAATAATATAATTATTTTTCTATAGAAAAGTATATTTTTATAATTAATATTATAAAAAAATAATATCTATTTTTTATAATTCTATTTATTTATAAATTATATATAAAGATAGAGATTTTTATAATTTTAATATTTTTAAAAGTATTAATAAATTCTCTTTTTATTTCTAATTTATTATTTATAATTATAATAAAAATAATATTATAATACTAAATTAATTCTTAAAAGAATATTCTTATTAATTTTAAGTTATTATATTTAATAGTTTTAGCTTTAAACTAACTTATTAAGTTATATCTTAAATATAATATAAAGTACTTTTCTTTATTATTTAAAAGAAATAAAATATTAAAATAAATTCTAACTATAGAAAGAGAAAAGATTTTTATAATTACTAATAAATTTATCTCTTATTATAATAAATATAATTAGATCTATTAGTCTATATCTTATTTTAGAGTTTTTTATTACTATTTTTAAGATATTTATTTCTCTATTATTTTAATACTTTTATAATCTATTTTTAAATATATCTTTTTAATTAAATACTTTTAAATCTTTTTATAGATAATTATAATATAAGAGTTTTATATATTTAGTATTACTTTTCTAAATAGAATATTTCTATTAAAAAGAAATTTTATAATTATTATTCTTAGATATTAGAACTTTTTCTTACTCTATTCTTTAGGTTTTTATAAGATTTAGAAATACTTTCTAATAATTAATATATTTCTTTAAAAATCTATTAATTCTATATTTTTATTAATTATTTAATTAAAATATAATAATAATTAGTATTAAATTAATTAAGTTCTTTAAATTATTTTTAAGTTTTTTATTAAGATTATTATTAGCTCTATAAGGTTTTTTTAAAAGCTTATTAGTTACTATATTTTTCTTCTTAGAAATATATTTAGTAGAAAAGCTAAAGAGTAATATATAACTAATATAATATAATACTAGAGATCTAGATATATTATTTATAACTCTATTAATTTAGTTAATTAGTATTAATATATCTATTTTTAATATAAAATATATACTATATAAATAATTCTATAGTCTTTTTAATATTATAATAATAGCTCTATATTCTCTTTTTATTATATTATAATAAGTTTATATTTTATTTTAATATCTAGATTTATATTTAACTAAATATCTAGTTTTTTCTACTATCTATATTAATATAATATTCTAATCTATAAAGCTTATATTAACTATTAGAATTATCTCCTTATAATCTTTATTTATATTAAGAGAAATAAAAATTAGATTAGAGATTATAATTTTCTTTAATTAATTAATTACTTTCTATTAGTAATCTCTTTATATAAAAACTATATTTTTTCTTAGAAAATCTATTAAGAGTTTAGCTTTTATTATATATTTTTTAATTTATTAATAATAATAATTAATAATCTTTAGAAAGGATTTTATATTAGAAATAGATTTATATATCTTCTATTTAGTAATCTTAATTATCTTTATTTCTTTAGATCTTTAATTATTTATTCTATAAAGATATTTAATAATAATAGCTTTAGCTTAATAAAAAAGTAATTTAATAGGAGAAATTATATATTCTACTAGTTTTATATTTATAAGAACTTTATCTAAATTAATTAAATACTTTAGAATATAGTAATAGATTTCTAGAATTACTTTTTTATCTTTAAAAGTAAAAGTTAACTCTTATATAATAATATTATTAAGAAATAATCTATATACTTTAAATACTAAGTTATATAATATCTATAGTATAATTTCTATAAATTATATTACTAAGTTAGTTATTTCTTATAGGAGAATATATATTCTTATTTAATTAATTAGAATTAAAAATATTATAATATCTTTATTTTTCTTAATAAATATTATTTAATTATATTTTAAGAAGAAGTTAATAATTATTAATATTTTATATATAGTAAAGTTCTTAGAGAATTTATTTATATTAGAAAATAGTAAAATATTATATATATATTATATTTTATTACTAAATTAATTAAATAGAAATTTTTATTCTTTTTTAATATAAAAAACTAAGAATTTCTATATAAAATATAAAAGTATTTTAGAATATTTTTCTTTAATTAATTATATAAAATCTTTATTATTTTAATCTATAAGATAATTAGAATAGAGATTAATTCTATTTACTAAATCTTATACTTTATAATCTTAATCTCTTAAGATAATATTATATTAAAACTTATTTTTTTATACTTTTTAAACTTCTAAACTAATATAGTCTTTTTATTATAAAAAATAACTAGTAATAGCTCTTTTTTTTTCTCTATTAAATATTTTACTTAATTAAATAATTTTATTAATCTCTTATTATAGAGTTATTTTTTCTTTATTTTTTTTTTATTAGTTTTACTATAAATAAGAATATATTCTAAGATTAGATAATATATAACTAGATTATATAATTTTTCTAAGAATATAATTAATAATCTATATCTAAACTTTTAATATTATAAAATAAAGTTAAAATTAAATACTTTTAGTTTAGATATAGATATTAATATCTTAAAAACTCTAATAATAGGAGCTATTTATATAGCTAGATATATAAATAGTCTAATTATAGCTATAGCCCCTAAAGAGAGAAACTTATTATCTAATAATAATAACTATCTTTTTTTTCTAACTTAAAGCTTATCTTAATTAATTAATTAATTAATTATATTATTAATACTAAGTATCTATAATATATTATCTTCTATAATTATTTCTACTTATAAGCTTTAGTTACTATAAATAATATAGATCTTAATAAGATAATAGAGATTATAAGAGATAATAATATATAGCTCTTAACTAAGTATATCTAATATATATCTCTCTAAATAGTTAAAAGCTTATTTATAGTAATAAAACTACTAATAATACTCTAGATCTAGTAGCTATATCTACTAGATCTATTCTTATATTATATAGTCTATAGCTACTATATACTATTAGTACTTAAAGTAGATAAAATATAGCTAGATTAAAAGCTATATCTTAATTATAATTACCTGCTTATTTATATATATTATAATTTAAGATTTTCTTTATAGTTCTAGTATATTCTATACTATCTTAAACTAATTAGAGTAGAAATAGTTCTTAAGAGTTAATTAAAATTAAGCTTTTTCTATTTTAAAATAGTATAGTTTAAATTAAGATATATTAGAGTTTATTTTAATTTAATTTAGAATTATATATATTTAGAAATAAAAAAATTAGTTACTTTTAAGATTATATATTAATTTATCTCTATAAGTATAGTATATATTTACTACTATAGGAAATTTTTATTAGAAATAATATAGATTTAATATTAATTTAATATCTATTTATATATACTTAGTTATATTATATAATAATTTTTTCTTTATAATATTAGAGAACTTATTTATTATTTATTAAAAGAATTTATTAATATTTTAAATTAAATATTTTAATTTTTTTTATTTTTTTTCTTTTTAATATAGATTATTATTAAATATAATACTATTAAAAAGAATATTATTTTAAAAATAAACTTTTTTTTCTTTTAGTTTATATATAGTATTTATTTTAATTATATTATTAGTTTTTTTATTATTAGAAAATCTATTTTTCTTTTTCTTTTTTCTTTTTCTTTTTCTTTTTATTAGAATAAAAGGTTTTTAATTATTATTAATAATAATTTAAATAATCTCTTTAGTTTTTTCTTTAGAGATAGAAATTATATAGTTTTTATATTTAAATCTTATAGTTTTATATTATTCTTTATTCTTAATAATTATATAGAATACTTTTAGATTATAGAATATATAGCTTTATTTAACTTTTTAAACTAGTTTTTTAAATTAATTTTTAATTAATTAATTAATTTATTATCTTTAATAGTAACTATATAAATAGTAATTATTTTTATATAAGCTATTAGTTTATTTTATATAGAATCTCTATAGTATACTCTACTAACTATAGAAATAATAAATCTAATATTATTTACTTTTATTTATAATAATAAGTTTCCTATTAGATCTAAATAATTAAATATAATTTTAGTTATTCTAAAAAATAATATTCCTAATAGGAAAAATATATTAATTATAAGTTTCTCTATTATATAAATTATCTATAGAATAATTATACTTTTAAAGTATAAGTTTATTTCTATTTTTTCTATTAAAGAGATATAGTTCTTAGAATAAGTTTAAATAGATTAAATACTAGTTAGTTTAGATTTTAATCTAAACTTTATAATATAGTTTTCTATTATAATATTCTTTTTAATACTATTATTTATTAAAATAAGAATTATTTCTATTTATAGATTTTTAATCTTTATAGAAATAAATAAAAGATTTTAGCTTTTTATAGATAATTATCTAACTTAATATAAATTATTAAATTAATCTAATAAAGTAATATAGATTTAAATTATTAAATCTATTTAATTTTAAGAATTAGTATAAAAAAATCTTTAAATTTATTAATATACTAAATACCTATAATAAGCAGTTACTAGCTATAAGCTAATTATAGAATAATCTATTTAGTTATAACTATTTTAGAACTAACTTTATAATTAGTCTAGTTTTATAATTAGAATAGTAATTTAATTAATTATCTTTATAATCTATTTTATCTATAGGTATATACTTTAGAAAAACCTTCTAATACTAATTAGTAGTTATATAATAGCTATAAATTAATAAAAAAAAGAAATAGAATTTTCTAAATACTTAAAGAAATATAATCTTTCTATAAATATTAGTTTTATACTATAGAACTATATATAATATATAATATAATAATACTATTATCTTTTATATATTTTAAATAATTACTTTAGAGATTACTTATTTTTCTAATAATATTATTAATATTAGAAATATCTCTAAAGAATATCTTATTATATATATCTCTCTATTAATATAAATAGAAATAATTAATAAAATTACTTTTTTTTTTAATTATTTAACTTTAAGAGTTTACTTTTATAGAATACTCTTTTTTTTCTAATTCTAAAGAAAAATAAGAAATCCTTTATATCTCTACTTTATAATTATTCTAATTTCTCTATATTCTATTAGAATTCTTCTAAATAGAAATCTTTATTCTTCTAATAAAAGTAGAATTCTATATATTTCTACTATTAAATCTATTATATACTTTAGAATCTATATTCTAAATATATATAATAATACTATTAATATAAATACTATTTATAATACTTTCTTTTAAATATAATAAAATAAAAGAGATTTTTAATATAATTAAATTAATAAAAATCTATTTTAATATTATTAATTAGATAAACTAATTAATTTTAATAGTTTAAATTACTATTTCTAAACTTATTAATATATATATAATATATTATATATATTATTATAAATATATTAGTTTATATAGTAGTAACTTATTAAATAAGTTTATATATAACTTTAGAAATTAATTATTAGAAAAGTTTATATTTTTAAATATTAATATTATTAAAGAGTTAAAATATATATTATAATATAATAATATCTTTATTAAATCTTTAAATAATATCTTTAAAATAATTTTTAATAATATATAAAAACTAGAAAATTATAATAGTTAGATAACTTATATTAAATAGGATCTAGAATAGATCAGGATTAAACTAATTAAAGTATTATTCTGAATAGTATAATTAGATTATCTTAAGCTATATAATATAAGTTATTATTAATATATAAGTATTATAGAGCTAGTAATAATAAATATATAGATAATTATATTAATAACTATCTAAAGAAGTATTCTAATTAATAAAATAAATATATATATATAATAGTTATAAAGTATAAGGAGTATATTACTCTTAGTAATCTAGTTATATTCTATAATAGGAGTATAATACTCCTATTACTTCTATCCCTTAGATAGTAAGATATATATAATTATATAATCTATTATAAAGATCTTTATTTATAATATAATATTCTCTCTCTATTAGTCTTATTTTTAAAATTCTATATAATCTTAATAAGTTTTTTCTTTCTTTATATATAATAGCTATACTATAATATTTATTATATCTAACTATATTTAAAAGCTAGTATATTCTAAGACTTATAAATAGATCCTTCTTATTATTACTATCTAAATATTTAATTTACTAGTTAATATACTATATACTCTATATTTTAAAGTAAAAAAAGAGTATTTTATTCTTCTAAATAGAAAGTCTTCTTAGTATAATAAGTATATATAAAATAGTTATTATTATAATAGAATACTAATTATATCTAACTATAAATATTCTTATATTCTTCTTTTCTTAGTTTCTTCTTTTAATCTTATTTTCTAGTAGAAAAGCTAATAATATAATAGAAAAAACTAGTTAAAGAAGAATCTAATATAGATAAGAAGATTCTTCTTTTATATTAATAAATAACTTAGCTCTAAAATAATCTTTCTATAGCCTTAGAGTATATCTAGTATATTTATAAAGTATATAGCTATATTAAAAGTAAGATATAGTAAGAGATCTAATATAGTCTTTAAGAGCTTAATAAAAAAGATTAACTATTTTTAAACTAGGCTTTTAACTTTCTTAATACTTCTAAGTAATATACTATAGAAGAGATTTAATTTTTAGAGATTATTACTAAGATAGATTTAAATTTATTAGGTTTTAAAAAGGATTTTTCTAACTTAATTTCTTTCTTTTTTTCTAATAGAACTAGTAAATTAGATATTAGTACTTCTTTAAGTATTTAACTAGTTTCTAAATATTATTATTTTCTCTATAGTTTTTCTATTTTACTAAATAAAATATTTATCTATTTCTAACTTTTTTCTTTAGAACTTTTTCTAGTTTAAATTTTTCTTTATAGATCTTAATTAGATAATCTTAATCTAATATATTATCTAGTACTTTTTTAAATAATAAAATATAAAAAACTAGATAAATATATATTATATTTAGTAATAATAGTTTATAGTTAGTATTTAATTTTTTCTTAAGAATCTTAAATAATCTAAGTTTTTTATAATTTAATTTATTATTTAGTTTTATTATTATAATATTTTTATAAAGTAGATAGACTTTATCTCTCTCCTTTAGAATTAATTCTTCTAATCTAGTTTTATTATAATATTTTTTTATTCTTTCTTAAATAAATTTAAATTTTATTTTTATTTCTATATATAACAAATATAGTATTTCTTTTATTAATATAATAGCTAGTATATTAGATTTATTAAATTCTAGTTAATTCTAAAATTATAATTTATAGCTATAATTTATATATATAAATATAAACTAGATAAATTCTTATACTAAACTATTATAAGTAATCTATACTATTAATAATAGTTATATCTAATTATCTTATTTATAGTTAATATATACTTATAAATATTACTCTAGAGTTTAATTTAACTATTTAGTTTAACTATTACTTTATAAATAATAAACTATTAAAAGCTTATATTTAATACCTATTTATACTATAAATAATTACTAAAACTTAGAGATAAATATTATTTCTCTATTTAATATAATCTTATTAAATAATCTATAATAACTAACTATATATTATAAAAACTAGTATATAAGATCTTCTATAGAACTTATTTCTTTATATAGAATAAAATATCTATATTTTATAAGTTTATTAATAATTATTAAAATACTATTATATTCTACTCTAGTTATAAGTTCTTTTAATAGTAGTAATTTAATAATATAATTAAAGAATATTAATTATTAGAATTATTCTAATACTAAAACTAGTTTAAGTTCCTTATAGGGTTTATATTATATAGACTTAATTTATATATAAGTATTATATTCTAAAACTATAGTTTATATATTTTTTTATAGATCTAGATAATTATAATATTATTTAATTCTATTAAATATTTTCTTAATTCTTTAGTATTCTAAAAGTAGATATTTATAGATTTCTTTAATAAATACTATTCTAATATCTTATTATAACTTTCCTAAACTAGAAATAGTTTTTATCTAGATCTTAATATATATTATTTTCTTAAGTATAATTCCTAGGGTTTTCTATACTAAGTATTTTTTATTATTAATTAAGAATAACTATTTATTTATCTTTAGAACTATTTTCTTATATTTAGATTTCTAATTAAGAATATTAGCTTTTTTATTTTCTAATTCTTTTTAATATATTATCTTATAATTAAATTAAAATAGATATTTAGTATAATATATTTATTTTCTATTTAATTATTAGATTATAGTAAAATACTAAATATTTTTATAATCTATATATATCTTAATCTTATATATCTCTAGATTATTAGAATAGATAAAAATATTATTAAAGTAAATAACTATAAAGATATTAAAATATTTCTAAAGTACTTAATTAATTATTTATTAGAATATTATAAATATATTTATTAATCTAAAGAGTATAATAAGATATTTATAAAAATTAAACTTTATTTTAAATACTATTTTCTATTTATCTTCTTTTTTAATTTATATTAAATTATAAGCTTTCTTTAGATCTAATACTATAAACTACTATTTACTTTATAATTAATTCCTAAGCTTAGTAATTAATAATAAGAGTATTTTATCTTTTTATATAATCTTATTTAGCTATTAATAATTAATAACTAAATAGAGTTTATTATTTTTCTTTAGTATAAATATTATAGAGTATCCTATAGATAAAATTAATAGTTATATATAGCTTTTTACTAATATATTATTAATATATTTATAGAGTATTTATAATTAAAATTCTATAAGGTTATATAATTTATAAAAATTAGATTCTTCTTCTTTAATAATAAAGATTTTATAATCCTATTAATTATATTCTAATAGCTCTATTTTAAATTCTTTTATAAATAATATTTTCTTAAAATAATTATATTTCTATAGAATATTTTTAAAATATTCTTTCTATTTTAAATATTTAGCTTATTTATATTTATACTAGATATTCTTTTTTTTATTCTATTATATTTTTTATTAATTATTTATTTAGTTCTATTTCTAAATTCTTATATTAAATAGTTTTAAAAATAGTTTTTTTATTTTCTTTTACTATTAATTATATTTAATTTTATATTCTTATTATTATTTCTTTATTAGTTATTTCTAATTAATAAATACTAAATCTATATTTAAAAGTAATTTTTACTTCTATATCTAATCTAAGATATATATTATCTATTTTAATTTTTATTATAATAGGTTTCTTATATTACTAGATTATAATACTATTAAAACTAATATTATTATATCTACTTATTATTATAAATTATTATAGTTTTTTATAATAATACTTTTAGATATTAAGAAATAAAAATATTTTTCTAATATCTAATAAAATTTTAGTTTTTATTAATTCTATTATTAATATATAAGAATATCTTTTTACTCTATTTAGCTAGTATATTAATTAATTAGTAAATTTATATCTTAAAGCTATAGTAATTCTAATATAACTTTATAAATTTCTAATAGTACTAGATTATAAGTAATATTAAATTTTCTTTTTTAGATTTTAATTATAAAATAATTAGTTTTAAAATTAATAATTCTATTATTATATTTAAACTTTAAGGTTTTAATATTTATAACTATATAGATTTTTTCTTTTTTCTTCTATAGTAAATAGAATTAGTTAATTATTATTAGTAAAATATAATTTTCCTATACTCTATAGTTAATAAATACTATAAGCTAGTTCTCTTTAATCTCTATTTCTATAAGAATATATATAGAGCTTTCTATTTCTATAGTTTCTAGAATTCTTTAATCTATTATTAATATTATTCTATACTATAATCTTATTATAAATAGTTTAGATTATTTTTTATCTAATTAATTTATTCTTAAAGTTATTTTTAATTTTTATTATTTCTTAATATCTATTTAAAAATATTCTTAAGATTTTCTAATTCTTTTATATAATTAGAAATATATTTTATAAATCTAATTCTCTAATTATATAATTTCTTAATTATTATAAGTATTCTATTATTAGAGTAAACTTTATTCTATTTCTTTTTATTAATTAAAATTATTTTTTATTTCTCTATTTTACTATTATCTTTATTATTTATAAAGAATAGTTATTCTTTTAAATAATATTTTTAAAGTTTTTCTTTCTATAGTTATTACTATTTAAAATATAATTTAATAGTATTTATATTATTATTACTATTCTATACTAGTATTAGTACTTCTTATTTAACTTCTTAATAATTTCTATAATTCTAATTATAGTATTATTTAATATAGTTATTATACTTATATATTATCTAATCTTCTATCTATTAGTAATTATACTATAGTTTAATCTTATTATTCTTATAAATTTTATATTTTTATTCTTAATATATTTTTATTAGAAGTTTTTCTTTTATATATTTCTTAGAGTATTTTCTTAGATTTTCTTTAAAAATAATATAGAGTTTTATTTTATAATATTAATAGATAAATTATTATATTTAAATTATATTATATTTTCTAGATATTCTTCTATTAGAAAATAAAAAAAGATTATTTAATATCTTTTTTTACTAATATATAGTATACTAAATATTATAATATATTATTTAGAATTTTAATCTATAGTTATACTCTCTACTAGTATTTATATATATTAGATTCTTATATCTATTACTAAAATATTAAATAGTATTTATAATATTCTTTCTATATAATACTATTCTATATACCTTCTTAAGATTTTATATTTATATTTTCTATTAGTAGTAAATATAGAGTTTATTATATTTAGTTTTAATTTTATCTCTAGTAAATATATACTAGTTCTATTTCTTAGAGATATATTTAATAAGCTTATTAATATAATAGAATATATACTTATATTTAGTAAAAGATCTATAGTTTATAATATCTTTTTTATTCTTATACTTCTATTTAAGTTCCTAGAGAATATTTATAATATATTATTAGTTTTCTTCTAATATTATTTATTTTTTCTTTTTATTATTAGTTTCTAATATCTTATAGAATTTTAATATATATTTTCTAGAAAATATAGAAACTATAATAACTATATAGTTTTCTTTCTAAATAGCTTTTCTAATTATTCTAAGTATTTTAATTTTAGTTTTTCTAATTATTTCTAATTACTTTTTATTTTCTTTAGTATATTTCTAATTCTTCTGCTTTTTAAGCTTTAAATATTAAGATAAAATATATCTAATCTTATTATAATTATAATACTTATATTTTTCTATAGTTTCTAGCTCTATAGAATCTATATATATTCTAAATTCTATAGATAGTAGTAAAGTTTATTATACTTCTTAATTAGATTTATTCTTAATATAGTTCTAACTAGTATATTTATTCTCTTTTTACTATTATTTTTTATATAGAAAGTTATTAATTTATATAGTATTTACTATATATTTAAATAGATCTTTAGATTTATCTATCTTAAAAAGTTAATTCTTAACTTCTTCCTTAAACCTATTATAGAATATAGCTTTAAAAGAGCTATTATCCTAATCTAGTTAGATTAAGATTTCTCTAAACTTAATAGTATATTCTAATACTAGTTCTATCTAATATAAATTCTTAAGATCTTTAATAGCTTATTATTCTTTATCTATTTAACTAAATATTAAAATAAATAAAGTTTAAAAGTTTTTATAATTAGTAAGAGTATTAACTATCTTCTAATTCTATAAGCTTAGTATAACTTTATTATTATACTAGTTTCTAAAATAGATCTAGAACTATTACTCTATAGTACTATTAAGATATATTCCTATAAATCTAATTTTATCTTTATCTATTATTAGCTTAATTAGAAAGAATTTAAAATATATTTAAAGTTAAATTTTAAATTCTTCTAGTTTATTAGTATTATTTAAAAAGAATTCTAAAGGGGTTAATTATATTATCTCCTCTTTATTCTTTATTTTCTTCTTCTTAAGTTATTTAATTTAGACTATAAGCTATTATATAATCTCCTAAGCTATTAGAGCTTATAAGATATTATTTAGTAATTTAATAGGAGCTATTTTATTTTTTTAATATTATATAGTAATTAAAATAAGATAATTAGCTAAATAAGAGTTATTAATATATAATAGTTAGATAACTTATACTAAATAGAGTTTAGAGTAGATTAGAATTAAACTAATTAGAGTATTATTCTAAGTAGTATAATTAGATTATCTTAGGCTATATAATATAAATTACTATTAATATATAAGTATTATAGAGCTAGTAATAATAAATATATAGATAATTATATTAATAACTATCTAAAGGAATATTTTAACTAATAAAATAAATATATATATATAATAGTTATAGAGTATAAGAAGTATACTGCTCTTAGTAATCTAGCTATATTCTATAATAGAAGTATAATACTTCTATTACTTCTATTCCTTAAACAGTAGGGTATATATAACTATATAATCTATTATAGAGGTCTTTATTTATAATAATTTAGAAGAGTAAAGGTTATAACTTAAATCTATTTATTCTCTATACTAACTTCTAGCTATAAATCTTTCTATTAATATATCTTTTCTATTTAGCCTGCTTTATAATCTTCTTAAGGGACTTAAAAATAATATTCTAAGTTCTTTAAGTATTAACTGGATTTAGAAATATAATATATATATTATTATTACCTGGTTTAATAAATATAATATAATTATTTCTTAATAAGATCTAGAAGCTATTATATTCTTATTATATCTCTTTTCTAAATATAAACTAGACTAGGTTTTTAATCTATAAGAAAGATAATATAAGAGAATTATATAATATATATAGAGTATTAGATTATCTAGTAAGTACTAGTAGAATTTTCTAACTAATAATACTATAACTAAAAACTAAGGAGGTCTATAGTTATAATATTAATATTAGTTAAAGAAGAGGAATTATAACTAAACTATATAGTTAAAGCTAATAATTATAATTAATTATATATATATTTAGTATTTAGTTAGAGACTTTTATATTTAATTAATTAAATAAGATTATTTAGATTATTATATAAACTAAACTAGCTATAGAATAATAAGTTAAAGATTATAATTTTAAAAATAAAGAATAATTTAAAAATAAAAATAGTTTTTTATTTTAGAAGTAATAAAAATTTACTACTTAAGTAGTATATAGTAAATTACTCTAATTAACTATAGAAATTATATATACTCTTATATCTCTCTAGATATATTATAGTAAATCTTATAAGCTTAAAGCTATTCTAATAATATATTAATCTAATAGAGAGTATATATTAAATTAGATTAAATTATATAAAAAAAAGAGAATCTTAGTTAATTAAATTAAAATACTATAGTATTTTTTCCCTAGTTATCTTTCTACTAATAATATTTTCTCCTATTATAACTCCTTATCTATCTACTTATTCTTAATATCTTACTTTTCTCTATTATACTCTTTTATCTTAAGCCTTTACTTAATTAGCTTATAATAGAATAGTTAGTACTAGAACTCCTTCTCTATATATTTAATTAATTAATTTAAAAACTTATTTCTAAGTATTAAAATCTATAAACCTAATAGATATAACTATAATATATATAATATCTATTATATAAAGGATCTTATTATACTTATAAGATTTAGAAAAGATATTTTCTAGATATATATTAGCTAAATAATAGAATTAATTAAATATTAAATCTATAGAACTTCCTAGAAGATACTATATTTATCTAGTTTTAGTATTCTCTTAAGATATAAAATTATAAAGATTACTTTATTCTAAATACTAATAGTAAGTTATTCTCTAGAACTTTAATAATTCTATTTCTATTAAAATAGAATTAATTAATTCCTTAGTAATATATATAGAGATATCTGATCTATATCTATTATACTATAATAAAGTATATTAGTAGTAGATAAAAGCTTAGTTTTTAGCTAGTAGAGTTCTAAAAGCTTCTTTATTTCTACTTATAAGATTAATCTATATAATAAAATCTTTAATTATCTATTTTATTCTAGAATTTAGATTATTAAGAGTATATTTATTATTAAAGATAGATATAAGTAAAACAATCCTGATTATATCTATAGTAATTATCTTAGAGTAATCTCTATCTCTTTTTTTTTCCTACTTAGTAATCTAATCTATAGAGATAATTTAAAATAAATAGATTTCCTAGAAGTAATCTATAAAGAGTTAGATTAAAGAGTAATTAATTAATAGATTAGATATATCTATATCTATATAACTAGTTAGAGATCTATCTAAAGAAGATATAATAGAAGCTAGTATTCTTAAGCTAGTTATAGTAATTAATTATAAGTAGTTATTTCTACTCTTTTAGCTATATAGTCTTCTAGTATTATCTCTAAAGAAAAGCTATATTAGTATAAAATTTAGTATTAAGTTTATAATTCCTAATTTATTTATTATAATATTTATTATAATTCTACTTACTTAATTAAATAAGCTTCTATTAAGAATATTCTAAGAAATAAACCTTAGTATATATAAGAGTTAGATTACTATCTAGTTTATAATTAAACTCTTATTTACTTTACTCTTATACTTTAAGAAAATATCTTCTAATATAATCTTTACTCCCTTCTATAATCTAATCTTTATTTATAAGTAGAAAGTAAATAAAAAACTATAAGAGTAAGTATTTCCTTATAATAGAATTTAGAAATAAGTAGTAATAAAGAATAAATAGAGATTTATTTTAAAATTAAAAACTATAAAGCTTATTACTATATATCTAAATTAATAAAACTAACTAATTAATTAAATATTTATAAAATTAAAAATATATTTCTTTTTATTAAATATAAAGAAAGCCTAGTAATATTCTAAGAGATACTTATTATCTCTAAAGCAGAAGAAATCTATAATAAAATATTATCTACTATATTCTCTTTAAAAGTTCTTAAAAGAAATAAATCCTCTATTATACTACTCTCTAATAATTAGTATTTCTAGTAGAAATTATCTATAGCTTCTTATTATTAAGTATAAAACTTCTAAATTAAGCTCTTATTTCTAGATATTAACTACTAAATAATAAATTAATTATTTAAGATTTATTCTTTATTATATAGTATAATATCTTATATTATAAAGAGCTCTAACTATTTATACTAATTATCTATAGTTCTTCTTATAGTTTTAATTATAAAGTTAAGAATATAAATAAGATATTATTCCTAGATAGCTAACTATTAGTTAGATTAATTATTCTATAATAAATTTAATTAATTAGGTATTAGTTTTAGAATATTATTTAGAATTATTCTAAGTTCTTTAGTTAAGTTAATATTTTCTAAGGAAAGTATTTAATTTTAAAGATTAATATTATTTTCCTAATTTATATATAGTTTATAGAAGAGCTTATTATCCCTCTTAATATAGATAAGTTCTTAGATTATAAATATTCTATTTAATATTTCTACCTTAGTAATATATTTATAGTACCTAAAAGGTTCTAGAGGGTTATATAGTAGTTCTACTATAATAATACTAATTTTAGAGGTACTTATAATATAGTAGATAGTTAATTAAATATAGAAAAAGTAGAAGATATAGTTTTATAGAAGTATAAAAGAAGAAGAGAAGGAGTTAGATAGAAATATTAGGTTTTTATCTATATATATTATTATATAGAAAGAAGTATATTATTTATATATATATAGTTTTTTAACCTCTAAGTTATCTTTTATACTATTTTCTTTTTAACTTCTCTTCTTTATATTATAACTTCTTTTAGTTTTATATATTTCTAAATATCTACTCTCTTTACTATATACTTTTATATTATCTTTTATTTAATTAAGTTACTTTCTCTTTCTAGATCTATAGAAAGAATTTATATATAAAATACTATTATATCTTTTAATATAAGTTTATTTCTTTTTCTTCTCTTTATTTATATTATAAACTCTCTCTAACTTCTATATTCTTAGAATTTACTCTATTAAGCTTTCTTTTATAAATAATTCCTTTTAACTAGTTTAATAAATTCTCTTTTCTAATTCTTTTATATCTAGAATCTATTTAATTAATTTATTTAAAATATTAATAGATTAGTTTAGTAAGCTCTTATAGTATCTACTATCTGATATTTAATTACTTATATACTAACTAATAAGTATTAATAACTTTATATCTTTTTATCCTATTAATTAGAATATTTATATAGCTTAAGTTCTATTTAATTAGATAATTAAGATAGCTAGATTTATTATTTTTTATAAGAATTTTAATATCTAGTTCTATACTAGTAATATCTTTAATTATAATAATAATCTAGTATATACTAAACTATATTATTATAGGAATTATTATAGTTTAAATTATATATCTTTTATCTATAATATTAAACTCTTTCTTAAAGTAATATATAAGAATAAAGCTATTATATATACTTATAATCTAATTAATTAAATATAGTAGTATAATTTAGTATATATACTAGCTAATTATATATATCTATAGTTCTAATTTCTTAATAGTCTAATTATAAATAAGTAATAATTTAAAGCTTTTATTATTACTCTTTATAGATATTAAAATTTAACTTTATATTTATATTATTAATAAAACTTTACTAATAATATTAATTAGAATAGAATTTATATTATAAGTCTATTCTTTAGTTATTATTTACTCTTAGATATTTTCAGTAGAAAGTATATAAACTATTTCTTTTATACTTATATAAACTATAAGTATAAATAAATTAACTACTATTTATATAATATACTTAAAGAGAGTACTATAGGGAATTTCTTTATTAATTAGTATATATAGTTTATTAAGACTATTTACTATTCTAAGCTTCTCTAACTATAGATAGCTCTATAAGTAATAAATAAGTAATCTATTAACTAGTATAAAGATATTTATACTATTTAATCTTAATTTAATTAATTTATTAAAGAGCTAGTTTTAAATATAGATATCTAGATTTTTTATTATAATTAGATTTAATAGAAACTCCTTAAGATCTTATTATTACTAACTTCTTATATATTCTTAACTTCTTATTATAAATATTACTAATTTTAATCCCTAGGGATAGCTATATTATTTTTATTATCTTTTTATATTAGAAAGAAAAAGCTTTCTTCTAATCTCTCTTCTTTAAAATCTTAATCTATTATCTCTAAAGTAAGTAGATCTACTTATCTTTATAAATAGATATCTATTTTCCTAACTCTTATTATTTAATCTAAGCTAAAAGACTTAGAAAGTAAATCTCTTTTAGTTTATATATATAATTAATTATCTAATAAGAAGTTCTAATAGTTTTAGAAGTTAGATTTTACTTTTTAAGTTAGAACTTTATTTTATTCTATAAAGTTTTAAAAGAAAAATTTTAATATCTCTTAGAAAGATATTATAAATCTTATTTCTAATTAGAGATTAGATATCTATTCTTTTTATCTTTATAGTAAGAAATCTAGCTTTTCTTTTAAGAATTTTAATCTCCTATAGCTAGATTTAATATAGTCTTTTTTAGATTAATTTCTATCTATACTTTCTTTAGAGGTTTTATTTTATTAGTTTTAAAAGCTTCTAATTATTATACTACTATCTATTAATAAAATAATATTAAAGTTACTTATTTAGCTAATTAATTAGATCTAGAATATAATTTTATTTTTAATTATACTATCTTAGGGTTCTTAGATAGCTAATTAGTATCTTTTTATAAGTTCTACTTCTTCTTATTAAGATATTATTTAAATCTATTTACTTTCTAAGCTCTATACTTTCTTTAGGGGTTTTAAAGTAATTAATATCCCTATTAGTAAGAATAGTATAGATAATCTCGATATATATATTTATAATAATACTATTACTAACTTTATAGATAAGAATCCTATTTTTATTTTTTACTTAAAAAGAGATAAGATTAATATAGAGAAATCTAAAGAAAATTAGAATACTAGAGCTATAGAGAGAATACTTTATTAAATTAATTAAATAGAACTATATAAATTCTATATATTTTAGTTTTATTTATCTATATTAGACCTACTATTATTATATAAGCTAAAATTTAAAAGTTATTATTTTCTCTATTTTTCTCTTTAGCTTCTTATTAGTATATAGCTTAGTTTATTATCTCTTTATTATAGTATATCTATTCTATAAGTTATCTAATTCTTATTATATTTAAATATTTATTATCTTCTGAATATTAGCTTTATTAATTTACTTATATTCTATAGCTATTTATAATATATCTATTAATAGCTTAACTACTATTAGAATTATTATAATAATACTAAGTATTATATATATAATTTTTATATAATTAGAGTTCTATTTTTAATAATTTAAATAAGTTCTATTTATATAATTTTACCTATTAATTAAATATAACTAATTCTATAGAAATCTTTATTTTCTTTATTTTTATTACTAGTTAGTAGTTTAGATTAGTAGTTTAGATTATTAATATAATACTTATATCTCTATTCTTATTATATCTAAGCTCTTTTCTCCTTATCTATATAATAAAATATAGATCTAAGAGTATTAGTACTATAAGGAAAAAGAATAATTTATATATAGAAATATTATAGAGCTTAATATAGTAATTTATTAAAACTACTCTTTAGAATCTAAATCTTAAGCTTACTTATAGATAGTAATATCTTATATTCTTTTACTAGCTTTATTAGCTATTTATTATTATTCTTATTATACTACTAATTATTCTTATCTTTAGTAAAGAATTTAATTTAATTAGATATAAATATTCTAGATAGTTTAATTTAATTAAGTATTTCTAGAATATATAAATTATTAGCTTCCTTCTTTATAATATAAAAGAATTCTTACTATCTAGTTTTAAGCTTTCTTAATATACTTATATCTATCTTATTCTATATAATATTATAAATAAGAACTAAATAGTTTTTATCTAAAGGGATTTATTAGATTATATATTTATTTTCTATATTTTTTCTTTTTATAAGTTATTCTCTAAACTTATATACTCTTATAGTAGCTTTTATAATATTCTTAGTATATCTTACTAAGATCTAGATTCTAATTTTAATAAGTTCTTAATATATTCTAATCTTATTCTAATTAATTAATTACTAGATTAGATATTCTAGTTCTATAAGTAAAATAGGTTTAAATTTATATAAGAGGAAAAAGAAACTTATACTATAAAACCTTCTATAGATTACTCTATCTATAAATAATACTAAGGGAAAATAGTATAATTATTTTCTCCTAGGGAAATATATTTTTATAACTAATATTATAAAAGAATAGTAGCTATTTTCTATAATTCTATTTATCTATAAATTATATATAGAGATAGGAATTCTTATAATTCTAGTATCCTTAAGAGTATTTATAAATTCTTTCTTTATTTTTAATCTATTATTTATAATTATAATAAAAATAGTTCTATAATACTAAATTAACTCTTAAAAGAATATTCTTATTAACTTTAAGTTATTATATTTAGTAGTTTTAGCTTTAGATTAGTTTATTAAGTTATATTTTAAATATAGTATAAAATATCTTTTTTTATTACTTAGAAGGAATAGAATATTAAAATAAACTTTAGCTATAGAAAAAGAAAGAGCTTTTATAATTACTAATAGATCTATTTTTTATTATATTTAAATACTTAATATAGTAAGTATAATTAGAGCTATTAATCTATATTTTACTTTAGGATTCTTTATTACTATCTTTAAGATATCTATTTTTCTATTATCTTAATACTTTTATAATCTATTTTTAGATATATCTCTTTAATTAAATACTTCTAAATCTTTTTATAGATAATTATAATATAAGAATTCTATATATTTAGTATTACTCTTCTGAATAGAGTATTCTTATTAAGAAGGAATTTTATAGCTATTATTTTTAGATATTAGAACTTTTTTTTATTCTACTTTTTAGGTTTTTATAAAATCTAGAGATACTTTCTAATAGCTAATATATCCCTTTAGAAGTTTATTAGCTCTATACTTTTATTAATTATTTAATTAAATATAATAATAGCTAGTATTAGATTAATTAAGTTCTTTAGATTATCTTTAAGTTTTTTATTAAGATTATTACTAGCTCTATAAGACTTTCTTAAGAGTTTATTAAATATTATATTTTTCTCCCTAGGAATATACTTAGTAGAGAAGCTAAAGAATAATATATAACTAATCTAATATAGTACTAGAGATCTAGATATATTATTTATAACTCTATTAATTTAGCTAATTAGTATTAATATATCTATTTTTAATATAAAATATACTTTATATAGATAATTCTATAATCTTTTTAATACTATAATAATAGCTCTATATTCTCTTTTTATTATATTATAATAAGCTTATATTTTATTCTAATAGCTAGATTTATATCTAACTAGATATCTAGCTTCTTCTACTATTTATATTAATATAATATTCTATTCTATAAAGCTTATATTAACTATTAGGATTATCTCTCTATAACCTTTACTTATATTAAGAGAGATAAGAATTAGATTAGAGATTATAATCTCTTTTAATTAATCTATTACTTCCTATTAATAATCTCCCTATATAAAGATTATATTTTTTCTTAGAAAATTTATTAAGAGTTTAGCTTTTATTATATACTTTTTAATTTACTAATAATAATAACTAATAATCCCTAGGAAGAATTTTATATTAAAAATAGATTTATATATTTTCTATTTAGTAATTTTAATTATTTTTATTTCTTTAGGTTTTTAACTATTTATTCTATAAAGATATTTAATAATAATAGTTTTAATTTAATAAAAAAGTAATTTAGTAGAAGAAATTATATATTCTACTAGTTTTATATTTATAAGAACTTTATCTAAGTTAATTAAATACTTTAGAATATAATAATAGATTTCTAAAGTTATTTCTTTATTATTAAAAGTAGAAGTTAGCTCTTATATAATAATATTATTAAGAAATAGTCTATATACTCTAGATACTAAGTTATATAATATCTATAGTATAATTCTTATAAATTATACTATTAAATTAGTTATTCTTTATAAAAGAGTATATATTCTTATTAGGCTAATTAGAATTAAAAATATTATAATATCTTTACTTTTCTTAATAAGTATTATTTAATTATATTCTAAGAAGAAGTTAATAATTATTAATATCTTATATATAGTAAAATCCTTAGAAAATTTATTTATATTAGAAAATAGTAATATATCTTATTTTATATATATATTATATCTTATTACTAAATTAATTAATTAGAAATCTCTATTTTTTTTTAATATAAAGAACTAAGAATTTCTATATAAGATATAAAAGTATTTTAAAATATCTTTCTTTAGTTAGTTATATAGAATCTCTATTATCTTAGTCTATAAGATAATTAGAATAGAGATTAATCTAGCTTATTAAGCTTTATACTTTATAATCTTAATCTCTTAAAATAGTACTATATTAAAGCTTATTCTTCTATACTCTATAAACTCCTAAGCTAGTATTACCTTCTTATTATAAAGAATAGCTAGTAATAGCTCTCTTTTTTTCTCTATTAAGTACTTTACTTAATTAAATAGCTTTACTAATTTCTTATTATAGAGTTACTCTCTCTTTATAATATTAAAGAACTTACTTATTATTTATTAAGAGAATTTACTAGTATTTTAAACTAAGTATTTTAACTTTTTCTACTTTTTTTCTTTTTAATATAAATTACTATTAGATATAATACTATTAGAAGAAATATTATCTTAAAAATAGATTTTCTTTTCTTTTAGTTTATATATAGTATTTATTTTAATTATATTATTAGCTTCTTTATTATTAGAAAATCTATTTTTCCTTCTTTTTTTTCTTTTTCTTTTTCTTTTTATTAGAATAAAAAGCTTCTAATTATTATTAATAATAATTTAAATAATTTTTTTAATCTCTTCTTTAGAGATAGGAATTATATAGTCTTTATATTTAAGTTCTATAGTTTTATATTACTTTTTATTTTTAATAGCTATATAGAATACTCTAAGGCTATAGGATATATAGTTTTATTTAGACTTTTTAAATTAGTTTTTTAAGTTAGTATTTAATTAATTAATTAATTTATTATCTTTAATAATAACTATATAGATAGTAATTATTCTTATATAAGCTATTAGTTTATTTTATATAGAATTCCTATAGTATACTTCCCTAGCTATAGAGATAATAAATCTAGTATTATTTACTCTTATCTATAATAATAAATTTCCTATTAGATCTAAATAATTAAATATAACCTTAGCTATTCTAAAGAATAATATTTCTAATAGGAAAAATATACTAGTTATAGATTTCTCTACTATATAGACTATCTATAGAATAATTATACTTTTAAAATATAAGTTTATTTCTATCTTTCTTATTAATAGAATATAATCTTTAGAATAGATTTAAATAGATTAAATACTAGCTAGTCTAGGTTTTAATCTAAATTTTATTATATAGTCTTCTATTATAATATTCCCTTTAGTACTACTATCTACTAGAATAAAAATTACTTTTATCTATAAACTCCTAATCTTTATAGGGATAAATAGAAGATCTTAGCTTTTTATAGATAATTATCTAACTTAGTATAAGCTATTAAATTAATCTAATAAAGTAGTATAAACTTAGATTATTAAATTCTCTTAATTTTAAGAATTAGTAAAAAAAGATCTCTATACTAATTCTTTTATAAGAATCTTTATAGATATAATCTCTTTATATACTATAAATATTTCTTTATCTTTATATTTTAAAATAATAAATAAACTATTAATATATTTATTATTCTAATTAATTAAATTTATATTAAAATAGTTTATTAATATTCCTAAGAGCTTAGAATCTATTATTTCTACTCTCTATTTAATTAATTAGAATAATTTCTTATTATCTAGTCTTAGAGTTTCTATTAGTTCTTTAATAGCTTTATTAGATAACTATAAGATTATAAACTAAATTTTTTTAGAAAACTAAATAACTATATTCTCTAGTTTCTCTATATACTCTACTATTATTTTATCTAGAAAGCTTTTAATTAGATTTCTAATTAAAAGTTCTAGTTTAATTAAATTATTTAAATAAATTTCTAGCTTCTTATTTCTAATTTTCTTAATAATTTTTTAAATAACTTTCTTTTTATCTTATAATAATAACTTATTAATAGATCCTTAGATAAAAATAAGAACTTACTACTATATAGTATTTTTCTCTTTTTATTAGTTCTGAGAAAGCTTATTATTATTTAATCTAGTAGTTCTTATAGTTCTAATTAGATTAGTTCTCTATCTTTTCTCTTTAAAAGAGAATATCTAAATAGTTTCTTTTTCTTTAAATATTTAGTTCTTATTAAGCTTTTAAAATATATTAATATTATTAATAATAGATAATTAGAGTATAGGAATAGAATTAATATTAATATATCTTAATAAAATATTTATTTTCCTATACTTATTAAAATTAATCTATATTAATAAGCTCTAATCTAATATATTATTTAGATAATATATAATCTTCTTCTTTTTTTTAAAAGTTTTAATTTATCTCCTTATATATAATAATTCCTATTTAATTAAATTATTAATAATTTCTTAGAGATTAGAATTATACTTAGAAAACTATTTTATTTAAAAGATTATAAAATACCTTATATATAATTACTATTAGAAGAAAATAATAATTCTAAAAGATATAAGCTCTTTTTTCTTTTTAAGTAGTAAGAATTATACTTTATTATTATAATAGTACTAACTATTTATTTAATTATCTATCTTAAGTTCCTAATAGTTCTAAGAATAATATTCTTAGATACTATAGTATTAGTAGTTCTTTTAAAGGTCTTATAAGGAGTAAATAGTATTAATAGAAATATTATAAGTTTAATTAAATACTTTTCTATTATCTACTTCTTTTAGAGTAAGTAAGTTTAATCTAGATATAATTCTATCTCTTTTTAGATTTAATTTTATATTTTTTTTCTTAAGAAGATAAAAATTACTAATAAGAGATATAAGTATTTTCTATATTTAGATTTAGTTTATTTTTATTTCTTTAAACTTAAATTTTATTTTTTCTATTTCTAATTCTTCTTTTTTTATTATACTAATTATATAATCTCCCTTTAAAGATCTTAAAAGCTAATTCTTTTCTTTATCTTTAAAAACTTTACTTTTTTCTTCTTTTTCTTTTACTTTTATAAATAATTTATAAGATTAATTTAATTAATTCTATTAGCTCTAATTCCTTTAAATACTCTAAAAGATTAGTTATTTTTTAGCTTACTAATACTAAGATAATACTTTTAAGCTATAAACTTATTACTAATTCTATTACTAATATAGTTAAAATTATAGTTTATAATTAGGAAGTACTAGTATATAGCTTTATTAACTATTATTCAGAGTTTCTTATATTCTATTCTCTTAAGCTCTTTATATATTTTCTTTTTTTTATAGATAATATTAAAAATAAGATTAGATAGTAGAGCTCTAAGTAAGTATTATAACTAAATTATATTAATACTCTATTTAATAGAGTTAATTTTCTAGTAAAAAAGCTAATAAGTATTAATAAAAATAGTAATCTACTATTAATTAAATATAACTATTATAGTATTAAGCTTTTATAGCTTTTCTTTAGATTAAATAAGCTATTTAGAATTATAGCTATAGTATTATTATTTAAGTACTTAAACTACTTTAGATTAATAGTTCTAACTCTTAAAAATAATCTTAATTCTTTACTTCTTTTCCTTAATAATATAGAAAAGAAAAAGCTTTTTTTTTATAGTAGGATTAATATTAAGGTTTCTAAACTTAATAAACTCTTTAAAGCTATTTAGAAAAAAAGTAATTTTATAATTATTAAATTCTTTAGTTATCTATAGATTAATTCTATTTTTTATAGAATAAAGTAAATCTTTTAATCTAATAACTAGATCTAATTTCTTTAAATTAATAATTACTTTATTATTTAATATAATTTTATTATTAGCTATTTTATTAATTTAAAAGATTTTAATAAAATAGTTTATATTAGATTTTATAATATTAATTCTAAATATTTCTTTTTTCTTTTTAATAGTTCTTTTTAAATAGAATATAAAAAGTAAGATTATAATAATATTTATACTTTTATAAAGAGTAATTCTTAGATTAAATAAAAAGTTCTATAGAGCTATATAAGATTAATTAATCTAATAGTCTAGATTATTTTAATAACCCTATAAGTTTATTCTCTCTTCTTAGATCTAATAGCTCTCTAAATCCTAATATAAGATTAAAAATCTAATTTTTATTATAGATTACTCTTTAGTTTTTCTTTATATTAATCTAATAAATAGAACTTAAGAGATTTAATTAAATTAGAAATCTAATAAGAAGAAAAACTAGTTTATTTTTCTTTCTTTTTTCTATATAGAAGAGAAAGAACCCTTAGCTATTAGTACTTATTATATTACTCTTAAGCTTTCTTTCTAAATTATAAAGCTCTACTAAGTTTCCCCCTAGTAATTCTAAGTAATATTAATAATCTAGAATTTTTATTCTTATTAAATAGTTCTTACTAAATAATCTAATAAAACTAGAGCTAAAGTAGTTCTAATAGAGATTTTTAGTTTTTAAAGAAGAGTTTTAATTATATTATAATCTATATTTTTAAATTCTTAGTATTAGATAATATCTTAAGAAGTACTTTCTACTTCTAGAACTATAAAAGAATAATTTCTTTTTAGATTTATTAATATTATACTACTCTTAAGAAGAGTTTAATTAATTAATTATAATTTCTATAAATAACTATATATTTATTCTTCTATTAATTTTATCTCTAAATATTAGAATTAGAGTTTTTAAAGCTCTAGCTCTAATTAGATTTTAACTATTTATAAGTAGATAATATCTAAGTATAAGTAATAAGGGTTTTTTCTATAGATTAATAATTCTTAGAATATCTCCTTATAACTAGGAGGAGGGTTTATAGGTAAAAGATAGATAGTTAGAAATTCCTACTAGATATATTTAGGTTTTTCTTACTCTAATAATATAGAAATACTTTCTCCTTAGAATAAAATTATCTAAGAAACTAAATAATAATTAATTAATTAGAATTCCTTACTTTAAGAATTAAATCTAGATAAAACTACTATATAAATACTAGTAGAATTTTCTAATTAATAATACTATAACTAAAGACTAAGTAGATCTATAGTTATAATATTAATATTAGTTAAAGAAGAGGAATTATAATTAAGCTATATAGTTAAAGCTAATAACTATAATTAATTATATATATATTTAGTATTTAGTTAGGAACTTCTATATTTAATTAATTAAATAAGATTATCCAGATTATTATATAAACTAAACTAGCTATAGAATAATAAGTTAAAGATTATAATTTTAAAAATAAAGAATAATTTAAAAATAAAAATAGTTTTTTATTTTAGAAGTAGTAAAAATTTACTACTTAAGTAGTATATAGTAAATTACCCTAACTAACTATAGAAATTATATATACTCTTATTAGAATAAAAAAATCTATAGATATAGAAAACTAATAGTAGTTTAGACTTTATATCCTCTATTAAGTATATAATAGCTATAATAAATAGTAAACCTAGAGCTAGTCTAGAGCTAATTCTTAAAGAGCTTAATAATATCCTTAATCAGATTATAGTTTTATTATTATTCTTATTAACTAGTTTATAGTAAAGAGTTAAAGAGAAGTATAATTAATTAGCTTATATAAATTACTTATTTTTAGAAGTATTCCAAGTTCTATATAGCTTTAAAGCTAAATAGATAATTTAAATAATATTAAAGACTTATAGTTTAGTTTATATTCTAGAATAGCTAATAATAAGTAAATTCTATTTTCTCTTATCTAATCTTCTTTATTTCTAAAATACTATTCTAGCTACTATAATACTCCTAGATAGATCTGTTATTAGGTATATATCTATCCAGCTAGTAGTAAATATTTACTATAAATTAAGAAAAACTACTAGTAGAGAGCTTAAACTAAAGTTTAGTATAATAACTATATAACTAACTTATACTAAAGTAAGAAGTATTAGATATTATTACTAATTAGCTGGTTTAAGATAGATAAGTATAGAGTAGAAGTATAATAGAGAATACTACTAGATCTATATTAATATTAGTAAATCTAGAGCCTATATTAAGATATTCTCTAAGAGTAGAAAGAACTTAACTAGTAACTATATAGAGATTTATTATACCCTATAGAATAGCTTTAAGCTTAATACTACAGACTACTAGATTAAGAAGTAGTATATATTAGAAGGTAAACTACTAGTATAGAATAATAATAATAGAAGAATTAAGTCTCTCTATAAAATCTATAGATATATAAATTAATCTAGATAATTTCTTAGAACTACTTAAGATTTACCTATTAATTTAAATAAGTATCTTATAATTATATTCTATAATATCCTGTTATTAGATAATACTATCTATATTAGAGAGAGCTATAATAAGTAGTAATAAGTACTTTAATCTCTAGTTTACTCTATTTCAGGCTAGGCTAATATTAGATTCTATAAAGTACTTAAATTCTCCTCTTTTAATATAGCTAAATATTTTAATAAAGTATTCTCTTAAGCTATTATAGAATAGTAGGAAGAATTAATATTAGGGTTATAATAATTTTTACCTTTTATTTAAGAAAAGTAGATCTTTTATTAAACTTAAGAAAGCTTATATTCTAAGCCTTAGTAATACTACTAACTTTATTATTATTAGGGAATATTAGAATATAGGAGATATATAAGGATTTTAAATTAGTAAGCTATAGTAGATATTATTTTATATTAGATATATAGAAAATAAGGATAAGATCTACTATTATAATAGAAAGCTAAGATTTTATATTATTAATATTATTAATAAGTATAGTATCTTAAAAGAAGATCTTATATATCTTAACTACTATAAATACTTTAGATAAGTACTTTTTACTAAGATTATATCTAAGTTTAATATTATACTTAATCTAGGATAGAGACTATAGCTAGTAGATCTCTTTAGAGAGCTATTTATAGTAGAAATAGTTAGTACTAGCTTTATAAAGTTTATAAATACTTAGTATTATACTCTATAGTTTCTATAAGTATTAAAGATCTATAATAATTAATTATTTAGAGATTTTATTAGCTTTAAAAAGATATAGAAAATAGCTAAAAAATATATAGAGATACTATATAATTAGAAATAAAAAGAGTAAAGCTAGTTTAGAAGATTAGGAGGTTATAAGCAGATTATTAAAGAATTAAAGATAAGTTTTCCTAGTAATAACTTAATTTCTATTATAGATATTTATATAGGTAGATAAAATATCTAATAATAGGAAAATATAGAAATAGTAGTTAGATCTCTCTGTCTAGAAAATATTTCTATTTCTCTATTAAAGTAGAAAAAGATCTTAGAGCTCTTATATAGTAACTTAACTTTTAAGTAAGTAAAATAAGATAGGATATATAATAATTCAAAATAATAGTCTCTAGTAATATTAGTTTTAATTAGAGTTATTAAACTAAATAAACTTAATTATACTATATAATACCTAAAAATATTATATCTCTATAGTATTATTCCTATATCTGGGAATATAGAGCTAAAATTAATACCCTGGATCTAGTTTTAATCCCTAAGAGCTAAGTATAATAAACTATATTATCGAGTAATAAGAATAACTATAATTCTCCCTATTTCAGGCCATTCCTTATATATACTTTTGGGCCTAGAATGTGCTGTCGAACAAAGCCATCACCGACCAGCTTACGTGCAACCCGAGGAACCGGCTGGGATGCGCAGCAGACCCATGTCGGACCCGACACTGAGTGGCAGAAATAGGGTAAGTGGCCCAGAATTTGGGCCTGTGGTCCCAGAATTGGACATTGGTGCCATGGAACTGGTCGTAGAGGCCGACGCTACGAGTAAATGGACCGTGCTTTCTCTTCGTTGCCCACCTTCCTATGGAAACAGTCGATTGCCTGATGTCACCACCTCCAGTCCTTCTAGGCTGGAGAAGAACTATACCCCAAGAGGGTTGAGGGAAGGCTGCCCTGGGCCGTGGCCTGATATCGACATCAGTAAGTTAAAAGGGGAGGGTAGCTCACACCATGTTGATGTAGATCAGTGAGTCTATGTACGCCCTTGATCTCCTATACATGTTGTAGGGTGGGAGAAACTGGACCGCTAGGAGGAACAATAGCACGATAGCGAGATTGAAGGCGGGGATAGTGTAAATGGATAAGAAGGAAACAATTGACTGTCCTGCGTACGCTGCACGTGTACGATAGCTATTATTCAGTGAATTTAAATAAAGATGATAAAACGAATATGAAGCAGGCTATTACAATGAAGGCAAGAAGTAGCAAGATATGTAGTTCACCGTTTGAGCATCATTAACTGCACTGGGCAAAGTAATCAACCCTTCCTTTAACTTCGGCAACGCCATAGACTAGAGGCAGTCGACTGAGCCGCAGGGAGGCTGAATTGGGCCAGGGCAGCTAATTCAAATAAATGCAAGCGCATTATTCAAGGGTGAAAAGTCACAAATGCGCACCTTTAGACCAACCATTTCGGGGGTTCGCTATATCCATCATCCAACCAGCTTGAGGATAGTATTAGATGTAAAAGGCCCAGTCTCCAGGGAGACGGTACACTTCTCTCTGTCTAATGGGAGCTTATGGCATTGAGGCCAGCAATACGTCCAAAGACGAGTGCCCGCATAACGGCGACTGCATTTGGAGCCTTGTCGTAGAAATGGCCAGTAATCTCACCTGCAGCATATAGATTAGGAATGATGCCTCTCTGGCCAAGAACGCGCGCTTCCACATCAGTCGCAATGCCGCCGAAAGTGTAGACAATGGCCGCGGCTAAGGGGAATGCGGTGTACGGCGGAGCGTCGAGCGGCCTAGCCCAGTTCGATTTCGATGGTTGCAAGCCTGAGGTAGTGGCGAGATTATCAAGCCGGCCCGCCGTAAAGCCAGACATGTTTGCGTTACAGGCTGCATTGTAGTTTAAGATTGTGTTCAGAAGCGCTTGTTCCGGCACCCCCATCTGTGCCGCCAGACCAGAAATCGTGTCCGCTGTCACCGGCGGCATATCGGAGCGGATAGCTGCCTCATGGTCCTCCAATTGAAAAAATTTGGAATCACAAATTGCCCAGGCTAAGCGGCCCGGTGTGTCAAAATGTATGGTTCTGGAAAGATGCTCCCACGTGTCATGCACGAGTCCAGCACCTTCATCTACGAACCGCTTTCCCTCCTGATTCACCACAACCCCGTACGGGTAATTGAGGACCAGTGGCGCTGGCTGACTGCTCCGTGGGTCGATTACTTCGCTGTGCATTCCGTTCCAATCGCCAGAGGCCTTGGCTCCGTTGGCCAGCGCCATCTGGATGCCGTCGCCGGCGTTCCAGGCCGTCCCAGGTGATATCGGTCTCAACGTCTCCGCACCAGGACCAAGATGAGTACGCAGCATGTCTGGACTGCCTTGAAACCCACCACAGGCGAGCACAACAGACCGGGAAATGATTCGTCGCCCATCAGCTGCCTCAACTATGGCCTGTCCTCGGCCAAGATGAAGTCGCTGGGCACGGCAATTATACACCAGTTGGACACCCTTCGATTTGGCTGATTGCTTGAGGGCTTCGACAATGGCAGCACCTTTGCCAATAGGCTGGATCCTGTTAGGCCAAGATTTCAAGAAATAGTCCATGGCGTGAAACTGCACCCCCTGCTTTTCGAGCCATTGGAGGGCTTCAGGGGCCTGGCTAGCCAGCCTTTCGAAATACGCGCGGTCGCCACCACTTCCGCTTGCAGCCACCATGTCGTCCACGAAGCCTGGTAATACCTCATTGACAGATGGCATTCGCATGTTGGCAGGGCTCCAGCGTGAGTTTCCACCGCTCGCATGCTCTGGTGCATGCTCTAGCACGGCTATCTGCGCCGAGGGCGAGAGTTCTGCAGCTGATACTGCGGCGGCGAGGCCGGCAATGCCATGACCAACTACGACAAGGTCGTACATGCTGATATACTCGAGTCTGAAAATCTTAGAGGACTAGGCTTCAGGGTGTTGGTGGTCTATGTCTCTTGGAACACTTCTTGGTCGCGGTATTATTAGAAAATTGAGGCTCTCACGTGCAAGCTTCTGACTAAGACGGCTCAGCTCGCCGCAGTTTAAGCGGCGAAGGATTGCTGCGGCGCGCCAGTGGGACGGACGTTGGTTACAGTCCACCACAACAGTGCAGATCCCGACGCGTCGCCAGTATTGCCGAGCCCCACGACTTCAGTGTGGCTAGCAAGAGAAGGTTGCCCCAGCATCATTGGCCGTCCCCCGATAGGCCATGCTTGAGTAGAGCTAAGCAGCTTTAGTGCTAGTTGCTGTGCTACAGAGAACCGTCATTTGTTACCCCGCAAATTGAGATGCGCTTCCTCGGCACTCCCTTACAGGATCGGCACCTCTATATAGAACGGTGCCCGGGGATCTCAGAATGCTAGTTTTGACCATTAGTTGAGCCTCTTTTCACCGCCGCCTCCATAGAAGTACCAGCATGTACGCCTCAGCAAAGAGATTAATTACACTGCTGGCGGTATGGCTTCTGGCGCTCGTCAGCGTCAGCCTGTCGGCAGCGCTGCAAGCGCCCCTTCGCCAGTGCAACCTCCCTCTTGGCGACAAACCCTTCGAAACTGCAACCCCAGAAGAAGTCGGGCTGTCAGCCGACGAGGTTGCGGCGGCTCTGGCGTACGCTAATCTTCACGGCCGTTTCGCGGTACATATCTTTCGAAACAACTGTCTCGTTGGCCGCGTTGACGCACTCACCGACAACATACCCGTGCAGATCTTTTCCGTGACGAAGTCGATCGTGGGGATGCTGGCCGGCATCGCCGTTGCAGACGGCAAGCTGGACATTGACCGTCGGGGACTATCTGCCCGAGGCGCCCAGCTGGGGGGATGCAGCGCATCGCGCCATCCTGGTGCGGCAGATCCTCACCGAGACGTCGGGCACGCAAGAGGCCATCCTTTCAGAGCTTCTCACGGTGGGAATCGATTCGAGCGCCGTGCTAGAAGTCCACGGTCCACCACTGGTCGCGGTCGAGAAGAACCTGTTTCGCGGCTTCTACTCTATGTCGCCCGCGAAGGCATCTAAGCGGAATCCAGAAGGGAAATCTATCATAGCATGCGTTATGCTGGAATTCTCCAGCTCATGATCTGTATCGGTATCGCCAATTCGCCGAGGCATTGCTGCCACTGTGCCACATCGATGATGGCAGGTATGCGATTAGCAAGTTCGTCGGGCCTGCACCTACCCTCGATACGAAATAGTCTCTTAAGACGATCGATCTTAGTTTTATTTATTTCTTGTTATTGTTCCGAATAGGGGAAAGCTAGGAAGCTTAAATTAACTCTTGCAGTCCCTAGTTGTTTTAAAGCCTTTTCGTCCTCGATATGTTAGGATAAGATATTTGGTTTGGTGTGAGATATTGTTACAATGAATAAGTGATACGATATTAACTGATATTTTTCAGGCGGAAGTTTGGGGGGACAACAAACCACTTCTCAGCCATGCCTCACTACAGTCCGGTGGCATTTACCCCCCACTTTATACGACCATCAACGGCCCTACAAGCTTATTCCCATTCCATTTATTAATACACGAAGAGCCAAATGATGGTTCTAATCAACACTATCCAGAGGCCAAACCAGACTTCCACCCCTCAGCTGCTTCCTCAGGATCAGGAGCTCAAATTTGGATAAGACTGGGAGTGCGAGGAATGAGTGACTGGAAACAGCTTATGGAAGGCGAGGTTGGCTGAGTGGAGTGGACGCTGGGTTGACGGAGCCAGAGGTCATCAAGGGGTTCGTAGCTATATACGCAGGCGACATTCATCTAAAGAGTGGCGCTTTAAACAGGCGTTAACCGGATTTTTCAGAACGGATCGGCTCCTATCATCTGCCGAAAATTTAGCTGCCGTCCGTCACCACCCCTGGTGTCGGTGTACGGCTAAACCCCGTCCTCTCTCTAGCTAGGTGTGGTACCACGCATGACCCAACTAACTACGTAAAGATATTGAAGTAATTTAAGTTTATAGGCAGGCGAACCCAGCATTATCGGGGCCTATCTGATCTAACCTCGTCGGTAATGTAATATTTGATTAGTGGTACTAAATGGATAATTGACGAAACCGATACCATAGTCGGGACAGGCGGCCAACATCATTCGGCCGGGGCAACCTCACCACCCATTTCGGAGCCCGGCAACGCCAAACGCGGGGCAGGGGCACAATCCAGAATGCCAGGCGCTGAGCACGAAGCGCTAGACACTAGGAGGCACTGCTACATTCGGTCCTGAGCATCCCACCATCGGCAGAGTCCCCTGTGAGGCTGCTCCACCTCTCCTTTCGTGACTTCCTGCTAGATCCTGAGAAGAGGGAAAAGAACCCATTCTGGATCGATGAGAAACAAGCTCACGCTGCAATGGCGACCAAAGCAAACCAAGTCTATTCATGCGCCATTGCCGCCGTTCCTGGTAGTCGAGTCCGAGCCCGAGTCCCAATACCAAACTCATCCCGCCTCCCTCTCCAATTAACCAATAACCCGATTAACCCACCTCATCCACTCCCTTTCCCTACAAAGCCCTTCCACAACCCCACTCCTTGACGACACCATAAGTTGCACCTCCCCTGAGTCCCTTCTCGAAGGCAACACCAAAAGCGCCCCATCAACACTCCCCTTCTGAAACTTCCTCACACATGTCGGCTTCCCGTTGCTGTCAGTCACGTCCAGCCCAGGTAATCCCCATACTGTATCCGCGACAAAGTATCGCCACGTGTTGAATGCAATCTGCGCCTCGTCGTTAAAGTCCATATTGATATACGTCCCCTTTGGATCAGCTGCCTTGAACAGCTTAAGCCGCTTGGTCACAAATTCCTCGTCGACGTGGAAGAATGATTCGTCGAGCCCAGTCGTTATCTGTCCGAGAACGTAAAAGTCTGACGCAGCCTGTCGGATGGTCGAAGCCGGCATCTCGCAGATGACATTCAGGGCGCCATTCCCATAGAACCCCTCCGTCTGGTCCGCGAACGCGCGGGGCCGCCAGTTGACGGGGGCGAGAAGTTTGGCTGTTCCGCTTCTGGCGTATTCCTCGACAGAGGAACTTCGGGTCTTGAGTATGCAGGACCAGGAGAGGGCTCCGAGGCTGACGTGCACTGAGGGGAGTTCCGGGAGGCTGGCGCCTAGTTTGATGGCCAGGCAGAAACTTTTAGTTGCGGCGCATGCCATGGTCAGGAGCGCCCAGACCACCGTCATCAGCGGAAACCAGATCCTGGGAGCGACTTTCTGGATCACAAGTCCGTGAGGGACCTGTCCGATAATGTCTACTTTCGTTCAGCTTCAACGATGTTTGGGTCTGAGGATGCCTTCACTTACAGCCGACGGAAAGACAAGTGACCAAAATGTTGTACTGATTGCCTGTGAGATTGACGTCCTCCTTCATCCCAGAGACGTAGGCGTTCCCGAGCACAGCGCGGTCTATGCAATGTCTGTTAGCTTAGTCAGAGCTAGCAGAGGGGGCTGTAGACGTACCGAGGTAATTGAAGAAAAAAGCGACGCAGCAATACGTCCGCAAGACTGTCAGTGTCTTCGTCTTCAGGGGCGTTGGAAAATATGGGGAGATACTAGAATGAAGAAATCAATTTTCCGTAGGAGCTGTCCCATAATGTCAGTCGAGCCGCCACTCCATGAGCAAAGCATTGGGCAAACCTTGCGCTCCTCTGGCGTCTCCGGAGCCTCACCCCAGACCGCAACACGGAGGCCGTGGAGCTTTGCGCCCATGATGAGTGCCAGTTCTGAGAAAAAAAAAAACGATCAGAAACATCTCCACACCTTCCGCCTAGACCTTCTAGATTCGACATACCAAAAGTGATCGAACAGCCGCTTCCCTGGAACTAGCTACCTGCCTCCATGCTAGACTTAAGACGTAGCCTCGTCATTAACATCATCAACTGTCGATGCCAAATAGCAATGGAACTTGCTCCAAAAGGTGCTTGAACCGAGACCCAAGTTACACTCAACTTCATCGCCAGGGATTGGGTCACAGTGTCCGACTTTGGCAACCTCGGACCATAACTCAAAATCGCGGTCCTTGTAAGGGCTATATTCGTCAAATTTAGCTCTGTATTCTGTGGTGCTCTCGTCGTTAGAAGTGAACACACTTACTCCAGTGAAGCAAAGCACTAAAGCGCATCTCGAGCACGTCGATGTCGTTTGGGTCCTTGCCATAAGAACACCCATCGCCTTTGCACTCCACGCGTCACTGGAGAGAGACAGGACGGCCAGTCGGTCAGGGTTTCGCTCCATTCCCGAACCTCTCACTGAACGTAGGAACCCGTCGAACGCGTACGGAAGCTTTGCTGTTTTTTGCCGCTGTCGGGCTGCTCCTCGAGGCGAGTTTCTTTGTGTACGCGACTTGGGCGACCTTTTACAACCCCAGTTTCTACACCGAGGACGACGCGCCCCATCTTTGGTCCTTCATCCTCGGCATGATGGGAACATTCTCTCTCATGTGTGGTATGAGCCTGTGTGCCCGCCTCGTTGAGCGCCGGACTACCGAAAGACGCTTCAAGAGGCGTGATAGGCCCGGCGAGGCAAAGCCGCGCATCTTCTGGCTCCAGTGCGGCGACCAAAGGGTAGGCGATCAGCAATTCCGTTCTTTCGCCTACTCGGAGGAGAAGAAGCAGTACATGACATCCTTCATCCATAAGCCGGACTCGCTCCCCATCTTCGGATTGCCGCCTCGCTTTGTCCTGTGGGCCGCCATTGTATCGTCACTCCTGGGGTTTGCATGCCAATTTGTGGGCTTCCGTGGTCTGCACGGTTCTATCATCCTCTACCAATTAGCCTGCACCCTGATCATGGCCGGGGTTCGCGCAGGGCTTCGCAGCAGACGCCTTGAGCGGAAGAAAAACCGTCTGGAGAGCTTCCACCGGTGGTCCGAGAGCGACGAACTTGACTGGCAAGCGTTGTCTATCGTAGGCGACGATTATCCATTGAAGAATGCTGGTCAGTACTATCAAGGCGGGGCGAAAATACTTTGGCAGTTTCTGATCACCATGTTGCTTTAGAATCGGTTGAACCTCTTGCGCGCCACGACTACTTCGACTTGATGAACTCGCATCTTGACACGGGACTCAAGGGATCCCCTTTGTCCAAAGCGGCGCAGGATATGCTCCTCGCATCATCCGCGGTGGAGGTATCACTGTCCAAAGGGGACGTTGGAAGTGGCGTTGTCGGCTTTCGTCCCAGCGCGCGTGGCGGTCGTCAAAACGACACGCGCTGCTCCAAAAGTGCTGCCGAGTTCATTCGAATATTGGAAGGCAATCCAAAGTGCGTCAAGCTTGACTTTCAGCCTTTGCATGTTTTCGATCCCTACAAGGTGCTTCCCGACTTTGACCTGAATCCCGCCGCTCGTATCGTAAATATCAGAGCGCGGCTTGGCCAGCTCAGCGGAGACGAGTGCCAGCCCTCAGGCATACCATGGGACCCAGAGCTGCAAGCCGTGTCAAGGCGGTTGCAGAATGCCCTGCAGAATTCTCTGGGCTATATATTTGGCAAGGCCCCGCTCCAAAGTGGCTGGAAAGGAACTGAGGCTCTCGTATGGTCTGCCGTCTGCCAATACCATGTTTTGCAGGATAGTATGCGTCCCATAGAAGGAGCATACCATACGCTTGGGACCCTGGCCCTCCCCATTCATTTCTTATCTTACCAAAAGGGGCAGCAATGGACTATAAATGAGCATCAACTCGCGGCGGTCATAGGCCTTTGGAGAAACAGCATCCTCCACCGACATTCGAACTATTAGAGTATAAGCCTGCTTAATAAGATCCCTAGTTTAAATCCAGGCTGGTATAACTTATAAATTAGGAACCCTTTAGCTCTTGGACTATTATACAGGCCTAGCTTAGCTTAAAGTATTTCCTATATACTGATACTACTATATCCAGGGTCCTATAGGATATTTATAGTTCCTAATAATAGTAAAAGGTTTTTAGTCCCAGCCTGCTGGATATTATAAAGCAGGTAAGGTTTTTACTAGATAAGTTACTATATAATTTTACATATCTTAATTATATAGATTTAGCCTGTATCTAGATACCCCCTATCCCAGATAGGATAAATTGATATTATTATTATTATAAAAAGATAGTTAGACTTTTTGTCTTCGATACTTATCGCTACAAAAACTTTCATCTGTGGCTTCCAGGCCCCAGACATAGGTATCCATTGGCGATTCAACAGTCAAAGAGGGTAGGTGGATTTCAAGTTTCGCAATGCACTAATTTTGCTTTAAGCCACCCCTAGACTAAGTGATTCATGGTTCAACGACTGGGTAAACCCACCTTACGCACATATTACCTAATTGCTACGCCCAGGAGTTAAAAATGATTAACAGTGTTTCAGGACAACGTGCAGCGTTAGCTCAATCATGATTCCCTCAAGTGTTATCTCAGCTCTTTCACTACCGAACGTCGTCCAGCAATGCAGGCTCACGACTAGGATTGCGACAAGTCGAGTGCGTCTTCGGCTTAAAATGAACAACAAGTCTCATGTCTTGGAGACATTAGTGTGTTATCTATCCTCTCTACTTTTTGTTGTTAGTTTTGTGATACTCGGAACCCCTGGCCAAATCAGTGGCAGCTACTTGGCCATTCCCATCAAGATCCTTTGTCTCTTGGGGTTGCGTCGTAATTTTATGCTATTTAACAAGCTTTGTTGCATGAAGGCTCAGGTCCTGCGTTAAAATCAGAAATAGAGCTAGTTCTCCATGTAAGATAAAGTGCTAAGCTGAGGAGGGACGAACTAACAGATGCACCATGGGGGACACCTAACAAGTGTTGCCAAACATAGCTCATCTTGAACCAAGCATCATAGAGCTCTAGATTAGATTGATTATGTTATAACGCCTGTGCTGGGTATTGCCACGTCTAGGTTTTAGCTCTCAACTTGATTTCTCAGAGTATCCAGACATCGATAATTTCCGATGCCATATGCTCGGAGGTCCGTGGGAATTCCGAGAGACCCGCCACAACCTACAAGAGACGAATCTCTTGTTTTGAGAATTTTGTGGGACTGATTGGTCAATCCTTTCATAGAGACTGTTCTTTCAACCTCATTCCGCCACGCTACATCGATGCCATAAACACCTCATACCTCTCTGAGCCGCTCACTCCATGTCTCTTGCTGGGGGTCCAATCCCTACTTATCGCGTCAACATCGCCCTCCCACCAGAAGAGCGCTATGTCGAAATCGCCCGCGATTTTGCGCCGCGAATGCGCGACATGACGACGGTCTTCAACGACCTGCTAGACTCCATTTTCAGGTATCCCATCGTCTGCTGGCTCGTCAAGACATGCGCCAAGTTGTTCCTCCGCAGACTCCATGATGACGAGCAAGACCGCGAAGTCAAAAGCGTCGCCAAGCTAGTTGGCATGGAAAATTACCTCCTCATCGCTCTGAATATCCTTCTCGACGTGATGATGGGTTGCACGGCAGGCTGCATCTTGACAGAGCCCAACAGCCAGCGGCCGACGGAGGCCACCAGTTGTTTAATGCATTTCCGGACGTTAGATTGGGCGATGGATCCTCTCAGGCATCTACTCATTGTTGTGGAGTTTGTAGACTCCAGGGACGACCCCCATCGAGTTATTGCCATGTCGATTACTTATGCTGGCTTTGTGGGTACTTTGACAGCCACGAGGTGAGTTATTTACACCGACGAGAGTTGCTGTGCTGACATCCCCACAGACCTGGGTTGTCCGTTTCACTCAACTACCGGCCATCAAATGAGCATTCATGTTCGAGCATAGCCGTCCGGAAACACCAGTTGCTGGTTTTGTTCGGCTTCCGCCCATCTGTGGCCTCTGTCCTCCGCTCCGTGATCCTCAGAGAGGGAGGTTGGGCGCTTCACGAAACATCGGCAAGCGACAGTGCCTCGTCGCCAATAATAACTCTGGCAACGCAACTGACCAAGCAGCCCACTTCGCCATGTTATCTCACGCTCAGTGACGGCGTAAACGCTGCAGTGATCGAGAAGGATGTGTATGGTGGCAAGTTGAAGACTTCTGATCGTTTCATCGTGCAAACAAATCACGACACTCACAAGTCTGGCTGCTGTTCGGGAAGGCGAATCATGCCGTCTCATCCAGACGACGCTCGAGCTTCGCTTCTAGGTGCAGAGCCTTGGCTGAAAGATTCAAATCTGCGCATGACTATGCTCCATGAAAAGTGGCTGCTCCACGCCGCCGGCGCAGAAACTGTTTCGCCTGTAGGGATCGAGAAGAAGGATGAAAACGGCCTGTGTTTCGGTCAAAGGGCTGATGTCTCAAGTGTAAGGCCAAGGGTGGGGGTCAAGGAGCATTTGTTGCAAGAGTGGATGATGGAGTTTCCAATCATCAACGAGTGTTCTCATTATGGCTGCATCATGGACCCTCGGATGGGTGACATAAGGTGGCTGGTCCGGGGAATGATCGAGTATGACCCTAAAAATCCGCGGTTTTAGATGGTTAGCACGGCCGACGTCGGGACCTGAGTATTGTGTGCAACATTCGGGCGCCGTGCCTCGTTGGTGAGAAGATGGAAGCTGCCTACAGTTAGGTCATAGGCTTGAGCACGTAGATAGCGAGTAAAGACGTACTATTCTCATCCGCCCCCCCACTCCGAGACCCAATCCACCAGGCGAAAGAAAAGGGCGGGTGGCAGCATGGCCTGCCGAATATGACATGGCTGGACCCTAGAGCCTTTCTGTTCCAACTTCATCCGCCTACACAGAACCTATAAGACCTTCAGCCCAAAATAATTCTAACTGGTAAGGCTACTGTGGAAAAAAAAAGGTTGTTGTCAAAGCACGCTCTAGCGTCACATGTGGTAACTCTATGTGCTATTGAGGTAATCTTCAGTCTAACACCTTTTGGCAGGAGGAACAGGCCCATCGTTCTGGGTGTTTGCCCTTTTCATGGTCGCGGAGTTCCTTCTCAGAAGCAAAGATGTCTCCGCAGCCACGAGATTTACATTGGATCGAGTGTAGCGCTGAATTGTATAAGCATAACAATAATTGATAATAGTGTACAAAAATAACTTGTTGAGTAGTTATTAACTACAATACACATAAAAAGGATGAGCTATTATAAAACAATAGTGAGCATTATTGTATAACTGCTACATAATTCTGTCGAGGTGGCTCCATAGTCCCTGTTTTGTTGACGGCCACTTGAGGTGCCAATGCATAGTAAGATCATCTTCAGTCTTGAATCCGAGACCACACCTAGCAAAGTCACAATGATGCTCCCATATCTTTTTGTGCTTGTGTAAACTCTTGATACGCGATTCAAGAGGTAGAAACTTCTCGAACCTTGCAGCACAAAATGGGCATCATAGTCGCTCACCCCATTGGGCATCGTAATCTCGGCCTGTTCCGAGTTTTCGTCCCCTGGTAGCGGACTCCATTCCCAGTGGTCGTGAACTTGCTGGCAGTGAGACAAGAAGAGACCGACGTTTGTGAAGACCTCGTCGCAATGAGCGCATTCGTGACTCTCGATCGGGGCGTTGTCTCCATTTGTCCAGAGGTCGATGGGCTGAAGATGCATGTCGAATGCAGAGACAGGTGGTATGGGTTCAATGATATCATCCTGTACTCCGCCCCAAGATGATATTCCTTATTGACGGGTTAACTCTCCAGTATGTATGATGGAGAGGCACGCGGCAGTGAATCTCACGCAGGATGGGCACCATAAGTACAGGGAAATCGAACATGACATGTAAAGTTCGTCCGCTCAAAGTTCGTCCACTCAGAGTGGATCTCGACATTCGAGCCCTCGAGATTGATATGACTGCGTGGGTCGACGTCTTCGTCAGTGTCGATAAGGGAACGGACGATCCATCCTGATGAACAGTAGGCTCAGGAGCTGCCTGACCTTCCGCGTCACGGTCAGATTCAGCTTCAATCTCAAGCTGGAGCTTCTGGCCGAAGGCGTCATCCTCAGAGGCCTCATCATCTGAAGACTAATAGAGTGACCACTTCTCATCGCCACCGGTAGCAACAACATCCTGAACGACGGTCTTGGGTGTCTGATTGCTGAGATGAGTGGATCGACGAGGGGCGGGCGAAGGCTCAATGACAGTCGTCTTGCTTGGTCGCTTGGTGGTTGGCAGGGGAGTGGGCACGACTTGAGATGGTCCAGCCTTAGGGGCGAAGAACGACTTGATGCTGGACTGATTCGCTGGGCGAGCCTTGGGCTTCTTGACCTTGGGTTTTGATGTCGCAAGAGCCTTGGACGAAACACAGACAAAGGGTCGACATGACCGAAACGAGCAATTTCAGCCTCAAACTCTGGCAAGTCGGAGCCGGAGAATCTGAGCTTCATGGCGTCCAGAGCATCACTCCGAGGATCCGCGCTGGTGACTTGTTAGCTTGGTACTATGCGACAAGCTTCAATTGACTTACACATTGCGAAGCTGGGCAAGGAGAAAATGCTGCTGGATCAGAGCATCGGTGGCAATCTCCTTGAGCCTCTTCGCATATTCGGATGCTTGGGCCCTGAGCGACGCGGTCTGGAAGGCGGCGTTGTTGGCTTCGTCGAGGGTCTGGCGCACACTGAGGTACTCTTGCCAGCGCATGTTGATGGTCGCGACTAGGTCAGGATCGTCTTCGGGCGCGGGCGCGGGCGAGGGCGAGGGTGTCTCTGCGATGAAGGGACTCTCGGGGACGGGCGTCTCTGCGTCTCCCTGGATGACGATGCAGCTTTGGACACTGTCAGACTCCTAGTCTGATTCGTCTTGGCTGTCGGCAGAAGAGCTGGCGATACGGGGCCTCTTGTTGTTGGCGGATGGTGTCGGGCTGCTCTGACGCTTGCGCGACGATTGCATGGACAGTTTGGCGGCATCTTGACGGGCCTTGAGGCTGGTGAGGATATCAGAGCGACGGAATGAGACGGCGAGCGAGATGTCATCGTTGCAGGCCAACTGATGGTGGACAACTCGGTCAATGTCGTTGGGAAGCAGCAGCCATGCTCTGCGACAGTGTTAGCCATGGCCATTGAATCGTGTAAGCGCACTTACTGGTCTTCAATGGCGTCGAGGAGTTCCAGCTGAAGTCGGAGGCCTTCCTGAGCATGGGCATTGCAGTCGTTTACAGCAGCGGTAATCTGGGCCTGATGGTTGCGGGCGAACGCAGACGACTTGAGGGTGCTGTACTTGTGTCCTGCGACGGTGTGCTCGACCCAATGGTGGTCAATCTTCTCGGCGAGTGCGCCAGGGGTGGTGACGGGAGTCTCCATGGTGCCGTTCATCTTCGAGGAAATGCTACGTATAAAACGAACAATAGTTCCAGACTCATACGAATCCAGCGAGGTTCCTGAAGATGTAGCCAAAGGGGGTTCCAACCTAGTCTTAGACGAACCGAGTCTCGTTTTGTCTTGCAAGAATAAATTCAAGCAAGAAGCAAAAGTACCAGCCTCTGACGAGACCAGCGTGAGAGCTCAGTTATGGTCTTCAACTAGGAAGGAAACAGCCGACTCAAGAGAATCGGTAGCGCAACCTTGGAGACTCGGAAGCAGGCAGTTTGTCGAGACGGGCAAGACAAACGGCAGAGGAGAGAGGGACAAGTTGCTGGCAGGCAGGTAGGCAAACCAACAGAAAACAGCTGGGAGACGATGTAGGCATTCCAGAATAGACAGTCCAGAATACACAATCCAGATCAGACAAAAAAAGTTCATGGTAAATTGGTACGACTCTTCGCTCTTATGTACAAGTCCAGGACCCCAAAGCCACCTGCAATCACCCACCCCACGTCCAGATCTCCCACGATCGCTACCAGTACCCAAATCGGAAATTGGGCACGTTTTCCCATGGCGATTGATGCGATTGGCCCAAATTCCCTCTTCTTATCAGGCAAATTGGCTCTTTTGGGCGAAGAAGGGGTTCGTTCCTTTCTCGAAACTGGTTGTCTTCCCAATATGGTATTCCATTGGTCATTGGATTGACGGTACGTACCCTTTTTCCCTGAGGCAGACAGAACACGGTGCGATTAAGAAAAAGGGAACTCGAGGTTCAGCAAAATAACACTGTGTCGGTCGTCAGGCGGGACGCATTGGGTGGATCTGCAACGATGAGGCGGACGCGAGAGTTCGATTGGCAAGGAAGTCGGATGCCAGTCGTTGGCGCGTTGCGGTCGGTCATGGTTGTGCGCATTTGGGATCGATGGGGCGGAGGGAACGTTCGTCACAAAGTGTTTGGATTGAAGTGGGTTGGTACTGTACGTGGTTAGCGGGAGTCATGAAAGAGTTGGCTCAAATGCACACTTGCCTAACTTAATTTCAATGACAACCTTGAAGGCAAGCAGAGTGTGGATGGTACATGATATGAGTTGGCGTTGCCACCACCGCGCATCCGTTGGCGCATGGTATGTGGGTTGGGTGAATAGGTAGGTAACTTTCTTGGTGCAGGTAGTTGACTCGTGAATTACCTAGTACTATCTCGCGTGAGCGGGTAACAACTTGTGAGTCAGTCTGCAGGACCTTGCATTATGTATGTCGTATGTAGGTAGGTAGGCATATCTGATGTATTGGAGTGACTCGAGGTCCCGAAGAAACTGGCACCATCTCCCCCATTGCCACTGGTATGCGTCGTTTAAGAGATGTAGGGGATGGGAACATCATCCACTTGAATCCAATGAAACCGCGTAGAGCCTTGTCGTCTTGCTCTGGTCCAGTGACAATGTAAAAACCCTTGCTCTCCAGGCCTTCAGTCCTCGATCATCTCTCGTGCATTGTGGTCTAGCTGTCCTTTGGTGGCTTCGGGCCTGTTCGGTTGTAGAGGCGGGTGGATCGCAAATCGACCGTGGGTGGGCTGCTATCAAATTGTTCGTACACATTAGTGTTGATATCGTTGGCATGGTGTGTTGGGCTGTATCGCGACCTAGCTTGTAGTAGTAGACTTGTCATTCTGTGATTGGTACCTCGCACCAGGTTCGCCAAAACTGAGATGTAAGTATCGGTCTGAGCGAGTCGTGGGGTGTCGGCGCAGTTTGTTGCTGGTCCATGTTCGTCTAGGGCCTTGCAAAATTCATGGTTGGTAGGAACCTTAACCAAATGCATCAGTTTCGAACTCACCAGTTCCAAGCCAGCATTTCTGCACCGGGTTTATCACTTACCTTCATGTCCAGGCTGAACAAGAGCCAGTGAGGTCTTCTCTCGCTAAGTCGAGGCGGAGATCGCCAAATCCAAAGTCTCTCCCCTCTTTCTCATCGCCGTGAGGCCACGCATTCCGCTCGTCACAAGCTTGGTTCTACCTCGAGGACGTGTGAATGTACGGATGAGCTGCTGGAGAATTCAAGGCTGCTTGGCGCATGGGTATCTGGAAAACCTTGGCCTACTTAATAACAATAAGAGGTCTCCAAAAGTGGATCCTTCTTGAAGGGAGTGCGTATCTCTAAACCGTAGACGGGTGTTTCGATATCGCTTCGATAGAACTGATTGGCACTCGGGGTTGTGTTCGATGCTGGTGGAATAGTTTCATGGCTCTTCGATTCGGATCAAAGGTAGGTAAGGTAGGTGAGGTAGGTAAGATAGGCAAGGTAGGTAAGATAGGCAAGGTAGGTTTCATCTAATGAGTAGGTACTGTCAGTAGAATATCAATTGGTAGACATGGCAGGGGCCGACAACGTCACCTTTCTCATTTGGAATGGTTTACCTGTTGTTTGATTGGGATCATTCTTGATGCTGAGAATCGTGGGGGGCTGATTCTAAATTGTCACGCGTTGTTTTAATCTAATGCCGCGCATTGTCAACTCGACGCGACTGGACCGGCCAAGTGGAATCGCTGCCATGCCATCGTCATCATTAGACAGCAGGCCGAATCGCGACTTGGAGTAAAAGGTAAATATAATCATGAATGAAACGTACTGGGCAATAACCAGCACTCGATCAAGCTTGCCCGGTCGTCACAAATGTTCAAAGCTCAGAACAACTAGGCGGCAGGGCAAGTATTGTAGCGGATGCAACTACGAAAGAGGATTTGCATTGTTCAGATTTACTAGCGCTTCTTCTCGTGTGCTAAGGATTAGATACGCATTTTCGTACGTATTCCAAGCCGGTGGCCACCACAAACCGCTGACAGTTGCCGACGGCTTCGTTCGGTGTCGTACCAACTTATCTGGGCGTGAAACTGCCACTTTCGAATGAGAAGGCCAATGATTGAATAACAATCTTGTAAATTGACAAGGCGAAGTGCCTTTGGCAAATAGAAAAAAATATCCCTAAAGCGTGTATCTTCAAAAGCATCAACCCCCATGTTATATCTAGCGGTGCTGGGACCATTGTGGCGGCCAGAAACCTCAATGCGAGTATCACTGGGCTTGCAAGAAAAAGAGAGAGAGAGAGAAAAGCGTCAGTTCATGCGGAATCGAGCCCTGGGTGCTTATGCATCGGCAAAAAAGATACATGTATCGATAGTAGAATCAGCAGAACCAACTTCTAACGAAACGAAACTGGCAAGGCCATGAGGCCAGGCTGAACACTGGCGACTGTCGACAAACTAAAACACTCTATAGGGCAATCAACTAGAATTCTATCAATCGCGGTAAGTCGTAGCTACAGTCACAGCTACAGTCACAAAAAGGCCATCACGACCACAAACGTGCACATATGATTTGACAAGCAACCGTGGCAAGCTGTATCAATAACTCGCGTTATAACCTATATGTTTGATGTCGTATGTGTTGAAGGCTGCAGATGTGTCAGCGTAAGTGCTCTGGCCAAGGGGCTAGTGGTACTCACTGGGTTGGTTGCTGAAAAGATTCCCGCTTGGTTGGAGTGTGTGGATTGGCGTGATATAAGATAAGAAGCCAGGTGAAAGAGATATCTTTAATAGTTATTCGACGAGCTGCTGTCCCGATGATAAGTGAGTTATCTGTACGAAGGTTTATAGAATTTTCCTGCTATATAACTGTATCTTAGGCGGACTAGGAAAGGCTATATTTTTAAGCTTTTGTATTTATTATATTAAGTTATTAGGCCCTGGCAGCTTTATTATTATTAAACTCTATTCTCTTTCTCTTCTGTATAACCTATATATTTGAATCACCTTTCCGATTAGCTGTAAATCACGATGACGCGTTGCTCTAGTCACGACCTGCGTGCCTAGGTACCTTCAATGTTATGAATCAGCTGTCAATCGTGATGACGCGTAGCTACAGACGTCACGCGCCCGACACACACAGACTGGCTGACGGCTGCTGGCGGCTTCGTCAGTCCCAATCCTAGCTACCCGAACGTGAGGCCGTCACTCTAGAATGATAAAGCTACTCATTGGTTTACAATTTGATAATTTAACACAATTGTCCTGAAGCGTGTATCTCCAAGAGCCTCGGCCCTCATGTTTTCCATGTCTGGCGGTGGTGGCGGAACAATGCGGCGGCTGGAACCCAAACGCGTGTATCACCAGGTTGGCGAGGAAAATAAATAAAAAAATATCACTCCACGGGGAATCGAACCGTGGGTGCCTAGGCCTCGGCAAAAGAAAAAAGGGAGAACCGACCTCTGACGAGGACGGTAGTGCCAGTTGGTCAGTTTTTGACCAACCAACTGGCGAAAGCGAACAAGTTTTAAGATTCTATATAGTATTCAAGTAAATTCTATCAAACGCGGCAAGCCGTAGGTACAGTCATAGCTACAGTCATTAAAAGGCCGTCGCGGCCAAAAACATGAATTGACGAGTCACAGCGACATGCCGTAGTAGCACCAGGTATGACCTGTCTATAAATGAGTTTATGAATCAGCTGTCAATCGCGATAACGAGCAGCTGCAGTTATGACCTGTATATCTAATTGACCTTGGGAACTACAGTAGATGTCAATCTAATCGCGATGACGCGAGGCACATACTGACGCGCGCAGCACAGGATATTGGCTCACGTCGAACGCCACGTATCAGGACTGGCTGCACGGCCAAGATCACTGACTCTTCTGCATAACGGGAATCCTAGCTTCTGAAAAGTCCGTCATGGCCACTCGCTTGATTCAATTCATCTTAGTTCCTTGATTTAATCAACACCTGCTAGATAGACATCCAGGTCAACTTCAGCTTCCTTGTGGCCAGTCCCACACAGTGCAGTCTGCGAACAAGACTGTCACGAAACATGGCATACTTGAAACCTCTAGCATGAAATCTTCACACAATATCAAAACAATGAACATATTAATTCAGACGTTATTATACTAATTATCATAGAATATTTTTGTATTTTATTATTATTGTTTACTAGGTAAGAAAATGAGTGACATCACTACAAAGGGGTCGCCCTAGCAAACTGAGAGTGTGTTCAGGTTGCTCTCACAGCAAACTGACCCAGGTGAAATGGCTCGGCATTGTTTACCAGTGCATGGTCCGTGCGCCTCATGTTGGTATATGCCCTCCCCCTCCCCCTCCCCCTCCTTCTCTTTTTTCTCCACCACCAACGAGTCCATCATCCCTCTATGACCAGACTCGTTTTTGCCTATGCAGTATTCTTTTCGATAGATTTCAGAGGGAGCATATATCTTTTGTTGCAACCGGACCAGTTGACACATCGAGACGTTCTTCGATCCATCCTGGTTTTTCCAACGTTCCCGCTACCGTGCTCGTCGGAGTTCGGTTCTGTTGCTCGTCCTAGACTTGCTTCTAGGGTTCCAAGAAGATTCCAGTTTGCTCGGGGTTCTAGCGCGTGGAATATGTATACCGGCCTCTGAAGCGGCTGTCTAGAGTTGAAAGTTGGGTAGGTAATCCCGCGTCTATGGTATTGTGAATCTGCCCTGTTGAGGATTTGGTTTAACAACCTATACCCAAGACAAAAAGAATTGCAAAATTTTACTGGTCTGGACTAAAAAACTTTTTATCAGGGACCTTAGCCAGAGTCTAACGACTCTGGTGCTTTGTTTTTACCTCGCGGCAAAACATTTCGGTTACCTTCTCAAGCCCCCCCACCCCTCTCCGAAAATATGGAACCAGTCCGAAAGCCATTCAGCAAGTCCTACTGCCTGTTCCTCGGGCCATAGGATGGCCCTTTGATCAGTGGCAGAGACTTCTGTCCGGATTCGGATATCGGTTCCAAGCTGATCCAGTATGCGGATTTGCATACGGATCCTTGCACGGGTTTCACTTTGTTGTTCCCGTTGAAAAGCTACGGCGAGGAAGGAGTCGGCGGCAAGATCCACCAGTGTAAGTTTTCTATCCTTTTATAAGCTCGTGACATTATGCAAATTTCATTGAGTGAATTTTGTGTTGAGTGATTTTCATTGTGTGAAGTTTGTTTGAGTGAGATTTATTGTTTTAAGTTTGTGATAGCTATTGAACGATATAAACAACAGTCGACCGGCTCAGATTAAAGCCTGACCATCCAGCTCATGCACCATTAGCTGATGACTTTGAGCTCAAGGTCAAGCTCCCGCGCGGTCACTTTACCTTCGCCGTGCAAGAGGCGATGCTGTTCCCGACCTCCGCCAGCGAGTGCCCGACGCGAAGCCCAATTCTAGCGCCATCCATGTCGGCAGCCACATCTCGGAGCCACATCTCGGAGCTTTTGGAGCTCTGGGTTTGCATCGAACCCGCTCTGAAGTTGGGCCAGCGCAGTGTTGTCATCCAGCTCGATCTGGTGGTCGGCAGGGGAGCGAAGGATGATGCATGCATGGTACATATCTAGGTAACTACAAGCACTGCCCATGCTAATTTTTCACTACTCTAGCTACCCTATACAATCTCAACATCATATAAGAACATCCGTTGCTGTTGAAGAATATCTATTGTGAATTTGTGACAAGGATCACATGGCATTCCAGTGAATGCCTCATGAAACGTTCAAAATATTTACACCAAAGATAGATTTTTAGGTAGCAGCGCTCTTGATACCTGTAATACGCACCTGTTCGGCACAGAGAATTATAAGACAATTAAAGAGACAGCTTTGGTAAAAGCAGTGTCAATAGCCCCTAGGCTCGTTACGATGAAATACACATCAACCTCTGGATATTACTTTCTAGCACAAGGCCAAGGCACGATCTCTCTTAAGTCAACAATAAAATAGTTGAGGGGGGAAAAGAATAAGGCTGTCTTCATCCTCCCATCTCAAAGACTGCGTCGAGAAGCCGGTTTTCCACCTCCCGTTGCTTCAACTTGGCAAACGCAACCAGGGCCACCGTCGCAAAGTCATTCCCCAGCTCACCCGAAAGCACCGGCCCCTGAAACTCAAAGCGCCCAAACTTGTTCTTATCCAACGTCGCGGAAATATCATCAAAACTGTGGCCCTCGCCGATAAAGACGGCAGCCATAGTACCGCTCGTCTGCCCCGTCAGCTGATAACTCTTCTCCTTGCCCGTCATCTTCCCCGTCAGCTTCTCTGTGATCTTGCCAGTAAAAGATTTCCCTCCGCCGGTCCCCCACTTCCATTCCTCGCGCTGGCCCTTGTACATAAAGTGGAAGCTGGAGCCGTACTCGACCTCCAGCCCGCTTGGCAGCTTGATGATGTACTTGGAGCTCAGCGTGTTCTTGAGCTTGGCTTCGGCGAGTTGCTGGCCATTGTGCTTGAATTTCTCGCGTCGGAGGGTAACTTTCCCACTCGACATGCTGAGTTTGGCGGAGAAGAGGGCCTCGCCTTTGGGTTCTAGGCCTAGCTCGATGAAGGTGCCTAGCTTGGAGTCGGAATTCCACCACGCGTACATGCTGGGCGGGAAAATCATGGACACCGACGAAGGTCGTGAATTGGGCCGACTGTGTGATGAGAATGGATGTTGTTCTTGTTCTTGTTGTTGCTGTGGGTGGACATTCATGCTGTGGGGAGCCAGATGTCCATGGTTGCTCGTGCTGTAGTCGTTGCTGTTCTGAGGCTGGGGGACATCATTGTAGTTTCCAGAGGGATAGTGGCTAGAATTAGGGCGTTGATGGGGACTGGCAGCGCTGAAGTAGCTACTCGTAGAGGGAATGTTTGGATTTGGGTCATTGAACTGATGCCAACCAGGAGGAGGGCCTGTGGGCGGCGCAAAGTCGTCGTTTTGCGTGGCCTGTTGAGGAGGATGATCTGCTTGGTACGGCGGCTGGTATGGCGAGTTCTGGGAGTAGTAGCTCATTTTGAGGAAAAGGATAAAGGCGTGTAGTATGATTGAAGCACGTTTTTATTGAACAAGGTAGCTAGCTGGTGGGCGATCGAGGTTATATGCATACTAACGTCTCCGGTCCAATGTATACAACCAGTCTGGCCTCCGGTTTATGTTTCTCGTTTGGGAAAGAATAAGCCCCTCCGAAAGAAGGGCAGGTTCTTTAAGCGGAAGTCGACTGACGTCGATGGTGAAAATTGAGATTGGGCGTTGATCCCTGCTCCCTCGATGGAGCCAACGGCTAGATTCCGCCCACAACTCGGTTGGATTGAGGCACTTTAATCCCCAATTCGGCATGCCAAGAACGTATTGCTCAGTTGGCGGGTGGCTGGCTCAGGTAGGCATGGTCCATGGAAGCATGCAGGAGACCGGCGAAGCCTCATTACGAAGCCTGCACTGCCACCCAGGTGGTTCCACTGCGGTCCAGGCCAGTTGGGTAAACTTGAGTTATTCAAATTGGGCATGGAGCGCGAGTCGCTACATGATTCGAATTGGTCTTTCTCGATTTTAAATGATGAATACGCTGTAGCATCTCTGATTGACCAAGCAAGATTATCTCCTCCCCCACTCTTAGGCGAGGAGATATTTGATGAGGGCTACAATGTACAAGGACTTTTGACATAATTATTAAGAGAGCGTATCGTAATCATGGCGCGTATATGTAAAAACTGGTTAAAAAGGGAAAAATAAAATAAAATGAATTTCGGAAACTCAAAGGGAAATCCGCTAGAAAATTCATCGGTGTTCCAAGATCTGCAGATGGAATGGGGGTTGAAGTCTTATTCTGGCATGTGCGTCGGGAGCAGAATACAGAGGCTGATAAGCTAGCAAAAAGGGCACTGCGGAATCTTGGTAAATAGTGTTAGGGACAACGCCCATGTTCAATCGATAGGTACTAGGCTACGGTATGCCGAATGGGCTCTTCTAAGGCCTAATCTCTTGCAGCCCATTTTTTGGCTCCTGTGCTCCGGAGCGACCTAAAAACTGGCGCTATAACAGGGAATCAGCCCTTCCGGTGGGACAGCACGGTATGTACCAGCCTGTCACGAACTCACGTGATCACGTATCGGCATAATACGCGTAAAGGGTATCACGTGCGCCTGCGCTAGCATGTGTTACTGGATATTCCCCTGAGCCAGGAGCGGATAGATCTCGTCCTTCTCCTTTTTCTCTTTGTGCTACGTCTTGTAACTAGACCAGACCTATATTATTAATTGATCTTATATTACATTGTTCATTGATAAGCCACTACGATATCAATTCCTCACATAGCTCTTTGCGGGCTGGCCTATTATAAGCTGGCCTATTGTATAGGCTGGCCTATAGTAGGACAGCCCATCCTGTGATGCTAGCCTATTCTGTGTGCGTCCCGTAACGACGAGCTCTCGGATAGAACAGCATCATCTCCTGCACACAGACTAGGCACCAGACATCCGGCATGCCGCGATTCGATGCTATACAATACTACAGCTCCAGACAGACTTGCCTCCTGTCGCCCTATTCCGGTGGAGAAGGCGTGGTGAACCTTCGACACTCGACTAAGTCTGCGAGATCTAGTGCAGGAGCTCTCATACGATGAAACAAATAGGCTAAGCTGATTGCTGGGGTAGCCTAGAGGTATGCGGATGCGATGATATGGTAGAAAACCGCTGATAGAACGTACAAACGAACACAACATTACGATCCGGGAGCAGTGGAAAAGAAAAGAGCACTACTGGTAACAGAACAAGGAGGAGTAGGACGAATCTCCAACAGGTTAAAAATGAGGTTATGTATATAGACGGATATTACTGGCCTCGATTTAACACCGGGGCGAAGTGGGGCGTTTCTCTGGAATGCTTCAGCTGGTAGCCAGCACCTGTTAACCAGGCATAGCTGCGGAGTTAAATAGCGGCTGAAACTGCCAGCGACTTATCGTTCCCGGCCTCTATTAACGAGATTATAAGTAGCCTAATAAAATATTAATACCTGCGGCTTACTTATTTATTTCCTAAAGGGAAGATTATTTCTATACTCTATAAGAAAGATACTAGCTAACTATATTATAAAGAATAATAAAAATAATATTTCTATCTAGATATTTAGAAAAATTTTCTATTTTTTTTTTTTTAAAAAATCTTTATTATATATAAGAAATATTCTAAGATTAAACTATATATAATTAGATTTATATAATTTATTTTTAATTAAGTTTTAATTTTTATTTAATTTTTTTTTTTTTTTATTTTTTTTTTTATTTATATAAACTAATAAAATAATAATTTCTTTAAAAAGTTTAAAAAGAGCTTATTAAATATATAACTTAATTATAAACTCTAAGAGAGAATATTTATTATTTATAATTAATTATAATATCTCTTTAAGCTTATTATTATTAATTATTAATAATTAGATTTTTTTTATAATAATAATAAATACTTTTAATATTATTATTCTCTATAATTAGAATCTAATTATTATAAATAACTAGATTTTTATATATATAATAATTATTATTAATAATAACTATTAAAATCTCTTTTTAAATATTAATTATTTAAATTTATAATCTATTATAGATTTATTTATAATAATAAAAAAAAAATTTTTTATATAAATCTAGTAATTATATTTACTAGAACTATTATTATATTTAATAACTAATTAATAAAAAAAATATATAAATTCTAATTTTTTATATATTTATAGAGAATTATATAAATATTTCTTTAGTATTTAATAATTATTATAATCTAATATATTATATATAATATTAATAAATAATATATTAATTTAAATTAATTTAAATTAAAATAGTTTTTTAAATTAAATAAAAAGTTTATTTTAATTAGTATTAAATAAGTTTTATAAAAAATAAAATTAAATTATTAAAAAGTTTATTAAATAGAAAAATTAAATTAAATAAAATTAATAAAATAATATTTAAAATATAATAAATTAATTAATTTAATATTATTATAAATTATTTAAAGAAAATTATAATAATTAATTATAAAATTATTATATATTAATAAAAACTAAATATAATTTATATAATAATATAGTTTTATAATTAAATTAAAATAAATATTTAATATAATATATTTATTTTTTATTTAATTATTAAATTATAATAAAATATTAAATATTTTTATAATTTATATATATTTTAATTTTATATATTATTTTTAAATAATAATATTTAAATTATTAAAATAAATTAAAATATTATTAAAATAAATAATTATAAAAATATTAAATTTTTAATTAAATAATAAATAAATTATTAATTAAAATATTATAAATATATTTATTATTATATAAATTATATTTTATTTTTATTAATATATAATAATTTTATAATAATAATTAATTAATTTATTATATTTTAAATATTATTATATTAATTTTATTTAATTTAATTTTTTTATTAAATAAATTTTTTAATAATTTAATTTTATTTAGTTTTTTTTTATTTAGATTAATTTTATATAATATATAATATATTAAAATTAGAAATTATATTTTAAATTTTTATAATTATTAAATATTTAAAAATTATTATTTAATTTTTTTTTTTTTAAATATTTTATATAAAATAAAATTTATTATTTATTTTTTATAAACTTTATAATATTATAATAATTAAATAACTTATATTAAATAGAGTTTAATATAAATTAGAATTAAACTAATTAAAGTATTATTTTAAATAATATAATTAGATTATTATATACTATATAATATAAGTTATTATTAATATATAAATATTATAAAGCTAGTAATAATAAATATATAGATAATATTAAATTTATTAATAATTATTTAAAAGAATATTTTATTTAGTAAAATAAATATATATATATACTAGAGAATTATTAATATTTAGTAATAATTTATTATTTTAAATTATTAAAATTATTATAAAATTTTAATAATTTATTAATAATTAATTAGAAAAATAAAATACTCTATATAATTTTAATATATAATAATATAATTTATAATATAAAATTCTTTTTTTATTAGTTATATTCTTAAAACTATATTCTATAGTTTATTAATAAATCTATTATAATAGTTAGATAACTTATACTAAATAGAGTCTAGGGTAGATTAAGGTTAAACTAATCAGAGTATTATTCTAAGTAGTATAATCAGGTTATTTTAAACTATATAATATAAATTACTATTAATATATAAGTATTATAGAGCTAGTAATAATAGATATATAGATAATTATATTAATAACTATCTAAAAAAGAATATTCTATCTAGTAAAATAAATATATATATATACTAAGGGATTATTAATACTTAGTAATAATCTATTATCCTAGATTATTAGAATTATTATAAGATCCTAATAATCTATTAGTAATTAGTTAGAAAAAGTAGGAATATCTATATAACTTTAATATATAATAATATAATTTATAATATAAAGTTCTCTCTCTATTAGTTATATCCTTAAGACTATATTCTATAGCTTATTAATAAGTCTTTTCTAATTTAATTTTTTATTCTCTTTATAATCTATAATAATATCTAACTATATATAAAAAGCTTCCTATAAAAAAACTCTTTAGTATAATACTCTTATTAATACTATCTTATTAAATTCTTTAGTAATATAGTTAGAGTATAACTATTATAAATCCTATAGTTATAAATACTTTAGATTAGAAAGTTCTTTATCTTATTATTTTTACTATATTAAAAATAATTAGCTATATTATAATACTTAAGGTTTTATATTAGAATAGCTAAGATATATTACTAATTAGTATAGTAAGCTAGAGTCTAAACTAGAGACTATAGAGAAAGAGTATTATTATATAGATATAAAAATCTAGTATCTTTATTAAAAAAAGAAATTATAGTTAGATAAGATAATATAAATAGTATTTTATAGTATTAATAGTATAGAAAAGCTAGAGTATATTAAGTAAAAGAAGATAAAAAAGATAGTTTAAAAATAAATCTTATCTCTAGTTATATCTTTATCTAAGCTTATATTTTTAGAGATTAAAATTAATCTAGTATTTCTTTAGAAAGATATAAAACTATTTTCTTTTTAGTTTATTAGAATAGATATTTCTAATCCTAGTAATATTACTAAATAAGCTTCTAATAATCCTTTAAATATTTAATAGGTTTCTAAGTATTATTATTATCTATATATCCCTTCTACTTAACTAAGTAGAATATCTATTTATTCCTAATTTCTTTTTTTAGGATTTTTTCTAATTTAAATTCTTCTTTATAGATCTTAATTAGATAATTCTAATCTAGTATATTTTTTAGTATTTTTTTAAGTAATAAAATATAAAAAACTAGATAGATATATACTATATCTAGTAATAAGAGTTTATAGTTAGTATCTAATTTTTTCTTAAGAATTTTAAATAATCTAAGTTTTTTATAGTTTAATTTATTACTTAGTTTTATTATTATAATATTTTTATAGAGTAAGTAGATTTTATTTCTCTTTTTTAAAATTAGTTCTTTTAATCTATTTTTATTATAATATTTTTTTATTCTTTATTAGATAAATTTAAGTTCTATTTTTATTTCTATATATAATAAATATAGTATTTTTTTTATAAATATAGTAGCTAGTATATCTAATCTATTATATTCTAATTAATTTTAGAATTATAATTTATAACTATAGTTTATATATATAGATATAAGCTAGATTAATTCTTATACTAAACTATTATATATAATCTAGGCTATAAATAATAATTATATCTAATTATTTTACTTATAATTAATATATATTTATAAGTATTATTCTAAAGTCTAATTTAATTATTCTATTTAACTATTACTCTATAGATAATAAGCTATTAAAAGCTTATATTTAGTATCTATTTATACTATAAGTAATTATTAAAACTTAGAGGTAAATATTATTTCTCTATCTAATATAATCTTATTAGATAATCTATAGTAACTAATTATATATTATAGAAATTAATATATAAGATCTTCTATAAAGCTTACTTTTTTATATAGAATAAAATATCTATATTTTATAAATCTATTAATAACTACTAGAATATTATTATATTCTACTCTAGTTATAAGTTCTTTTAATAATAATAACTTAATAATATAATTAAAGAATACTAATTACTAGAATTATTCTAATATTAGAACTAGTTTAAGTTCTCTATAGAGTTTATATTATATAAACTTAATTTATATATAAGTATTATATTCTAAAACTATAGTTTATATTTTCTTTTATAGATCTAGATAATTATAATATTATTTAATTCTATTAAATATTTTCTTAACTCCTTAATATTCTAAAAGTAAATATTTATAGATTTCTTTAATAAGTACTATTTTAATATCTTATTATAATTTTTCTAAATTAGAAATAGTTTCTATCTAGATCTTTATATATACTATTTCTTTAAGTATAACTCCTAAGGTTTTTTATACTAAGTATTCTTTATTATTAGTTAAAAATAACTATCTATTTATCTTTAGAACTATTTTCTTATATTTAGATTTCTAGCTAAGAGTATTAGCTTTTCTATTTTCTAATTCTTTTTAATATATAATTTTATAATTAAATTAAGATAGATATTTAGTATAGTATATTTATCTTCTATTTAATTATTAAGTTATAGTAAAATACTAAATATTCTTATAATCTATATATATCTTAACTTTATATATTATTTCTAAGTAGTAGTATTTAAATTCTTTAAATATATATATAATAGCTATAAATTCTTTATTATAGATAGAATAATTAAGTTCTATATTATATAGTTTCTTTAAAAAGAATACTATAGAATATAATACTCTATTATTATTCTTTTAGCTAATTTATATACTAATTATAAAGTTTAATATATTAGTTTTAAGTTTTATTTTCTTTATAGAATTAAATATTTATAGTATAAGTTCTAAAAGTATTTAGTTTTTTATTTTATTAAATACTTATTACTATTTATTACTCTATTAGAATTCTATCTTTTTTTTAGTAATATTATACAAAAGTATAGTAATTTTTCTATAGTTCTTAATAAATTATTAGTAATAATTAGTAAATCTAAGAAAAGTTTATACTTTTTTAATAGTTTTTAATACTTTCTATTTTTTAATTATAATAATTTTATTTTATTCTATTTATATTTTATTTAATTAAATAGTATACTCTAAAAAGTTAATTTCTTATATATAGAAAAAACTTTTTTCTAATTCTATAAAAAGTTTTACTTTTTCTAGTTTTTCTAAGATTTAGTATATATATTCTTTATATATTTCTAGATTATTAGAGAAAATTAGAATATTATTAAAATAAATAATTATAAAGATATTAAAATATTTCTAAAGTATTTAATTAATTATTTATTAGAATATTATAAATATATTTATTAATCTAAAGGGTATAATAAGATATTTATAGAAACTAAACTTTATTCTAAATACTATTTTCTATTTATCTCTTTCTTTAACTTATATTAAATTATAAGCTCTCTTTAAATCTAGTACTATAAATTATTATTTACTCTATAACTAATTCCTAAGCTTAGTAATTAGTAATAAGAGTATTCTATTCTTTTATATAATTTTATTTAGCTATTAATAATCTATAACTAAATAGAGTTTATTATTCTTTTTTAGTATAAATATTATAGGGTATTCTATAAATAAAGTTAATAGTTATATATAGCTTTTTACTAGTATATTATTAATATATTTATAGAGTATTTATAACTAAGATTCTATAAAATTATATAATTTATAGAAATTAGATTCTTCTCCTTTAATAATAAAGATTTTATAATTCTATTAGCTATATTCTAATAGCTCTATTTTAAGTTCTTCTATAAATAATATTTTCTTAAAATAATTATATTTCTCTAGAATATTCTTAAGATATTCTTTCTATTTTAAATATTTAGCTTATTTATACTTATACTAAGTATTTTTTTTCTTATTCTACTATACTCTTTACTAATTATTTATTCAGCTTTATTTCTAAATTCCTATATTAAATAGTTTTAAAAGTAGTTTTTCTATTTCTTTTTACTATTAGCTATATTTAATCTTATATTCTTATTATTATTCCTTAGTTAATTATTTCTAATTAATAGGTACTAAATCTATATCTAAAAGTAGTTTTTATTTCTATATCTAATCTAAGACTTATATTATCTATCTTAGTTCTTATTATAATAGATTTCTTATATTATTAGGTTATAGTACTATTAAGATTAATACTACTATATCTACTTATTATTATAAATTATTATAGTTTTTTATAGTAATACTTTTAAATATTAAGAAATAAATATATTTTTCTAATATCTAATAAAATTTTATTTTTTATTAATCCTAATATTAGTATATAAGAATATCTCTTTACTCTATCTAGCTAGTATACTAATTAATTAGTAGATTTATATTTTAAAGCTATAGTAACCCTAGTATAACTTTATAGATTCCTAATAGTACTAGATTATAAATAATATTAAAGATCTTTTCTTAGATTTTAATTATAAAATAATTAATTTCAGAATTAATAATCCTATTATTATATTTAAACTTTAAATCTTTAATATTTATAACTATATAGGTTTCTTTCTTCTTTTTCTATAGTAAGTAGAGTTAGTTAATTACTACTAGTAAAATATAATTTTCCTATACTCTATAATTAATAAATACTATAAGCTAGTTTCTTTTAATCTCTATTTCTATAAGAATATATATAGAGCTCCTTATTTCTATAGCTCCTAAGGTTTTCTAACCTATTATTAATATTATTCTATATTATAATTCTATTATAGATAGTTTAGATTATTTTTTATCTAATTAATTTATTCTTATAGTTTATCTAATAGTAATAGTATATTTTACCTATTATATATTCTATTCTACTCTTATTTATTAGTAGAGATAATTTCTAATTCCTTCTTATTACTACTTTCTTTACTATTTATAGAAGAAAATTAACTATTTAAATATTAATCTTATATTTCTTTCTCCTATAGTTATTACTATTTAAAATATAGTTTAATAGTATTTATATTATTATTATTATTCTATACTAATATTAGTACTTCTTATTTAACTTCTTAATAATTTCTATAGTTCTAATTATAGTATTATTTAATATAGCTATTATACTTATATATTATCTAATCCTCTACCTATTAGTAGTTATACTATAGTCTAATCTTATTATCCTTATAAATCTTATATCTCTATTCTTAATATATTTCTACTAGAAGTTCTTTCTTTATATATTCCTTAGGGTATTCCCTTAGATCTTTCTTAAAGATAGTATAAAGTCTAGTTCTATATTATTAATAAATAAATTATTATATCTGAACTATATTATACTTCCTAGGTATTCTTCTATTAGAAAATAAAAAAAAGTTATTTAATACTTTTTTCTACTAATATATAATATACTAAATATTATAATATATTATCTAGGATTCTAATCTATAGTTATACCTTCTACTAGTATTTATATATATTAGGTTTTTATATCTATTACTAGGGTACTAGATAGTATCTATAATATCTCTTCTATATAGTACTATTTTATATATCTTCTTAGATTTCTATATCTATATCTTCTATTAATAGTAGATATAAAGTTTATTATATTTAGTTTTAATTTCTTCTCTAGTAAATATATATTATTCCTATTCTTTAGAAATATATTTAATAAGTTTATTAATATAGTAAAATATATACTTATATTTAGTAAGAGATCTGAAATTTATAATATCTCTTCTATTCTTATATTTCTATTTAAATTTCTAGAAAATATCTATAATATATTAGTAGTTTCCTTCTAATACTATTAGTATTTTACTAGTTTCTAGTATTTTATAGAAGTTTAGTATAGGTTTTCTAGAAAATATAGAAACTATAGTAATTACTTAGTTTCTTTTCTAAATAGTCTTTCTAACTATTCTAAGTATCTTAGTCTTAGTTTTTCTAATTACTCCTAACTATTTTTTATTTTCTTTAGTAGGTTTCTAGTTTTTCTACTTCTTAGGCTTTAGATATTAAGGTAAAATATATCTAATCTTATTATAGTTATAATACTTATATTTTTCTATAGCTCCTAGCTCTATAAGATCTATATATATTCCAGAGACTATAGATTATTATTATTATTATAATTAACTAGTATTAGTATAATAGATTATCTTTTTACTATAAGTTTACTAATAATACTATTAATTATTAATTCTTATAGCTATAATTATATATTTATAAATACTTACTAGTCTATCTTCCTTATAGAGTTCCTTTTAAACTTCTTTCTTTAGTCTTTTAAAGTAATAAGATATAGTATATTCCTAGTTCTATCTAGTTTTTACTAAAAGCTAGAGATATCTACTACTAAAGATAGAGGTAAGTTTAGTTTAAGAGAGTTTATTAAGTTTATATTCTATCTTATATCTCTTATCTTAGATTCTAAAGGTTTATTAGAAAGTCTTTATAAAGTAGTTAAAACTTATTATAATATTAATAGTTTATTAGTTTTCTTAGCTATTAAGATATTCTCTTATAATAGGTTTAAACTAATTAAGTATAATTCCTTTAAGTTATAAATAGATATAAGTAACTTATTATTTATTACTATTAAGAGTAATAGGAAAATAATTAAAATATATTTAAAATTAGATTATAAAGCTCTAAAGCTTATTTTAGGTTCTATTAAATATCTTAGATAGTAGTAGCTTAAGTAATACTCCTAGTTCTCTTTTCTAGACTATAGTTTAAGCCTAGGCCTAAAGATTAGTATTCTGAGTAGCTTACTATCCTATAAGGGTAGTAATAGTAGCTATTTCTTACTATATAGTTATAAGGTATTTCTAAAGCTAAAGGATCTAAGCTTATAGGAGCTTAATCTTAGTATTATTATTTCTATTACTATTATTATTATTACTATCTTTATCTATAGTATTATTATTATTTATAGTAGATAGATTATTAATAATAGGGTTCTACTATTAGGCTAGAGGAACTATAATAGCTATAATATCTTCTTTATTATTATATAGTAATTAAAATAAAGTAATTAGCTAAATAAGAGTTATTAATATATTATAATTAGATTAATTTATACTAAATAGAATTTAGAATAGATTAAGATTAAACTAATTAGAGTATTATTCTAAATAGTATAATTAGATTATTTTAAGCTATATAATATAAATTATTATTAATATATAAGTATTATAGAGCTAGTAATAATAAATATATAGATAATTATATTAATAACTATCTAAAGAAGTATTCTATCTAGTAAAGTAAATATATATATATACTAGATAGCTTATAAAGGCTTACTAGTAATCCAGAGTAAGCTAGGCTAAGAATTATATAGGCTTACTAGTAATCTGGAGTAATCCTTTCTTTTATTAGTAAGAAAAATAGGGCTTAATATATAATACCAGGGGTATTCCTTTGTTTATAATACTTATCTATAGATTTCTAATATAAAGCTACTTCTTATAATATATTTATACTTTAGAGAAAACTAGTATAGGATATTTCTAACTAGCTAGAATATAGATTTCTAATTCTCTATTTTAGTCTCTATACTAAGTATAATAATAAATAACTTTTTAATCTAAAGTATTTATAACTATAGAATTTATAATAATTATACTCTAATTATATTATTAAAGAATTTAATAAAATAGTATTAATAAGAGTATTATATTAAAGGGTTTTCTTATAAGAAGTTTTCTATATATAGTTAGATATTATTATAGATTATAAAAAGAATATAGAATTAAATTAGAAAAAACTTACTAATAGACTATAGAATATAATCTTAAGAATATAATTAATAAAGAGAGAACCTTATATTATAAATTATATTATTATATATTAAAGTTATAAAGATTACTTTACTTTTTCTAACTAATTATTAATAGATTATTAGGATCTTATAATAATTCTAATAATTTAGAATAATAGATTATTATTAAGTATTAATAATCCCCTAGTATATATATATATTTATTTTACTAGATAGAATACTCTTTTAAATAGTTATTAATAATATTATCTATATATTTATTATTACTAGCTTTATAATATTTATATATTAATAATAACTTATATTATATAGCTTATAATAATCTAATTATACTACTTAGAATAATATTCTAATTAGTTTAACTCTAATCTATCCTAGACCCTATTTAGTATAAGTTATCTAACTATTATACTAATTTTATCTTATAGAGTTAAAAGTTTAAATATAAACTACTAATTATATTTTTAGAAAAATTATATAATCTAGTTATATATTATCTAATCTTAGAATATATTTTTATTTATAGTAAAACTAATAAAAAAATATATATATAATAAATTAATTAAATTTTATTAATATAAATAATATAGAATTTAATAAGCTTATTAATAAAGTTTAATAGATATTTTAAATATTTAGAATTCCTATTCTATAGTTTCTATACTCTAACTTAGTTCTAGCTTTATACTTCCCTATAAAAATAACTAATACTGCTGCACTATACTAATCGTATTTAATGGTCGCGCATTAGATCGTACATCGTCTTTTCGAATTGAAGTGCAGCTCGGTCTCGGGGACAGGCCTCAGGTATACCAGGGCATCTACAATACTGTCAAGATTAGACCCACGAGATTCCAGCGTGGGCGGAATGATATTGGCGTGGCGGTATTGGTTTTTACAGTCGGGGATGGCATATCCGACAACTGTGATTTCCCCCGAAGGCATCCCACATTATACTCTACTACCAGAATGGCTTTTCTGTCTACGTCTGCTGGTGGAAGCTACTGTCCATACATTCCCGCCAGCAGTCATGCAGTCAGAGGTGCACCAAAATATCGCGTCGAAGCACGATTAACATTTAATGGATAGGGTTAAATGATATCGGCCTTTTGGGTTAGAAAAATGAATCGAGACCCTGTGCATTCGCGTCATGAGGGTTGGGAAACGGCAAAAACGAACCCTGTCTGGAGAGACTTAACGAGATCCCAGCCAAACTTTGCCGGCGCCTCTAATGTCTGTACAGGACTCATTCGTACATGTCTTTCTTTGTCCGTAATCGATCGGTCGTGGAAAGAGAAGGATATAAGCCTTGGAATGTTCAATCAGTACAAAGGTCACTCGAGGGAAACCCAGAATCAATGAATATCAAGCATGGCAAAATATTAACATTGGTTACGAACAGATGACGCCCAGGATCACGAGAGGAAAAGTTCAGTTGATTCATCCACAAAAAGGCCAATCATTGATACATTCAATTCGGCATGTCTTGAGATATAAGTATCTTGAAGCAACTTTCAGATTCTAAGATGTAAAGCGGTGCTGTGATCTCTCTGTCTGATTGTCGTCGGTCTTCCTCTGCGCGACTAGCTCGTTATATGGGCAGCCACACGCATTTCCAAGATCAATCCTCGCGAATGACAGCACCTTCCCTCTTTCTCTGTTCTCCACGTTTACGATTTTTCTTCTTACGGAATTCTCCTTTAGTCTCCGAGGAGGCTGCCACAGGTTCCAGCGCACATGTTTGTACGTTTTGAGAGAGGCGAGATCAATCCTCGTAAAAGAGGGCATCTTATCCCGTCCTCTATTCTTGATGTGGGCTACTGTCTTCTTATCAACAATGCCTTTGTACCGGAAGGAGCCAAGACGAGTCTTGGATCAGTGGAGCCTGAAGAGTTCCCTTATTCTCGTGGACCAGTGACATTGAAATTGAGGCACACGAGCATTGAGCTGCTTATTCTCGACTCTGCGACCGGTTTGATCAAATTATTGAGTGCCCATGGTACATAATTGAGAGTTAATATAATGACTATGGTTACTTTATTTTATTTTACTACTGAATTTCTTGATCTATCTTGGAAAGTAAACCCTGTTCCGTTAGGCGTCTCTTTTCTCCTGCACCCACTTCAGAGGGTCTAGAATGTAATGCACCGCTCAGCAACTGCGTATGAGCACGATGGCACGTGTACATTGCGCAGCACCTCTCAGAGATTTGCTCGGGAGGCGACTGATTGGCGTCTCGCCTTCATCGAAGACTGGACAGCCCCCTCGTATATTGCCACGACTAACTGCCTTCGTCTGTCTGCTGCAATGACGATAACGTGCTATGGGAGGCCGATTCCCTTTTCACGATGCAAATTCCTGCCAGAAGCGATAAACCGCTTTACCCCGTGCCAATATCCGACGATGATTGACTGGGTTCCAGTAACTCCTCTTGTATACATCCTCGCTGTTACCTCTTCTCAACTACACTTCGGTTTTGGCTCAGTGTGCCGACTGCCTTCGCAGCCCTTACGATCGCTCGTGCCAACCTTTGGCCAAGTTTGTATTTCCACCCGATTCAACTGGCCATTGTTGATCACAGGCCTGCCACTGCCTGTTGTTTTTCCTGGCTGTTATACCCCTTTTGATGGTCAGTTTTTTGTGCCGCTGCTCGACACATTGGCCAACCATAACAGGGGGCTTCTACGCCCTGTGCCCCTAGGGGAAGGTGACCGACGTTCAACAATACAACAACAACAATAACAAAGGAGCTTCTCTTGTCAACGGGAACCTTTGATTTCCCAAGTGATGATGCGTCTCGTTCCCCTCGCTTTCCTCGCTTTACTCTTCCGCCCGTGAAGCCTACCCCTCAACCAGCTGGAACCCCTTCGGTCCGAAACCGCAACTGCTCTGGCCTAGGGAGCTTCTCAACACAATCTCCGAAGCTAGCCTCTAGAAACGAGCTGTAGGCTCTGCCTCTAAGCTGCAGACGAAGGAGGAGCAGACTTCTGGCTCAGGGCCCCCCTCTAATCAGACTTTATAAGAGCGTTCAGCCCAGGAAGGGCAGATTTATAAAACCTTTGGAAGAAATCAAAACCAGCCTCGTTCTTATCTTTTACTCATCCCGGGATTTCAGTACTGCCACGCCGGCTGCTAAAGGCCTCGACTGAAAGTTGCGGATGGGATAGCTGGACGGGGACAGGAGAGGGAAAGGTCGCCGTCAGATCGATCCGGGCGGTATCCTGCACAGTAGCGGCGTCTTCAGCGAGCATGCCTCCGTTATCTCCAATCACGGGACTGCCTTTGCCCGACCTATGTACTTATATATACTCGTACGGATCTTAGGCTTTGTTATACTAGGCCAGGTAATATTCCTACCTTCGAGAGAAGGTACTGGGATCTTATTCTTTAATATATTATCTATATTAAAGACTATAGATATATTAGTATAAGTACTCTAGCTAAGGGGCTAATAGTACTTACTAGATTAGTTAGTATCTAAAAAGATTTATACTTAGTATATTAGAGTATATAGATTAGTATAATATAAGATAAATAAAGAAAGCTAGATAAAAGAGATAGCTTTAATAGTTATTTAATAAGCTATTATTCTAATAATAAATAAGTTATTTATATAAATATTTATAGAATTTTTCTATTATATAACTATATCTTAAGCAGACTAGGAAAAGCTATAATTTTAAGCTTTTATATTTATTATATTAAGTTATCAGGCCCTGGCAGCTTTATTATTATTAAACTCTATTCTCTTTCTCTCCCGTTATCTCCAATCACACGTCTATCATCCGCAGTATTCCGGCCTCGGTAGTATAGTAGCTTAATTATTCGGCGATATCGCGGTCGGTAAATCGTTGGTCGGCATAGTCGTGCTCATCTCCTATGGGCGGGTAGGCGCCCTCGTTGATGAAGTTCCGGGGTTTATATGCGATACTTATAGTGTCCCGCAGCCCCGTGATGAGGGTCGTCGACAGATTATCAGATGGAAACTCGATAAGTAAAATCGGGCGGACGGAGAGCGCCCGGGAGGCGAAATGCAAAAGCCTCTCACCCCAACGAGCTTCAAGGTTCTTCTGAATCAATTGAGAAACCCGGGCATTCCAGTAACTTCCACCTATGAGGGATCTGTGGCCTCTTCCATTTTCATGGGAGCAGGTGTCTGGGTGCCTGTAGCATTATTGGCTGTCGATTTCTTCGCTTCAACGAATTGGATTCGGCAATTGGGGCTGTGGCATAGAAGTCTGATCAATCTTATTCTTGGGCTGCGTACGTGATATATCCCCTCCGCGTTGATATTGAAATGCCGTGGAGGGGACCGATGCGGGCGCTGCACATCCTAGCCAGCAAGGGCGCGGGTATTCATGATTTAGTGAGTAGCCAGCTGTCTGTTGCACCTACTTTGGCTGCACATGCCATCGTGCTCATATATGGCTTCTTCTCCATGGTTGGAAGCTATTCTGCGAGAGCACCTCACCTTCACCATCCCCTGTGCCATCGTTCGAGGTGTCTTTCGGGGTATTGCCTGGAGCATCGTTCGGAGCATCGTTCGAGGCGTCGCCTTCGCGCTTGGGACGTCGGGGTGCCGCTGACCATCACCCGACCAAACTTAGTCGGGATGAGTCGAAGGCGCCTATTGGAGGAACGGTAGAAATTTTTCCCCTCTTCTGGGTCAAGGGAACCGCTAGAAAGCGAGGAAGACTGATGCATACATACCGGGTAAGAGTTGATACTGGTATGGGGCCTGAATAAAGCACCCGTGTGGGTTCATCGTGACAGATGTCACTAAAGACGTGAACCAAACTGAACCATTTGTGAAGGAGGTCATAAGCATCAGATGGAGAGAGAGGAAAGTAGTACCGCAAGCCCGCCGGAAAATCCGTGTTTACCCCGGGAAACGAAGGAATCGGCCTACTAAACCAGGCACCAGTTTTGCAGCGAGGAGTTCGCAGTCACTTAGTTCTCATTGTGGAGCTTCTATTCAAGGTCTTCTTGGGGAGACCCCGGAGAGCGGAAAACGTGAACCCTTTTGTATCTTCGAGCAGAATTAGCTACTTTCACAGCCGGCTCAACCACAAATATCATTTGGCTTTGTTACTCAAAAACAACGAGATAAATAGTTTTGCTCTTAATATCAGAGCTTTTATCTAAGATTGTAATATTATCGGAAAGTTGTGATATTATTGAACGGAAAGTCGATCATTATGCCTAACACACCCTGTCCATACGGTAGGAGTTTATCGCCACTTGCAAGGATGGCGTGATATCAAATATTAGATCGGCGGATGAACTATCTTGGCGCTGAGAATCTGGTTCTCAAGGTCTAGTGGCTAATCTTACTTTGGTTTGGGTAGGCTACCAAGTCCTCGGATCTTAGCCTGTCCCTACGCATCCCAACAACGCAGCAAGCCATTGCGTGGCATTTGAATCCTGATGACTAGCTCACCGAGGTACCCGGGAAGAGGCACTTGCTGTCTCCGGTCGTGAGGGGAAAGCACAAATCGTACAATAAAGAGGGACTATTTGGCGACGGCTTCTAGCGCTAGTGAAGCCGTTAGGCACAACTCGGAGCTGACAAGCCTTGCTCAAATCTTCTTGGTGTGCTCAAGCCTCCGTTTCACGTTGACCATGTCGCTAAAAATAATCAGTTGGGAGTGAAATCTCGAGAGCATCATAGCATTGCTGTATGTTTGCTCTCGTGACTTAGTACCAGACCAGGCGAGAAAGCTGCGTTTCACTTTGCCACTTAGAAAGTAGATCTTGTAAACAGCTGAAAGTTTGGTGCTGACGGTTTCCCCACAGCCCTAGTGGGATCAATTTTCACAAGATTGGATGTTGTGCTGCATGCACCGTAACATGACACCAACGGAGATGAAGGGTTACCATTCTATGTATACCAGTAAGCAGCCATCGATAACTGGAGTATGGTTGAATCGAAAAGAAGATCTGTTGGTGGAAATTCAAGCATACTCTGCGTTAAATTAGGTATAGTACATGGGGTGTATTCAACATCTCCGTTGCCATTATGTACCAGCATCTCACTAAGAGGCTTCTAGGAGAAGTGATTTCTCTTCCAGCTGCATGCATTCTCATTTCATAAAGCCTAATCTGAGATTTAAATTTTTGAGAATTCTTCTCTAGGCCAGATCTAGACCTGTCGGAGACTTACTCTCGAGACTTAGCATGCAGCTGAGAGATGACTCGGAATATCCCGGTAGCTATTAGGCTCGCTCCCGATGAGTGCGTAAGAGCCCAGATTCAAGCATCATTGCTGAGGTGCCGACGGAAGAAGGGATAGTTCAACAGCGTTGTCTAGATCAAATCTTACTGGCATCAATTAATTTAGGATCGAGCTCGGGGCGACAGTAAAGCTAGAGAGAATCCGCTCAGCAGCCCCATTCCTTTGACGATCGGCAACGTTGACGCCTAAACCGCGATACGTTTTCGAATACATTGTAATCTGCCGCTAGTTTCGACTGAAAAGAGGTCATCTCATCATTAAAAGTTGCTTATAATCCAGCCAGTTAAGCTGAAAAGGCAAATTGGTAGGCTATGTCTCCCAAGACAAGCTGACTATGGCTTCTCTACAGGGAAATTGTGGTTAAAATCATACGAGGTCCATTGTTTGGAATCCCGAATGCATCCTTAAAGATGTTAGGACCTATGATTGGGATCTATGAATACGACTTTAGGTGTATCAAAAGCAGCGTGCTCACCTTGAGTATTAATTATAGAATTCTTTATCAGCCGATGAGCTCAACTTTGACAACCTACGGTACTCATATTGCATCCACACTTGCCACTGTACAAAACCCATCCAAAGATTATGCAGTCTTAAGTTGTCCCAATAGGCAGCTACGAAGAATGAGGTAGTCTGTTCGCTACCAATAGACCGGCTGTGCCCCCGCCAATAACGATAGAGTCGTAAGGAGACATAAAAATTATGGGAGGTACTGTGGTGGATTTGAATCCGATCCTCAATATTAGAGTTGGGAAGTACGAGAGAGTGAGGAACGAACAGAGTTAGTCTTTTTGCAAGCAGTGAAAGTGCGAATATGTAAGCCCAAGATCACGCCTTTGATGCTCCTACGGATACCTTCTAAAGTTTTTAAGGTGAGAATCTTCCATATGTGTTATACAATTTTGAGTCGAACTGCGTCCAATAGTGTCGGCACGGTGCTGATCGGTCCTGGGACGAAGTTGTACGTTTAGAAGGTGAATAACTTGTTGATCGCAAGCCTGTGGCTGATGTTATACTTAGAGGAACGGGCGTTTATATGGATCCAAATGTCTACAATAAACTCGAAACAATCTTTAAGTGAGCAGGAAAAGAGCTGGGGATGAATGCAGTCGATCGTCTGACTTGAGTATCTCAGACAGGTCGACCCAACGTATTACTTGTCGTGAGGGTTGTTGGGTGGAACAACTCCGAACATACTGTGACGAAGTGCTGAAGTCAAGCTAAGTACGTTGACTACCCCTCCTGTTTAACCCCTTCTCAACATCCCAGGGAAGCGTACGAGCGCTATCGTAAGCTTATACTTGAACCGCTCCATGAAAGAGCGTATACCATTTGAACTCTACCTAAGATGACTACCCAAGAGGTTGCTTTGTTTACGACAGAATTATCCATCCACCACTCTCATAGTCCACAGTTCCGTCCTGGGCGGCGAAACGTTTATGTTGTAAACAGATTGAATATGTTAGTTTATTAAATCCAAAATGCTATTGATTGGATTGGGTAAACTGGGTGCCGAATAAAGTCTTAACGTGGATAACTCAAACAGGAAATGTTGTTGCGTGAAAAGCTGTGCCCAAAACTTGTGGAGCACCTAGACTATTCGTAATCAATGTAGACAAGACATGGGATCACCCTAGTCCGGTGCAGCAAGGCCCCTTCAGACTTACTAGAAAGCGAAGCTTTCGACCCCGGACCGGCGAGTTGGGTGTGGATTATAGTGTGCATAAACTCCTGACTGAAGGAACGGGGAGTGAACCGAGAGTTTAGTTGCATGATCTTGAAGAAGGTGGCAGTGCTGTCCTTGTACGCTGGAGCTGCAACCATAGGTTCGGAGCCGCCAGATACCCCTGTGAGGCCTGCGTGGCTACAGCCTGGAGACTCGATGCACAGCCCTCCGTGTGGGAACTGCCCCACTGGCCGCCTCGACGGCAGAATGCTCACCCCGCAAGCGTGGTTCGCAACCTAGCAATGGTTCCACCTAGCGAGTCTGCCTTCACCGTTGAGTTCTTAATAAGATCTATGGATATCATCTCGTTGTAGATGGTTTTAATTCGACTCTTTAGACTCTTCTCTTTACGTCTCCTTATTATCACAGCTGACAGGTTTGTGATTCTCAGACATATAATAACTTTGCAACGCAGCTTGAAGTTGGTACGAGTTCTTAGTTAATATTTTCTCTCTTCGGTTCCTATTCCAAACGAAACTTCATTTTGTTACGAGATTCCAGATTTATACTTTGAGATTGATTCCCTACAATGGAAAAGATTGAACATGAATTGCAGGCAGTCGAGACGCCTCGCTCAACCGCTCTCGAGACCTGGCTCGCTGATTACCTTCGCCACAAGGCAGATCAATGTGACTCCAGTTCCTATCCCGTCTCAGACGTTACGTCAGATGAGATCGATGTGGATGCAATCGAAATGCGAGTGAAGCAGCTCATGAAAGACATCCATGTGACCGCTGGATTCTGCTCCCGGTGCTCCCATCTCCTCCAGCATTGGCCAAACCTCAGTAGGAACATAGATTGGGACTACGCCGTGGGCCAAACATACAGCACGGAGGAGGTTGAGGCGGCATCACGACTTGGATGCAAGCTGTGTGCATTCCTCTGGACCGGTCTCAATAAGGACAATAGCGTCAGCATCTGTCGGAAGATTGAAGCAAGGCTGGCAGCTCTCCATAACCCTGCGAGGTCCGCACTCACCATCCAGAACTGGGGCACGCTCAACGATACAGAAAATAGTGGCTCGCAGCTCCTCTGGTGGAATTATCCCGGCAAAAAGGCCACCCACTGCAACATGGTTGGCGCTCGACTGTTCAAGTTCGAGTCCCAACTCCTTCCACCAGAAAGTAAGCAAACCGGACGCCCTAGGAGAAGAGGTTTTCAAAATCGCTAACGCTAAGAGAAAGCCCAGCTGTGGGATGAACCCAACGACCCAATTGAATTGGCAAAGACGTGGCTCTTGAACTGCATAGAATCTCATGAAACTTGCCGTTTGAAGAAAACTAGTGCGCCGAGTAGGCTGGTTTCCATTGCTAATAACATCGTGAAGCTGGTTGAGACAGAGCTTTGGGATGAAATGCCGCAGTATGCCACTCTTAGCTACTGCTGGGGACGTATTCCCTTCGTGAAACTGACAAAGGAAACACTACCCACGTTTCTAAACGAAATCACTTTTGAGAGCCTGCCAAAAACATTTCAGGATGCTATTGAAGTCGCAAGGAGGCTAGGCCTGTCCTTTATGTGGATCGATGCACTCTGCATCATACAAGATGATGAGGACCATAGCGACTGGCGCCAGGAATCTGGACGGATGAAATCCATATATAGTGGTTCACATGTCACTATCTCCGCGTCATCGGCCGCGGATGTTAGTCAGGGATTCTTCCCTTCATCATCCCCAAAGTATAGTGGCGGATTCATCGCTCAGGTCCAGGCTGAGGAATTTACCAGAGTTCAAAACTTTCACTCCACCACTGTCCACGAAGATTCCACGGTGGACACCCATCTGGGAGGCCGAAGCTGGGCGTTTCAAGAGAAGCTCCTTTCCCCGCGGACGATCCATATTGGAGACCACGGGGTCTACTGGGAGTGCCAAACTTCGGTCAAATCCCAATTTCTCCCTGAGGGATTCCCCGGCATGCTCCCGAGATCGCGCCTCGTCTGCTCCGAGAAAGAGGAATGGGACTGGCGCGAGATAGTCAATATCTACTCCAAGACAAGTAGAACATATGAGTCAGATATCTTACCAGCGCTCTCTGGCATTGCGGCGCGCCAGCACGATATTACAGGGGATAAATATCTCGCGGGCCTATGGAAGAATGACCTTCTATCTATGCTTCCATGGTTCACCTTCTCCCCGGCCTCAGTCGTCAAGAGACCAGCCTGGCGTGCGCCCACATGGTCTTGGGCTTCTGTGGAGGGTCCTTGCATTATATCATACTGTTGGAGCCAAGCGGGCGATAGGAAGCTATCGTCAACTACCGAGATAATACATGAACGTTGAAGCCCGCAGCCCAGCCTGTTCGAACGCACATACAATTTGCTAGTAACTAACATCAGGAATTCCGTGGAAGCCAGCCCGGCTTCGAAGGCGAGAGTAAGGTTCAATCACACGATAGCCGCGGCTACGATACAACAGACCTAGAAGGATCAGTTTCACCGAGAGGGGTCAGTTGGCTAGGTTGGAAGGTTACAACCTAACTGGACCCGATCGTCAGAGCCCTGACCTATCGGCTCGAGCAACCCTAGCCGGTAGGATTGATCGCGAACCTACTGACTTGACGATCAACCTAATACCAAGAGATCGGCGCAGAGCCGATGCCTCGAAGAGCGTTCTGATCCTATTGAACACACGGCTCGAAGGAAGAGGATGACCTCGGTCATCCGGATATGAATATCCCTAGTTATTACTAGCCAGAGGGATATCGGAATGACCTTACGAGCCCGAGACCGGGCTGCTCGCATGAGAATACGATCGAGGGATTCTCAGGGATATAAGGGCTGCGGATCCCCTCTGTAATTACTAGTTAGAAGCAACAGTCTCAATTTATCCCTTTTACCTGTGAATCTGGAAGCTGTTGGTGGCGACACCAACACATACATGATCGCAGACACGGACCTGAAGCCCCAAGCCCGGCTTCTAGACGCGTGGACGAAGACTGTTGATGACTACCCGTTTGGTGCAGTCGTGGATGGAGAGATTACACTAGCATGTTTCTCTCTCATTATGGCCAACTTGAATTACGCCGGCATTGAAAAATACCACCACAAGTTACATAATCCAGAGGAGATGCTTAGAAAAAAGCAACGGCCGTACCTCACTCTGTCAGGGCTGGAGTCGAATCCCTTGCCAGTTTCGATCGATTGCCTGGAAAATGAGATGCTTGGTAAAGAGGAAGGAATATATCTGCTCCCTCTCTACGATGGAGTGGGCGGTGCCATGAGAAGATCTGAGGGGGACAGCGACGAAGAAATGGAAGTTGATTCGGAAGACGAGGCAGCAAACTCTGACGTGGGCGAGATGAAAGCACCTCCATCCTTGGATTCGAGGGGTTCGGCGAGTTCAAAAATCAGTGTCGGTGGAGAGTGGATAGACGAATTGTTTGTTACTGGACTTGTTCTGAGGCCAGTTACTGACCTTATCGGTCATTACACGAGGATTGGCCAGTTTAGCTTCAGCAACTTTCCCAACGAGGTTGTGGGATATCAAGATGAGGATAGAAACTTTTACAGAGAGACTAAGGATTTCTTCCAAAGCACGGGCGAAGCGACTGCCAAGTTGGCTTGTATCAGAACGGATGTCAGCGATGAGGACCCGGAGCAAAAGTTTGTAATCAGTATCAAATAGTCTTGCGTACCTTCCGAGCCTGAGCTAGCGCTGGCCCTCGTGATAATTCCATCTGCCGACGTATTGAGAGGCTGACACGGAAAGGACATCGTATCTTCTTTATAATTAGAGTACAAAGATCGCCGTTGTCTCTGGAAGAGCGGCAACTTTTGAGCCAATTGGCAGAGGAAATGGCATGGCGGGCAAGTCCAAAGTTTGATGAAAGGCTCCTGTCTCAAGGATAATGAGTGTCATCATTCTTTTATCGGTTATGCCCATCAGTGGGCTACGTATTTGGAGCGCCACGGACTCTTATAGAATTAACTAAGCAAGAATATGCTCGCAAGAATTTTACAAGTATTGACATGAGAGGTAGATTATCGATGTCTATGGTTGTTGTTTTCTTTTTCACCGTCCTTAGCTTGGTCAATTTGACTCTAATAATCCAGTCGTCCCTAGTTGGCTCCACGCTTTCAGTGGAGTTTTTGCTTTCTCTATGTAGGTGTCTATCTGTTTGGCACATATTCCTTTCGGCAGGCATGGAAAGATATTGGAGGTATGCTTGATGAGAATCCTTCTACAGCTATGTTTGTAGTGTGGGGTTTCCTGGATGGGCTTCGTTTTGGCGATAGTCGCTCTAATTGCAAAATGCAAGAAGGATTCGATTGGATGGTGGTGGTGGTGGTGGTGGAGGCTGTATCCGTGCCGCGTATTTGAGTTTCTGGCATACAGCTCGGTGGCCGCCGATTTTTTTCTGCTCCTCGATGGCTTGCTTTTACCGTCTCCATTGCGAAAGGCGGGCAATCCGTAGCTTTTCGCAGAATAGCGCCATGCAAGGCCTGGACACTTAATCATCCGGCTTTCACGGAACTGTGCTGAAAATTCTGAAACGTCGAGACATAAGAGAATTCGAGGGGAGTGATAGGAGCAATAGGATATACCAAACCTGACATCACATAACAATGAATACCTAGGTACGAAAGCAACGTTGAGAAAGCAACGTTGAGACATTCATCACGAATTCCCAGAGGCCTAAAGGTGGGACAAGAAGCACAAAGAAGGGTCTCTGGCGCAAGCGAGGGATAACCATGAGATGGTAACACAGACAATGAGTCCGATGTCGAGCCCCTCGCAGACGTAGACCCGACTGATATGGCGGTTGCAATATTCTGTGCCCTCTCCTTCGAGGCGGTCGCGGTAAAATAAGCCTTTGACGAAAAGTTGAAAGTTGACTTGCGAGCTTGCCGAAGTGCTTGGATAGGTCAAGTGTATGAATGCGCGAAGGAAGATGTGTGTGATGCAGCAGGGATCTGACGAGCCGCTCGTTCCGAAGCCAAGAAGTCATCAACATGAAACATGATAGAGTTTTCCTTCCGCACAGCTATAGCCTTTGGCAATAGAGCTTATTTTGCCTTCCGTCTCCATTGTGTTGAGATGTCGAGTCTGATATCTTCCATTGTTGCTTTTTACTGTAAACTCGAACTCTTACCCATATACTCTTAATTCGAGCGCCTAATTAGCTGTGTGCCCCTGCTTTAACGTCGTTACTAGGTGATGGACAGTTTAGAAGCCAGGAGCTACCCCTGATTTTTGCCTTATGTAGATGTTCTGGGCTGAGATCTCAGCCTTTTGCTTCGGAAAGGAGCCGCGCGGTATGTGTGAAGGATTCTGATGGTAGATTTGATCGAGATCATCCTGGCATGTGGACCCTCGTAGGAGGGACTTTGGGTTGCCCTAAATCCTGATTAGATAGACCTGTGTTGTTATTGGTGAGCTCGGGTATGCACTTATTCCTCCTCAGGGTTTTCATTTGAATTACGCTCGGAAGAGGTTAGTATGATGCAGAATGTAACCCCACGTCCAGAAGCGACAGCCGGTCAAAAAGTTCCAAGAGTGAGCAATGAGAATAAAAGCGCAATGCGAACACAACGCCATTCATCCTATTTAGTACAGCTTTTTTGCGGTAGCAAAGTCTTATCAAGTTCTACAGGGACTTAAACAGTAGTTTTGAAAGAATTGCCTCGATATCAAGATGGGTACAGAGTGATACAGCGTCCTGGATTTGGAGAGTGCATGGAATCCCATGAGTATCTAGCTCTTCCGACCAGGAAAGGAACTAGCTCGCGAACTAGCCAATAGCTTGCAGTAAGCTGAATAAATAGTGAGTTTCACATTTGAAGAGGCGGCATTGGAAGTTGTTAGCTCATGATAGTCACACTCTTTCTCTTTTTTCGATTACTATAGCTTAGAGAGACGCTTTGAGAATTAGCGATGGAGAGCAGTTGGTACTTTATTTAGCAGCCTTGGATGTTTGCTTTGATTTAATCTTCGGTGGGCAACTCTAGCCGGGCCAACTATTTCTTCAAGGCACTTGTCGAACCGTTTCCTCGTGGAAGAAAACACCAGGGCATCTGCACTACCCTTCATAATGCATCGGTACATACTTCTCCCGAGGTAGACACGCCTCGATGGCCATCTGACGACTTGTACTCCTGGGATACTACCTCCCATTTTCAACAGAGTGTGGTAAGCTGCTGACGTGGGAGTGCATAATAGCGTCAAATCAAGTTGGTATGTAATCACATAAAGCAGCCCGAGCCCCCATTCAGGTTCGTCTACACGGCAAGGATTGATCGCGAAAAAAATAAATATCGCGTCGAGCCTAGTCATCAGTTCCAGTTACGCAGCTCTGGGTACTGCTTTCAACATACGGAAGACTTAAGGAAGGCAATTTTGAACTGGAATCGATCTAACATGACTGCGTCAGATCCGGCTACTTGGCTAGCCATCCTTGCTGGTCTAGGACTATCCCTGTTCCTTTGGTCTTGGAAATCAGCCAAATCAACACCACCGCTTCCTCCTGGTCCCCGGCCGCTTCCATTGGTGGGGAATATTCTAGACCTACCGCCGAAAGGTGAACCAGATCATCTATTCTGGCTCAAGCACCGAGAGAAGTATGGCCCTGTTAGCTCGGTGACTGTTATGGGCGGGACAATCGTCATTCTCAATGATAAAGATGCCGCGTTTGAGCTCATGGAGAAGATGGCAATAAAGAACTCATCGCGGCCCCATATGGAATTTTGTTTTGGAATGTGAGTTCTCAATATTCAGATTGACGGGCAAAAATTAATTCGTTCTTATGGCAGGTGTGGGTATAATCGCTTTGCGACTGGGATGCCATATGATGACACTCTGCGGCGTCATCGGAAACTTATTCACCAGTATATTGGCACCTCAGCTTCAGTCATTGCCTTGAGAAAAGTCCAGGAAAGAGAGATCAGCCGGACGCTCTTGCGACTCTTGGAGACTCCTGAGAGGTTGATAGAGCATGTCAGGACGTAAGTGATAATCATTCTGTGTTCGAGGCTAAGTAGTAACAAGATTTCGCATCTAGCCAAGTCGGGGCCACGGTTATTGAGCTGACCTATGGATATTCCATGGAGACAAAACAACCTGACCCTGTGCTACAACTCGTGTCTCGCTGGGTAGACATCTTCTGTGCAACGGTGATCCCAGGGAAATGGCTAGTGGATTTATTTCCTTTTATGAAGCATCTCCCAAGCTGGTTTCCAGGTGCTGAATTCCAAAACATTGCTAAAAGATGGAGGAAGGAAGTCTTCGCAGCAGCGGATGTCCCATTCCAATTCGCCAAAATCCAGTGGGAAAATAACAGCAACCGCCCCTCATTTGTCTCATATTCCCTTGATCGGGCCGGTGATGACATCGACCCTGAACTAGAATCCGATATCAACTTATCAGCTGCAAACCTATACGGAGCTGCATCCGACACCACCGTTTCGACTTTGAGCTTCGCTTACTTGGCCCTAATAAAACATCCAGATATCTTGCGCAAGGCCCAAAAGGAGATCGATGAGGTTGTGGGTTCAGAGCGTCTACCAACTTTCGAGGACCGCGCGAAACTAGTCTACCTGGAAAGTGTCATTAAGGAAGCCTATCGATGGCATCCTACTGCGCCAATAGGTGTGGCACACAAGAGCGATGCTGATCAGATTTTCCGGGGGTTCTTTATCCCGAAAGATTCAATCTTGTTACCGAATGCTTGGTGGTATGCGCATGATCCCAACAGATATCACGAGCCGGAGCGCTTCAACCCGGAGAGGTTCTTAGCCCCTTACAACGAGCCCGACCCAAAAGAATACGTCTTTGGCATTGGCCGCCGTATCTGTCCTGGCAAGACCTTCGCTGATGCCAACATCTGGTTGACTATAGCCCAGACGATTGCAGTTTTTGACGTTCTTAAGGCGGTTGATGAACAGGGTGTCCCCGTGGAGCCCATTGTCCAACCGATCACGGAACTGGTTACGCACCCGGCTAAATTTCCATTCCAGATCAAGCCGCGAAGCCAGAAGCATGAACAGATGATCAGGCGTATTGCCCAGCCATCTGCGTCTGAGAAGAGTGACCTTGAACTCCTTGAACAATTGGGGGTTTTGAATAAATAAGAGGCTGCTGGTTTATGAGTCTCGGCGTGTGCTTGGACGTTTCAATTCCGCTGGTTTGGCGTGTGAATGTAAGGAGCGGGAATGAGCTAGTTAGTTGACTTGGTGAAAATAAAAGGAGAGTTCGTTCTAAAACACTGGCTTCCACCAGGCTTGACTTTAAATACCAGGAGTAGGAGATGTTTGGTTTTGACGAATCAAATCGCTTATATTTGGTCTAGACGTCCATTGCATGTCCCGAAGATGCAAAAACGTGGTATCAAGATTGCTCGTAGGATGTGTCTAATTTCTTACGCTCTATAGATTGAATACGGACAAGTAACGTCTGAAAATTATTACTAAAATTAGTTCACAAAAGCAGAACAATATTTAATATACCAGGCCAAAGCTAACTACTTTCGTTCAGTTGAGTCAAGATCATCCAACCAGTCCAGATCGTCCTCAAGGATATCTAAGTCCTCGCCAAACCATTCGTCATCCCAAACATGGTCCAAATCTGCCAGCCGCTCATCATCAGAATCCAAGAGAGTATCAGGGAGGTCAAGCAGGTTATCCTGGCCAAAGAGCGATTCATCGAAGCCATACTCGAGAGGGTCTGCTTTGTACTTGACCTCGACGTCGTCATCATACTCGGACCAGGCGCCATCAATTGGCGTGGTGACGCTAAGTAGAAGCAAGTTGCACTTATCGACATCGCCATTGGTGATGCTGTACTTGACATCTGGAGACTCCAGAATCGCGATACCGGCTTCTGTGTCCTCACCAATAAGATAGATTTTGGCTCCTTGGCCGTCTTTGTACGTGCAAATGGCAGGGAAGAACAGATTATCATCCTGATCAACGGCTGCCAGCATGCTGGGACCGGCATTATCCCCGTCTTCATCGCTGTAGTAGAATGGAACGAGACCGCTTGGGGGTTAGGTTAGCATCTAATTACTTCAAAGCAGTCGAAAACGGTGGATGAGCATCGCACGAGGCGAGAAGCCAAGTAATGGGACAACTTACACATAGACAGATCCTCCAGGGACTGTGTCTTCGTCCGTGAAGCGAAGACGACTGACGCCCACCACAGACATAGTGTTATTATAATAGTGCAGCATACCGCCACCAGGAGACTGTAGCACAGTTTCGTCAAGACCTGCCCAAAGCGTAGTGCAAGTCATGTACCATGGGAGGTCATTGACGGTCGAATTCTTCTGTATATAGACGTTGCCATCATTGCAGGCAGCCAGTACATACGAGTGATCATTGTCATTATTGACGCTGATTGTAGAGAACCAGAAACCCTCGAACTCTTCATCGCTAAGTTTATAGGGGGTGTCGATAATGGTAGCCTTGTTGAAATCCAGCTGGTCGGTTTCTTCAACGACGTATTCAGTTAGATCGTAAGATTCCTCGTCGGCGCCGCTGGCCGATTCCTCCCGAGCCTCCAGCTCGTCAAGACCCTCTGAGATCTCGCCAGCGAGTGACCGCGTTTTAGTCTTGTCGTCGGCGGGGCCTTGCCAGCCGATGCGGCCCTTGGAAGTCCCATCTGTCTTGTTGCCAATGCAGTACGAAGCAAGGACATAGTTAGGAGTCTCGTACAATTTCCAGTCCTTTTTGACCAAGCCGAAGCCCTTGAGCTTGCCTGCGACCTCATTGCGCACGGAGATAGTGGTGGAAATGCCAGTGCAGTTATTGACCGCTTTGAGCCCGGCGTCCAGGTTCTTGGCGACCACTTTCCCCTTTTCTGTACCAGAAATAGGGATAGTTGCATTACCAGAGGCCTCGACAGCAACCGTGGCTGCCGCCTTGATTGATGGCGTGGTGGCAATGCCGATACTGCCTTTGCAGTAAGTACACCCACTGAAGAAGGTGAGGCCGACATCTAGACCCAGGGGGACGCCGAATTGCGCAGCCAGTGTGACCGAACCCTCAGCTGCAAAGCTTGGCACGAATTCAGGCTTGAAGGAGCTGGAACCAATGCGACCTGACTTGTAGTCGTAATGGAACCGGGCCTCAGTGAACTTCACATCGCCACGGGCCAAAACGGAGCCTTCCATATTGACGCTGTACTTCATCTCAGTGCCGATACTAAGCATTGGACCGATAGTGGCGAAGCCAATAGTAAAGGGTGAGACTGGGATATCATAGAGATCCTTGCTGAATGTGTTCTCAAGTGTATGTTGCGCATAAATGCCAAGGCCAAGGCCAATGGAAAGGTTGATGATACCTTCAACCTTGCCATCCGTGATACCCTTGAGCCCATTGATGGTGACATTGCCAGCCATCTCCAGGGAACCCTTAACACCGCAATTCACGCAGTAGAAGTTAATAAACTTGCCCTTGTTAACAGTTGTCTGCCTCCTACTGCCCTCCGGACGAAGGTTGAAGTCCTTAGGGGCGTTACCAATGGACTTGATGAGTAGTGCATTCTCCCCCCATGGGCTCTCAACCCCTTTGGCCTTGGACTCGCTCTTGGCCTTGCAGGCATTCTTTATGCTTTCCCTCTCCTTGGGGTCCTTGCTCTTCGCCTTCTCCTCGCAATCCTTTTTAGGCAGCGGTAGCAGCAGCTCCTTCTTTTTCAGCTTAAAATCATTGGGCTTGCCCTCCCAAATATTTTTAACAGTCTCAAAGGTCTTTTTGGCAGCATTTGCACCCTTCTGGAGCGTCTCTGCCACTTTTTTACCCTTTTCGAACACCGTTTTCTTGGTATCCCCAGCGGTCTTAATGAACTTGGTTCGAAGCTGCTCCGCCTTTTGCTTTGCCTTGTCCTTGATGTTGCCAATTAAACCCTTCTTCTCTGCTCTCTTAGAGACAGCCACATCATTTACTTCCAAATCTAAAAGCATCTCAGAAGTGCCAGGTACTTCACTGGCATGGAAAATACCAAGACCAGTATCGAGCTCACTGTCAAAGTCGGGTCCGGTACAAACAGTGGGAAGCTTGTACTTGGTATCGACGGGCGCCACGCACGCAGGGGTCCGGTCGCTAAGGGAGAGGCTTGTGGGAGAGGGGATGACCTCGGTGTTGGACGTCGCAGTGGGGGCAACTGTGTAGGATTGGCCGTAGTTGCCCCAGGCGAGGTTGATATCCTCAACGACGTCCTGGATGCGGACGGCTTCACCCTGGGCGCGGGCAGACAGAGACGCGAGGTCGAAGGCGACCTCCTTGGCATGGAAGTAACACCGCTCGCCGAGCTTGTAGTTGCCGCAGTCCTCGGTGTAGGAGACGAAGATGATGTTGCTGCCAACCCAACGGCCTTCGCCGTGGTCGAAGGCGTCCTTGTTGGCGAAGATTATAACGAGTTCTCGGTTGCGGTTCATATTCACATCGACGACGAGGCCGGAGTGGTCGAGAACTACAGACGGGTACAGCCACCTGGGAACGGCGACGGCGAATATCCCGCCAGAATCTGTTGATTACAACACGGCATCGGTTAAAACCCTAGTTTGATGTAACAATATGGTTTGGGCATACTCACTGTCCGAGGAAGGCTGTACATAGTGCAGAGGGGCGCCGGTCCCCTGGTCATGGGGACTGAGGTGCTCCACGTCGTAGACATTGTGATATTCGGGGAGTGATGGTTGAAGCGTGGCAATAGGCCCGAGCTTATCGGAAGGGAACTGATATTCAGAAGATGTGTGGGAGGGTACAACCGTGTTCGATGCGGCAGTGTCTGATGTGGAACTAGTTGTAACAGAAGCCAATGTAACCGCTGAGGGGGTCGTTTTGGTCGAGGAAAGAATCGACGGAACAACGCTAGAGGATGTGTTGAAGACGGCAGTTCCGTTTCCTGATAAGCCAACGTTTCTCGGCATACGAGGGTAGTCGGCTAGAGCCACCGAGGCCCCAAGGAGCCAGAGAATCGCGTTCCGCATGATCATTTGACGGATGAGCATATGCCTGGGCTGCTGAACAAGCGATGTATAGCCTTTCAAGGTCTAGCCATATAGCACGATGCAGCAACTGCGGGGGAAAAAGAGAGTAGTAAACTCAATCTCAAGGAGTGAATGTTCGATCTCCAGCAAGCGTCAATAGGGGCGAGACCAAAAGCCAAGCTGAAGGGCTCGTGCCTGCCATTTATCTTTGAAATTGATAATGTTTACCTGACAAACGCTAAATCGAATGGCCTAAGAACACAATAGTCTAGAACCACATTCCGGGGCCCTTCCTTGGGCATATTCCCGTACTATTGAATATGCACAAGCAACGCCCACCCGCATAGGTATCGTGTCAAACAGCGAACGGCCAGGAATGGCGGCGTGAGCCTCGGAGATGTACTTAGAACAGGAGTCGATAGTTGAGACTGTGCTAGGCATCGCTAGCAAAGGGCTGAACAGAACCTTGACCATGCCGTTCTAGCCTCTTTGTTTGGCCAATCACCCCCCCAGAAGGGCCGAGGCATGTCAACGCCGCAATTCCAACCGTTGGCCTCAATGCAAGCCTCAGCTGCGGCTTGTCAACGTGGCGTCCACTAGTGGCTGCCTTCGCGGTAAAGCTCGGGAGTGGCTGCAAGGATGCGCCACGGCGTCGAACTCGTAAACCCTAGTTGGACTACAGACTACTGAATATTTGCATGAGCATTGACTTTATGGGTGCTGTCTCGTCGGATCACATGGCATCGACAGTGGAACTAAGCGAGCAAACATTCGCTAGTTGGTAAGCTCTAACCCTAAAATTAAGGTATTGGTAAAGTGTCAAATCCGCACAGATGGACCAGGACGGTTTCTTCTCGCTCTCCTTTTTCTTCATTTTTGGAAATCAAGGCTAGTGGAGAGCTAGATGGGAAGCGGGCAGGTCAGCCATTCGATTGCCACCCGGGGTGTTCTTCTTTTGGTTTAGCAACATGTCAAATCTGTCTAGACGGGCCAGGGCAGTCTCCTCTCTCCCTTCTTTCCTTCATTTTTTTCCCAGCCACAACAGTGACAATAACACTCCACTCGCCCAGACACGAACAGCCGGTTCTGGCTCTGGCTAGTGTCGGATCAGTTTCCCACTCAGGTTCGGTAGGTGGGGGTGGGTAGGGACAGGGAAGTCTTTTCGAAAATTCCAGGGTACATAAAAGGTTTAATTGGTCGCTCAGCGTCACCGCTACTTTAGTCTGTTTCGGTGATTGGCATGATTATTGATATATTGCTCCATTCTGGTACATCGATATCTACCCTAAAGGCATTGCCGTAACGAGAGGTGCATGATTCAAATCTCTGGCTGAATAGTTGGAGTGGACATCGTTCCGGACCTTGTGCAGCTGAATAACTGTGCATGCATTGTTATCTATCTACTTGCATGTGGTCCACCCTGTGACGGTATGGATTCTCAGTTCTGAGAGTTTGCCGTTACTGAAAATAGGATAGTTACCTTCACCTTCTCCAACCGTTCTGGGTCTACATTCAAGTTTAAGCGAAAAATACTTTTTTTAAGAAAAAGGCTTAGCAATAAAAGGAAAATTTTGATTGTTAACAAATTACTTGGACAAGGCTGTTATCTTATAAGACTAAGTTTAAAGAGTTCTAGCCGCTCATAAGTGACTGCAGGAACATGTCACCATCGAATAGCTCCAGAGAATTTTCCCAGCTCATATTGAAATGATCTCCTTCATGCCATGGGAAATAATCCGGAGCTAGGCTGCCACCTTCATTAACAATGGGGGATGAGCTCTGTCTCCCCCAAGCCTCCGTAGAAAACACGCTGGTTGCGCTAGCTTTAGGTGGTCTACTGATGATTAGCTTAACTCAATACTCCAAATGCTGCCGTTTAAATACCCTTCTTCTCCAGCCATATCCACTTGGGAAGGCTGGGACCCTAGCTCGTTGGGGCTATTGTCAACTCCATTTCGAGCTCGTTGTTGGGTGTCTCTGGGCCCGATGGTCAAAGAGTACGGAAAAGAGGCTACTGGCCGGGCCTTCTTCTCGGTGTCTGACATTAAGCATCGCAGAAGGATCGAGTAGCGGAATGCGGGGTGAGCAGAGTCGATACTACAAGTCTCAAGCGTTGAAATTGTCTCCCTTAGCGTATATTCTAACTGATTTTGATAATCTCGGTCTGGTATCCCTGACCTCAAAACCTGTTTTTGATGAGATGAGTAACATGACTCAGCGTGGAGTGGTTTTCTTTATGTCAACTTACTTGCATGATGAATACTGCTGCAAATACAATTTTCACGTAATATCTCGAGCTGGCGTAGAGCAATGTTGTGTGAGTGGATAGGATGTGAAAGTCGAGTAACAAGCGAAGTAGAATATTCGCGGCATCAAGAGCCTGCTCCAAATAGTAGGCTGGGGACGAAGATGGAAACTCCCATTTATTGTAAGCCGTATTCTCAGAAATTCTGGAGAGATCTTTTGCGCTAGCGACAGTGTCCTTCCGATCTCTCAAACAAGCTCCTAGGCTTGGGGAAAATTGATAAAGCCTCAGATACTCGTAGTCTGCCTTCAACATCTGTTGTGAGAAGGTTGACATGCCTGGAGCCGCCGCTTCAAATCCTGTGCTTTAGTAGTTTGTTTGGGAACTCGTAATATTGGGGATCTTACTTTCAAATAATTTACAATATTTTGCTTTCCAATCTCCTCTCAAGTTATCGAAGTATTGGAGCAGAGTCACGAGTTGCGATGTGGCTTTCGACGCTTGTGTTTTGGCCCTGTCGGTATCATCTGTTGCTGAAGGATGAAGGACCTCTTGACCTTGTGCGAGAAGTTTCATTAATTCGACAAACGCTTCGTGAAACTCGTTAGATACCCCAAGGCTCAATTCTCGGGCCTCATTTGGATTCCTTCCCTCCCCAGCTAGCCGCATGTTGCGTTTGTCGAAAGCTTCTGATATTTGAGCCATGTCTACTTCACCAAATCTCATCAAGGATTGTCTTCCGAGGCGGCGGGCTAGTGATTGAGACATGATGAGGCAACTGAATACCGTGATTGAGTATCTATCTGAGCTCTTGATAATAGGACAATACCGTTTGTCTTGTGAGAGTGAGCGTAGGAGCAGAAATGCGTTTCCAACGTATGACCTATATTAAAACTGATAAATATTTTGAAAACAAAAAAAAATAGCTAAGGCAATGAGTTACCAAGCAACGTGGTCCGTTCGGAACGCTGGTTGTAATAGCTGTTTGCTCATGAACTCAGTAGTTTGTGACATTTGATTGTCACTACCACGATGGCGCTGATCGGGAACATCGACACTGGCGTGAATAGACCTTGGCATCCATTCTGCTAGCATAAGGAGAGACTCCACAACAGATAGCATTGCCTTGGGACGACTGCCTTCAAAGATGACTTTAGATATCTCTTTTTTGACCCAGTCCCAACACCTGCTGTGGATCTCGCAACTTCTTTCAAAGCCACCAATTGCGCTCTTGGGGAGATGATAGTAACGGCTAGACACTGTAATAATACATCCTAGAAGGATATTATCATCTTCAAAGAGCGTTCTAATGGTATCTAAGTCGGGCTTGGAGCTGGTCACGCAAAGGTAGTACACGTCGGGGATGAATGGGAAGAAAGGATAGAGTTTCAAGAAGAAAAAGCGTAGATAGGTCAAGGCCTCATTCGCGAGGATATGGCTTTCCCAAAACAGACGACAACTAAACGTAGAGACCTCGTTCTGAAACCTTTCGCTCCTCCATGGAGAGGTCGACGGGTCGCTAAAAGTCTCATCGATCGAAGACGCTGGATGAGAATAAGTGCCTTTGGTTTGAGTTGTGTGATCTAATCCGTTTGGCGAAGTGGCCACATCCTGATGTCTCGCGGCTACATCCGACAAGACCAAGAGGGCATCTGCTGAACTTCGAACACCAAAATCCCTCTCTTCTGTGCTGTTTTTGTTAACTTGAATAGGACTTATCGCGGATCTCGAAGCTGGGCTATAGGATTCAGATGGGGTGTCGTCTGCGTGGATTGGTCGCTTGCGTTTACTTTTTTTCAAACGGTTGCTTGAGTTATAAACCCTGTTCTTGATTTCAAAAATACACGGAATACCATCCCTAATCTGGGATTAGTAATATCTTTATACCTGGTATCGACTGGGTTTTATAGCTCCTTACTTTCGACATTGTTTACAGTCTGATCCGCTGGATCTATCCTCAATTATGCATCGAACCTTCCGAGATTGGCAAGCGGAACAGGCCTTATAGACCCGACCGTGAGGAAAAGAGCTATTTATGTTTTGGGGATTCTGATGCTCCATGGGCTGGTCCATTGATGGCGGAGGCAATGGTAAGATACGGTGAAAGCTTGCTAGAAGGTGGCGGAAATTTCGGAAGGTTCGGGTGGGATCACACCCCTTTATATATGGATATCTGAGGTGATTAGTGATTAGCTCCACCACAACCCCCAGCTTAATAATGCGGGGAAGCCTGGATATAGTTCGCCCTGCTAGCGGAAAAAAACTGCCTCTACCGCACAGGTAATTCATTCTCACACTCGTCCACGAGAAATTAGAAAAGAATCGTACAAACTCCTGAACCTTTATTTGAGATTAAATGTTAAAATATTTAGGTGTCAGGTCTTTAGGGACTCTGGATTTGGTTGTGTTTTCATAGCCGAGACATACTCGATCAGAGTCTCATCATATATTTCGACAAGTAGTAGCTTAGCATTAAGCATTCGGGGGTTAGAGTGTATACGATTGGATTAAATACGCGAAGCAATGAGACTTCCTCTGCCGCTAACTGTTGCCCAAATTTTTCTCCGCTGGAATAGGTGAGCAACAACTTTGAGTTCACAGTGCATTGGGTTTCATCAAGTGAGAAGCAGCAGAAATGTCTAACTCTGTTCCCTATTTACACTAATTGATAACTGTCCATGTCCCGACTTTCATAAGCGCCCCTAAAGAGGGTTAATACTATGAATAGTTTGAATTCCCGTCGCCTTGGCCTTTCCTCTTGCATTAATGATAGCAATTTGATTCTTTAAGCGCCAAGGAATATCCAGTGCGCTCATATGCACTTCTAATAGTTGGATGCTAGTGGCAGATAGATAGTCATCTAAAGAAAGGACTGCTTCCATTTCTTCTTTAGTTCGAACCTCACGAGATGATTGTTCTGGATATTCGGCGCCAAAGAAATTCAGTAGCAGTTGATATTTCCAGGTTGAAATATCATTATAGCCTGCATTTGGGCCATGAATAGCTCTCTCAATGGTGTAGCCTCTGTTATTGATAACAATACTACAACTGTGTTAGCTTCTTTATGTGGAATAGGAACCTGATGACACCTACATCAATGGATTGAGACCCAGGCGAATCATTGTACCAATCTCTTGAACGGTCAATTGCAAACTACCGTCCCCAACTACGAGGATAGTTCTACCGGGGCATCCTGATTCCGTCTTTCGCTCTCTTTGAGCCAGAGCCACGCCAAGACAAGCTCCGACAGAGTATCCGATACTTCCGTAGTACACTTGCGTCACGTATTTCGCCCCTGTTGGGAACTTGGCGTCAGGAAATCCAAATTGGGCTGTGCCGGATTCTGCGATCAAAACATCTCCCTTTTTGGTAAAGGCGCCCAGTCGCTTCCAAATCCAGGATTGTGTGATGGTCTCTGATTCGGATTCTACCTCTGCTGGCTGATCAGGAAGACTGGGGAGCGGAACCGCACGCCTCTCTAGGGATCCTAGACTTGTTAATAGTCTTCGTAAAACTACTTTTGTCAATTGCAACTCCACCTTCAGCTCTGGAGTGGGGTCTGAGATAAATACCATCGTGCTTCTGCCCAAAAACCTGTTGTTTGTCCGAGGTCAACATTCTGTATCGGGGCGATATGAGAAGCCATAGTCGGCACCTACTGTACAGCTTTTTGGCTCAATTAGTATAACCCGTGAATCATCAATATTCCTGGTAAGGCCACCAGTGTTGCTGTCTGCTAGGAGTGGCCCCAAATTGAGGATACAGTCACTTTCTTCAACCGCACTTTTCACTCCAGGATACGACACGGACCCATTATAGATGCCAAAATAGTATGGATGGTCTTCGCTAATGATTGTCTTGCCCATGGACGTCGAGAAGATGGGGAATTGAAGCAGATCTGCCAATTCTCTTGCTTCCTCCAGCCCTTGATGGCGATCAGTCAAGCAGTCGACTAGCAAGACCGGGCGACGAGCATTTTGGATAGCCTCAACAACTTTTGAGACAGCCCGTGTTTCCTGATGTTTGTCGACCGGAAAATCTGCTTTGATCGGCGTGAGGAGAGGTTCCGCATCAACAGGAACGTGGACAAAGTCCATCGGAACAAAAATATAAACCGGAAGAGAGTCAACCAGACATTTCATGATCACTCTCTGGTTTAGTTGTTAGAGAGGGGAGATACATACAAATTAATCACACTCACATCAATTTTAGCTGCAGCTGTGGCAGGGTCATCTAGCCATGCATGTGCGCAACGAACGTGGCTTGATATCTTCTCAAAGACCTTGCCTCACAGTTAACATCTATTATTTGGTCTTTGAAAGGTATTCATTTACCTTGTGATCTGGATTGGGACCTAAATTATGGTGTATCATGAGACGCTTGGCTTGAACATGTGTTGCAGTAGTGCCGACAATATGGATCAGCTTGACCTGCTCGGTGTAGGCGCCAGCCACCCCATTCAAGGCACTTAGTTCACCAACACCCATGGTAGTGACCACTGACAGTATTGATCGTCAGTGAGGCTGACGAATGATGGAGTCTCTGGGGGTATCTCACCGACTCCTGGACTTCCTTTGACCCTAGCATAGCCATCAGCAGCGTAGGCAGCATTGAGCTCATTGGCGTTTCCGACTAAATGATAATGAGCAGATATAAAGTATGAGAAAGGCCGACTCTCTTACCCCAAAAAAGTCCATCAACGTCATAGAGATAGTCGAGAAGCTCGAGGTTCATGTCACCTGGGACGCCCATGATGCTCTGGGTGCCGAGTTGCCTGATTCTAAACGACAAATTAGATGCTAGAAAATAGGTCAGACAGAGATTAGATAACTTACCGTCGCCATAAGTAGAGAGATAGTGGAATTTGAGTTTCGTCGGCGGCCGGCATATTGGTGAGAAAATAGGGATTGATCTGAAAAAGAATGTTTGCTGTAATGGATATTGAGATGGATTCCTTTGTTTAGGTTGGATGTGAGGTGCCTAAATAAAACAACTCACCATTACACGACGGAAAATTGCCATATCTATTAAATCGTTCAATGCAAACTACTTGCCTGATCCCTCTGCCGCCGAAAAAAACGACGGTAACCGAACTTTCCGAAATTCCCGAAAACTGCGAACTTCCCGGTCCTTTCAGTATCACTCCAGCCAACTACTTCCAATTGCGCCAAGGTGGAAGGAAACGGGAACTTTAAAATGGAATTACGGAATAGTACCGAGTTCTTGCAGAATGATTTATATGCGTATGCCAATTTTTACAAATTAACGCGTTTGCGTCTCCCCTACAGCTTCATCTGCCCCTCCTTGCACTAGCACGGATCAAAGTAGTAATCATCATCAAACACTGAATATCGAAAATGCCGTCGGTTGAATCTCTTGCTGCTTCCAAGAGAAAGGATTCTGTATATCCGTATCCATTGGAACGTGGCTTAAAGCACAACGAATCTGCTGTTCAGCTACGCAAGATGATGGTCGACGCGCACCTTGACCCAAACACCATCGTCCAGCATCCCATTGCATGGGACGGATTGACGGCACGGCTCGTTGAGGAGGCCAACTTTCCCATGGTCTTTCTCGGTGGCTATGCTGTGAGTGCATCTCATGGTCTGGCAGATGCTGGTCATCTCGGCTTCGCTGAGATGGTCAATAGATGTGTCGAGGTTTGCCGTGTTGTCAATGTGCCAGTGATGGTCGATGGGGACACTGGTTACGGGAATGAAGTCAATGTTTGGCGTACTGTACAAGGGTATGCTCGAGCAGGAGCTGCAGGTATCATGATTGAAGATCAACTCAGCCCGAAGCGTGAGTTTCTGGCCTCGCTTCATACCACCTACAATTTAGATGATATACTAACCGGGGCTTCCAGGTTGCGGTCATACAAAGGATAAGCAAGTGGTAGGATTTGACGAGGCAGTCTCGAGAATCCGCGCCGCTGTGGCAGCCCGCAATGAAGGCACGGACATCTTCATCCTAGCACGCACTGACGCCCATATCATCTCTTAAGAAGAAGCTATCGGGCGGGCGAAAGCTTTCTTTGCCGAAGGGGCTGATGCGGTGGCTATAGAAGCTGTCACGACTGTCGAGGAAATGAGACAATCTCGATTGGACTTGGGCCCCAATGTTCCCTCGTTCATTAATGTCATAGAGGGTGGAAAGACGCCCGCCCTGTCATATAATGAGCTTGCGTCCATGGGGTATTGCAGTGTTGCCTATCCTCTGACAATGCTCGCGGCCGGCATCAAGGCTATGAGAGCATCTCTTGATGGCCTACACCGCAAAGACAGAGGCCCCCAGATGAACATGGATTTTCAAGACGTTTGTACCGCTGTGGGCTTCCAGCAATACTGGGATTTGGCGGACAAATATGTTAAATAGCCATCCGCATTGTAGTCGTTGAAATTTCATTAAATTATCACTGTAGTCCAAACCCTATGAGTATCAGTAAAACCGCAAAACCTATCTTAGAAACTGTAAATTCATGATCGATGTAGTCACCGAACGGAAACAATAAATCTCAATGCCGTTCATTGGCCCCGACACGGAACGCTCGCAAGTACAACAAGTTCGAGAGCAAGACGTGTCTATGAAAGAGTGATATTCGGCACATATGAGCTTCGAGACATTTGATTCAGCGGCTTCAGACGACCAAAAGAGTTTCTTCCAACAGCCTACAACCAAAATCCCGAGAAACCCACCCCCATTTCGGAAAAAGAGTGCATCATTTCCCCGCAAACCCCAGACCTGAACTATGTTATCTCGTGGGGGGGGGGTTTATGGGAAGGAATTCCGTTTCCGCACGACTCGGAAATTTGGGTTTTGTCTCCTCTGTGTGTAGAAGTATGTCGCCCATGTTCATATATGTAAATCACCTACCAACCGCACACGAGGTACTGGTTTAACAAGTTTGACTTTTGAACATCTAATTCCATCTGATCAGAACATCCTTCTCCCACAACACAATGGCAGAACTTGGAAACAGAGACAAAGTCAGCGTGATACACGACGAAGCACGAGATATGGACAAGCCAAGAGATGCAACGATCACTGTCTCGCGGAAGATAGAGTCCATCATTAGGAAGAAGGTATGTGGATTCATGGCTTATCATGAGCAGACGCTTATTTGTACATCTTGTCCTAGATCGACCGCCACATGCTTCATCTAGTTTGTGTCCTTTATGTTTTGTCTTACTTGGATCGCGGCAATATAGGAAATGCTAAAACTGCAGGAGCACAAGATGATCTCCGTTTGAACGATTCCCAGGTTTGCGAACGCCTGTATCATATATTCAGATATTTCTAGTCCACTAATACTTTAGAAGTGGGCATGGGTTCTTAATTCCTTTTACATCACTTACACTCTTTTCGAATGGACAACCCTCCTGTGGAAGCTTTTGCCAGCACATTTGTATATTGCTGGCCTCAGTCTGATGCGAGTTGGAGTTTAGGGTTGGATTCAGACGTCGCTCATAATCTTAGGTGGGGAATAGTCGCTACATGCACCGGAACTGTCAAGAATATGGCAGGAATATGTGCGTGCCGTGCCGCTTTAGGCATTCTCGAGGCTGCTTTCGATGCAGGAGCACCATACTTTCTCTCATTGTTTTACCAGCGAAAAGAACTCGACCTTCGTGTTGCAATCTTGATTGGCATGTCACCGTTGGCCAATTGCTTCGCTTCATCTCTGGCCTACGGAATATCGCAAATTCACTCTTCGGTTGAGACTTGAAGGCTTATTCTGTTAATTGGTAATTTCCCCTCGGCTCAATTACCGAATTCTTGCGATATTAACTGATATTTCCAGAGGGGGCGCCGCCAATTATTCTCGCGCCATTCGTCTATTTCTTCCTTCCCGACTCACCACAACAAGCCAAGTTTTAATGAAGAGGAAAAGGAGGCATCTGTTACTCGCTTGGGCACAAGGGATACGACAAAGAAAGAGAAACTTAATTGGAATCAAGTTGCGGCTGGCTTGGGTGATTACCAACTTTACGTTCATGCCATGATTCATTTTTTCTGCAATTACTCATTCGCCGGCCTCGCTAATTTTCTTCCTACCATTGTCCAGAACCTTGGATACTCCAGCATCCAAGCCCAAGGACTGACGGCTCCGCCATACGCCGCCTCATTTCTGGTGTGTCTTGCCGCGGCTTTCTTCTCCGACAAATTCGGGCACAGGGGCTACGTTATTGCCGGTTTATCTACCGTCGCTGGAGAAGGATATCTATCACTCGCTATAATAGAGGATCAAGCAAAGAACAACATCCGATATCTTGGGGTCTGGCTTGCAGTCATAGGAGTGTTCCCCTGCCTGGCACTCAACCATACCTGGGTACTCAACAACCAAGGAGGTGAAACAAAACGAGGTGTGGGCTTGGCCGTTATTGCCATCCTTGGTCAGTGCAGCTCCTTTGTGAGCAGCATTTTATATCCGAAATCAGACGCGTGAGTGCCTCATTCTGCAATTGCGTGATATCAAGACCTGACTGAATCTTTAGCCCTTACTTTGTCAAAGGTTGTGCAACAGGCTGTGCCTTGACGTTTATGATTACCATCCTGTCTCTCGGTTTACACTTTAAACTCGCCCATGAGAATCGTAAGCGAGATAGAGATTTTGGCCCTGTGGAGGGCTATGGACAGCTCGATGTGACAACACTGGGAGATAAGCATCCTCAATTTAGGTACTTCACTTAACGGTTTGGCTAGCTTCTGATTCAAGGTCATTCAGGAGTATAAAAAAATCAGTTGCAAGAGCCAGGAATCATTTTCTTCGTGAGTCTGGTCCAAAGACCTAATATCTGAGCAGGTGATGTGGAGATTGGAAGCGCACAGATGCACTTGGATAAATTGAAAACAATGTTTCGACTTTGGCAATACAATAGGTAGTGAATACATTTCAGTTGATTTATGGTTTAAACTAAAGGATTATTTAGACACTCTATCATCTGCTAAGAGCGAGAAAGAATTATCCTTTTAAAAGCGGAGGTCAGTATCTAAGAAACCTATTTCGAGTGAGAGTTCGAGTAGAAAGTGAAAAACACCACTGTAAAATCCCAGACCCGAAATCTCAACACAATGAGCTTGGTTACGTTACAGATTGCCCCCATTACAAAGCAGCTTGCCAAGGGCTTATGTGTACTTTTATCCACCTGCTCTGGCAAACATCCTCGGGACAAGGAGGATATTATGCAGTCAGCAAAGAGGATGGAGGTGTGCTGCAAGGCGACCACTGCCAAGACTCATTAAGAAAAGACACGGGCGAACCATGCACGGGACCTTTGCATGCAACTTCTAGCTGGATCCCCTAGGAAGTGATCGGCTGGTCGCTAAAGCAACATAGGATTAGATCTATGCAGGTCGGCGCTTACATGCGCAAGGACGTGTTCTTTAAAATTATCATGCAAGTTTCTTTTCTTTCGTCCTAGTCAATACTGGATCGATATTAAGCACGTGCGTCCGCTTGATGTTAAAGCGCTCATCTTGGCTTTCATCGGTACTGTTCGTCTGAAAGCTAATAATAATCGATATTCCTTCAGAAGAAACTTCGTTCTGTTCATTTTTCTAGCGACAGAGTCATACTGCCCTCACAAGCCATGAGTCGCGTAAGCTCCATCATCGTGGCAGTCATAATGCTTGTTTGCCCTGCGAAATGCTGGCCGACCTCACAGTTCAACCAGTTCTTCCCCAGTTGGAATGGTATGCTCCAGGAGATGCTCCAGGACTCATGTAGTGACTGGCTGGCTGGTTATAAGAACCAAACAGAAAATGCATACAGAGTTGTAGACTGTCTTTTAGACGAACTTAAAGAGTATCGCAAAATCGAGATGGCAGCCAGTGCTGTTAATCCTTGGTCTACTTCCCATGATCCTGCAGAGCTTGGACAACTCGACAGTAGATCTGGCGCTCCTGGGAATTCGACGACCACTACTCGCTATACTGCTCTCCATATCAAATCCTGCATCATCAATGACCAGCAGCGACACTTGGATCCCGCTGTCCATCGATAGGCGATTAGCGCCTTCTTCGAGCCCGACTATAAAGCTACCTTCACGTTATAGTTTGTTTTGCCGGGTTCTGGTGACTGTTATAGAGTATTTGCTCGCCGTTATTGCGGTTGCCAACATCATCTTGATAATCCACGAGCTTTCAGTCCATGCCATTATCGCATTCGCCCCAAAGACGTTCGTTTTACTACCAGTCTGGCTGGGCCTCGCTTTCATCATACATGTCGCTTCGACTCTCATTTTAGCTCTACGGGTCCGGATAATACATCCAGCAATTCGAAGGCAATGTTTCCCATCGTGGATTCATCGCGAGTTTGTGCCCTGCGTTCTCCATCCCCCTGCGAGGGCAGAATCTAGGGGCGGAAAGAATAGCTGTCTAGCCTTCCTCGGCCTTCGCTGGCTACTCGATATTGGTATTCTCGCACATACCATTCTTGGCACACTTCTCTTCTCGAGCCTACTTTTTTTCAGCGTCGCTGATTCAATTGTGGTTGTGGGGAGGTTTGCCGCAAGCGCTCTTGCTTGTAAGACTATTCTCAGCTTGGAGATGTCAAGGATGATTGAGGTTGAAACGGAAGATGAAATTGAGGATTATTTATTGCAAAGCTGTTATCAGTCTCGTGAGGGCTAAAGTCTTACAAGTCTGGGGAGGGAGGATAGGAATGAACATCACTTATCGTGATCATCTATGTCTGAATAGACGAGTTATACATCTGCAAGCCACGAGTAGCCGAGTGTAGAACAAGTCTCCACGAGGGAGCATCTAAACAGTGTTTGTCGGTTAAAATGCAGGTTTGGTCACCAACTATCATGTCTTCCAACCCATTTACCCACTACTGGTGTAACTAGTCCATTGCAACGTCTGTAGCTCCTGGGAGGTGACAACCAGATATGGCACGGCATGGTGCTTCATGAGTCCGAGTTTCGGGCTTGGACGAAGCAACTCCGCCAGCTACGCACTCTGGTGGCGTTGGGAAGTCCACCAACTCCACGAGTCCAGCTCCACTTGCAACTCCGCGGGACGATGTTTATCCACTCCAGAACATGATATATATAATGGCCAAAGCCTCGTCGTATAAACGCATCATGGGCTGCAGAATCAATCTCTTATCTGAACATTTGCATCTGTCATCTCACTACCATAAAGTCAACTTACGCCCTCAAAAAACGATTTGACATTCGCCGCCATGATTGTTGTAGCTATCGCTGGAGGAACAGGAGCAGTGGGCAGGACAATTGTCGAGCACCTACAGCTCCATGGACCTCACCATAAAGTCTTCGTTATGGGGCGCAAGGTATGGTATACCTAGCATATGGGCAGTTTACTTGTGGCTCACTTATCTAACAGGCTCCAACCGAATCTATCGCCGGCTGTCTCGAGTTTCTCCAAGTCGATTACGAAGACGTCAGCTCTCTAACCAAGATTCTGGAGGACCGGAAGATTGATACCGTGATATCGACAGTCAATTTGAAGACTGAACCTCATCCAAGCGGCCGATAAGTCTTGCACGACCCACCGTTTCATTCCCAGCGAATTCCTATCATTCATAGATGAAAATTATGTAACTCTTCATGCGAATGAATATTTCCTGTTTACTCACATGCTCAACGCAAACAACAGTGACCCAGCGTCTGGACTTGCAATAGGTGGATGGATCCCCAACGCACTGGCTCTGAAGAAGACGAAACTCCAGTACGTTCGAATCTCCGTCGGCATGTTCTCCGACTACTGGGGAATGCCACACATTAAGAGCAACCTCCTGCCCTTTCGCGTTTTCTTGGACATGGAAAAGGGCAAAGCGGTGATTCCTAGTACGGGCGATGATAAATTTACCGTCACTTACAGCGAAGACCTTGCCCGAGTCATTGTCCGCCTTCTTGACACGGACAAGTGGCCTGAGCGCCTCTTTTTATCAGGTTCTGATATTTCCATGAATGAACTGGTTGCATGCGCCGAGAAAATCCGGGGTATGTCATGCTGCTCTTCCGTAGCCTTAGCTCTCAGATATCGTTACCTGACACTTGTACCTAGGCTCTAGAATTGACGTGGTGTATGATACGGCTGAAAAACTAGGAAAAGGAGAAGCTAGCCTTGTATGGCACCCAGAAGGCATCCCGGAGAGCGAGTTCATGCCTCTGCTAGTAGGGTTCTCTCTTATGATGATATGTGGTGCTGGTATCCTGCCGCATGACAACTGCAGGGTTGACAAACTCTTTCCGGATCTTCATCTAACAACGGTAGAGGAACTTCTAGCTACAGCTTGGCAGGGTAGGTAGACCCTTTGGCGAAACTGCTATTGCGTGATAAGAGGCTCAAAAAGGGTGTAAAGAGTGAAGACGTGGGAAAGTGCCAAAGAAACGAGCCAACCAAATTTCCAGTCAAATTTCAGCAATTTCGTCAATAGTCCCAATACCCAAAGGTCTTTGTTGTTGGACTATTTTTCTCCTTCAGTGCTGGCCAGTTGAGTCGCATTACTAGTATCATTCACATAGAACAGGATGAGTTCATGGTTCACGGGCTCAGAGACGATGGCAGCTAGCTGCAGAAATAAATTACGGCTAATTGGCCTAGGGAATCTTATTTACTTGAGGATCCAGTTCGTTTCCTTGCAAGGGCGCTCAGAGCCTCTCGGCGAGATACCGAGTTGGGGTCGTAGTACGGCTTCTCGCCGATGGAAACGACTCGATTGCCTTGGCGTACACCCTCGTAGTCGCTGGAATATGTTAGTGAGCAATCTTAAGTCGATGGGGCAGAGCTACCTTACTTTGTTGGAGTGTGGAAGGCCGAACGACTAGGGGCAGTTAGTCGAATGCATTTACACGGGGCGTGTCTAATAATACTCACTTGTCCCAGATAGCAACGTCACCAGCGTTCCATCGGAAGCGAACCTGAATGTCGTGGTTTTTGGCGATGATGTCGTAAACTATTGGGTTCCGTCAATTTTATCCAAGGGTAGGTATGAGGTGGAATAGAACTCACAGTAAGCTTTAATCAGCTCGCTCTCATGCTCCGTCACGCCGTCAATCCAACCCTTCTCCACCTGGGCACCGAGTCCATACAGGCTCTTCCATCTGTAGAATAATCAGTGACTGCTCAGACTACTGTGGCAGAATGGTAATAATATTCACCCCGTCACTGGGTTTGTCCGCACAACAGGGCTATAGCTGATTAGCGAATGTATAATATCGAATGTAGGCCCATACTCACTGCGAAGCCTTGAAGTCCAGCCCAGTATTCTCAGGAGACCAAAGCTCGCCGTTGATGAGCTCAACACCGTGCTTTTTCACAACTTCTAGGACATTAGGCTTGCAAAAGGTCAGCTGCTGACTAAATGACCTCGTCCGTCCTTGATCAAAACACACCTGATGATGGGTTGCAGTCAGACCCTCGGCAAACCTTTGCCAAATAGTTGACAAGCGCTCATAGACCTCGTACCCTGATGCCCAGAGGGTATCACCACCAGGTTCGTTGGCTGGAACTGTGTGAATACGCAGGATTGAGTAGTCAGACGGAACTCGCTCAAAAGAAACGCTTGCCACATGTCAGCTAATTGCTTATTCCTGTTACAAGTCCCATACACAAAGAAAGGAAGGATGGCTGCTTACTCGGAATGCCATTCCTTGCTTGCAAACTGCTTTGAGAAACCGGAAAACCTCTCTTTGTAGAATTTTCGAGTTTGCTAGACAGATTGGGTTAATATCAACACTCATCGCACATATTTTTGTAAGAGACATACCTCCGATGAGATTACAGAGATCTCGTCGTCCAGAGTTCCCTTATCATCGACAGCGATGCCTCTCTTGCTGTTAGACAGGACGTGCTTGTGGAGCTAAGGTGGGCAGATATCTCATTAATACAATTGTCTCAATCTTTCAATACCTTTAGGATAAATCATACCTTTGAAGTTTTTTGTCTTCGCAAAAAGCTCCCCAGTTTACTGAGTCGGGGCCCACTTGTCAATTTGGCCGGGTTAGATAAATTAGCTATTTTTCAGCATCCGTAGAAAACGACATCCTTTTCACCTATTATTATTTTTGCTTTTGAAAATCCCTTCTTATAAAAGATGTGTCTTTTAGCAATATTACGGCGGCTACAATAGGTCAATTGACGAGCTGTAAACGTGAACTATTTGATCAAATGAGAATGCATACAAAACTCAAAACCTCCTTTTTATAGCTGTTGTGGAAGGTTGTTAGATTTTGGTGCGGTTCGCAGTCTACATTTCAAGTTCGCAAACAGCCGTGGTGTTGTTCGTGTTTCCCCCAACACATTACGAGCAAGGGCCTTCTGATCCGGGACAGTTATATCCTGGCTACGGAAGAAAACAACACCGCGCCGAGAGACTAGCATATTTATTAGACAATTTCCATGGTGATGTCCATGCGCGTTCACTCTTCCTATCAACTTACCAGTGATGGCTAGGTCCCTGATTTTTCCGCTGTACTTCAAAGGCTCACGGATGGCTGACTGGCTCGACATTGTAAGCTTCGCCTGTACCGGGACTGTGGTAGTGGCGCGGCTAGTATCGACATCTGTAGCAGGTGGAGCCATGGCTTTGATATCTCGAATAAATGAGAGCAAGAGCCGTAAGTAGACAAGGGCATGATTGACAAGTAGCCTGTAATGTGTGATAACCATTGCATTCGTTCATGCTGCGTTGAATGACAGTGTTGGCATCCGAAACCACTCGACTTGGCCCATGATATACAGGTTGGCGGAGGTTAAGAGCAAAGCTTGATAACATCAGGCACTGACCGAAAATGCAGACGCTGGAAGACCAACCCAGTTCTGGGCTATGATACACACCAAGATGTTCCCGACCGGCTACATTACACCGCACGCTTCCACCGGGCACATCTTCAAAAGGTTCTTTTAGACGCTGTCCCCAAAACTGTTATCCACCTGAAGAAGCGAAGTTTTGGTTTAGAACTAGACCATAACAGTGTTACTATTAATTTTGAAGACGGCAGTTCTGTCACACAGGACTTGGTCGTTGTTTCGGATGGCATTCATTCGGTAGGTTTTTTTATGACATGACGCTAGCCCTTCCATGGGAGCCGCTACATTTTGTCTCTATCCATGCTATCAAGTCGTAAGTGAGACACCCGCTCTAGGCCATCCGCCAACAACTGTTGCCAGATCACAAGAATTTCCTTACAGGGTGGACTTCATTTCGTGCTGTTTATGACCTGTCTTTGCTAGAAAGATTCCGGAGTAGTCAAGAAGGGAGATACCCACAGAAGCTCTCCATTATGTTGGTCCTGGTAAGATCCACTCGGTTGGATAGTGTCTTTGAGCTATTTGAGTGCCAACTGATGCTCGTGTAGATCGTACTTTCTTTGCGACTCCTCTCGGTATGACGCAAACCTACCCAACACCAACGTAGCTACCAATGTTGACTTGGAGTTTCATGTGGGATAGGGGGAAATTTGATTGCCGTTGTTGGTGGTTACGCAGCTGCGCAGCTGCGCAGACAACGAGCAGTGGAATGCTGCCAGTGAAGACCACCGACAAAAGTTCATGAATCTATACAAGGTCAGCAGTACTGGAAAACCCGCTGTACGAGTCTAGGCTGAGGATAAATAGGATTGGACCCGTACTGTAAGGGCACTGATCGAGGCTGCTCCATCAGTTCGGTCTTATCCCGGCCCCACTCTGGAAGCACAGCGCGGCAATGGGTCTTCAACAGTCGAATTGTTTTGACCGGTGATGCAGCGCATCCAATAGGCCATGCCGGTTTCGGAGCTGGTATGGCCATTGATGATGCACTGGCCCTATTTATGGCTCCTGATAGAATCCAACTGGGTTCCGAAACTATAGGTACTGGCTTGGAGAACGCCTTGGATCTGTTTCAGACGGTGCGAAAGCCACATGTAGACCGTTTGGGTGATTTCTTGGCGCGAACAGGCAAAGCAAAGTCTATCTATGGGAAGCATCTTTCTGAGGAACAGATTCTAGAGTGGGTGAACGGTCGTGAGAACACGGCTTGGATTCATGAGCATGATATTAATGCCGCCTTTGAGTTGGTGAATTCTGTGCCGCAGTAAGGGGGGATGTTTTCAGGTGGCACTAATTATGTGACTAGCAAAAATTGCCAGCCTTATATGCTTGGAAAATATATTACTGTGAGCTATTGTTGACTAAACTTTCTGGCTAGGGGGATTTGTAGTCGGCATGCAGGCTGTCGATGAAACAATGTCAGTGTCTTAAGAAAACCGTCCCAACTGGCAATATTGGCAATCCTTGCAGTATGCTTATATCTAATGCTAGATATCAGGAACTAGCATAACTTGACGAGGCTGCTTCCTCCCCCTTCCTTTGAAGTCAAGCTTTCTGTTCACCATGATTAGATGGAGCACGATAACTCTACCAACGCCACAGAGGCTTTCACGATGTGTGCTGGAGCCCACGTGGCCCAGTGGTGCACACATGCACCTATAATTCTGAAATAGTCCAAATCGTTTATAGGACATTACTCGAAGCTACCGCTGCGACATGCTTGGAGACTGGACGGAAATCGGTTGTTTGAGGCCCAATCGCAAATATGGCAGTCTAGATCTTGTCGCCACTGTGGTCTCTAACCCTAGATTAACCTCCTATCTACAAGATCAAGTTTATACGCTTGGATGGTAGGCAAGTGAGCCAGCAAACAAGGCTTTACAAGGAATACAATCCCTAGCTCTATATAACAACCCTTACTTAGGAGTTACGCCACCGGCATCCTACAGGATTCCGCAGACCAAGGGTAAATTCCCATGCGTTTGCGGCACATGTTTGATCGGCATGTCTTATCCTACACTTGCCAACCCGATTGGCAGGCTCGTATGGCACGCCGAAAGAATTAATTAGCCGTCCCTGCACATTTGTCAAGGCTGACGGGGTTCGCACAGCCGTTCGGCCAAAGCCTCTTCCCAGCCGGCTCATTGAAATTCATGCTCTTCGTCTTGACTTTGGAATGTCACCAAAAAATGTCGCCGATTGGTTCGCTCGGACTTATCCTGGTATCTGGTTGAGAATGTCATAAATTGCCTTGTTTCATCTCATTTCCTGTCTCACCTTGTTAGAATACGTAGGAGCATTCGGACTGCGACCTGGGTAGCTGAATTTGGTCAAAGAGGTAAATTTCCTCGATATTGGGCTTCATAATGTTTGTTGAGCTTTCAGTTGAACCTTATATAAAGCTCGTCTTGTCACGCCATTTTTCTGCGCTCAACTACTCATCCAACACGCCAACCTGCAAGCTTCGATCCCTGTACATTGTTCTTGATACTCGTCTACTGGTCTTTCATCTTGACTTTCACCATGCGCTTCAACATTTTCTACGTCGCGATTATTTCCAAAGCCTGCATGGCCGTCGCGATTCCCGACACCCATGAATCTGACCTCGAGACACGCCAGTGTACATTTGTCAAATGTGCCGACGGTGTATGGAGGGTAGGTTAATTGTCCATCACAGGATAGCTCGTGCGATTGCTAACTCAGTTGATCCAAAGTGCAGTTGGGAGTGCTAAGGCGTTCACGGGAGAGAGAGTCCGAGTATAAAATTAAACAATACTAAAGACGCCATACCCGACATCTCAATAAAGCGAACGCTAAGGCGTTCGCAGTGTTGCTGATTGGCTCTCACTCTTCGACTTCAATTGGCTTGTATGTTAGCATCAGTAACCCACAGGTGTATTGTTACATGCCTACCTTAGTTAATATAGTGCCTGAAATGTCTTCAATTAAAGTTGCTTTTATATTATGAACTCATATAATCTGATTCCTTAACCCTCAAAAGTTGAGGACCGAAATGTAAGCTTCAGATAAGCTACTCCATGGTCACATAGAGTAAGGCTTTCACTGTAGATGTTGCTGTTGCTATTGGTCGCCTGTGCAGCCACCATAACACTATTGTCGTGGCAGAGGACCTGGAGGAAGGCGCTCCGCTCGTGGCTTGCTTTCATAAATTCATATCTCACTCTAGGGAACAAGGTAATTATCTGCGTACGACAAACCCGGTGTACTGGAGTGGAGGATCTGTTCCCATCTAAGGCACGAAAAATATCCTGGTATCGTGTCCCTACTCGTGGGGAGCGCTTATTGCACAGCCCTAAGTGAGACCCATATTTGATAAGGTTGGCTTTTAGAGAGAATGCCTTAGGGGACCTAGATGAGAATCCCGACGCCAACTCAGCCTTGGATTTTCGAGGGCTGAAGGGACGAAAATGAAGACCAGAATTTTGTGAAAACATCTCCTCCGCTAAATCCTCCTCAGCCTGAGCCTCTTAATCTACCGCAGTATTCATGTATTCATGGTGTCACTTAGTGGCTCCACAGAGCGGCTGTGAAATTCTGCATGGAAAACCACTGCCCAAAGAGCACGAAGATTTCCACCTTTACGCTACCTCGTTCTTATCTGCCAACTCTCACCTTAATGGTAGTCTTCTTGGCGTAAACATATCTCTTTTAATCAAGAAATAGGTCCCCTATAGTTTGCACTTCACCGCTTAATATAAGCTGCATTATCTATTTGTTAAGAAAACATAGGCTAACACTGTCAAACGCCAGTGAGAATTTCGTAGTACCATGCTACTCCACGATCACCTACGAGACCACTTATACTATGCATCCAATCGCGATATTATACTTTCTTGAAATTGGCATTCTTCGATGCAGTCGTAACCTATACTAACTATAGACTTGTAAGGCGAAGAAGAAAAAATAGGGAATCGGTCGAACAACCCTCAAGGTCAGACTAGTGCACCACTGTTGAAGGGGGCTAATCTCTGAAAGGACTTGCGATAGATCACGCGGACTTGCAGGACTAATATTTCAAACCTTGGGACATGGGGAAAATTGAATAGTCATGGACAAACCATCGCAACTTTTAAGAGCTAAAACTTGCTCACCATCCTCTCTCCAGCCTCAGATATTCTCCGCAGCGGCACCCTCACAAACACCTTTCTCCTTCTCTGCCCGCTCCTTTCCTGCTTCCTCTGCTTCCCATCTCTCAAACTGATTATCAGACAGCTGGTCCGTCACTACCAACATTGGGATGTGGAGTCTGGACAAGTGGTAATATTTGACCAACCTCCTGCTCATAAAGTCCACATACGGATTACTATCCTCGACTGCACCAGACTTTCCCAGTACTCGCAGGCTGGGGACAGACACAAAGTCGACACGCGCGCCCTCGCAAGGGGATTCGGTCTCCGGGAAGTGGCCATCAGATTCCATGAGTGTTTTATCAGTAGTGAACAGAAAGCCACTCTTCTGGCCCGATGAGGGACAACACATCTCGATCCTGCAATCCCACCTAGATGCCAGCATTTGGCGATCCATAAGAATAGCCTGCTTGGCTATACTCAGCAGTGTTTTCTCAATGATTTTATCGTCTGCGCCTTTAGCAGCAAAGGAGGGTTCCAGATGGTCACGCAGAGTTTGCTTAACCAACTTAGGATCAACATGGTCCCCGTTGAACGCGTACAGCATTCGCACCGACTCACTCCTCCACGCGTAGAAGGACAAGGTGAAATCGTTGTCTATTGAATCGACCTGTTCTGTGGCCATACAGAATAATCAGTATTGGTGATAGAATGAAGACGTTGGAAGGAGAACGGAGTGATTGAGAGGAGTCGTGTCAAAGAATGTAAAAGATACCTCTAAATTTGGAGTGGAATCGACCGAAACTCCTCCAGTCATCACCGAACCATCTCTTACTAGATGGCGAGAAAATGCAGTCCAGAAGTATATGCCAAATCCAAGCTGAATAGATGCAAAGTGATCCATATTGATGGTCGCGCTTCTTGCAAAAGTCAATGTAGTCCTTTGCGAGAGGAAACCAAGTGTCGAGTGATTCTTTGCCTCGATCGTCGACGTACTCCCATGAGATAATCTTGGGCAATGTTTTCTTAACTAGCCTCCGTATCTCGCCTTTGAGCCCCTCCCACCATTGGTTTTCAAGTGTTGGGATGTCGTCGGCATGGTCCTGTCGATAGTTCCAGCGAAGCGTCGCGTCTTTCGGGAGACGCGGCAACACAACGTGGTTCTTCCAGGTCTGCATATCTAGGCTCGGTCCATTCGATCCGTCCCCTGTTCTGACAACTTTCTCTTTGCCTTGAAGGGCAGTTGTAAGTGACTCCTTACGCTTCATGGAAGGGTCGCCTTGGTTCTCTTCCGGGTTGATAATGCATTTTTCAGCGTTGGAGGCCATTTTGCGAGACTATGGACGAGTCAATTATTGATTAGGAGAAAAGGCTGATGTTAAGAGAAATTACATTGTGATGAAGGAGGGGGAAAAAATGTATGGACTATATATATGAAAAAGGTCAGGTCCTGGAGGGGTGCGTGAATCAGAACAAAGACGGACTGACAAAGGCCAGGTCCTAACGGGCGGGGTCCGTGAGTCAGAACAAACACGGGCGAACGCTTGACCACACTATAGATAGAATCACTCACTTATTAAGCTCTCCACCTCGTACAAGGGATGGATTGACTTGACTCAATTTGAACGCCTTTATTTCCATTTCCCGTCAAAACAGGCGGCCTCGCAGAACCAACTGGAACCTTCAGCAATGATCATACGACTTCATAATTCCCTCTTACATTTCGGCCCAATTTCTGCACGTTCGGAAATTGTTTCATTACGCAAGAGAGGGGTAAAGCTGGTGTGGCGGCGGCTGTGTAGGACATGACGATTAGATCACACCGAAAATCGAATAGTATTGGCCGTCAGCTCCGATAAACCACCTCAACTTCAGAAGGCTTGCAGGAGGAAATGAGTTTTCCATGCCCGATAATCTCACCGCATGCGTGGTGTAGCAGCTCCGTGCCGCAAGGGGCAATTACAATGACGATGGATTGCCTGCACGTCCTCGTCTATGGAAAACCCCACCAAACAAGAGAAAGAGAGAACGAGTCGGTACGACTATGCACTCGTATCGCGTTACCTATCTGTTTCAACCTAGTCCCATTTGGAATCAGGGGGCATCTGTATGAAAAAATAACTTGCCGCGGCAGCTTGCCAAACAGACAGGAATCAGCCCGGCAGTCCCACAGTGACAGAACTAGGAAGGGATAGTCATCAAGTCAGGCTTCATGTTGACCACACTTGCCAACTTCAACGAAGAGCTCGGTTGTCTTTGGGCCGCGGTTTTCGTCGGTACGGCTGGCGCATCAACCAATTTCGTGCAACTTTGACCAGGATCAATGGGGCGATACATGTAGATTCTCTTCTCGTATTCACGTTGTGAGATGTCGGGTGTAGCATCTTTCATGCCGTTCTCGTTGGCCCCGCGCCGTGGCGTTCAGCCATCGGGTAAAATTTGTTCTGAGAATTGTCCAGCTGGATAGGCGTCCGTAGCGCTCCCGCCCCAGGGTCTACCTCTTTTGCAACGGCCACACTTCGATCAACCAATCTTGCTCTTGGCCGAACCTCCTCTTTATCTTGACAACACCCGTCACCTGATGAAACCACCCATCTTTGTCATAAAAATATCCTCTCTGTGTGTTTTCAGTAAGCGATACTCTTATCCAAAACCCCAAAATTGCTCTTCTTTCCATTCACCGTTAGCCCATTCATAATGGCTTCACCCATTGATACGGAGATGACCTCCTGTACATGCCACCACAAAAAGGCTTTCGTCGGAATTGATATGGGAGCTACGTAAGCCACACTCCCGCTCACGTGCCGCAAGAAGCTCCTTGATTAACGTCACATTAGTCATGCCGGGATCTCGTGCATTACGTACGTGGATTGTCAGGCTTGTGGCAAGAAGCACGACAAGGTCCGACATCACACATTCGTCAACAAGTTTCCAGTGCTGCTCGCCTACGCCTATGATTCCAGCCGCCCGGCTTTCCGCTTCGTTGAGACCAAGGGCAACCTGTATCATCACGAGACGGCACTCTCTAATTTCAAACTCCTCCTACCTGAGATGGACAGCTACCAAAATCAGTGCCACACAGAAGCTATCATTCAGTATATCAACAAGACGACACTCGATGTAGCCACACACCACGGCCATGGTATTGTTGTGGAGATGGTCAAGAAATATCTCGATGGCCTGATCAATTTGATGCTGGAAAAAATGGCCGAGACAGCCCCAGGTATTCTGAAAGAGGACATGAAGATAATACTGACCTACCCCAAATTCTTCCAATCGTCGACCGGAGAAGCATTTACGCTGCTCAGTCAGGCGATTGACTTGCTAGACATGCAGGGCATTCTCTCCATCGATAAGCTCCCAGAGCACAGTGCTGCTCTCAAGGCGTCTCTTTATTTCGCAGGTGGGGATCTGTGGAGACACCAAATGGTAACCGTTCCCTTTCTGTTGGAGCCAAGCGGGCGATAGGAAGCTATCGTCAACTACCGAGATAATCTATGAACGTTGAAGCCCGCAGCCCAGCCTGTTCGAACGCACATACAATTTGCTAGTAACTAACAACAGGAATTCCGTGGAAGCCGGCCCGGCTTCGAAGGCAAGAGTAAGGTTCAATCACACGATAGCCGCGGCTACGATACAACAGACCGAGAAGGATCAGTTTCACCGAGAGGGGTCAGTTGGCTAGGTTGGAGGGTTACAACCTAACTGGACCCGATCGTCAGAGCCCTGACCTATCGGCTCGAGCAACCCTAGCCGGTAGGATTGATCGCGAACCTACTGACTTGACGATCAACCTAATACCGAGAGATCGGCGCAGAGCCGATGCCTCGAAGAGCGTTCTGATCCTATTGAACGCACGGCTCGAAGGAAGAGGATGACCTCGGTCATCCGGATATGAATATCCCTAGTTATTACTAGCCAGAGGGATATCGGAATGACCTTACGAGCCCGAGACCGGGCTGCTCGCATGAGAATACGATCGAGGGATTCTCAGGGATATAAGGGCTGCGGATCCCCTCTGTAATTACTAGTTAGAAGCAACAGTCTCAATTTATCCCTTTTACCTGTGAATCTGGAAGCTGTTGGTGGCGACACCAACACTTTCAATTCATGATTCATTACCCGAGAAGCTTGGCTCACCATCTAACAGGCGAATGCATGGGTGGTAGTCGCTGACTGCGGTGGCATGACGGTAGTACGTCGGCGGTTTTGTTTATTCTCCTTCGTTTCGTGATTGCCTACTCGTATCATCCTTGCTAACTAGCCGAACAGGATGCCGTTTTGTACCGCATTCCGGCACCAAACACGGCTGAAGACACAACTCAATTCCACCAACTCAGTTCGAGTCTGGGTGGAGGCGTTTGGGTTGATCAGGCCATCGATATGTATGCTAGGCAACACTTAAGAACCTGGCCTGGCGGACATGATAACAGCCTATTCGAGATGCGTGTTCAGCAAGTCATGGATCACTGGCACAGAGTCATCAAGCCCGAATTCGAGCCGGACGACAGGTTACCCGCGCTTGCACTCGGCAATGGTTTGTTCTTTGAGTATCCCCGGTATGTTGACTATCCTGATTTGTTATTTGTTCCTCGCAAAGGCTATCCTCCGGGCGAGCTTTCATCCCATGTGTCGGTGAAGGGTAGTGAATTGACAGCCTGTTCATGTGTAGGGACGTAATCATTAAGGCTTTCAATGATGTGATTGAGATCATCTACAATGCCGTCAGTGAGTTATGGCATGCACGCGGACTCAACGGCATGCATCCTAAGGTAGGAAGACCCCCAAATCGCATTCGCCTCCCATTCTAGGACTGACATCGACCATCAAGGGACTCATCCTAAGCGGGGGCCTGGCGCAGCAAGAGTACCTCAAGGATCAATTGTTGGAGAAACTCCGGCGAAAGATCGATCGGAACCTCAACATCATTCCGGAAATTCCACAAGATTCGTATGTCCCCTACCTACTGTGTGATGCCATTTAGTACGTGCTGCTAACATCTTTAGCTGGAATTGGGTGGCATCCGGAGCAGCTCTCTCTGGGCTCTCCAGCACATCCCTATTTAGTCACTCAGCTGAGTATGCTGGTTTAGGGAATTGAGAACTTAGATGACGGCTCGCCCGTGTATCTGATGGTCATAGATGTAGACAGATTGTCTGAGCCGCCCATTGGGGATCATTTTTTGAATTTTGTAGATTTACTGGGAAATCACCAAAAAAGGGATACGACAGCATTTCAATAATCCCCACCTTGGAGAGTTAAGAATACAATTGTGGTCCAACTAAGAGTCCGGGGATGCCAGGATAAATAATCTTCGTCATGCGCTTCAAACGTAGCTAAATACAAGACAAACTCAGCCGTGCGGTGTCAATGCCCCAAGACTTGCCGTTCTTGCTAAACCGTTGCCTCCAGCTGTGTAAGTCTGATTTTAAAGCAATATATTATTTTACAAAGCTAAACAAAGCATAAAGGGACTTTTGAAAGGGGGGGTCAAATCGGCGGTAATGGGCTTTTGCAAAATGTAGATTTTATACTCTTGGCGATGGTTTTCCCATAGTGGTTTTCCCATAGTTGTTACATGAATATGGAGAGTTTTAGTTGAGACTGGTTTGCTTCGATCCTTTCTAAAATTTACATGTGATTTCAAATGGATCTATTCCAAATGCCTCCCTGACCTCTTGTATTGACAAGGGACAGCCGGATCATATCTGCAGCGAGTGATCATCTTAACACTGAACAGTCCGTTCGGCGCTGCAGCAATCGCTTATCATGATAATAGACAGCCGGATCATGCTACGGGAAGTTATAGATATAAGTCATTACTTATTTATTACTAGGTATAATAAGTAATTCCTAAGAACATAATCTTACTATCTACTATTGAAGTAAATAATTACTATAGATATAATTAGACGTAGACAGCCATGTGGCCGCCTTTCAATGCCACATTATTTTGACAGCTGGGCAAATTACAGTGTCTACCTTGTGTCTCGCATTCTTGATCTTCTTGCCGCAGAGCCAACGACACCTCTCGGGTTTCCTATTCGAAGCAACCCTCCCTTCAGAGTAAATTGGGTCCAACTATGTAACTACATTGCTGACTGGTATGATTTTCGACGAGCAGCCCTACATCCATCCCTTCGTCGAACATGAAGCCATTTTCCACCATCTTGCTCTCAAATTCGGCTGGCATATCTGGCAACTAACGGTCTATGCTGATACTGCAAAATCAACCGCCAAAGCCACGATCAACTCCCAAGCCGCGCATCATACTGTGGCACGCACGGCACCTATGCTCAATTAGCATCTAAAGTTATCATCGTAGGGCATGGACCAATAGAATTCAGCCTCTCTGGGTCGCTGGCCAATGTATGAGCCATCCAGCTGAGCACAAGGCCATTCCTGATCTTTTGTACTAAATAGACAAAGGGCTCATATTGGAAGACGAAGTGGCGAACCGATGACCGGAAGGAAATTTGGGGGGATCTGGGGAGTGAGCGATGGGACTTCGGTCCTTCCGCAAAGTCTACGATAGGCTAAACCGAAGATAAAAAGTTGTTTTAGCGATTGACGTACATTGAGCTTTTTTTTTAATGTGTTAAGGAAGGTGGTGGCATTATTGGCGACGTAGTATTCTATTCATTCGACAGCAACTTACAATAACTGCTATTGCAATTCTCTTTGGGAACCAAACCGTGTTTTGGGAGTCAACTGTAAGAAGCAATTAATCTGTGATCTTTTGGCTATTTCCACAACCATCCTATACACGCACGATCTGACTCTGGCTAGCCTCAGTCGAAAGCCCATTCTTGGATCGCAGACGTTGTATCATCTTTCCGATGGTAGGAATTCGGTCATGCTTTTGATGTAAAATATCCAAATCAAGTCCATGAAGATTTCTAACCACGCGATGCCAGGCGATTCGAGCATCTCTACTTAGCCGGCCTCCCCATGAGTTCTCAAAGCGGATTATGCATTTCCGGTCTTCAATCTCGTAAAGAAAAATACACTGGTGCTCCCGAGAAAAATCCCAAAGCTCCATGGATCCAAGTGTTGGCATTTTCGCAGCAGCAGCTGCCGCCGTTGTGATCAGTAAGTTGAAGGAGTCTGGACTCAACATCTTCGACGTTAGAGATAGCTCTGTGAGGTCAGACCAGTTGAATCTCCCCTTTACCCATTCGCTAAGGGTACTAGTTTCCCAAAAGGCATGGAAAAAGTCTTTAGCATCAACCATGTGGGCAACGTGTAGTTTCTTAAATTGTCTACTAGTCACACTCAGATGTTCTCCAAGTGCCGGATTGGCGATTCTTTGTCCAAAGTCCGGGCAGTACCAAAGCTGACTTGTTTCGTAAATGCTGACTTGCTTCAATGTACTGCTGCGGGACTCGAATGCATCGAGCAGTAGATGAGCATGCTCTTGATCCCTGATGTCTCTCCCGGGGACATTGGTGTGCATAACTCCTTGCCAAGGTTCGTAGATAAGCCTCTTAAGACAGACGAGATTTTCAATTATAGGCACAAGCCCTGTGGATACCGAGAAATGTCGGTAACACTGTCTTCGAATCGTCAAGGTCGTGACGACGGGGACCTTTGGCAGCTTACCGTCTGGAGGCATACTGTTCGGAGCTGTTAAGAGAGGCCTATCTAATTCAAGACCATGGGGGTGCCCAAACAACCTCAACTTTGTGCCACAGCTGGTTTTTTTCCTCCGCCCCTGGCGCCAACCATGAAACTCATCCGTGTGACTTGCCAGCTGTCCGGGGCGGTCTGGAAATTTCCATCGTGTATGGCTTTCCATGCGCGCCAAATTCCGAAAAGAGTGCTGAGTATCGCTGGGCGAATGGGCGCTTAGTTCAAGTTCAATCTCGGTATGGGAAGTGCCCATATGAGCCAATATCAAGAACAAAACGATAATGGGGGTGGTGATTTCAATGTTGTCAGCGATTTGTTCCCTTCCCGATTTAGGTTTTTTGCATCGTGTACAATCATACTGAGGGAGTTCTATCCGTAGCCATATCCATCTCGTGTGATCAAGAGGACGCCTACTGGACTGCATTAGCTCAAATAGAGCAGGGAGGTCGTTTTGATGGATGATGAGGTGTGAAAAGTTGGTGGCCTCGAAGAAGGTGCACCACTCCCGACAAACAGCAGCATAGACGGATTGCCGGTTAAGACGGCTTGCGTTCTCTTTGTGTCGCATTTCTGGGGGTTTGTACTCCCGAATCTTGAAATCTTGAAGCTCACGCAGAATAGCAAGCCGAAGTTCGGCTGGAAGGACAGACCAAGACATGGCGTTCCTTGAGGCCAGTTCTGCCACCAAGAGAAGTAGATTATTCGAAAATGTAGTGACTGTGGGCGACGATGGAGGGAAAGTTGAACATGAAATGGCTTGGGAGCTTAAAAAAGAGCAAGTTCTGCCTGAGGAAACGAAGTATTTGTAGCTGCATACCGCCACTTACAGAGATAGTTAAGCCAGGGCGAAAGAGCATGCTTGATATAGAAAGAGGCGGAGTAATAGAGTTCAGCAAAAGAGTCACTGGGCGAAAGCTAATATGGCTTAATGGCTAACTTTCTGCTCAGCGGTATCCGCAAACCTTATATTGAGCTTTATTGAAGAACCTATATTCCTTGAAACTTTGAGAATAGGCTGAATTGCTTTCTGCTGTATCAGGTTAGCTTCTTCTTTTATCCACATTTCACGTGGAAGAGCTAAAGCGTTTACTTTGAAGGTAGATAAGTAGGTACAAGGGAATAGCTTCTCGAGGCCTTAGAGTCCCAGAATTGGATAAACACAACTGACTAAATTCTTTCCTGCTCAGGCATTCATAGTGCCGGGAAGACAGCTTGAACCGCAATGTTCATTGACTATCTTGTTTCAAAGTTTGATATCGACCAAGTAACATTCTCGGACTCTATCAAAATGAATTCTTATTTAGGGTGAGAGTTAGCAGTAGGGGTATTACAGATATCTTTCAGGCATAGAGCCAAGCAGGATACTGAAGGGCCGGTAAGTAGGGTAGATGAGAACAACAAGCTCACCGTGACTCGGTTCTCTAATGAAACTGCAATAATATTCTCACATACCATGACTCTGTGTATAGGAAAGCACTCCTGAAATTGTTCTTCGTACGAGAAGTCTGGCGCTATACTCGAGAGCGTGAGGTAAGTAAGACTCCAGAGCGTTGTAATAGTAAGGAAAGAGTGAAAGTGGAAAACACAGTGTAGTCTAGATTGAGAAGGAAGCGCCCTTCCTGCTATATGAATATTTACACAGACAGGTACTCAAGGCACAGCTTCCTCCAATGCTATTGATGTCGGGCAGGCTCGACGGATATCAATCCATGAAGAAAGTTTGGGTTTGTTATGAATCGAAGAAAATGTTTTCTGGGTTGAACAGATGAAGATTACCTCCATACTACATCGAAAATATGACTTCACGACGAGGAAATCGCGCTGTCGCTTCAAGCGACCATCTACAACATCGCCGTGCTCACCGGCGTTACCTGCGTGCCCAATTACGGCTTGCCCGCCGACTTCGTCGACCAACAACGCCACCGCCATCGCCATCGCCACAAGAGACATCACCACAGGCCGCTGGGCCTGTCAGTCCTTGTTCAGAGTCCGTTCCCTCCCTTACTCGAAGCGGAGACAGTATCAGAGACGAAAGCGGGTCGTGGAGCCCATCACAATACCGTGTCTGGGAGGAGTTGCGGGCCCGAGTTCGAAGGGCCTTTGCCGATCATGAAAATCGGCAAGACGAGGCTGCTGCAGAGCCAGAGCCAGAGGAGGATGAGGACGAGGACGAGGACGAAGATGAGGACGAGGACGAATATGAAGAAGCTCCTTTGTCGAATGAAGATTAGGATGACTTCCAAGCCCGCATAAACGCGCGAGCAGATGAATAATTGTAAAGTCAATGTTTAATCCGTTTTGGCCAACCAATCTAAATTTCTAAACTAACTCAGATTCCAGTTATCTTGTATCGAGATTGATTTTCTACTCCTGGTAGGTATCAAGCCTTCAATACCCTTTAAATGGACGATTTACTCACAGCGGTATTTCGCAGGCATCTATTACAAACATTCTTAAACCCGCCCATTGGGTCGGCCTCCACGCGGCGCTACTGCATTGTTATTAGGATATCCATACAGCCTATTTAACTCGAGAGTCTACATGCCAACATTATCTCTAAATGTAGAGAAAGAGGATAACTCTATGGCCAAAATATTGATATATGATGCTTATTGAGAGGCATCTCAGATTCCAGCAGCCGAAATGATTGGGCGTGTAGTAACCTAGAGCACCTAGTCTCCTTTGGGCACAATCCTTGCCACATGTTAAGCATACCTCTGTGGGGAAGGATACTGCGAGTATGCTATATCTTCCACCCCGTAGGTTTTTGTAGTTTTTACCTTTGCCAATGGCGGATCAAGGTGCTGTACTGGAGGATATCGTTGATCGTTTTGTGGATAATTCTTGTCATTTCCCACGTAGGCCCGCATAGGTGAAGATCGTCCATCATATTCTACATCGTCTGCACCATAAGGTATTGAAGTATTCACCTTTGATAATGGTGGATTGGGGGGCTGCAATGGAGGGTATCTGGGATCGTAATCATAATCATATAGTCGCTGAGTCGGTGATGGTGGCATCGCCCGATTTGACGATGAGATAGGCGAGTTCCTCCAAGTGCGTGGACCCGTGTATGCCTTTCTTAGAGGTCGCGGACCCGCACTGTTCATTCTGTAATCGATTTCATCATAATCCGTGGCCTTTGAGTATTTTATAGGTATAGGTCCAGATTTTGACAGATCCTCGGAGGCCCCTGAAAGTACGCTGTTTCTCCATGCCTCGATATCTCGAGCTACTAAGCCATGGAGATAAGTGGAATCCCCATTCGAGCCATTATCCAGAGAGAAGACATCAGGCATGGTGCTCAAATTTGCTCTGAACATTATCTGGCCGCCATTGAACGTATTGGCTTTCAAAGAGGATATATATTGTGAACAATGATCGTTTAGTCTAGAAGAATTTTGGGGTCAGTATCCTCATTTTAGTTTGAATGGGCACCCCGTCCACTCGAAACTTACGCTGCGTTTCTTGTTATGGTGTCTGTGTTCACTCTTGTGGGTGGCCTTGTTGGCGGCCTTGTTAGAGGTTCCACGTAATTTAGGGTGTCGGGTCTTCGTCTATAAGGCTGGGCTTTGGCTGTCTCCCTCTTCTTCTTCTTCTTCTTCTTCCTTAGGGGCTTGGTAAAGTGTTTAGAATATTCTTTTTCGCTCTCAGACTCGGTATTGGGCTGGTGAATTGTCCCCTCATGAATCTCCCTCTCATCATCGGCATAGCCACCCACCGATTCCTGGTAGGTACTGTGGGTTGTCGAGCTAGATTCATTCGAGGATGAGGTTTCATCGCCTTGGGCTCCTCCGCTATTTCCACAAGGTGATTTGTGGTCTTTTTGATCCTCACTGTCTGGATTTTGGAGGCATTCGAAACACGAGGCATGTTTACATGCTGGGCAACAAACTAACCAGGCTTTCGTCTTAGAGTCTTTTACCAGATATACCGGTTCAAATCGACGTTTGCAATTCTGATCCCCACAACGAACCAATGGTTTCCGAGTGATATTGGTGCGTGACTCGACGGAGAGGCCGATCTCGTTCGGAAGCGTCCAGGTGATCGCGTCTGAGCAACAGCTTGGTGGCAGTGCCTGAGAGCTAACCGCTGCGTGTCTCAACGACCACGAAATACATTTCACGCAATGCCAATGGCCGCAAGAGCCTTCTGCCCCGGACGTTGACTCGGGTACAGAGCGTTTGCATGCGTAGCAGATTCTAATAGAGAGAAGCATTAGTCTTCTTATTAGGGAGCAGCGTCGTGGTTGGCTCTTCTTACCGTGTTTTTGAGCCAGCGCTCATTCGTTCCCCAAGGTCCGATGATTCCACGACGTCCGTCACTCTGTGAAGCCTTATACAGACTCCAAGACCTTCCTGTAGCCTCCAAAACGATTCTTGGTCTCGAAGACTTTTCAAAACTGGCAGATCGCTCCCCGGCTGGAGGTTCCAGGAGCCCCAGAGCTTGATCACATCGGCCACGGGTTCGGAGGCATCGGTTTCTGACTCATATTCCAGCTCTGATTCTCCGCTCTCGTTTTTCTCGGACTCTGTCGTGTTCCTGTCTTCATCAAGAACAGACTGGGCATCCGCGTCCAACGGCAAAGGGCAATCGGACGCCGAATCATCCGTGGCATCTTCGACATATGGTGGCTTGTATTTTTGACGTGAGACTACTTTAACGGTTCCAGGTTGGATGGTTTCGACTTGATTTACCATGCTTTCGTTGGCACAGTCGTCATCACGTGTCTCTTCGTCGTAATTGTTATTGACATCATCATCATTAGCAGTTTCAACATCTGGGTCGGTTTCTGAAGCACTCGAGCGATCGCCTATCGGATCTTCGATGTCATTCTTGTTGGTCGTCCATGTGGCTGAGGCTTTGGAGAAGTCTGTAAAGTGGAGTTTGTTTGACGATCCTTCACTTCTATACTACGTTAGAATTTTATGGCCAGGATTTCGCGCGCTGTAAATCAACATATCGAAGTATGCGATAGCTTACCTTGAATCTGTCGTCACGTCCTCCGGTTTCATTTTTAACGGCTCGGCCAACCATGGAAGAGTAGTTGTTACTGCCACCAACGGCCTGGACTCTGGTTTTGCAGCCAACAAGGCCTTAACGAAATCCTTGGCCTTTTCTGATGCATTGTTCTCTTCCAAGGCCTGAATCGGCAACTCACCCATCCCCATGGCATACATGACGATGTCGGTGGCATTATCAAACGCCACCTTATTTGTGAGGATATAGTATGTCACTGCACCCAAAGACCAGATGTCGACCGCGAACGTGTACGAGCCCCCCTGCCCTCCTGTCTTCACGCCGAGAACTTCGGGGGCCGCGAAACCGAGGGTGCCTCGCTGTAATGTATGCAAGGTGGTGACGCCTTTTTGTCGGCGTTTGCTGATACCAAAGTCGGCGATTTTGACGAACCAGTCTGGACCTTTTTCTACAACCATGATATTCTATACTCGACTTTTAGCCTTCTGCCATTCCTTGGTCACGAAATCACCTCTGGTTTATCTCACCCCGGGTTTCAGATCTCGATGGACGAAACCGTTGTCGTGCATGAAGTGGAGGCCTTCCAACACTTGTCCCGTGATTTGCCTCGCTTCAGACTCCGGGAGCGGTCGGCTCAGATATTTTTGCAAGTCGCCATGCTCAATATATTCCATCGCGATGTATATCGAATCCCCCTCCTCGAACCATCCGTCGGATCGCACAAAACAGTGGGAATACTGCCGAGTACCTCGTCAGTTTCTTGTCCTAGGTGTAACTGCATGGCAGTGTACTCACATTGCGATGCGAGAATTTGATAATAGCTTCTAGTTCCCTGATGTAATCTAATGGCTCGCCGCCGACCACAGATTTGCTGATTTGCTTGACCGCTCTGAGGGTCTCCGTAGTGCCGGCCTGACTGCACCGGCGTTCCTTGTAGACGATGCCGTATGCGCCTTTTCCTAGAATGACATCGCGATCCCAGCATTCAACCCTCCGTCTTTGTCGCTCCTGTGGAGTGCGGCCCGGCTCGTAGAAGACATGTTCGATTCTGTTGCCCGTGACAGACGTTTCGATCTTGGAGTCGTGGACAAGGTCGGGGATCTGCTCGTGGCGCGGCATCGTTGTCGCCGTTATCGAGGGGAACTCGCGTGCGCTGCCGCATGGGGAGCCAGATTGTCAATCCTCGAGTCTCGCAGGATGCTCATCGAATCGGACTCCGCCCTCTCGCATAAGTTATGGAGGACTGTTGCGACACTAGGTAGAGGTATACGCTTGGTCGCCAGCAATGGAGCTAGCACCACCGTCGATGATGTTGAATGACGGAAAACCGGACGATAATTAGTCTGACAAAAAGAGCATCAGTCCTGTTGCATCCTGGGCGGGGTCATATCTTTTTCAGCTGTCCAACATGTCCTCATCAGCGGGGCTGAGTCTGCATAGAGTCTGCTGAGCCACACTACAAGGCACACCTAGAATGTAGAGCTTGAGATTCAATACGGACTAAATCATGCCGAACTAAAGACTTGGATAAAGACCCGAGAGGTCGGTTGTGGGTCGAAGGGCTTCGTCTATATTCATTCGCATAAAAAAGCTCTAGCATCTAGATTCTTTTGTCTAAAAATCCACGCGGGCTTGTTCTTACGACGAGTAATGCTTAATCATATGTTGTCACGCAGTAACGCCAAAATCATAACAAGGGTCCAATCACTCGACCCCCCTCGCAATGAGTCTACCCTGTACCAGGGAATCCGGGCACGAGCAGGTGACGAGAATCTCCGAGGCTCGTGGTTTGAGAGAAGCAGGGATTGGAAATGGATCTACGGATATGCATTTAACAGTAAATTAACCGAGCTTTATTAGTATAAATAGCGTAGAGTCTGACAAGCTCGCTGATGAAGCTCAACGGACATCTTGAATCCAGAGTTCCCATCCTGCGGTTTCCATGCTCCAACTTGGTCCTAGCTTTGCACTTCCCTGTAAAATATGTGGTTCGCATGGCCGATTGATGGTTCGACAAGGCAACTTTGAACAGCTAGAAAGAACCCCAGTCTTTCTCTGCCCCAATCTATTTGATTCGGTAGCGATCGCCAACCGCTGGTTATTGTCGGCATAGATCTTCTCATCCATTAATGTTGATTTCCTGGTCGCGGACAATTGTTTGAATATTTGGGTAGGCGGTGTCGTAGACGCAAGATGTCCAACCACCAGCCTCAGGTGTTATTTCGAACGCAAGGGCAATTTGAGGTAGAGAACCTAGTGAGGGAGATAAGGCCAGAGGTTTGAAAGGATCTGGATGCTCCCCCTAGACCCAAGCCATTCTTATAAACCTTGATCAGGCAAATCCTGCGTAGTGGTTCAAGATATTTAGTAGTACATTATATTATATAAAGTAGAATAGCTGTTAGATGAAACGCTTATAGATGAAAGGATTAGGCTGGAGAAAGAACAAACCAAAAAAGCGTGAGTAGTTTAGGTGCTACCCCATGGAGTAGCCGGATTTCCTGGAGACCCATGGGCATGGTATTTAGGCTCTTCAGTCCCCACCACCACATCTTTGCTCACATGAATTACCATAGGCTGGGCTCTACTCCTCCTGTCCTTATTATTCCCCCAATGCCCTGTTGAGGAAGCATGGGAAGACCCTCCAGAGGGGTGTGCCACGACGTCACTCTGCACGTTTGATATTGACGATGCTGATGGATCAATAATCTTCTCAGTCGACCCATTTCCTTCTTGAACAGTGGCAAGTGCGGCTGTGAGACTGAAGGGGTCCTTGGCCTTCCCTCGCTTCTTGGAACCCATTTCGTAAGACTCTTCAAGATGAGCGCTGTTCTTTGAGCGTTTTGAGGAGCCATACTCGGTCATCCCGCGTCCATAATCGTTCGTCCAGAACCTCTTCGTAAAGATGGGCCTTATCAATATAGCCTGACCGACGACGATTGCCACAAAGTCCTCGCGACAAGACCAAATTGCCGCTGTCGGTCCATTTTTCATCTATTGGTATATATCTTAGACGTCGTCAACCTGAGCTAGGAGGTAGGGCATAAACTTACCACTAGCACCATGGTCACTCTTAGAATAGCAGCGACCATAATAAAGATTCCCGCGCCAAATAGGCAGAGGAGACCAATTCGCTTCCAGATGCCAATTTTGACTGGGACCACAACAGGGGCGGGGATAGCCATAATAATCAAGTCGGTGACGATATTCATGACGAGCGGCGGGACCATATTGAGCATAGACTGAGGTTGGCAGTATTCTGCTACAGAGTTAGTAGATGCCAAAAGACATGAAAATACACAAAGACATAAGGATATATCTAACCTCCTTGATCTGGGTAAACAATCCACATTCGATTGTATGGGCGGCATACACCGAATAAGATGCCATAGATTGCGACGAAGGTCGCCAACACCAAGATTATGGTAGGCATTATAAACTTCTCCACCCAGAGCCCGTTGACGATGCGTTGATAGAGGAAAAGCATGTTTAGTTTCAACGTCCAGATGAAGAGAATGTAGGTTGCAACGCCAGCACAGAACCATTTCGTCGCGTAGATTAGTGGAGCAGCCTCTTCCGGGGTCATGTTCTTTCGAGCGTCGAGAGAAACCGCATGGAGGTCACCAAGACCGCCGACAATATGGGCGGCCACGGTCATCACCGTGTATGTGGCCTAGATTTCACAGACGTATGTCAGCTATGTTAGTCGATGATAGACGAAACAAAATAAAACTCATTGCGAGAAAAGTAACCGCACTATTGCGTACCCATGATAGAAAGACAATGTAGTCGTCGGGCTTAAAGCCGACCAAGCCAACGGCTCGGAGTCGACACACGATTCGTGCCAAAAATATCAACGAGCCTCCTGCATATAGACCCCACGTTTCTGCAAGAGGAGAGTACGCCATTGTATATCGCGTTCTGAGTATAGACGTGGTCGCTGGTTGAACACTGAGTATGGGGGATGACCGATATCATCCAGCGATGGCATGAGCGGCCTTTTCGCGACTTGGATGAACCTACTCAATGGACACCACGCAGAGAATGCAAAGCTCGAAGCATTCGGGCGAACATGCGGGATTGTGGAGGGAGACGCCGTTGAAGTGGGCCATCTCTCAATGTCATATATTTCTATCCATTAGTAAAGGGGGGCTAGTGAGCCATCTGCACGAAGAATATGGCAGCTAAAGGTCGCACATAGGTTTTGCCAGGGGGCAAGACTGGTTGCCCCCTGACCCTACCATGGTACAAGGGCATATTAGTACTTCGGATGCCCCAGATGCGTTGGCAGTGAGCCAACCCACCTTCAGTTATGCCATCTGATGCCTACCTTCCTAGCAACAGATCACTGGGCCATTCGAAGACCTGGTTTCGTCGTTTGATGGGAATCCATGATCCTATGGTTGTTCGCACCACCTTTGGCATGCATCAAATCAGACAGCACTGAGCAGGTTGACTTTGTTGGCGTTGGAGAATCTGGACCACACTACCGGAGGACTACTACCGGAGGTCTACTACCGGGAAAGACCCGGAAAGACTCGTGCCCCATGTAACATTCAGCTGCAAGGGATTGCTACTCACATTACAGTCATACTGAATGCTACGGCGCTGTGTCTTGTTGGTCACAGAGTGCCTTATTGCGTTACATGCATGTGGGGGGCGCTACTTAGCCCAAACCTCGGTAAAGGGGGAGGGACCAACAGAAACAAGATCAACACACGACCCATAAAGGTGACATATTTTGGTTAGTGTTGTTTGCTTAAAATGAAGTAGGTAGCCTCACTTAAATATACCCCATGTCGATGTGCCCCGCCAGGGGCTCGCCCAGGTTACTCAGGTTAGGCCCCCCAAGTAGTTGAAAGTGGAGGGCGGGTGCCACGGAAGACGGACAAGGTTCCTGACCCCTTACGAACTACAGAGCGGATGAGGCTTGCTACTGGTGGCCAAGCCATACCAGTGGTGACTTATTGTAGTAGCTGCAACAGTTGCGGTGACCCAAAGTCCAAAGTCCCTACATTGTCGGAGCCAAACAGCCCGTAGTTCATTCTCTTTTCACCTGTTGGCATAAGCGAGCTCTGTCCTCTGCACCTCCTTCCTGTGACAACATACGTTACTGTTGATCTTCATTTTTCCTCATTGCTCGGTCGTTGTTCAAATACTCATATCACCCTTGTGCTGCTCCTGTCGCTTGCCGTGTCTATCCTCATCAAGTCGCAAATTACTTGATAGTATCACGAGTTTCACGCCATGGCCACTACCTCGGACTACAAGGTCTCCTTTGAGGGGCCCTTCCAAAATGTCATCAACAATCAATTGACATCCACGGCCACCACTCGCCACGCCATCTGCCCTTCGACCGAGAAGCCGCTGTGGGAAGTGCCGGTCTCTACCGCGGAAGATCTTGACCGAGCCGTGGCAGCAGGTAGAGCCGCTTTCCCGGCATGGAGCAAGCTCTCGTATGATGACCGTCAGAAGTACCTCGATAGGTTCGCCGATGCTATCGAGGAAAACCAGGAGGGCTTCATTAAGCTCCTGGGACAAGAGGTGGGCAAGCCGCCGCAGGCTGGGGGTTTTGAGCTATATCTCGTTATGGGACTAGCTCGAGGGATCCCCCAGTTGCGTCTCAAGGAGGAGAAGATCATTGATGATGAGGATGTATGTTCACATTACCAGCCCCAGCCGAGAGACCTAGCTAACTGCTCCTCTGTATAGCGCACGGCAATTGTCAGATACGTGCCATTGGGCGTTTGTGCAGGTATTGTTCCCTGGAACTTCCCTCTCACGCTTGGAATGGGAAAACTGGTTGCAGCACTTCTTGCCGGAAACACATTCATCTGGAAATCATCGCCCTTCACCCCCTATTCTGCCTTGAAGCTGGCCGAGATCGGTGCGAAGATTTTCCCCCCTGGAGTATTTCAAGCCCTAAGTGGCGATGAATCCCTTGGCCCTTTGATCACTGGGCATCCTGGTATCGCCAAGATTGGCTTTACAGGATCTGTTGAAACAGGAAAGAAGATAATGGCCGCCTGCGCCTCAACTCTCAAGAGAGTTTCGTTGGAGCTCGGCGGGAATGACGCTGCGGTTATCTGTGATGACGTTGACATTGATCAAGTCGTTGCCAAGGTATGCTCCCCTTTCTCCTCTGTCTTGTCGTATTTTTTCCTTTGCTCTGTGCTTTTCTCACACTTTGGGATGTATAACAGGTCACATTCCTGACATTTGTCCACGTGGGCCAAATTTGCATGAATATCAAGCGTATATATGTGCATGAGAACATCTATGATAAATTTCTTGACGCCATGGTCAAAACCGTTGCGCAGTTCAAGACGGGAGATCATCAAGATGCCGAGGCCTTCTTTGGTCCAATTCAAAATGACATGCAGTACCAGAAGCTGCGCAAGCTCTACTCACAAATTGGCACTCAGGGCTGGAAAGTAGCGACGCCCGAGCGCCAAAAGCCAGAGACGGGATACTTCTTGACACCAACCATTATTGATAACCCCCCCGATGATTCCGCAATAGTTACTGAGGAACCATTTGGTCCCATTTGCCCCGTTTTGAAGTGGAAAGACGAGGACGATGTGATTACCCGAGTGAATGCGACCAAGTATGGCCTCGGGGCTTCTGTGTGGAGCAAGGATGTGCCCCGAGCCAAGCGAATGGTAGAACAACTGGAGGCTGGAAGCATTTGGGTGAACACCCACTTCGAGCTTGCTCCCAATGTTCCTTTCGGTGGGCACAAAGAGAGTGGGCTGGGGATGGACTGGGGTGAGGTGGGTGTCAAGAGCTGGTGCAACCCACAGGCTTACTGGGTCAAGCATTCCGGCTAGGCTATGACGGGCTACGAGCCGTTTATTTTCAACGGAATAAAATTGACATGGTTTCAAGTACCCTAGTAGTGGGCAAGCAAGGATTACGTACGATGTTTTCGCTCGTAAACCGAAGCCCCTCTGCCCGGCTATCTATCCGAAGTTGGGAACATAATCCCTGTGCGTACAATCATTTGAGGTAATTAACGGCCGAGGACGCGGAACTTGGAATATCTTCCCCTAGTCCTTCTAGCCCTTTCCCAGTGTGCGGGCCGATGGTTTGGAAAAAGAAAAGCGCGGATAGTCGACAAAGGTCCGCTAGCTTCAGGGCAATGATTGTTGCCTACTTTTTCCGATAAATGAAGCTCTAGTGTCCCATGATTGATAGTGACAGGGAAGCCCCGGGGGGGGGGGGCAAGAAATCATGTTTCGGCTAACCTCTAGCATATAGGTACATTCGCTTGTGATTGCGCCAAGGTTGATTTCTCTTGTTTTCTCCCTTCTTGATTGGGGTAGCATGACTTACTTGGCTGATAATGTTGAATAGTAAAGGGATGGAGGCAAGGGGCATTCAGAATTCTACATACATGCCGTGTCTGGAAACATGATGCTACTCTAACTACACAAAGAAGCCAGCATCGTGTTAGTGAGCTCACATGTGCGAAGTTGGATCATCAGGTATTGGGGTAGACAAGCCAAGTTAGTAACGATTTCTTTCGGCTACCATCGATGTATAAAAGTGACAGTTTCCATGTCATCACCGCCGTTTCATCGTTGGAAAACCTTTTTATGGACACATCATGCCTCAAATCGGAATTAGTTCCCTACATGACCCTGTCAAGTATAACAACCCTGGTAGGTACGTCTGAAAACGAAAGCGACCCCCAACTGCCGAGCAATGATCGCCACATGACTCCTTTTTCTGGCCTAAAATCCCTCTCTTCACATGTTGCTGCGAACATGGTACGTGCACCTACAGGCTCGGACAGCCCTCAAAACAAAACATAATTGTAATAATGCTGCAGGTACGGCGTTTTTGGTGATTGATTTTTCTTTGCCTGCATAGCCAATATTTAGTCTAGAAGTGAGCTAACAGCCCTAGCAACTGCTGGTCCCAACCGCATCGGCGACCATGCAGATGTCTTTGGATGAATTGCTGTGACTGTTGGAAGTATTCTCTGGAATGACTGCTCAGGGCTGTTAGCTCCGCAATTGATGAGCAAGTTGGTTCGCGTCATGGTGTGGTGTTGTTATTGCTGGCTAGATTCTGCCCACTTTGACCGCTAATAATCCCTTTTCCTTCTAAGTTCTCGCGAATGCGACGGTCACGTGTGAACAACGCTTCGCCAATCACAGAATCAGAGGGCTGTCTTTACCAGTGACCGTTATATGCCTAACAAATGCAGGAAAGGGAGCTATGATTTAGCCAAGTCTCAGTTTAGTACTTCGTATTTGGGAGTATCTACTGGTAGCTTGGTGGAAGCTGAAAAGATGAACTAAGATATTTCTACTTGAGATGAACCTGAAGTGCATCTTAGCTCCACGACACTTTGGAAGTTGAGTAGTTGTGTTCCAGCAACTGTATACCCTATCCATTTGTTATTCGATTACTTTGCATTAATTATTATGTAGGTAGCATAAATCCCCAATTTATTTAGAAGGGTGAATTTAAGAGGAAATAGGCTTATTTGCTTGTGACTTTGACCATGTGGTTAGGCATTTGGTGGGTGTATAGGTTAGGTTACATGGAGCTTCCAGGAACGTCAGTTTTCGATCGGCTTTATATTTAAATATGACATAAGCGTTCGTAGCACGTCTCCCCGGCAACCACGTGCCCACAATCAAGAGCCACGACGCGCATGGTCACTACACGGATTATCGCCATCGACATACGCACTCTTCACTTCAGCGAATGGGCCCTCTGCATTGCTGCAACACTTATGGACTTCAACCTGTCCGTTGGCGGAGTCTCGCACTGGCTTGACGCCCTGCCATTTGACCACGCCGCGTCCACACCCGAAGCTGACGGCCAGCGTACACGGAAGCGACGAGCGTCTTTCAGGCATAGTGAATCGCGCAAACGCGAACGACATCCCATCTCTCCTCCCGCCTCGCAAGCCGCGCGCAAAGCGTCCTCGTCGAACTCGACCGCCCCCGCCATGGCACCCTCGACACCGAATAAGTCACCCGGGAAGCGGCCAGCCAGCGACGGTACAATGGCAGACACTGACCAGACACCAAGGGTTTCAAAGGCCAGTGCAAGCAAGGGCCAGGCTACCAGCGCTCCCAGTCTGTCCTCATCTCAGAGCGATGCTGCCTATTCACACGATAGCAAGCGGTCGAGGCGATCGCAGTCACCATCCAAGTTGTTTCCTTTGTACGGAACTCACGGCCACCGGCTCGTCCGAGGTTCGCTCAGTATGACCGCACCATCTGATCCTCTATCTCCAGCTCTTCGGGATTTCTTGGGCGATGTCAACGATGTGGCAGGCAGACACTGCATCATGCCGCAAAGGATCAAGGCGGCTCTGGCCGAGCACCTCGCGGCTTCTGGCCAGTTTGACCGGTTGCACGAATACATGTTCTTTGACGATGCAACAAGTCCCTGGAGCGAGCAGACACGGCATGATAGGCGTACTGGGGAGGAGCTGGTTCGCCGGGCTTCGCATGTTGCTCTCCGGTCCAGCGACTGCTCCCGCATGCTCAGTGACGAGTCTGCCTGGAATAATCTTGTGCACTCGCCACTGCTCGATATGCTTCTGTATGATATGCGGGATGGACCGGGCCAGGAAATCCTGGACTTCCTGCCCTGGTAAGTTGTAATTACATCTTACGTCTCGTACCAGCTCGACTCTAACCGAGCCGCCTTATAGCACAACGACCTGCATCGACCCAGCATATCACCGCTTTCCCGACGCCGCCAGCCGTATTGACTATGTCCTTCAGCTGCTGCCTGAGCGCGATCCAGACATCAACAAATCATATGAGGCGCTGGCCTTGGGCATGGCCCCGTGCTTCAATTGCACGGCGGATCGGCTACTGCAGCAGTACCCGCTGGCCGTCAGCATCGAGACTAAGCGCTACGGTGGCAATGCGGCTAAGGGGGAGCAGCAGCTCGGCATCTGGCACGCCGCACATTGGGAGTTTCTTGCGTCACGGGTTAGCGCTGAGGCTATCGACGACCTCGGCTTTCTCCCCGGCGTCGTCGTCCAGGGTCACACCTGGTCACTTGTCATTACTGTGAGGCGCCAGGCTACGACGGTACGTAAACACACCATTCGCCCCCCATGAGCGTGACACTGACCGGTACGTGCAGATAGTACTGTGTAGTGTCGAGTTTGGCAACACGAGCTCGACCGTCGGCGTGTTTCAAGTCCTCGCTGGCCTGCGGCGGCTGCGTAGTTGGTCAATAGACGTCATGTGGCCATGGTGTAAGCAGTATTTGCCGGGGCTCTCCAACCATTCTAGCGGCGGCAAACAGACGTGTGCTGCTGCTGACGGCGAGAAAACGATCCTGGGCGGGTAATTGGGCGGCTGGTGTTCCGTTCTTTACTACTAACGCCGGCTCTCTGAGAGAGACACTAAGCATGCATCGCTCGAAACAGTTTTATCACGTGCGATACAAGGGGTTCAGGCACGCCAGGCCCTTCCCCGATGATATGGCTGAGCAACGAGCGCCTGAGTTGCAGCATGACACTCAACCCAAACCTTTGATTGATATCGCGCGGGGAGAATTACCCGTCATGAGGGAACTCGGTGTATTTGGAACTAGCAACCAGATACAGAGCACACAGTAGTCTGCAGCCTCTCCTACTACAGCGCTACTGCGACAGCCTCCTATATCGGTCCAGGCCATACAGCAATATTGCCTCGTTCCCCAAGGCACCGTCTCGTCTGAAGCGAGATAGACATCACCCCTTAGGATGCGACATGAAGCTGGGCTACCGTGGAGATGCCTCACGCGGTAATGACTAACTAACATCAAATATCAAGCCCACGGTGATCTGATTGTGTACACCAAAGCAAAACAATTAAGACCATAGTAGTCAGGCCGTCGCTTCACTGTGACTATTCTTCATTAAAAACCTCAGGTCTGCGACGACTGAACCTGTTGAGCGTTATGACAGCATTGCCTTGCCCAAGCCCGGAACAGACTCTGCAATCTGTCCACGAGGCTCTTTTGAGCGAGTTGAACCGATCTGTTCGACAAGGATAACTTATCTATTGTCCTCCCTGGCAACACCTGAAGTTTTCAGAGTAAAGATACCGAAGACTGCAGGTTGCGAGTGTTTCACTGGTCGGTTACACCTAAACTCCTAGCACTTATTCAGGCTCTGGTCGGCGTCAGCGTGAAGGAGCTTCTCTTAGTGAGGTCCCACACGTCTTTGCCCCATAGGCCACTTCACCAGGAGATCGAGGTCTCCCCCATCTGCCCAGTGAAAACTCGGAATCCTTCAAACCACCATTTGGAGATAGTGATGCGTGTAAAATTGGTCGTAGCTGTGGCCCTAACAAATTTACCTTACTCTAGACGGGGCCGGTGTCCCAGAATGACAATATGCGTTGATTCTATTGCCAATATTTTTCTTATGTGGTCCATACATGTAAGTCGACCGAAAGTAGCCTTTAGAAGGGTGCAAAAGTCAGCCTCAATGGAGTGTGATTTTATCCCAGTTGGATGCATAGAGTGACATGAGAGCTTACTGGTTTTACTGGGTTCAAAGATGCGTTCAAGCCTTGGCACAGTATCTAAGGTAGTCTGCTTCAGCAACTTAGGTTTGCTACTTTCTAAAATGCAATGGAAAGTAAGCCGAGGTGTAGAATGATGGTACCGATCCAAGTGATTGATAAGATTGTACCATGGTGGTGGGTGGCAGTCGGAACGGATAGATCTAGGTTAGCTGGGAACTTGATTACATAATAGGGCCAAGCATCAACATCAATTGAACATTTCCGCAACTCCTCTTCTTTTATCGAGCACAGCAGCATCTCCCAAGACACCCCGGGCACATGATCAAGGCCGCACCATGGTTCCAGTATTACCACGGCGACGGAATCAGGTCCCAGTGGTGAAATGCCTCGCCCCAAAGTTCCGCCGCACCGGCGACAGAGAGTTGTCCAGGCCTGTAACGCCTGTCGCGCCGTGCGTAAGAGATGTTCCGGCGCAGCTCCGTGCACCCTCTGCCAGCGGCGTGGAATTGGCCACTCGTGCTCTATCCCAGCCCACACCCCAGCTGCCAACCCACAAGGCGTTGTAGCAAGCGAGCGGGCAGGAGCCATTTTGGATTCTGCAGATCTCCCAGCGGGCCTGATCGAACAGGCTCCTTTGATCCAGACACGACCTCCGGACGCTGCTGGATCACTGGCTTCGTCGACGAGCCAGGCCATAGGGCCCTCTCATCTAGAGGACCGGACCTCCTTAAATGAGATGAGACTGTCCAATCAAGAGAATCGTCCAGAGTCACCGATACTCGGCGCCAAGCCGCAGCCTCGCATGCTCCTCAACCTCCATGGCGAGAGAGGTGCGTATCTCCTATTCACTGCCGACCCCCATCGTCTTTGTTCCATACTCACCTTTTTGATAGTTTTCATCGGTAGAGGCGGCTCCCAATCACTACTGCAATGCGTTCGAAAAATCATAGCGTCACAGATCGGGCCTTCCTCTTTCTCACGAGACGGAAGAAGCGAGATCATGCACGAGACAGAGTCTCCCCAAGCACGCCACCACACATCCAGCCCGGGAGAAATGAGCGTCGAAACGAAACTAATGTACGCCGGTTACTTTTCCGCAGTGGTACGAAAATCTCGTCCGTTTCACTAGCCTGCGAAATGTCTGCTAATGGAGAGCCTGCTAGACTGGGGGGTTGATTGATCCCTTTTGTCCACAGGAGCTGGAGACCCTTCTAACGACGCCCTCTCTGGAAAGTCCGCACAAAAAGGCACTCGCCGAGCTAGTCATTGCCATCGGGCTCCAGTGTGAGCTTTCTGCTGATACCCTTGACCGCGAATTGGCCTACTTCACCCACGCTCAGTCACATGCCTTTTCGGGGATGCTTGAAGAGCCTGATCTGGATGTGGTGAGAATCTTTCTAATCATGGCCTTTTACCTCCTGGGACAAGGCCGTAGGAATACCGCATTTGTATATCTCGGGATTGCAGCTCGTATAGCGCTCGTCCTCGGTTTGCACAGCCAGGAAACCTACACCGACATCAATGACCCAAAGCAACAATTGAGGTGAGTTGGATGGAAACCTAGTCATATCCCCTCTTCTCGGTGCTAATGGAGATACGTATATAAACAGGCTACGTGTATGGATGAGCCTGCGAGTAATGGACATCCCCATTAGCTCGGTCCTGGGCCGTCCGCCAGCCACTGGCGGCGTGCACTCTGACCTTAAAAGTCTCATCGACGGGATCGAAAGGATCGACCACGATAGCGGGATAACTTGCCTCGCGGCATCGTACAAGATTGTTTCATTGATAAGCAGCATCGTCGACAGGGTGTATGATCGCAAGGAGATATCCATTTCTCTTGTCGAGGAGTTCTTGCAAAAGTTGAAGGAGTGGGGTCAGGAGGTGCCTGAATTTCTACACACACTTCCCCCTTCCTCATCTTCCGTTAGTCAAGGTGATTTGCCGGAACGCAAGGGCGCAATTGGCAGAGTCCACGTCTCTTGCCTCTACTACTTTGCTGTCAACCTGGTCACGCGTCCTCTTCTCATCTCCACTCTGACAAGGCAGCAACCAGCCGACGCTGTGTCTACCCAGTTAGCATCAGCCTGTCTCGAGGCCGCGACGCTGGTTGTGCAAACTTGCAATGATGCGCACAAACTGAACTTATTGAAAGCTAACATGTCTACACTAATGTGAGAGTGCCTGGTGGATGATGTTATATACCTCTGTCTAATTAATCTATGTTTTCAAGGACAATGATATTTCCGGCCGGGCTAGTGCTAGGGCTCGAGCTTTTCGCAAAGGAATCGGGACCTTATGGAATCGAAGCAGCCTTCCATGGCGCCCGAGATCTTCTTGGTTTCTTGGGCGCAAAAAGCTCACTGGCTGCATTGTATCATGAGATGCTTATATCCCTCTGGAACGTAATCTCGGAGCGTCGCACCCGCAAGCGGTCTCACGCAGGCAACTCGTACGTATCTAGGATCTTCGCTTTCGATCGGCCACAAACCCAGGATATGAGGCCTCGACAAGAGGCTACCAATAGCCCAGGCTTCATGAGTGCAAGTCAGCAGGATCAGACGGCGTCTCTATTTACGGCTGAGATACCCGATAGCAATGCTCCGCTGGATTCAGGAGAGGTCTTTCTTGATTGGGATAGCCTCGATATCACGCAGTGGGATACTTTTCCATTTATAGGTGGCTAACAAGTCTGGGTGATCATGGGCTTGGCCTGCCAACCAAGCGGGCGACAGAAGATAGCATCATTGGTAAGGAGAAGGTGATTTATAATTTTGCGAGAGTTTCACACAGATGTGAAGACATTTTGACCATCAGGTTATGATCTACATAAGGTGGCAACAAGAGTTGCCTTTCTTCAAAGGCTACATGTCGTTTTGATGCCAAAGTAGAAAGGCAATTGCCAGTTTGTAACAGGACCGTGATATATGTTGAACGACAGGGCGTTTAACAAGAGTATAGACCGCCTTGTAGAGCCATTTATACTACGCCATCGCTCTCAATCAACACTGATAAGACAAGCACTTCACCTCCACCTTCTGTAGTGATTGCCGCAGAGAGCTCGATTAATCTGGCCATGCTCCTTATAGGCCGAGGGAACCACCCTTGGCCGTGTAGACCTCACCCGAGATATACGTCTTATCTGGAGCTGCCAGGTCGACATACAGCGGGCTAAGCTCTACCGGCTGCTCGATGCGTCCAATGGGAGACGATCCCCCACTTAGATTCTCCGTCGTGAAACCTGAAGCCGCTAGAAAAGGAGTATATGCCAAAGCTGGTGCCACCGCGTTCACACGAATACCAGACGAGGCTACTTGCATCGCGAGACAACGCATGAAATAAACTAGTGCCGCCTTGCTTGAGCCATAGTCGAGGTTTCCAGGACCAGGATTTGAAACTGTTCCGGATGCGGTATAGATGATGCTACCGCCACGGGGGAGCAGGGGAACAACAGCTCGGGCGAGCCACAAGTTTGCGTAAAAGTTGGTCTCGAATGTACGTTGAATCTGCTCGGTCGGGTGATTCGTAATGTTGGGGGCGTTGGGACCAGCTGTCACACCACTATATCTGTGGAGTTGTTAGCATCGGACAAAGGAGAGATGCTCAGCACAGCCACCACCTACCCCGCGTTGCCAACGAATATATCGATGCCTCCCATTCGGCTGTGCGCCTCTGTAACAAGATCAGCGCAGAAGGTTTCGTTTCGGAGATCGCCCGGGATCCGCTCAATGCTGTAGCCTTCCTCGGCGACAAAGTCTGCCAGAGCTTGAGCATCAGACTCTTCTTCGGGAAGATAGTTGATGGTGACAGTTGCGCCCTCTCTTAAATACGCAATAACTACCGCACGACCAATACCAGAGTCACCTCCAGTGATGAGAGACCTGAGGCCCCGCAGTCTTCCGTAGCCACGGTAGGCCTGTTCGCCACAATCCGGCTGGGTTTCAAACGTGCTCTGAAGAACCGGGAAACTCGCATTTAGGGGAAGGCTAAGATTCAGGTCCGAAAATCGAGTGGTTGGGTCAATCAATTCAACATTGGAGCCGTCTACAAGAAATGTCAGTAGTAATCTCTCCCTTGGGACAGTAACACGGCCTACTTTGAGCGGCGGCAGAGATCAAATGGAGCGAGAAGGCCACAAGCCCAAGAATAGAAGGCGACATCATAATGAAGAAGATAATTGAGAAGAAGCTGTCTTTGCTAAATCTTTGTTTATGTTGCAAGAACTGGAGTTTCAATTTCGTTGACCTCCTACACTATTTATTTCTTCCCATGCTTATAGAGATCAAGTCAGGGTATCACAAAAAGTAGACTCATTTCCACCCATGAGGGCCTTTGGATAAGACCTGACGTATTTTCTGAAATGCAGATCTTCTAGTCAATGGATATAATGAACGGAGAACGGAGACGGAGAACGGACATGCCTGATTTGATCGCTGACGAAGCTCAAATATAAGCTTTTCTCGCACCCCTGTACGCCTGCTCTATCCAGACTGCCTCTTCCAGATCAGACACAGCCACCATCGCCCGCACTAGACGCGTAATCTCGGCACTTGATGGAACATAAGATGACGAATGACGACCAAGGGTCATCTAAATGCCTAGCCAGAGCAAATGAGTTCAAAGGAATGCGGTCTAGGGTTAGATTCCAGGGCCCTAGCTTCGAGAATTTCAAGCTTTTAGGAAAGGCGGTCGATTTCCCTCGTACGTGTAAGCTAATTGAAACATCGTTTGCGAAAGTTTCGATCCAATGTTAGAATAATGCGCTTACTTGCAAGCTAATAGTTGTATAGCATAAGCTAGGAATAGGAAGTGCCCAGATGAGACACAAGTTACTTCTTGCGATGGAGTGAAAGGGGTAGATTTTCACTGATTGAAATACTAGTGAAGGAGGAGTATTTATACCTAATGAGGATTAACAAAGCAATTTCCTCGATTTCCCCGCCACCCAAGAGACATCCGAGTTCAATTGGAATGCCATCTGGTCAAATGAGAAAAATTTGACCTATCAATGACATACTTGCTGAATGGGAAAATATAAGTGTGGTCTCCTACTAATTCAGCAAGAGTCGGTAAGCTGGGCCTCGTCTTCCTCCTTGTTCAGGCAGCACTGTACTTTATCAGACACCGTATGCATTGTTGTCTGGGGGCCATCACTTGGTTTCAACAAGAAAGTCCCTCATTATTAGATATCCAAAAGAAAACCACTGCTTGAAAAAAACACCTAATGATAAGTTGTCTACTATGGATGATCTACTTTACGATATGTCAGCCTGACAGATTCAAAGTTTCAGCATCAAAGATAACTGCTGTATCAAACTGGCTGTCTCTTGTTGCACCGAGTAGTAGCATATTACGCGGTTGTTGTGGTCACACCAACTATATGGCATCCCGATCAACTTCGAGACAATCCCCCACGCTACTATGTTAGTCTTGTCAAGACATATATTTGAACACATTGCGAGCGAGCGACTTAGCTATGAATATCTCATTTCGCATTATAAGTTATGGATCAGCCACCGAATGAGTATTATTATAAAGAAATCCGGATCAACGGTATAAATCGACTTGAATGCAAGCTAATGCAAGCTCCTCCTCTTCCCCAGATATTGAAACTTATCGTCATCCGTCACCCCAACCGTATAGTGTTTTTCATCGTTCTCCTTTTCTAAAAACCACCCCTTTTGATATCTTGTCCCGGCCAGGTATTGGTAAAGCTGGCTAGGTGACATCATGTGAGCAGCCTCTGGTAGGCGCTGGAGGGAATTCGATGAGTGAAGCAGGGCAGATGTCGTTGCGATGCTCCCGAATCCATCAGGGACCAGCCCTTTGAGCTCCATGTCAAGAAACCAACCCCGATCCTCGCCGACCTGATTCTTGACAAATGCCGATGCGAGTGCCCAGATATTGACAATGGCTACCAGTGTCAAGATGGAGATGATGACATAGGTGATTGACGGACTTTGAACTAATCGGCGTCGCTTTTCGTCTACAAGGTCTGCCTTGACGGGAAGCAGGGCTGCCGAGGTTTCGTTGATTGCGAAACGGTTCTGTTTGTTCGCCAGCTGGGTACCTACAAATCCGAGATTATAATGCAGTGCGTCCAGGATTCTATCCTCTGCCCCAAGCGTACCAAAATCCTCGGCCTTGATTTTGCCAAAGGGCTCCAGAATGGTTGCAAAATGAGGAGAAAAGCCATCTACAAGAGTATTCTGGCTGTCGATGTTAGGGAAAGCCTCATCTCCATGAGAAAATCCCGAATACCCAAACTTGGGGATAGTAAAGGGCGGGTTCCACGGCCGGACATTGTCATTGTCGGGAACAGGGGGATTGCCGTGGTCGATTTGCAGCTCCCCATTGACCTGAATCATCTGAACGCTGGTAGGGACTTCAGCCCAAGTGTAGTTGCACTTCCAGGCGGAGAGATGGGTAAAGGATGCGGTGTCGGCTGAAAAGTTGCCCCAGAAATAGGTCCGCAGGGCCCAGTTGGGCCCGACCTTGGGGCCACAAAGTGTCGCGTCCGCAGTCTCTGGGGTGGGCAGCACGCTGGCCATGTACACGTACCGATTTTTGACAGGAGCTTGTCCCAGCTGGATCATCTTGCTGACCCTGGTCTCGCTGTATTCAGTCTTGTTGTCGACGGTATACTCGAGGGGTGGAGCAGCACATTTGTTGTCTTGGATAATCGTGACGTAGAAAGATGGGGGCTCACCAGCCCACTTCACGTTCTCTTTAGTCCAGTCCTTGACAGTTATGTTCAAGTTGCTCTGGGGAATTTTGGAACAGGTGGGGGCCAGCTTTGCGGCTGGTATGTCAAGTCTAATGGAGTGATCCGCTTGGTTGCCCCAATCTGAACTATTGAAATCGATAGTTGGGAAGAGAAGGTCGCCATAGGTGGACTTTGGATACGTGAAGTTTGATAGACTTTGTGTGAGGACAAGGCTCTTGACGATGGCAAAGGTATTACGCTGGGCCAATGATGTTTGGTTGTCGGCGTCGAAGGACCCGAACCAACTTGCTTGTGGGAACTCCCAGCTTTTGTGGCTTGGAACGGTCTCGGGATTAAACAAAAGGGAGGTGAAGGCTACCAAGAAGGCACAAATGGCGGCAAGGGTTTGAGAGACAGAGACGGTATAGACCCTTAGCCGGAAAGAATGGTACAAGGCTCTGAATCCAAGCATATCAAGGAGTGATGTGTCTAGCTCGGCCGCGGTACAATAACTCGTTGCTAGCTTGGACAAAATGGCTAGGTCTCGAACCACAAAGTCGACCGTGGTGGTATATAAGGCCACCCCAAACATGGCCAGTGCTGGGAGAACCCTCCAAAAAAACGGAATGTACACATCATCTCCGATAGTCCCGAGCCCATCGGATCTCTGTGACACGGCGAGGGTGGCAGACAGGGCAACGATGAGCGCAAGGACGTACACTGTGAAAATCGCACGATATCGCGATCTGAGGACCAGCATGGAGAAGTTGGTATGCCCCCATATCCTGTCGTTTTCCTGTACTTGTGCGCGGCTCACAGTAGCAGGTTGAGCAATATCCGTTTTGCCATGCAGGAACGCCATGGACCCCAGGATTGTCGCGGGGTTCCTGTGCCACACCTGAGACACTTCTGCAGACTGATGTATGATGCAGACAATGATGAGCATGGAGAGGCAGAAGAGGATGAGCATGGCTATGCACACACCCTGGTTTACCCGAAGTGCTTCTGTCTCCAGTAAAGAAGAGCCCTGAATCTCAGACGCACGGTCCTGCCGAAAATGATAGTGGGCGACAAGGGGCCAAAACATCTCTGTCACGTTTGTCACGGCTTGTTTGAGGACCTCGTTCTGGTAGTTTGACATGAGTGTCCTGTTCGCAACCTTGCCGCGAATGTCATACAACGTGTTGAGCGGCCCCATGATTACATTACTCGCCGCGTTAGATTCCCCCCACCCCCCTTCGAGGCTGGGTATGGATTTAGCCAGCATTGCCCAAGGGTTCGAAATGATCTGGGTGTCTTCTTGCTGCGGGGGAACGGTCAGTTCTGGAGTAGAACCGTAATCCTCAACGGCGACCTTGGATGCCCATGCGGTTGAGGAGCACATGACGGCAGCGCACTGGCTACTCTTGGGAGGCACCGTTCCATTTTTGCCCGCCGTGTCAAACCAACATCCATAGTACACAAATGGCAGATGACGCTGCGGTAGTGAAGAGCAGGACGGCGGTTGTTCTACGTCAAGCATTGCCCACCAAGCTCCGCCTATCTTGGCGTAATCTGCGATCACGGTATTTGTCCTAACGGGCTTGTCGCAGGACTCAAATTGGAAGTCGAGGGTGATGTTTATACCCTTGCCACTTTGCGTGTACTGGCTGCCCGTCACATCGGCCGCCTTCTCCGAGGTAAGCTCGTAGCTTCTCATCTCGGCGCACTTGATATCCATGAATAATCCGTCAACGGTGAGACGCAAAGGGTGGTCGTGAGTGCCTCGAGTGTTATCGGTCTGAGTTGAGGCCTCGTACGTCTGGTATGCACCCTGACTCGCCACGCCAAAGGGGTACTCCATATCGAAGTCGAGCATAGCCTTTCTGTGATAGAAGGAAGCCTCGGCTGTGGTATTCGTGACGTTCTCTGACACGGCAAAAGAATCCATTAGTCGGACGTCAACAGGATCCCACGTCAGTCTAGGCTCCAGTTGGAAAAGGGCGGGAGAGAGAATGATCTGAACCCTGGCTATAATAGTCGAGACGGCGGCAAGCGTCACGAAGAAGTGTCTTCGTTGGACGGACCAAAATAGCACCTTGGGGAGGATCATCGAGGTATAGTCGAGGGTGTATACTTCCGAGTTCAGGCCATCATGGGTTTGCAGAAATGCCCAGGGTAGATATCTAAACACCTGCAACTCAATGCGGGACAAAAACACTGCCACGAGGGTGAGGACTATACAGAAAGATGTTAGATGCTGATTCAACGGCAATCAAGGAGATTTAAATGGCATACCGGCTGCTGGAACAAACCTGTACACATAAACCAGATCATGATGGCCCTGACCGATCCCACCATCGCGCTTGGAAAGAAGCAGTAAAACCAAGAGTATGGCGGCGCAGCAGAAGAACCAAGCCAAGAAGATGCCCAACACAGTCCGCCGCAGCCAAAATGGCTCCCATGTTGCCACATCGTCGCGATGGAAGTTCTCCTTTGCTGAATCGTCGCTCGTGGATCCTCCCACGTGGTTTAGCAGCATCGAATTGGGCCCTCCATAAAAGGTCTTGTCGTCGAGATCGTCGTTGGGGGGTTTTGACGACCTGAGCGCTTCTTGACTAGGTGCAAGACCCTGGGAGGGGTGCACGAACCGGCTCGGATCCATGGCGTTTCGAGGCGAGAAATGTCCTGGCTGGAAGCCAAAAAATGCAAAAGGGAAAAGTGATCCGGGTTGGCTGGTCCATATATAACAATTTCGTCCCTTTAAGACTACTGATAACGCAATATCTGTTTTCCTTGACACCGCAATGCTCACAGCTTAATATGTACGCTCACTCTTGGCCAAGACGTGTTTGGTCCTACTTAATTTCCTGCGTAGTCCGAGCCCACCAATGATAATAGCTTCCGCGGGCTTCAATGGGCTAGGGGGTCGGGTTGTTCGCCCACCCGGAGGGTCTATTTTTGCCGCCACATGGTACTCTGCCCTACCCGGACCCGTTCTTAACGCGAGATACCGAAACAGGATGTCAGATTCGAGAAAACCCACCAGTAATCGCTAGACCGGTATGCATAATCGTCCCAGCTCCACCTAAATCCCTCCGTGCAGGGAACGAAATTGAACCTGATACAGGCTAGCAAATCTCCTTGAGCGGAAGCGAACTGGCAGTCTGCTCTTAATGAGACTCCATCCTTGTTTCTCCATGTATCATGCCAACTACTTATTCTAATGGTCTAGCTAAGATCGATCATTCTATAGAGCATTCTTCCAGACCAAGTTGGCAACATTTCGAACCAAGCTCAACTTCTCCCACATCCGCTCTTCACTCGCCACACCAAGGTTCTTCTCAAAACTAGCAAAGCCACATTGGGGACTCACAGCTAATGAGTCAGTTAGGACGTCCTCGGGACTTCGACCCTGGCCGGCGCTGCGTTTCGAGCCGCCTCGTGCACCCGGCGTTCCAACACTTTCAAGTCTTCAAGCTCCGGATGCTTCGTCGACACAAGACCAAGAACCATATTCTTGCCTGTAGGAAGGTGTTTCAGGCAATCAAAGCTATCGGAGCGCGCATCGTCGAATTCGAGGTAGAATGTGTCGTAGTTGAGCTGCGTCAGGACCTTCTCTGCAATGCTGTCGTACGATCCTTCCAAGAATCCACCGGTGCCAGGTATGTTCCCTCTGCAGAGGTGAATGCCCATGTGTAGGTTCTCGGGACGGTCTTTGATAGCCTCGTTATGTGCCCATATGTATAGATCCAAAAGCGTGTCTGGGTCCTCGCCGTCCTGTTGAAGCCCGTTCCTGAAATTTTCCGAGACAAAGTACGTTAGATGGGGGTCGTCGACTTGAATCGATCGTAGACCTTCATCATAGAGCATCTGCACTTCTCGGCGGAAAGCTGCCGCCAGGTCAGAAAGATATTCAGCATCTGTCTTATAGACACTGGGATCATAAGCCGCGCCTGGTGCAAGCTGCATGTGCTGCCAAGTAATCGAGGGCATTGTGATCTTACAATCCTTCCAGAGGTGTGGTGGTATGGTGCCCTTGAGCATGTTCCATCCAGAAACGTATGCGGGGGCAACATGCTTAATCATGCGTTTAGCCACAACGGCAGGGAATGTGCTCACCCCCAACTTGGCCATGTGTTGCGTCGTCGGGAGCTCTGTCCTAAAGTCTTGAGGTATCCGGAAGTGGCGGTTGACCTCCATGCCGTCAAGGCTCTCGAAGAAGCCGCTGAAAAAGCCTGTTCGCTCGTACTCGCCACTGGTGATGGGCCGAATAGAGAGATCGAGCTGCTTCTGCACAGCATGCGCAATTGCTTCCTTGGTGGCTGCCAATTGTGCCTCAGACAACTCGCCAGAATAGACATCGAGATCTTTCCGAGCGTTGAGTAGAGAGTGTGGGCGGATCAAGGACCCTATCTGGTCCATACGAAAACGCGGAGCCATGGTGGTTTAGAGCTGTCCTCGATCAGAGCGAGTCGAAGTGAAGAGAGTTGGTGGAAGCAGTGCACTTTATATAGCCCGACAGCCCCAAACCCTCGACCGACCCACCGGAGAGCTCCCGTCCACGGTTCATAACGCGTCCCAACCCCATCTAACAGAACTCATTAGACCTATATATATATGATTTATGTTTGGTCTTGGTAAGGCCTTCATGACAGGTTTATATCTGGGGGAAAGGACTACGTTCATATTGGAGTGGTGAATCTTTTTGTCAGGGGCGAATAGAGCGATAAAGCGTAACAGAATGGGAAGAAAAATGTGGAGGTCGCCAGTACCTAATGATTCTGCCTGTGGGGTGGCGTGTGGGGACCACAGCGGTCTGATTGGCAGACCATTATGACTCCACAGAAACGAATAATTAGGAGAGATAACAGTCCGGACTTGCATCATAGGCCAACGCGGGTGTTATGTTTCAACTTGATGGGCAAGGGTTAGGATAGAGGTCAGGTGCTTTCAAGCTGTATCGCTCCTCAAGACAGCTTTATGAAGAAAGCATGTCAAGATCTTTGTGATTGAGCTTATTGCGCTCGCCTTAATTCTATATAACTTTCTTATCCTCATAGGGAGTGCAGAGGAGATTGTGGACAAGGTTCGTACATCACCCGAAGTGGCTTTGTCCTGAACTTGCCTAGGAGCATCAAATTAGCCTATGACCTTGAAGGGCGAGGGGAAAGAACTTGAAGAATCATTCCTTACATTTCATCTTAATGGATGTCTGGCTACTATCTTTCCAAAGCCTCTGGTAAGATTCCCAACTTGTATCACTTCCCGCAACACGTCTTCAGCCGACCCTTCAATGACCTCAACATGCGGTAGCTCGAAACCTTCACCATAGTTGTCAACCGCCCACTGTAGAGCACTCCAAGACTTCCAGTAGTCATCGGGCCTGGCAGGAATAGTGATGGGGCTAGCATGACCTTTCAAATGAATGGTCCAGTCGTCCTTGGCTAATGAGAAAGGCAATTTAAATCTTTCATCTTTTAGAATGGTGATGCCGACCAGGATGGCCGCTGGATCCTTGACGCATTGTGAGACCAAATCTGCCGATGGAGTTGGCTCTACCGCGCACACTGTGTCAAACGCATGGCCAATCGGTCCCTGGCCGAGAGCTTTAACCATGAGTAGAATGTCATCAACAACTGTGGGAGATTTATAGTCGAATACGTGCGTCGCTCCGAGACTCTTGAGCATATTATGGCGAGCAGGCGAAGCAGTGACAAGGATATTCCGGCAACCGCTAGCACGAGCAAACTGCACGGCGCAGAGCCCGGCGCTAGACGAACCCCCCCAGATCAAGATGGGTCGCTGATGAACAAAGGAGTCATTACTACCAGGCAAGGGGAACTTAAAAAAGTTGAAGATGGTATCGGCAGCGACCAAGGCGACCACAGGCAGAGATGCGGCATGGGCTTCGGGGAGGTTGTCTGGGACTTTAAAGGCCATGTCTTCAGGGCAGATGAGGTAGCCCTGGTGTGTGCCGTATTTTTTAGCGCGTCCCAGGCCTGAAGGAGTGAGTCCAGCTACCACGTCGCCCTGCTTGAACCTGGACCCTGGTGGCGATGAGAGAACGCGTCCACAAAAGTCATATCCAAGGGTTGTTGCCCGGATACCCAAGATGCTGGCATGCTTGGTGTCTGCGGGATTGACTCCAGAGTAGATGTTCTCAATTACGAGCTCGTTGTCGCCTACCTGCAGGGGCGAGCTGGTGTCTTGGACGGAGAAATTGCAGTTGGCGTCGACATAGAGTCCCCTATTGGCTTTTGGTGGTGTGAAAGACATAGTGGCATGTAGATCGGAGATTGCAGGGAAGAAATGATGAATTTATTTTCCACCTGAGGTATTGGGCAGTGTAAGATAGATGAGGACGATGGTGGTGAGCACATGGCGACACTCAATTTATAGCCAATTCTCAATACACCGATAGCATGACCAGAACCTTTGAGTTGGTTTACTGTATTCTTCAAGGATCACTCTATTTGGCCACTATATCCGCTGAGCATCTTCCGGGGAATGTGGAGTGTCAGCCTCTTCCCCGGAACGCCGCTGATCTCTCTTCCGGGGAAGTCTGAGAAGCGTCACAAGACCTTATTAAGCAGCCGATCCCCTGTTCGGCGGCTCTCGGCCTCGTGGGCCTCGTGTGAGACCTTTGTAGATGGTGAAAACTACCAACAGTTATATAAACAGTCTACCTAAGCCTGTTTAATGTACATAGGAGGGTTACTTAGAAAATACTACGGCCTTATCACATAGTCATCGCAAACATCTTCTAAAAATCGCCATTATGTCTGCTTTTAACGTTGACTCCGCCAAAGTCTTACTGCGAGATGTCGTCGCGCCGCAGCATCCTCTAGCAGCGCAGGCATTAATTCTCCCAAAGGGACACCAAAAACGCCCTGGGTGCCGCCCTCTTCCAAGTAATATTGTGCTTGAACGAGATCAAGTCCTCACTCTCCGGGATGGGACCAAGATCTTTGCCGACATCTACCGCCCCGAGACTGACCAGAACACCAAAGTCCCTGCCATTGTCATGTGGTCGCCTTATGGCAAGAGCAGCACGGGGCTAATCGTGTTAAGCACGGTGTTGCCTTTTCAAGCTGCTATACCGGACAGCCAGCTTTCAGGTTATGAAAGCTTTGAAGGGTACAAGTCCTGGCCATAACCGAGCTCTTTACACACACTGACTTGTCGAACACAGTCTTGATCCAGCAGAATGGGTGCCAAGGGGATACGCCATTGTCAACGTCGATGCTCGAGGTTCGAACCACTCCGAAGGCAACATGAGGTGGTTCGGATCCGCAGAGGGCCGAGATGGACACGATGCCATTGAAGAGATTGCAAAGCTGGATTGGTGCAATGGGAAAGTCGGGATGGCTGGCAACTCATGGCTTGCCGTGGCGCAATATTACATTGCGGCAGAAAAGCCGGCTCATCTCGCATGCATTGCGTCTCTGGAAGGATTCAGCGACCCTGCCAGAGAGATGGCACTGCGAGGGGGTATCCCTCACACGTCCTTTTCCAAGACCATCGCCAACACGCTCACAGGTACGTGCTTGGTGAAAGCTACATTGCATCCTAGTGTTGACCGTTCTAGGGACGCAAAAGCAAGAGGATCTAATTGCAATGGTCCAGGACTTCAACAACTTCAAAGACTACTTCGAGGACAAGCGGGTCGAATTTAGCAAGATAGATATACCTGCGTACATTGGCGCTAGCTATTCAACGGACATCCACGCCATTGGATCCTTGCGGGCGTTTGAGGAGATTCAGCATGACAAGAAATGGTATGTCATGTGGTTCAAACACTGCTTCAGGCCGTGATACTAATACCGGTTGCGCAGGATCGTCCTACATGCTTCCCAGGAATGGTTCGACCTTTATTCGGTCGATCGCACAAAAGACTTGTCGCGGTTCTTCGACTACTACTTGAAAGGGAGTGCGAACGATTGGTTGGAAACAAAACCTGCCCGCGTCGCACTCTTACGCTACCCCCAGCCGGCTCTACTTGACCAGGAGTTTGAGGACCTCCCCTGGCATCTTCCGTCTACCTCTAAGCAGCAACTTTTTCTAGATTCGCAAGGCGGTCTCTGTGTATCTAATCCTGCTGAGAGCAGCACGCAGAGTTACCACGCGGAATCGTCTGAGGCCCTGGAGTTTAGCTACAGGTTCCCGTCGAGAACTGTCATTATAGGCCCGCCCACTTTGACCGTCCATATTGCTTCGCCTGGCTTTGAGGATCTGGATGTCTACGCCCATATCTTCAAGGCTGATGCGAAGGGGAACATCCTGACATATATGAATATCCCAATCTCTCACGACGAGGCAGCTAGTCCACTGACTGAAAACAAGTTGTTCCGATACCGTGGCCCGACAGGCTGCCTCAGAGCATCTCGCCGGCACGTCTCCCCTCAAGGATCGGGTAAGACTTGGCACACGCTATCTTTCTCCCGACTGGAGCCTATCAAACCGGGGGATATTGTCAAGTTGGATATCCAGATGTGGCCTACTGGGATTGTCTATGAAGAAGGAGAACAGTTAATCCTCAAGATCAGTGGAAAGTATATTGGGCTTCCAGCCAACCCAGGTCTAGAACCTGAAGCTAGTGCAAACGTGGGTCAACATGTTGTGTATACTGGCGGAGAGTTTGCAAGTTCCCTGCAATTCTATACGCTGTAGTAGTTCTACTACCAGTCATTCCGAGTCGAGTCGTGTATTGGTTCCTGTCTTTCTTATGGTTGAAAGAGAAATTTGGCCGGCTCGTCGAGTTATTTTGTAGGATAGGTACATAGGGTAGCACTGCATCTATTTTTAGATGCATGGAATCCTACGACAGGGCGAGGACCTCGATTGCTATCATTGGGTAGATTATCGGAACCCTCGGTAGCTCTCCACTCAATTTATTTACCAAACATTTTCGTCATCGGCTTTCTTGACGCGACAAGCTGAGACACGCAACCCAAGACAAGAGAATCTAATACTGGCCTCTTGAAAGAGCAGCGATGGCTCGTCCCTTGACCACTTTCAATGGCCGTTCTTCTCGCGCCAGACGTGTCACCCGGGCCTGTGATTACTGTCGTCAGAAAAGAGTGTTTCGCCCCTTCCACCACAATCGTTCATTTCTAGTACCTTGACTGACCAGCTGGCGTAGCTCAAGTGCACACCAAATCAACGGCCATGTCTGAATTGCCAGCTCTATCATGCAGAGTGCACTTACCATGACCCAAGACGTGGTGACGCTGCTGTTCAGACCGGTCGCCCTAGTGTAATGCCCGAACAGGACAGCAGCAAAGATGCAGACCCCAGGGAGATAGAGGCAAATCCTCTAGCCGGCCAGACATACCAACCGGTTACGGAAATAAGCCCAGCGTTTGGTGATCCAGATCTGGCACCGTTCTGGGATCAGATGGAGGGTTTGGGTGAAGTAAACCCTGACGACTTGAACCACCACCTCCACCCATATGATGTCGGGGATTCGTCCAACTTTCTGGAGGCAAGCACTCTCAACGATACTTTGAACGGCCAGTATGATCTCGGCCGTGACTTTATCAGCGCACCGCAGACTAGTGACGGGCCTTCCATGAGGCATCCAACAGAGAACAGTATTTCGGACTCTTCCCTCCCCCGCATTAGAGACAGGGGCACCCCGAACGGGAAGGTGTACAGCATCGACTTGCTGACTAGAAAAGACTTGCGCCTAGCTCGCCTGCAGCAATCTACACTACCGGGCGTTTTCGTCAGCAAAAACGAGGCGGCCACCAGTTACATAGGTTGGTTTTTCGTCAAGATTACAGAACTTGAACAGTCTTATTAACCTCTGGCAAATCCCATGTAAATAGGTTTCAATTCTGTCGGTGCAACATTAGGGCTGTGTATCAAAGATGCCCTTGAAAGCCAGCAACTCCCTCTGAAGAGCAGTTCACTTGGCTTTTTGATCGAGGCGAGCGCGCACATCAGCCATGGAATTAGGTCGTCGTCACTGTCCGACTTCTTATTGCAAGACTTGCTTCCTCATCAGCTGGCATTAAAGTATAGCAAAGGTAATGCGCGGTTCCAAAATCTAGCTAATCTTGTTGCTGAGCTGAGAAAATTTTGCCATGGAACAGCATATCTCCGTAATATCAACGCCTTCTACCCAGTTGTCGACGAGGCTTCATATCCAGAGCAGATGGAACGATTTTATACCGCTGAGCGATCAAGTCTGGGGATCCTTGATCACTGTATATTTTTCCTCATTGTCTCGATCGGGGCAACGTCCCTTGGGGAACGCCCCGACCACACCGACGAAATCAAGGCCGTATATCAAAGAGCTTCATCTTTGTTTCACGATTGCGTAGTTGATCCTTCCGAATCGTCGCTTCAAGTCGTTTTGCTACATGTAAGTTTTCCAAGGTTTTAGAACCCAAGAATATGCCTGCTGACTTGGCAGACTCTTTATCAACTTTGCAACGGACATTGCGGAGTGGCATGGACCTTCTGCGGGCTGGCAATTCGCACCGCTCAATCCATGGGGCTACATCGAAAGAGTCCGATGGAAATGGAATTGCCCGATCATCAGCTACGCCTGCGGTCTTGGCTCTGGTGGATCACTCTTGATCTTGATGCGTAGGATAATCGTGCATATGTGCCCTCTCACGGTCCCAAGGCTGATGTTAAGACAGAAACATCTCCCTAATCCAAGGCCGTCCACCTGGGATTATTCACAATTTTGAGGAACGAAATATGAGTGTCTTACACCCGTCACTCGATGAGAATGACCAATCAAGCCTCAATCTTATGCAGATATACGGATGGAAATATAAAATCAGCCAAATGCAGAACCGTTTCTGCAACACAATGAACTCGACAGATAGCACGGATGAGATGGTAGATGCTATTCATAAAATCGATCGAGACCTCACGGCTTGGTCTGATGCCCTACCAGCTGCTTGCCGTCCTAAGAAGCCGATACTTGCGCCAATTCATCTGCGCCTGCATATACTTGTCCTCCATTTGGATTACTTCAGTCTTGTCCGCTCCATTCATTGGGCAGCGATCTCCCTCGTAGCGGGACTAAATGACGAACACATCGGTCAGAATCATGTTTCGGCTCCAGACAGCGAGGCTTTGTGTGTCGATGCCACAAGATCCTATATCAGATCTTTGAACGAGTATGTCCGACATTTTTTGTTTTTCATTGTAAAGATATGCTAATCATCCACCCACCCACTAAGGAACATGGACGATGCAAAAAAGTCCAACATGTTTATCCTCATGTAAGTCATCAAACGTTGAGCTCAAGGAAAGGCCATCCTGACAAGGGTAGGCTCCAAAACGCCAACTGTCTCGCGTCTATTGGCATCTTGTACCGGAACATAATGAAGAACCCATCACAAGTCTCGGCAAGGGCAGATCTGGAATACATACGAGCGGGTAAAGCACACCTCGAGTGTCATATACCCAGAACCATGGACCGCTCTTCAGCCGCCATGGTTGAACACATGTTGTCTTCTAGTCACGCTCTCGTGTGGAACAGTAATCCATGCTCTTCGGGCACCAGCTACATGGCTAATCTTTGACTCTGCATCTGCATGGCCAAGAAAAAAAAAATCCGAGGCTATGTATGAGTTTCCGCTTCAGATTTATCCACCTCGTTGAAGCAAGAAACCTACTAAATAGCATAAATTCTAGCATGCCGTATAGTTTAATAAGCAGAGCTACTACATTCACGACTTAGCATAGTAGAATTTAAGTAGAAGGAAGATTTAATTAACCCTAGGTTCTTCTTAAACGTCTTCAAGGCTTGTGTCTGGCCATTGTCTACGTATGCTAGTGCAAATTAAAACTGTGTTTCAGGACGTCTTAGATAGTTCTCGGCGAGGATCGCTTCTTAGGCTTCCATGATATGCTTGAATAGTACAAGTGTCTCATGTATCTGGTTGTCCTTTTGGTGCACTGATGCAAGTGTCTAATGTGGCTGAAACAAAAAAGCAGGGCCTTGAGAAACTGCCCCTTGAACAGCTACTCAAAGATCGGTGTATTTGCGATTTTGCGCGATGTATTAGCCGGCATTCTAGTCTGAGCCCATCTGGTAATGACGACGATGTTAATGTGCAGAAGACATCACGACATGAGGCTCTTGAGGATGTCGCCAGAAAGAGTGGTCACAGAATTGATTTAGGCAAGAAATAAGCCTTCTCGGAAAAGGAGGACAAACTCATCCCCACGAACGCCTTGTTGTTGGTAGGACTAAGGCATCTCGTATCGACGGCGGCATACTCAAAGACTTTGCAGACCCTAGGGCCTTTGAACTAACTGTCCCGCCAAAATACAGCCCACAGACTTCGGCGATGCTGGGCGGGAAAGATTCACGTGTATGGTATTCCTACAACGGTGCTTTGATTGATGACATGCATTGGGATGCTGAACACCCGGGAATCGAGGCATATAAGGATAGACGAAAGTTCAAGGGAGAAGTTGCTAGCCATATGACGCCCGAAGCTATTTCCAGGCAGGGTGCAAAGATTCTTAGCTCGAGTGGCGAGTATATAAATAAGGGGGGGACGTATAACATGCTGGCGGGCTGCGTCGGGGCTGGAAACAACTGTCAGACCTATTCCAAAAGCTCTATCACGAGATTAGAGCCAGACCAGAACAGGACGACTCGGGGGAAGATGATCGCAGGGGAAGAGATAGAAGACATAGACGAAAGAGCACGTCAGACCCCAGAGACCGGCTTGAACGGCTGAACATCGAGTGACAAGGCATTTCATCTTGACTGCCATGCTGCCTAGGAGTTATGTAGCTATTATGAGTGGGCATCAGTTAGGCACGGCAGAAACAGATTGTTCCATTAAAAAAGACCAAACTAATCTTAGGCTTGCACAAAAGAAGAGAAATGTTTATTAACATAGAGTTTGCTTCTCCTCTTTCACCGAAGTTCTGTCCCAAAACCCATACGTCCGGTTTAGGTTATCCATCACGCTCCTGGGGATCTCGACCTGCATTAAAACCTCCTCCGCGCTGGCCTTTTCTTTAAAGTCGAACCGTTTATGCTCCTCTTGGCAATTCTCCAATGAATAGGAGATCCTTGCCTGCACCGCAGTTTCATCGAATCTAAGGGTCCCAGAAAAGATAACCCAGCCTACGGTATGGAATTGAATAACTGCGCCGCCCATACGAAAGTGGTTTATACTGGAATGGGGATCTTTCCGAGAATCTCACATAACCATACCCTGCACCGGCAGGGTCGTTGGTCGAATTTTGACTCCCAGAATCAGGCGTACCACTTTCTTGTCGTGTGCGAGGTTCATCTGTTTGAGGATGAGGATCGCTTCTGATGTCGTTCTCAACTGCATGGATAATGGCCTCGGGAAGAAATTCCCTCAAGATGTATTCCCCAGAAAGTATTAAGTGCCGTTGCAAGTCCTTGTCAGCGTCGAACACATTAACAAGGTACTCCAGGCCTCTTGAGACCAAGGAGCTCAGGAATTCATAAAACTCCTGCCTCCCTTCCAATGTAAATATCGGCGACCCTCTCCAGCGCGAAAATGTACGGAGCTCAAGCGACTCGTAAGACTGGCCATTTGGTAACCCTCCAATGTCAGTGCACGGCATTTCTGAGGTTGGACCTGGGTAAGGGAGCAGCTTGTCCATCATCCAGACTTGGGCTTCGTCGCTAGATTTTGCGCTCGGCCCCCGGATCTGATGGCGAAAGGCGATGGCAACTATCTCGTTCTGAAACTGTTCGATAAGTGCGCCAACCCGAAAGGAAAGATACTGATGAATACAGCTAATCTCTTCCACCTCCCATGGGTGTAGTCGGTGCAAGAAGTGGTGGAATTGAAGCTCCGCAGGAACTAGGGAGACCTCCATTCCGATATCATCCTCGCCTACTGGAAAACACCGGCAATATACCTCAAGTCGGAGAAAAGCTCGTTGTATCCTGGTGCGTTCTGTGCCGGATAAAGGCGTGGGAGATTCCAATCGTTTCCGTTCTGACGCATCTCCACCAGGGGCTTCAGCCAGATTGGACATGGTATCCTTGAAGTAATCCCGCTCCAAGCGCAATACTCTAGTTACCAATTTCATCAAGATAGCGATGGTAGGATCATCTCTAGGAAATGGCACTGTAGCCTGACCAGGGCGAAAGTGTGTGTCTAGAAATTGCCAAATTTTATCCAGTTGGTCTTTCGTTGACAGAGAAGGACATTGTATAATGGCGAGGGCATCCTTTCGGGCGCCAGGCAGAATAGCCCTATGGAAGACAGAGACGAGGACTTGGGTGCGGGAAGCATTAAAGGCTTGATAGAACAACGAAGATGCGCTGATAGGGCAGTGAAGGGCTTGAGGAGAATCCAGCTGTCCTAGAATGAGAGCGAATAGCTCGGGCGGAATCATGGAAATAGACATGGTGATGCAACGCAGCGACGCTGGCTGACGTGACAGCAGAGAGTGGCACAAGATATCTGTCGTATCGTAGTGAGGGGAAATGGTGAGGGAGGCTTTCCAAAAGGCGCCATGCTTCTTCTAACTTTCGTGTGGTAGATCAGCCCTATAAAAGAAAGCAACCCTACAAGCGCTGGCACTATCCCACACCAGCCTTGCACGTTGGTCGCTTCATCAGCTGCTCAATGTCATTCATGAGTCACAGCCTCTGGCCATACGCCGTGTTGGCATAGATCAGAACCAACGATTAACCGAAATCCAATCATTCCATTTGCACACTTTTCTGCCTGGTTCAGTTAGTTCTTGACCCACAGCGAGTCGTGGAGGCTGTGGCTGTATCGAAACCGGGCAGGGCAGAACTGCCCAAGCAATTGATCAGCATGGAAGACAATCTACCCCGAAGGCCCTTATATTCTCATTGCACACCTAAGTAGGGTCTCAGATTCGGACATGCATTTCAGGGCATCGTATGTATAGTTGAAGGTGTTTGTTGTTTAAACACTGTCATGCTTTGCGTATCACCACATCAATCGATTCGTTCCTTCCCAGTCTGCTATGTGGGGTAGAGCGGGGATGGGCTGACACTAGGCTGATAGCCGTTTTTCGGGCTCCCTCCACACAACGTCCCTCTTGAACCTTCATCCTCGTCATGAATAGACCAACGCCACTGCCCGGACGGCCTCGAGGCGACTATGGCCGCGAGCAAGCAGAGAGGGACAGGCAGCTCAACGAAGAGGCTACGCGGTCGCAGGACGACAACCGGGAAAAGTTTGATATCATGCTGCACGACAACTCTGTCGATGGGTTGGGAACAGGGAGGGATGTTGTTTGTGGAGGAGGAGCCGCACCGGATCCGGCCGGTTAATGAGACTGGGGTCAAGATAGACCAGGAGACATGGCACTGGAATCTATCGGTCAACGATCCTACTCAGCGGGACGAATATGCTCTGGACTCTCTGCGAGTGATGACTGGCCACAGTTTGTGTGTCGTCTGCAAAGATACTCTCAACTACTACTGCCACTACATTGACGAGCGCAACAAGGTATGAGTACCGCTGACCTCTACACAACGCAGCTGACGACTCAGTGGGACTCGGACGTGGCGTTCCCTATGAAAAATAGCGTCCTCCACCACGGATCCCTTTGGCCGCTACATGTCTTTGCAAATATAGTCGAGCCGTACTGTATCATCTGCGCGGATATTTGGGACAAGATTGACGCGACCTATCCGAACCTGATAAAGGACTTCTATTTCAACTACCAGATCGAGTGCTGTTGGCCTCGAAGGCCGAGTCGGACGGAGGAGCACAAGATGTGGTTCTTGATGGTCAACCCATCCAAGGAGAAGGACCCCTTGTGGAATTGGCAGCCCGTTCTGAGGTTAAGTCTCTGGCCAAAGGCACAATTCGGTCATCATTTCGAGCATCAGCAACATAACATTCAGACACGTGGCCCCTGGGATGTCTGCGCTGACGATAACACCAACGATGCCATGTCCACTCGAAGCCTTGCTCTGGACTGGCTAGCACGCTGCCAGGAGAATGCCAACGGACAGCACACTCTCTGCAATGCGCAAGGTGAGTTTGTCCCAACTCGGCTGCTGGATGTGCGAAAAGCCCTACAGACCGGAAGGGTGTGCCTTACCTTGACAGAGGCCTTGGACTCATGCGAGTACGTCACTTTGAGTCATTGCTGGGGCCCATGGGGCGCAGAGCACAACCCAGTGCTGTTGACCAACAACTTGACAGCTAGACAGACCGATGGATTGGCCTGGGATGCACTTCCGCAAACGTTTCAAGATGCCTTTAAAGTTGCTTCCTGGTTTGGCTGGGACTGGCTGTGGATAGACTCACTCTGCATTATCCAGGATTCTGAAGAAGACTGGAAAAGACAGGCAACAATGATGGACAAAGTCTATCAAAATTCACAAATAAACATCTCGGCCGATGCTGGAGATGATAGTCGTGCCGGTTGCTTCTCCCCTCGTGATGAGGATGATATAAAACCACTAGAGCTCTCGTCCGGGGAGGATGGTCCATGGCAAGTTACCACAGACAACTCTCGCTTGGATGAAGTCTGCAACCTCGCTATCCAGGGCATGGATCCACCGGGAGAGACAGTTGTCGAGAAGAGTCCTCCACTTCACCGACCAGGAGCTCGTGTGGGAGTGCTGCGGACTGGGTAACACCGGCTTTGCTAGCGAGACAATGCCTGGAGGCGCCCCGTTCGAGCGAGTATTTGGGGGTGACGTCAAGTTTCAGATCAAGTTGAGCGAAGCTGGCGGTAGTGGGGATAAGGACCGGCTTGATCGAATATATCAACTGTGGAACTCAACCTGCGAGGGTCTGTCAAAGAAGTCGGTTACTTTTGCAACAGATTTACCCATCATCTTGTCCAGCCTAGCCAAGGAGGTTCATCGTATGATTCCCGACGACGAATACGTCTGCGGGCTATGGAAATCGACCCTTCCAGAGAGTCTCAATTGGTGGACACCTCATAGCAGACCAGACGACCTGGTTTTCGTGGCGCCGTCGTGGTCGTGGCTGAACGTCGCGGTGCCCGTGCACATGGCCACGCACAACCAGGCCCAGCACAACCTACCAGTGGCGGAGGTCCTCGATGCTGTTGTCGACCTCGACTCCGACCCGTATGGAGCAGTGACCAAAGGCGACCTACACATGAGAGGGTACCTGAGGCGGGTACATTTCTACTTTATCGAACGTTCTCGTTTCGTACTCAGTGTGATTGAACAAGAGAATGGCGAGGATCGCATACGCCTCATTGGTCCGGACTGGAATCAAGAAGATGGACAAGTATGCCAGCTCACGATCGACGGTCTCATCCGACTGGAGAATCAAGAACACGAATGCTACGCCTTCTTCACCACCATTGCAGAGCGGGGCCAGGATCTGCAGTCTTGTACTAGAAATCTGTCGTGTCTCCTACTGGATGCCGTAGATGGTAGAGACAACACATACAGCAGATTTGGGTCAATCAATAACCTATGTGACGAGTTCAGCTTCAGCCTGCGGTACATGGTGATTGGCGGGGCCGAATTGGGCGTTTCACGACAGTCGTACGTTCCCATCGACTACCGGGGACCGGATGCTGTGGAGCAACCAGTCACGGAGCAGACCATCCCTAGTATCTGGGACCTCATGGCACGGTTCATCAGGAGGCACCGGTGGGGTTTGATGCTGTGGAAGAAGATGTTGGAGGATGAAGCGAAGCGACTCGAGAGGGGCAGTGGAGACGTTGAGAACGGATCTAAAGGTGACTCTCAGGACGGATCTAAGGAGGAGCCCGAGGAGAGACCTGAAGATGGCTCTCAGCATGAATCTGAGGAAGAATTCACCCAAATTCAATCGCCAGCAAGCACAGACAACGACAGCTCCCACTCAGCGGTGGCCGATTCGCAGGCAGGCTTTGAAAACCCACGCCAAAGCAGTTACAGATCGCTCATCAATCAGATCCGGAGACATCCATCTAGTGGTCTCGCTCCTCTTGATGACGAAAGCCAAATGGTGGAGGATGCAGCTTCGATTATGCCGACTGTGGAACCCTTTGGCACCAGACTGCCCCCGGCAGAGGCCTTGTATCAGTTTGACGAGGTGCTTGACGAATGGAGAGACGAACAAGGGGTGGTGCCTTGGCTGAAGAGGTTGGATTTGGTAGAAATTGTTCTGGTTTAGTCGACTCCCGAACACTCTCTACTATCGGCCCGCCTCTCCAGTTAATAATGATAATTTGTGGGAGTGCGCTGAAGCTTATTATCTTCTAAAGTTTCTAATGATAAGTTTGCGGGTTCAGTGGAGAGATAATATCGTGGAGGCCATTATGATTGAGGTAGGAGTTTAGTTCTAGGAGAAGAAGAAGAAAATTCTTGTTCGTCTTCTTGTTACGGGCCACTTCATCCACCGTGAAGCTTTCTGGTTCACCCAAAAGCGATCAAAAACCGTACCTATCGAAATATAGCTGGTGCGAGCTTCACAACGGTGATGCTGGTGCGGGCTACTAACATCTGGAGGAGGTGGAGTCTCCCTAGCTTCCCACATAAATGAGATACCTGCGCGCTATCTTTCTTCTTCCTGTCGCTTGCAATGCTTCCCGGTGCTAAAATGGATGAAGCTAGATTTAGAGATGGAACTAAGGGACTGGTGGCTTCACCGCAATCACTACTTTGGCGCCCTGCTTTTCAACGTGGGCTCCTTCACCTTGCCGGCCTTGCCTACTTTCTGTGGAGGATGAGTTGGCCGTACTGGCGAAGACGACAATCCCTAATTGGAGCGACCAGGTACGATTCCATGCAATCATGATCGCCCAACATACTTCTATTCATCCTGTGGCCAGCTACACCTCTTCTCGTCACCATATATAACCACTACAAATCACTCTGTATCTTCCATTCGCTCCGGCACCTTTGGAATAAACCACCAGCAGATGCCACCCCCTGCTATCAGTCCAAGAATCATAGGCTGCAGGACTTGTACGCCTGCTCGGGTAGCGATTAGCCCCGTTAGAGACGGAAAGATAGCTGCGCCAGCCTGGGCTAGCACAAATATAAAGCCTAATTCAAAGAGCATATGAGCCAAAACCAAGTGGAGGTGGTAAAAAGAACTAGAAAATACGCACCCAAGGCTGTAGACTGAATCTTGCGAGGAAACGATTTAGATGCCACGCTCATGCCTGTGGCGAAAAAGGGACCGAAGAAGAAGCCCATCAGGGAGAAAGCCACAGCACTGGCAATCATGTTGGGCACTTGCCAAAAGAGCAGTTGTAGGACTAGGCAAATCAAGCAGAGAATCATGATGGAGCGCTGCTCACCGAAGCGGTGCGTCGGCTCGGCCAGGAGCAGGCGGCCAAGGAAGAGGCCGCCCCAGAAACCTGTCGGTACGTAGCCCATTTGATCGAGAGCGCCGTTGCGGTATGCAGTGAGATACTCGACGACCCATCCTATAGATACGATGTTGTTCGTGGTCAGATATCTAGGAGCTAAGAAGGGAAGTGGTTCTAAAGGTGCAGAGACTTACCACCGGCAGCCGACCAGGCGCCACAGTTGAACAAGTAGAAGCCGCCGATGAGCCACAAGTTCTTGAGTTTCATCAGCTGCAAAGTCTCTCCGAGAGCCTCTTTATTTCGGTGTCGCCCATGGCTTTCTCCATCGTTCTCAGCGGTGGAAGGGCTCGCAGACGGTGCCGACGCGCGATTTTTCCAGGTTGACAGAGGACTGCCGAATACGACCAGCATGCCGAGGAGATTCAGGGCATGGATGCCGATGAGCGGATAATATGCCATTCTCCAACCCTCTCTGCCGTCATTTCCCTGGTGTTCTGATACCGCTGCCGACGCGACAGCAGTGGCGATGAGCGGTCCAATCAAGCATCCCAAAGCGAACATGGCATGAATGAAGCCAAGGCATCGGTGGGCATTGGGCAAAGTGCCGGCCCAGGCATTGGCGTGCGAGTCTTGGTATGCCATTCCGAGGGCCTGGATGGTGAAGCTAACAAAGAATAGGGGTTGAGGCGCCCAGGGGCGGAGGCATTGAGCCAGGAGCTGGATGGTGGCGCCGATGGTGAGAAGCGTCGAGAAGGAGAGGTTAGTCGCGAGGAAAGGGTTGGTAGCCGCGGCTAGGAGCCATCCTGCGAATATACACGCATAGCTGGTACCTTTGGTTAGATCCTGGATTCAATCTCGTCAGACAACGATGAGAAAGACGTACATGATTGCTACTTCTCCTGTCCCGATGGTGAAGGATTTTATAATGTACGGCAGAAGGGGACCGAGAGTAGCTCCATCGATACCAGCGCAAAGGAAAGAAAACGCAGCCGCCAGGACTTTGAGCTTTGGAATCGACGGGCTGGCCTGTGCAGGTGTCTGTGAGTCAGACGGCCCAGAGCCCGGAGATGGATTCCTGGCAGTCCGATCAATACTGCTCGTGGGCGCCGGGACGGGCCGGGATATGGTGACCAATTCTGTTTCTGTGGACATTTTTGCTCAGAGTATTCGATATTGGTACGAATAACACTGTCTTGCTCTCAAGCGCGCGCCGGCCACGAGACTAGTGGTGATCGTGCAAAGCGCAGATTTGTTTGTGTTTAGAAGTTGGTTGCGGGGTGAGCCAAAGACAGATTTATACTCATTAGATAAGCTCTTTGATGATCCCCCGGCACCTGTTATTACCTTCCTTACTGGGACAAGGAGGGGAGCTAAGGGGCTATGGAAGGTAATATAAACCTGATAGAGACAGGTGTTGGAACCGAGGCAATATGTAATCCCAGAATATCCAAAATATTTACTATCAATAGTAAAAGTTTTGGTCATAGTATTAGCGCTCGACAGGCTTTCCCCAGTACTGTCCATAACCCCCCACTGCGCGCGATGGTAACTATACTATATCCTTAGAAACCTTGCTATTATGAATCCGCATATTATAGGGAATACTGCCCAAGTTGATATCTTTAAGAGAGCTCTACCAAAAACTGCGAGACGCTGCGATGATAATGCTTCGCCATGTGCCTTTCTCGCATTCTGATGGGGGAACGGTAAATCAGGCACTTCCTTTCCCAAAAACTTGCATAGCGGTCCCCATCCATCACCTATCTTATACTCGAGTCTCCTCTCCGGGGGGACCAGGGCCCTGATGGTATCAAAGTATTCATCGTAAGCTTTGCGGGCGTTCCTTTCGATGCCAGCCCTGTCAGTGGCGTTGAAGAAGCCGAAATGCACTTTGCGCATGGTCTGCCCAGACCGGATGCCCATGACATGGCCAGCCAGAAATGTCGCAAAGATGCCTAGGGGCGAAAACAGCGGTTCTAGCAGCTCTGACACGAAACTTGGCCACCATTTCTCGAAGTCGCGCTGCGCGATAACAACCTTTGCCTTGGGATAGGCCTCGATTAGCTGTTTCGCAAATGGAGCGGCCATCTCGGTCACGACTTCGTACTCATGGCCCCAGGCTTCGTCCCAATCCTTCCTGGTGAAAGGAGACCTTGGAGGGGAGATTTCTGGGGCCACGAATGGCCAGGTCGCTTCGGCAGCATGCTCAATTGCTTTCCATGGTATGCCGTAGGCTATGTCGCTGGTGCCGTGGTGAACCTTGTAGCCCAAGTCGCGATAGGCCTCGGCGAGAGATGCAGTTGCCATCCGAAATAAGGCGACATGGACGATTAAAACGCCATCGCTTGCCGGGGTAGCTCTTAAGGAAGACATGATCTGGCCGTCTGCAATAGCCGCATGCGTGTGGTGGGTAGAATGAAGTTTGTCAATAACGCTGATGGAGAAGAGTATGTTGAGAGTAAGCGGGTACCAGGAACAGCTCTTATTGAACTCCCTGCCCCTGCGACAGGAATTTAAGGAATGCGTTGCGGGCCGCCCTGGGAAGTCAGACGACATACCTTAGGCTATAATGCTGAGATAAGAGGAGGTAGAGGTAAGGTAGCAAGCAATTGGAAGGGGTACATCGCTTACAAATGCAACCCATGCGCTATAATGTGGCATAAGAGACATACGTAAGGCGATCAAGTACATGGTAGTAGTAGCCGTGGGGGCTGAGTCCCAACATGCATATGAACTACAGCCTAGTGTTACAGGTATATTATGTCTGTTGGTGCAGGAGGAATGTTTCATTTCGTAACCCTGACGGTGCTGTGAGTAGGTAGACTCATACTGGGATGGCTGAAGCGGTACCTTATTTGCTGGGACTTCGAATCTCCCGAAGATATGGGCGTTCGTAAAGAAAGAAGATCGGTTTACATGAAACACCAACTATAGAACGTGGATAGATACAGAATGCATAGTAACAAACCGGTTTTGGCCCGGCAAGCACATAGTAATTCCGTTATCAACATCTCATAGGCGGCAGGCAAAGCTTGCCCATTACAAATTGTCAACCGCACCCGGAGCAGTATCGTTTAAAATCTCCACCAACTCGTCCCATACCCGTTTCTGAAGCTCTCTTCCCTCCTCCGTATCCACCATGGGACTGGGAGTGCTGAAGCCGCAGTCCTCGAGGTACATGCCGTGGCTCTGCTCGCCAGCTTCTGCTGCCATGGTGTACGTACGCGCGCCCGAATCAGGGCTACGAGCCAGGATTTTATCGGCAACTCCCATCATTATTCTGATGGGAAGTTCCCAGCCTTTCTCTCGCATGAGATCGCTCTGGCAGAACCCGGGATCCACCATGTTAACAACAACCAAGGGCTTCTTACTTGCCTTCACCCTCGCTGCTAATTCGCGTACCGCAAAAACCTCCATTAGCTTTGTGTCGTAGTAACGTAGACGCATATCCCGATCGCCCTGAACCGCGGCGAAGATGGACTTCTCCTTTCCTGGTAGGAATTTGGTATACATGTGGCCGTTTGAGCTGACAATAACATGGTGCGGGAGGCTTTGAGTCTGCTCCGATGTCCTCCTCATGACGGGCAAAAGGAGCAGCACCATAAGGATTGGAGCAATGACATGCACAAAAGTCTGGCGTTCATAGCCCTCGTAATACTCGCACTGGGCGCTCATCAGGCCTGCGTTGGCCACGAACACGTCAAGACGGTCGAGCTTGTCCGCCCGGGAGCAGAACGCCTTGATGCTCTCATAGGACCCAAGCTCCAGCGGCCATACTTCGACAACTCCGGCGGCAGCCTCGGCGGACTCGATGTCCCTCTTAGCGGCCTCACCCTTCTCGGTAGACCGGCAGGCTAGGATGACCTTAGCAGCACCGAGACGGGCAAATTGCTGAGCCGCCGCCCTACCGACCCCTGAACTGGCCCCAGTAACAATGACAGTCTTGTGAGAAAAGTCACTCTGAGGCTTTGGCAGCGGCGTGACTTGGGTCCTGAAGGCCCGGACGATGCTTCGGTTCCTGGTTAACAACAGATTAGCACATGATCTGCTCGATCGACGGGAAAATTCTGGCACCATACATGGCTGCAAAATCTCGTGGGTGCTATCCCTAAAACGCTTTGTGAGAGAATAGAGCGCGTTGGAGCGCAGAGGTTGCGAAACCAGGACCAAGCAGGGAATCGAGAAGAGGATTTAAGTCAACCTCCCTGTCAGATGTTCCATTCGGCTAACCTAACCCCTGTAAATTCCTAGCCAACTGGCTCACAGCTCAGACGCTGTTGTTGGCTTGGCGCCATTGTGCCGCCTTACACACCCCTACCCTACCCCCTACCGCAAAGGTAATGGATACGGAGCAACTAGTACACGGGAACATCAATCATGCCTGTCTGTGCAAGTCAGTGGCGCGTACGGGGAATAATATCCTTTGTCATAACGCTGATTGTCCTGGCGATTTGGCTTGCAGCATATGGAGATGCTTCCAAAGAGCCTCAGGCAACAGAAACTTTTCCGCTGATTGGCATCCGCAGAGAGTGGCTAGCATAGGCGCGGGGATCATTCCGGCCCATCACGTGCATCGAAGCGTGGGCTGCGGAAGGCTATAAAAAGGTAACTCCGGTCTATTCAAAGGTATCAAAACACCAAATGATAGCTTCTTTAGCATGTGAAAAGCAAATTTGCCTTCATGGTGCCGACCATGGACCGTGGTGCAGCTCTGGTAATCCCACCATCGGAGATAAAGAGCCTGTATAACCTACCAGCAAAGAGACTCGACCAGGAAGACACTGCAAATGACTCACTCCAAGTCAAGTACACAATTCAAGACTTGGCAATTGTCGAGGACGATTTCCACATGAAAATTGTCCGGAGCCACTTTACGCGTAATTTGGACTCTCTCACTCCGCGAATGGTCACTGAGATTGAGAGGGGCTTCTCACGAACATTTGGTCTCAGTACTGAGTGGAAAGCTATTTCGCTTTGGCACTCGTGCTTGACTTTGGTGGCTTGTGCTGCCAATGGTGGCTTGTGTGGCCTTCCCCTTTGTAAGAACCCGTTGCTTTGACCTGACGATGGATGGCGATCTTGACATTGGCGATTATTAGGTCGGGACGACAAGTTCATCAACAGTATGCGTGATCACTCCACCTTCATGTTCGGCGGGGCGATAGTAATCAATGCTACGCCCCAGCTGCTTCGGCCACTCGTCGGTAGCGTGGTGAGGCTGCTATGCTACTACTATTACCAGGCCGCACTCAAAAGATCACTACCAGTTATTTCCAAACACGTGGAACTTACAGAAGAAGTCAGAGCCGGCAGGGCGTTTGAAGCTGATCTTCCGGTATGTGCAAAACTTGACTTGCCAGAGGACGAACCGTGTGTTATCTACGGGATAAGGCTAATCGGTAATGGAACATAGAATGACGGCCTACAATGAATCATCAACGAAGGATTCAATAAGAAGGATCTAAAAGAGAGAGATCCTGTCAGGCTATGTGAGCGTCTGCTCTTCACAAACGACGTCTCCATGCACACTACAGGCTTCACAGTTTCCAACGTTATTATGAATCTGTTCAGTTTGGACTCATTATCAGGCTATGTCGATAGTATTCGCGAGGAATGTCGCGCCGCCTTGGCCCAGTCTGGTGGTATATGGACACGCAAAGCAGTTAACAATTTGAGACTCCTTGGTTCAGCGATACGCGAATCTATGAGAATTTCACCCTTCAGCATTTTCGGGCTGCCTAGGACGGTATTAGGCAACATCCCCACCCCCTCATGATATATTACTAACACAAGGTAGGTATATGATCCCAGCGATGTATCAATCACTCATGGCAATTCCAAAAAGGCTATCCCTAAAGGCACATATCTGGTTTTACCTGTCTCAGATGTCCACTATAATGCAGACTTCTATGAAGACCCAAGGGAGTACAAGTCCTTCCGTTTTGTGGTGCCTGAGAAAGAGGGAAGGAAACCAGCCGCAAAGCGAGAATGCGCCCAGCAAGGGGAAATACGCAGTGACTCTTGACGATAGCTTCTTGGGTTTCGGGTGCGGAAAGCATGCATGCCCAGGTCGATTCTTTGCTGTGCATGAATGAAGCTCGTCGTAGCCCTTTTAATATTGAACTACGAGGTGGAGCATGTGAAGGATAACCCACCGCTAAAAAACCTTTTGTGGTTGAAATTACCTCTTAATGGCGCTAAATTACGGGTGCGCAGGCTATCTGACGATGAGAAGGTCAGATGACAACGATGTAGATCTGCGCTTTAGCAATTACTAGTCCTAATAGCAGCTTACTATGTAAATTATCTCAGTACCTAGGTTAACGCTAGCAATTGATATGAGTGGTATTTACAAGTACCTATCTCTAAAGGGCAATTAAGAGACATTGTGGGGTGGATAAGCTGCCCCTACTATGGTTACTGGGGATAACTTCGCGGAAATCTTGCTCATATGGGAAAGGCACAATGGCGAATAATTAGCATTACTCCGGAACCTCGCCAGGAGTTCGGACACCAAGCCCGGTCTCGCAAATGTTTCCTCATACACCTGCAATAACAAAAATCCTCAAGAAAGCTACCCCATGGTGTGTAGACGGCCAAATCTGGAGCGGCAGGTAAGCTCGGGGTAAATACTAAGCTGGGCCATGGTCAAAGTTCAGTGCAACATGCGTTTATCTAAAGTACCAATTTCAGTGGAACATGCCTTTATCTAAAACCAATTTCAATGCAACATCCGTTTATCTAAAGTACCAATTCAGATGTTGGTAGCAGCACAGTGATATCGGGTCTGATGCTTTGTTCCAGATATGTGCACGTTCCGACCTCCTCGTTGTTGGTTGGTACTCCAGGGTGACGCCGCTAGGCGACAAACGGCCCGAAGCGAGTATTCTGATCTAGATCCATATAGAGTACTGACGCCGCCCCCGGACGATACACCCCTCTGCATATCTGCATAGAACCAACGGTAGGACTTATGAACTTTAGTAGCTCCACGCTGACAGCTGAATGAGTGTCACACTGAACTAACTGCATGGTCGCTTTGCCAAGAAAGGACACCTAAGGTGGCAGTGTCGCCTCATATTGATTATCATGTATGTATCTCTTGTGTCTCTTGACGTGGAAGGGACTATGGTGCCATAATTGCATGAATGGTACAGATACTTGACCTTTCTGTTCCAGCCCACCCTCTAGGTAGGGGGGGCGGGCAAGAATACACTCGCTAAGTAGCCCTTTCCATTATTATTTCACCTCTCCCTGTTAACTATTTGTCTTTTCTCTCGGAAGAAACAAGTGATATATCCATCCAAAATCCTGCCCCATAACCTTTATCAACGGGAAGGGCAGTGCTTCTACCCTTACCTACAATCAACTCATAAAAGTTACCTGCACGGCCTACGGCCTTCTAGGGTGATGACCTCTCCAGGACTTTCTGAGTCGGTTCTCAAGGGCATCAATGAGCCTACTGTTGTCACCGACATTTCCGCTGGCAATGACACTGCTGACTCCGAATCCCTTAAGAAGAAGCGGCCTTTTCAGTTCTGGGCCATATTCGTGGTCCTATGCATTCTGTCATTCATTTGCGCACTAGATGTGGCCATCATAGCCACCGCGCTCCCGACCATCATCGAACACATTGGCGGTTCCACCGTCTACATCTGGATCGCCAATTCATTCACTATAGGGTCATGCGCCCCGCAGCCTCTATACGGTCAGCTGGCCGATGTCTTTGGACGCCGCGGCCCTTTCCTTGCCGCCATTGCACTCTTCATCCTCGGCAGTGGCATCGCAGGTGGCGCGTCCAATGCCGGACTGCTCGTCGCAGGTCGATTAGTGCAGGGAATTGGCGCCGGAGGAATATACGTCTTGCTTGACATTGTCTGCTGCGATTTAGTTTCCCTCAGGGAGCGTGGAAAGTATCTTGGCTTGATGTTATCCTGGTCTGGCCTAGGCGCAGCTATTGGTCCTGTCATCGGTGGTGCGATTGCTGCATCAGACTGGCGTTGGATATTTTATATAAATATCCCTATTTGTGCCGTTCCGATGGCCGTTTGCCTATGGTTATTCCCCAGCAGAAAAGGACCTTCGGGCTTCAAACCCACTCAGAAGCTACTCCAGCTCGACTACTCAGGGACCCTCCTGTTCATCGCCAGCACTGTGGCTATCTTACTTGGCTTGGTGATGGGTGGTACCGAGTATCCATGGTCATCATGGAGAATTATCCTTCCTCTAGTTCTGGGAGTTGCTGGCTGGGTTGCCTTTGCCATACACCAGTCCCGTTTCACAAGAACACCCAGTGTCCCGCCTCGCCTTTTTGGCAACAGGACTTCAGCAACTGCCTACTTTCTGTCATTTACAACCTCCATTATCTGTCAATGCATGATTTTCTTCATCCCCATCTACCTACAAGGCGTGCTTGCCAATAAAGTTGTGACTGCGGGAGTATATTTTCTCCCTTTTGCAATCGCAACCTTGGCCTTTGCTGTGCTCTCCGGTATCCTCTTGAGCAAGTTTGGTGCCTACAGGCCGATACACGCAGCAGGCTTCGCTATATCATCCATTAGTTTTGGTACCTGAACGCTCCTGAACCAAGACATGCCAAAAGTTGGATGGGTTTTTCTCCAACTGTTGGCCGCCTGTGGCCCTGGCCTGGTTTTGTCCATCATGCTCCCAGCCATATTGGCCGCGCTGCCCGAGTCTGATGTCGCAGCTGCCACAGCATCATTTTCATTTATCCGATCCTTCGGTTATGTCTGGGGCGTTACTGCGGCCTCTGTTATTTTTAATGCGGTTATTGATAGGAATCTCAGTATCGTTGGTGATTCAACAACTCAGGGCCTCATGGGTAATGGTGGGGCATATTCGCTGGCTAGCTACACACATACTATCAAGGATACTGTGACTGGAGAGCTATGGGACCAAGTCGTGGAGCTCTATACTATTGGTTTAAATACAGTCTGGTGGTTCGGGCTAGGTGTTAGTATAATTAGCTTTTTTGCCGTGTTTTTACAAAAGGGTTTAGAGCTTCGGAAAGAACTCGAGACAGAATATGGACTTGGAGATACTGATAACTAATATATTAGTTTAGTTCCAACCGCGTAAGGGGTTCTCTTAACTAATATAAACTGTAATATCTCTTTTGATACTATCTAGGAGAAGTTATTTATATCTGAGATACTATATATAAGCTTTAAGATTATTAGCTTCTCTTTAAATAAAGAATCTCTTATATAGATAAAATAATAGATATACTAACTTTAGAGAACTATTATTTAGCTATTTTAATATTAGAACTTTTATTACTATAAAGATTATTAGAAAATAAAAACTAAATCTTAATATAAAATTATAAAAATATTTATTTTATTTAGATATTATTTATAGTTAGATTACTTATACTAGACTAGATCTAGGGTAAATTAAAATTATAATTAATTAAAGATATTCTTATTAAAGAGTACTCTCTAGATCTATTTAAGTAGGAAGGTAATATATTAAGTTTATCTCTAGATATAGAAAAAAAAGGGTTTTCTTTAAGAGAAAATAATAAAACAGCTATTTTTATAGTATCTTATACTTAAGTAATTTTAGGAATTAAAAATTCTTAAGTAATTAGAATTACTCTTATAAAGCTATATAACCCTAGTAGAGCTTTTATAGATATAGTCTATAATAATTCTAAATAGTATAATTAGATTATCTTAATACTATATAAATTACTACTAATATATAAATATTAAAGAACTATTTTTAATAAAATAGTAATAATTATATATATATATACTAAGGATTTTACTAGAGTATTTATAATAGTCTTTATTTAGAACTTTACTTTATTAAAGTAAAATTAGTATTTATTAGTTATTAAGAAGAATCTATTTATTTATTTTATATATAATATCCTATAGCTTAATAGAGATCTTTATTTATAATATAATACTCTCTCTTAATTTCTAGAATAAGTTTTTCAAATCCTACCCTACTAGCTATATAACAGCTTATATAGCTAGATATTAGCAAGTATATTAACTAGTATATACTGTCTAGCCAGGCAATATATAATACTAGGATAATTAACTAAAAGGCTATTAATATACTTATTAGCAATATAAGAGCTAGAGCTTAAGATATTATTCTCTAGGTTATATTTATTATTAAATAACTCCTTATTACCTCCCAAGATAACCCCTATATTTTAAACTTTATAATTAGATTAAATAATTTAATATACTTATACTTATTTCTAAAAATAAAATTATTTTATAATATTCTTAATATTAAATACTCTAGTTCTATAAGGGTTTAAATTAATTATTTTATTAATTAGAGATAAACTAGAGTTTATTAGGTATCTTAAATTTAATTGATTAGTTATCTTATATTATACTAGTCTCTTTTCTTTCCTACCAGGAGAAATTCACCGGTTACTAGATAACACAGGGGATAGTTACTAGGGCTTGAGCTTCGGAAAATAACAGTATAACTATAACGCGTTGGCATAACTATTAATATGACCGCCCCTCGTACTGAAATCCATATCATAGTTATGAGGTATATATAAGTATAGCTAACAGCGCTCCGAACTCGCGAGGAAGTATGCGCTCGAATTTTAAACCTGCTATCACGCTGCACGAATAAATTGTCTATTATGCCGGGTTACAAAGCAAGAACCAAACAAATACTCGTCAAAGCGGCGGCTATCATATCTCTCTGTGGATCCAATCCGCCCATCATATCCACAGAGGCTTCGCCGAGCTGTATAATCAGTGGGAGACTCTGCTGTCTATCCCTCGCCGAGCCGCTCTTACTGGTTAGGATTATATGAACGTCACTTACGGGCTTCTTGGTGGGGTTTTCCAAGCGCGACGGATGTTGAAGTGGGCACGTCTCGGAGAACCCAGCACGACTGAGGAGAGAGGCATGCTAGCAGGGATCGTTATTGGAGGGCTCATCGAGGGTTATCGTAACGTGCTGAGTGGGGAACACATGCCACTCGTGGCGTTCCTAGGCATTCCGGGTCTCCTTCTTGCAGCCACCATCATTTGAGTAGGGTCGCAGTCATGGATATAGAACCTGGATATATAAGGGAGGAGTTAACTCTATCTCGATTAACAAATTAGTGCGGCTCCTGGCTTCAAGGCTTACAGTTAGATATATAGTTTCCACTTCGCGATCTCTGCCCACTCCCTGCGAGCCAATCACGGGCCTCTTTGTGCCGGCTAAACATTGCATCGGCTTATATTTGGAATCATATTCTGGCGATATAGTATTAGGCAACAGTAGGGGCCTTCTTAAATCTTTATATATAGTTAAAATTCCGCTTATAACTAGTTTCTAGTATTTATATTTATATACTAGAAATTAATAGTTATACTTGGTAGCCTTATCTGGCCCGACATAACTAGAACGCCGCTGCCAATGATATCTACTTCAGTGTGTAGCCCCTGTCCTGAAGTCTGGGATGATATAATCACCTCGATTATACACTCTCTTCCCAGATGTAACCCTTGGCTTACTTTGATTCTACCTTCACCCTGCTTTATATCAAGATAGCCATGCTCAAACAAGTACTTGGCTAGTGGTCCCGCCGCACTACCAGTTGCTGGGTCCTCCCCGGACATTCCGGGGCTAAAAAACCTCGCCTGGTACTGGCTCGTGCTACTTCCGAGATCTTCAGCAAAAAGATAAATTCCGTAAGCCGTGTCGTCGACAACCTTTAATTGCTCAAGAAGCTTATCCCGTTGAACATTTGCAGCATTGAGAGCCCGAACCGAAGTTAGTGGTACTATAAGATGCCGAGTGGTCGATGTCGACATGACCTGGGGTATGAGAGATTTTGAAGACTGAGGTCGCAATCCAATATCAGCGCTGGAAAGGCTGATACTCTCGGCTAATGCTGCGATATGCGGATGTTGGCTGTGCGCGGTGGGAGAAGCTTGTCGAAGCACCACCTCAAACTCAGGGTTTACTCCATCATTAATTTTCCTTATTATGTGAACCGAGCTGATATTTCCACCCAATTCCTGGAAGAAGCCGAACTCCTGCGTCCCATCCGCATGCTCCTTCACAGGCTTGTCAAGAGAGAGCTTGCCGGCAGAAGCCAGGTACCACCATACTCCCAAGATATTATGCCCAGATCCAAACACTTCTTTTCCGTCTGGCAGAAAGGACCGGAAACTATATTCTGCTTTTGCGCTCGTCGGCTTGGCGAAGAACGTAGTTTCGGAAAGGTTGAATTGCCGCGCCATGAGCTTCATCTGCGTCAAGCTCAGATTGGCCGTAGTATTATCGACAATGGACAGAGGGTTTCCTTTGTAGGCCGTCGTCGAGAAAACATCGACTATGAAAAAGGGCAGAGACTCAAGATTCGCCATTATGACTTCAAACGTGTGGAATAGAATTTGCCGTACAACAGTCCGAGTGTCGTTTAATTCCAAGTAGACTGCGTTTTGACGGACAATGTACTCGGAATAACTCTTCAGATTTCGCAACGTACGTCATGAATAAAGCGGCTATTGTGGTGTTTTTATGCTTCCAAGTGCACTCGAATCTGTTCGGAAAGACGTGATTAGTAGCAGATGTATTGCTGACAAAAGCTAGACTCGTATTTCGCGTTTGACAAATCAATCGACATACTAACAAGGCCGAACGAACCGGCTATTAGAAATCAATGATGCAATAATTAGACCAAGCCGAAAGATTCAGGTGTGCTGAAAATATATGAGCATCGCTCTCCCCACCGTGGCCGTAACGATAGATGGTCGGTGGTGAGCGATTGGTAAAAACGCAGCGAAAGGAATACAGAAGCGAAGCCGTGACGAGATCTTGCAAACCAAAGCGATCGCCGAGCGCCGTAAGCCTCGCAGTTGCAGTTGCGCCAAGTCGTATCTGTTCGCCGACTAAGTCCTGTAGGAGATTTAGCTGCTCCTCAGCCTGCCAATAGTTGAAGTCGGCTTCGGGGACTTTGAAGGGGAAGACATTTGACGGATCCAAGGTCTTGGCCATTTCGGTTTGCATCTCGCACCAGGCTTGGAAGGGGTAGGACTCTGTCGCCTCCTGGTCAGCAAGTGCATTGTTGCTCAGAACGTTCTCGAGGTCGTCCAAAATGACATTCCATGAGATCATGTCCGTCACTAAATGTTGGATGGTGAGGAAGAGAATCTGATCGACGACGTGTCGACGAGGTCTGCGGCTACCAACGGCCCCCGGGTAGATGTCAAGGCTGGTGCGGCTCTGGTTCAGCGCTGATCTAGCTTCCTCGACCTGAGAGCATCGGTGGCCCTGCACACGGTAAGAGTCGGTGGCATTGTCTGTAATCTCTTGCACATGTCGCCGCGACGACCCCTGACCTTCAAGTCGGAACCGAGCGCGAAGCAACGGGTGTAGCGAGACGATCCTTCGGATGCCTCTCTCGATATCAGGCAGACTAGTTCGCGAGGTAGGTTGGAAAGGGAAAGCGTTTTGAAATTGCTGATTCGTGTTCTGGGAGAGCTCATCGTCACCGAGCGCAAAATGTCCGTAGAATTACTGCATTGGAGATAGTGGAAATGGTTTCCCAACCACGCTCCGGAGGGTGGCCACGGACCTGGCCGTAATGGGCGTTGCACTGGCTGCGAGCTCTTCGAGTGATTTGGCCTGCAGCACAGCAGGTACTGGTATGTAGAGGCGCGCGATACGAGCCAGGCCAGCCACCTGCATGGCGGACAGCGAATTGCCCCCCAGCCGAGGGATATGCGGATGGGCGGCACGCCAACGACTTTGCTCCATATGGATCTGAGCGTTTCCTCGGCTGGGGTCCATGGTCTGGTAGTATTGCTCTGGTCTTGTCCTAGACTCGCAAGTGTGCTCAAGGACTCGCAAGTGTGCTCAAGGTCTTTTCGTCTACCGCGGCAAGCCACTTGACGAGAGCATCTCGCTCGACCTTTCCAGATGGCCGCAGCGGGACGGACGACAAGGGAACCCAGAGCGACGGAACCATGTAGGGCGGAAGCTGGCTGGCAAGTGAAGACTCTGCACGGCGCAATAGGGTCACAGCGGTCTCTAGATCTGCACCAGAAAGCAGTGAAATGGATCCTGGCTCATGTACAGACGACGACGTCTGCCCAGACAGAGAATAGAACCCGACGAGCTGATCCTTGCATCGACCATCAGTCGGGTACAGCACAGCCGAGTTCGCGATCCCGTCGTGTGCTCCGAGGCGGCGCTCAATCTCGCCGAGCTCGACACGCTGGCCTCTGATCTTGACCTGCGTGTCCTTGCGGCCCACGTAGGTGATGCTGCCGTCGCTCATGTACCGAACGAGGTCGCCTGTGAGATAGACCCGGTGACTGGGGCCGTCTGCACTCAGCTCTTTGAGCCATTGCGGGGGACTGATGAAGACCACCGCGGTGCGGACTGGATCGTTGAGGTATCCCCGACCGACGATGGGACCCTCGATGAGCAGCTCACCTATGGCGGCGAGCGGTGCCAGCTTCTGCTGGTCTTGAGGATCGACGACCCAGTTTTGGGATGCCAAGGACGTTCCGAGCTCGCTGGCTGAGTCTGGATGGGTAATCAGCCTGATGGTCGTTGATATGGTACACTCGGCAGGGCCGTAGCTATTATACATGCGGACGGGGGAGGGCGAGGAGCGCCAGATCTGAACATCAGAGGCCGAGGGGGCTTCTCCTGCAAGCACAAGGTCCCGGAGCATGGGCACCTCGCGGACGGGGATGGTCCTCACCAGGGAGGGGGTCATGATGGCCCAGGTGACCCGGAGGTCGTTGATGGCCCGGGTGTCAGATAAATAACAGCGTGTACTGAGTAGAAGGCTTATAATTAATAGCTATATAATAATAAATCTCTTCCTAATAGATAAGTTAGCTCTTAATCTTTCTAAAATCTCTTAAAAAATTTCTTAAAATTATAATATTATTTTATTATAGTAATCTTATATATTAAGCTTATTTATCTATATACTTTTATTAACTAATTCTTTTTATCTCTAATAAATCTATTTCTCTTATTAGGATTATATCTTAGTCTTTATTATATATTTAAAATAATAGAAATTAGAGTTTTAAGCTTTTTTTTATAAAAATCTCTTTAATAATTTATTATAAATTATTTTAAAATATTAATAATTTAGCTAACTAGTTAATAGTTATAGAAAAAATTAACTATTTATTTATATTATAATTATATTATATTTCTATATTAAATTAGCTTTTTTAATTTACTATATATTTATAATAAGTATAAGAAATTAAAAATATATATTATATAAATATATATAAATAAAGGAAATAAATATTTATAGAATAAGATTTTTTAATACTAAAAGCTAAACTATATTATAAGAGTTATTTTATTTTATATAGAAAACCTACTATCTCTAGTAATTTCCCCTAATAGAAATTATAGCCTGTTTATATATACTATATTATAGCTATAGATATCTAACTATTTCTAAAAGTATATATTTTTTTCTACTAGATATAAATTTAACTATATTTTCTCCAGATATCTAAGTTCTTAGTTACTAGATTTTCTACTACTTTTCTCCAAGTATTTTAATTTTTAGCTTTAGTTTTTCTACTATAAGTTCCTAGAATTAAGATCTTATCTACTATTACTATTATTAATAATTATCCTAATAGTAATTATTTTCTATTTCCCTCTAGATATTAAAATATTATTCTTTAAATAGAATTTTAAATAGAGTTTTATAATAGTAAGTTTTATTATTTCTAAATTAGAGATATTTATTTAGCTACTCTATTAGAATCTTAGTATAATTATCTTAATCTAAAAGTACTTTTAATCTTTCTTATTATTTTATTATAAAGAGAAATATATTCTATTCTATTAAAGATATAATAGTTATTATATTAATAGTAATAGATAAATATTAATTATTTCTGAATATCTAGTAAAAATCTAAAAGACTATTATATTTACTTAGATAAAAACCAGTCTTACTAATAATATATATATATTAGGATTATAATAATATAGTATATTTATATAAAATAAACTAGGAATTAATATCTAATATTATTTAAAAGTACTTTAAGCAGATAGTAATAAAGTATTCTAGATTATTATTATACTATAGTTATAGAATATCTTTATCTATAGTAGTATTAGATTAAGCTATTACTAAAGATATATACTTTTTAATTACTATATAATTAGCTAAGTAATTATATCTTCTTTACTAAGATCTTAAGCTAGCTATATACTAATCTTTAATTATTATTATACTATATTATAATTCCTTATTAAAATAAAAAAGAGATTAATTAAGTAGAAAAAAGAGAAAAGTATTAGATAACTATTAAACTAATAATATTCCCTAATATAGCTATCCCTAGTATAAAACTTCTCTAGAAGTACTATTAATACTTTATTTTATTAGCTCTAAACTATATTACTATAGGCTTTTATAGAGACCTAGTACTACTAATAGGAGTTAGTTTAATTCTTAGATAGATAATAGCTATAAGATACTCTTTCTTATAATTTAGTATATTTTATAACTATAAGCCTTATAGTTATAAGCTATATCTCTTTATTATCTACTATTACTAGAATTATATAAATATCCCTAGTCTCTATCTACTATCTCTTCTTTGGTTTTTCTAAGCTATTAATAGATTATTATTATAAAGATAGACTTATTCCTAGTTATATTATATTTACTAAATTACTATTAAGTATAAATATACTAGTATATATTCTAACTATTTAGTAATATAACTATATAGAATAAAGAAATACTATAATAGAATAATAGTTAGAGAATATACTAAAGACTTATATAAAAATACTTTATATAGATATTAATAATATATTCTAACTGGGTTAACTTATATTATTAGTAATACTAAAGATATCTAATACTATAAGCTATATTAGATAAATAGTTAGTAAGAGCTATAAAGTAGTAGCCTAGAGTTTATAATATTAGAGAGATAATATAAATAGTTTAAAAATTAGAACCCCTTAAGTTATATCTCTATATATAGAATTCCCTAATAAATCTTATCTATATTATTTATTATTAGGAAGATCAGAATTCCTAGATTAAGATACTTCTAGAATAAGCTAGACTATTAAATTAAATAGTTCTTAAGCTAATTCTTTATTTTCTAAAATTAGCTACAGATTAGTTAGATATATTAATTTCTTTTAGAAAAGAGCTAGTCTTTACTAAATATAATACTACTATCTTTATAAAAAAAGATAATTCTATAACTAGAAGAAATAAAACTAGCTAAATACTTCTAGATCTATACTATAGCTTTATATTTATAAGAATAATTTTTTTTCTAATATAAATAACTAGAAGTATATTTATCTCCTATAAAGTATAGCTTTTAATATTCTCTATTTTACTCTATTCTTACTTATTTCTATTCTATCTCTATTTCTTTAATTCTTACTTTAGCTATAGCTCTTAAAGTCTAGAACTATTATCTTTCTACTAAAAAGTTTAAATTACTCTTTACTAGAGGATTATATAGCTATATATCTATAAATAAAAATCTTAGTATTATAAGAGAGAAGTTTATATTAGAGCTTTAAACTAAACTAAGTAGATAGAACTATAGTAATTTTAATAATAGTATATTATTAAAATAATATTTAGCTACTACTATTAGATTAGCTAATCTTACTAAGAATAATATTATATCTCTAGTAAAATAATATAATATCCTACTAGATTATATTATAGTAGTTAAGAATTATTAAAATATAAATATATAACTATTATTATATTTATATAATAATTTTATATAGAATAGATTATATATTAAATTTATAATAAACTTAGTATTTTAAATACTCTTTAGAAATAAAGTATTTTCTAATAATTAAATAGTAAAGTAAATATAAAGAACTTTAGTATAACTATATATTTAAACTAGAATAATAGTTAAGAACTTATTATATATATCTAGATACTATTTCTATCTAAACTAAGCTTTCTATGAGTAGATTTATTAAATATCTTATTAATAGCTATATCTCTATCTCTATAGAATACTACTAGTTAAAATATAATAAGCTAATATACTATTAATTAGTACTTTAATTAACTAAACTTATCTATTATAAATTATATTATTATATATTAAGTTATATAATATATTATACTTTTTCTAACTAATTATTAGTAGATTATTAAAATCTTATAATAATATAACAGGAAGGGGTTCTAAAGACCAGAGGCTAGGCTGTTAGGCTAAAAAGATCTGCTATAACCGCTATTAGTTAGCGGTTACACCCCTTCACACCACTTATAACAGCTGCAGCTGCCCAGCTTCAGCGCTCTCAGCGCGCTGCGCCCGCTAACTGTTACAAATAATTCTAATAATTTAGAATAATAGATTATTACTAAGTATTAATAATTCTCTAATAATATATATATTTATTTTACTAAATAGAATACTTTTTTAAATAGTTATTAATAAATCTATATTATTTATACTACTATTATTACTAGCTTTATAATATTTATATATTAATAGTAACTTATATTATATAGTTTAAGATAATCTAATTATACTATTTAGAATAATACTCTAATTAGTTTAATTCTAATCTACTCTAAATCTAATCTAGTATAAATTAACTAATTATTATATATTAATAACTTTTATTTAGCTAATTACCTTATCTTAATTACTATATAATAATAAAGAAGATATTATAACTATTATAGTTTCTTTAGTTTAATAGTAGAATTCTATTATTAATAATCTACTTACTCTAAATAATAATAATAATAATAATAAAAATAATATATTATATAATATAACTAAGTATATATAAATAGATATTAGATTAATATTAAATCTATATTATTTCTAATAAAAATTTCCTATAATAGTAAATATATATTATACTTATAGAAGTAAATTAACTTATAATCTTAAAAGTAATTAAACTTTTTATTTCTAAATATATATAATTCTAGATTAAATTAAAATAAACTCTAATATACTAATATTAAACTTAATCTAATCTAACTAATACCCTGATCTAAATATAACTAAATATAATATAAAACTTAAATAATTAATTTTTAAAAGCTATTTTTACTCTTATTAATTTAATATAGTATATAATATATTAAAACTATAAGTTATATATTAGATTATAATAAACCTATATAAGAAAGTAGTTATTTTTAAGATATAGTATTTATTTAAACTAATCTTAATTCTATATAAGTATCTATAGTAATTACTAGTAATAGGCTATAAAGTAAAGTAATAAACTAAGTAGATATAGCTACTAGATTTATACTATTAAAAGTAGTTTTATTATTATAAGTAGGTTCTATTAAATTTACAGTAGTCTCCAAGGTATATCAGGCCTAGAGACCGCTATAATACAGCAGGGAAGTTTACTATAACTTATAGTTCTTAACTACTAACTCTGCTATAACTCAGTAAGTTTTAGTACTAGAGGAACTAAATATAGTATAAAATATAGTATAAAAGAATCTTATTTTTATAAGAGAGATTAGAAAATTCTACTAATTTCTCTTATAGATTTACTAACTAAAAACTACTCTAAAACCTACTATAGTAGCTTCCCGAGCTATTTTTAATTTTCTATAAAATTTATTATTATAGAAAATCTAAAAAATTAATTTATAACTATTAAAACCTTTAATAAATATATATAGTCTTTATAAGATCTATATTTATCTAAAAAAGACTTTTAAGCTAATTAGTTAAATATAAATATTAGATATTTTATCTTTAAAGTTAAAAGAATTATCTAAGATCTAAGATCTAGTTTAGAGTAAATTAGTTATAGATTAAATTATCTAAGAATATTCTAAGACTTTTCCTAGATTTTCTAGATCTTTATCTAGACTAGATAAACCTAATAATCTAATAATAGTTCTGCTTATACTCCTAGCCCTATAGGGGTTACTAGAGCCTACTAAGCTATAGTAGTTATAGTAGGCTATAGCTATTAATCTATAGTAGCTATAACTACTATTAGTTAGTAACTATAATTACTAATAGCTAGTAGTAGGGATTACTAATAGTAATTACTAATAGTTAATTTAATTACTAATAGCTAGTAGTTATAATTACTAGTAGCTAGTAGTAATAACTACTAATAGTACTTATAACTGTACTAAGTTATAATAGCTATAGTCTTCTAAAATTAATACTTTCTCTTATCTATTTTAAAATATATCTAAAAGTACTTATCTAGAATAAAACCTATAAATTATTTTATTCTATTACTAGAAATTATTTTCCTTACTCTAATAGGTTTTCTATTTATAAATAGAGTAATTTACTCCCTATTAGTACTAGTATATATCTCCTTTAGAATATATACTTTATTTAGAAGTATTTATTAAGTACTTATATTTTAAATTAGCTAATTTATATCTATTATTCTTAGATATATCTAGTTTAATATTTTCCTTATTATCTTATAGAGTAATTATTCCTTATAATTTCTTAAGTTATAATTATATAAGAGATAACTTCTAAATATTTTTTATTCTATAATAATAATTTTAATAATATCTAAAGAATAATAGAATATCTAAATTCTAAGATTTAATATATTATTACTTTTAATAAAAATACTACCTATTATTTATAGGCTGTTTTTGCTAACTATTTAAGTTTATAAGCAGCTGTAGATTAATTATCCAGAAATAGACTAAAGGAGTAGTATACCTAGCTGAGGTATATGCGCAGAGGTAAACCTCCTCAAAGGAGGCGCTATCCCTTGCTACCGAACTTATTAAAGTTTTAACCTATTGCACGATTAACTGCTATAGTTAGTAGGGGTGCTAGCCTTATCTAACACTACGGCAGTATTTTCCAGTAGTAGTAGCTTAGTATTTTATATTATCTATATAAATAGAGGAGCTGTATATCTAAACTATTTATAGTATTCTATAAGGTTGCTATATAGTAAGGAGGTTAGTATAGAGTGCCTTATATTACTTAAATATAGATATATTATCAGGTATAATATAGGTAGGTATAAATAGATCGCTTTAAGTAAATAAACTATATAGCTACTTTAAAATAATATCTATCTTACTAGTAGTCTAACTAAAAATAATTTTCAGTAAATTTTCCTAGATATAAATAAGCTAATAGCTCTTTTTAAATATATTAATAGAGTTAGATAATATAAAGTTTTATAATACTTCTATAAGTATTTTATCTAAATATCTACTAGCTCTTACTTTTATAATAGAAGATTATAAGTTATTATATTAATTAGCTATTAATATTATTAAGTTCTATAATTCCTAGTATTAATAATAGGTAATAAAGATAATAAGCTTATTAAGTATATCTTCCCTTTACTCTAGTAAAGTATAATTAATTCCCTTCTTAAGTATTCTTAGCTAAAGTACTTAATTTATTAATAAATATCTTACCCTAAAGATATTATTAATAATTACTTTATTAATTAATAAGTTAAGAAGATAAAGTAATAAGGAAGGTATTATTATTATTAGGAATTTTAGTTTATTATAGTTTAATTAATTATAAATAAAGCTATTATATTAATAACTTTAGAACTTATATATATATAACAGTTAGATAACTTATACTGAACAGGGTCTAGGGTAGGTTAGGGTTAAACTAATCAGAGTATTATTCTAAGTAGTATAATCAGATTATCTTAGGCTATATAATATAAGTTACTATTAATATATAAGTATTATAGAGCTAGTAATAATAGATATATAGATAATTATATTAATAACTATTTAAAGGAGTATTCTATCTAATAAAATAAATATATATATATAATAGTTATAGAGTATAAGGAGTATACTACTCCTAGTAATCTATTCTTATTCTGTAATAGGAGTATAATACTCCTATTACTTCTATTCTTTAGATAGTAGGGTATATATAACTATATAATCTATTATAGAGATCTTTATTTATAATAATATAGCTTTAATTCTATTTTACTTTATAAATAACTTATTTTATATAATAAATTATTATACTAACTATTAACTATATCTTTTAAGGATTAATAAGATCTTAAAGCTAACTAAATTAAATATTTTTATACTTTACCTCTATTATATTAATAAGCCTCTAGCTATCTACTTTAGCTAAAAGAATAATATTATAGAATATAACTTATACTCTAGATTATATAATATAGTATTTACTCTTAATTAAATTATTTATAGAAGTAATATAATACTCTTTTCTATTATCTCTCTTTTCTTAAATATTTACTTAAATATTAATTTAAATATAATAATTAATATTAGAATTTCTTTTTATAGATATTAATAACCTTACTATTATAATATTTAATAAGATAAATATCTATTAGTTTAACTATATAGATAGCTTTATTCCTAATAGCTTTATATTAAGATAAATAGATAAATAACTAAATTATATCTTAGCTATTTTTATCCTTAATTCTCTTTAGCTATATTATTATATTATTAATAACTTTAACTAAAGCTATCTATATATTCTAAAGAGTTACTATAAAGTATATTATAAATTATTAAGCTTATTCTTTAAAGCTAAGAATAGATTTCTAAGTAATAGATTATATTATAAAGTATTTAAGAAATATAATATAATAATCTATTATAGTCTTTTAACTAAGGGTAAAATTAATTTATATTATCTTTAGATTAAATTTAATAAAGTTAATAAACCTATTTAGAGTTTAATAACTTTTTATATATAAAATAGTAACTTTACTTACTTTTCTTATTCCTTTTATACTTTTTATCTTAATAATTTAATCTTTAAATAAATATATATAAAAATATCCTTTTCTACTTCCTTTTACTATTTTATTTTATTAATAAATCTCTTAATATATTTATTATCTAGCTTACTATTTAAAGAGCTAAAGTCTAGAGGGTTATTAGCTATAATACTTATAGAACTAGTGAATTAAAGGTTATTATCTATATCTATAAAGATAAAACCCCTTAATAAAGCTATATTAAAGCTACTAATAATTATAATCTCTAAAGATAGTATCTATCTTAAGTCTAAAGATAATAATATTAATTAAATAATAAAGTCTAAGAGGCTTTAATAAAAGAGAAGGAAAATCCCTTAATAAGTTTTAATTAGAATTAGCTTTAATCTATATCTCTATCTACTATAGTAATAGTTCTTTTAGGTACCTATAGTAATATAGTTCTATTTAAAGCTTAAGAAAGATAAGGGTCTAATATATATAGTCTTTATTATATCTAGTACTTATTAAAAGATAAGGATAAGCTTCTAAAAGAAAAGAAGGGAGTATATATATTAAGGCTTAGTCTATCTTTATAATAGATAGTTATATTTATAAATAGTAGACCTAAGAACTAGTAAAGTATATAAAATAGTTAATATAGATTAATAGCTATCTCTAGGGGATAGAGATAGATAAACTCTGGTTATACTTAGGGTTTTCTTAGAGCCCTGCTTCTTCACCCGTTCTCTAAGAGCCTTTCATTCCTTAAGGTATTAGGTATAGCCAGAAGAGATTGAATTAAAGCTGCTTCTCCTATCTAAGGAATAACGAAGGTCGGTCTTATATACTTATATTTATCCTGCTGATCTTCTAGGCAGCAGGCTGTTACCTGCGATCTGGTGTTCACGCTGACTATAAAGCTATTCACGATAGTCGTAATCTTTATTCTACTTCTAACATAAGGTTAGTCCTCCCGGGCGGAATAAATTTCATTCATTCATTTATTGAGCCCCTAAGATAAGATCGATCAACCAACCATCAGAAAATCCTCAGGCCTTGTGGATTTCGGTGGCTTGCTGAACACCAGTCAACTGCTCCAGACGCTGGAAATGCTTGAACTGATGGGGGTAGTCTTTCTCGAGGTCGTATCCGCAGTCAAGGGCCCAGCGTCCAAAGATATATAGGTAGAAGTCCACAATCGTCAAGCGGTCTCTAAAGGGGAAGACCTTGCCCTTGAGAAAAAGCTCAAGATATGTGAAATACTCCTCAACCCCTTTCTTTCCCTGAGATTATATATAGTAATATCTAGTAGATATTAATTAAATTTAGATAGGAAATTAAAATATACTAGTATAATATAGAATAACTATTAATTAATCTATAGAATAGATATTAATTAGCTATATCTTAATAATTAGAGATTTAGAAGATCTAAAGCTTAATAAATATACTAATCTTAAATATATAATACTAATTATATATATATTTACTCTTAATTTATAGTATTTATAGAGCTATATTTAATTTTATTATAACTCTAAATTTAAATATTTACTAGATAATAGAGAAGATATATATAGACTAATAAATTAGAATATAGTATAAGATATAGTAGCTATAGTAGCTATATTTATATTTATTTATATTTATTAAATTAAATAAAATAAAATAAGATATAGAAGAAATATAAAAAAAGTATAAAAAAATAATAAATATTTTACTAAATATAAATATTTTAAGATTCTATATAGAAATATTTTATTAATAGATTACTTTACTTATTTACTAGATCTTTAGATTCTTAGTTACTATATTTATAAAATAATTATTATTAGTTATAGAATTAAATTATATTTATAGATATTACTCTATAAATTACTTAAGGTTTAGATTAAACTAGTATAGTAATAAGTAGCTATACTTAATATTATATATAAATAAAATAGAATTAATAATATTCTATTTCTATCTAATAATATTATATTAATTAAAATACTTAGAAAGCTAAAGTCTAAAGGGTTTTAATATATCTTTATACTAAACTACTATTTTATAGAATTTATATTAAAAAGAAACTAATATTATTTTAAAGAAATCTATAAATAGAATTAGAAGTTTAAAACTAGTTATTAATTAGCTATTTAAACTAAGAAAAAGTAAGTAAATATATTATAAAGAGATAGAATTTTCTATTAATAGCTCTTTACTAAGGGTTCCTATAGTAAATACTTTAAGATTACTAGAAATTAAAATCTTAAAGATTTAGAAACTAAGGAATAGAGAGTAAAGGAAAATATTTAGTAAACTTTAGAATTATTTTAATCTAAAGCTAAATATATTTAGAAATAAGAGATTAAATATATTAAAAAGTAGAATAATCTTATTTATTTAAATATATAGCTCTATTATCTAGAGATAACTACTTATCTTAAGAACTTTAATAAAAAGAAAAAGTTTCTATAGAATCTTATCTTATTTAACTATATTATTAATCCTAAGAAGAATAGTAATAATACTAAGCTCTAGTATATATATCTTACTATTAGATATTTTATTTATTAAGCTATAGTTACTATAAAGCTAAATATTATATTATAAAATATATTATTTAAAATTAACTAAAAAAAGCTTAATAAGAAGTATAGTATATTCTTTTACTTTAGATTTAAATTAGTAACTTAGAAAAGATATATTATAATATATCTATAGCTATTTACTTATATTATTTAATATATAGCTTTTAAAAATATAATCTATTAACTACTTTTTAAACTTAGTTAATAGTAGTTTATAATATATAATAGAATAATATAGTATATAGATAATCTAATAGATATATTAGAAAAGAATAATAGTAATATTAAAATATTATAAATAATTAAGCTATAAGCTTTACTTAAAAAGATTATATTAGAACTCTATATCTATATTCTTAACTATTTTACTAAAACTATTAAATATTAGAGTATTCTTATTAGCTTTTTAATAGTTCTAAGTATCTATAGTAATAAAGTATAGGAAATATATAGTAATTTTATATTTAAACTCTTTAGTATTATAATAATCTCCTATCTTCTACTTATTAAATATATTATTAATAAGAGAGCTAAATTATACTGAGGTATTAGGGTTAGGTTTATCTATTATTATATAATCAGTCCCCACTATTAATTATATATATAATCTAGGCCTGCCCCACTATCGTATATATAATTAAGTCCTACTTTTACTAAATATTCTAAGTCCTCCTATAAAATCGGTTCATATTAAGTATAGTTCTTATCCTCTTCCTCCCCAGTTTTATTATTATTATTATTATTATTATTACTATTATTACTATTACTATCTTTACTATCTCTATAATAATAATAATAATATTTATTATAGAGACTAAGCTATTAGCAGACTATTATCTCGATATTAGTATTACCTCCTGTTATACTACCTAACTCCTCTATAAAACCTCTGGAAAGTATATAAACTCTAAGAAGTTCTGGAATAGATATTTTATATAAGATACTCAGATTACTGTTTATAGCTATCTAAACCCCTGGGACTCTTATATCTCTAGAAAGATCTTATATAGGACTATTACTATAAGGAAAGGGCATCAGGACAGGCTGAATAATATATATATATAATACCTTATAGATATTTAAAAGATCAGGAAGCTTATCTATAATAGTAAGTACTATAGTATAGAATTTATCCTTTTTCCTAATACTATTAGATAAATAGATCTTATTATAGTATATAAAGAGGCTCCTGGAGATAAAGATATAAATTCTAAGGCTAAAGATATCTGCTATTACTATTAGTAATTACTAGGTATAGATCTTCTTAGCTAAGGTCCCTTTAGAAAGACTGAGCTTCCTACTAAGATACTTGGCTATCCTTATTAAAAGTATTAACCCTGTATTAGTATCTATTCCATTCTTGGCTAGAAAGTCTTTAATATCTCTATTTAATACTGTTATAGCCGGGCTTGACTAATAATCCTATTTACAGATAAGTAATACCTTTATATTAACTAATTAAATATTATTAATCGTTAATATATTAGGACTATTATACTGAGCAGCCTAAGCCTAATATAGAGTAAAGCTGGATAGTATTACTGGGCTACCTTTATAGATCTCCTCTACTACCTTCCCTGTATTCTGGTCGAGGTCGGCAAGATAGTACTACAGATAGCAGCTATAAAGGTATATTATTATATTAGCAAGCTGTTTCTGGCCTTAACTGCTGAATATATTATATAGAATAGTAATACTAATAATACAGATCTCTTATAGGGATAACCTATCAGCAAAGTCCCTCTCTTACAGCCTTCAGATAATAGCCAGGGTATTAAAAGCTCTATCTACCTCCTTATAATAGCTCTTAAATCTACTAACCCTTAGCTTAGCTTAAAGAGCCTCTACTAGAGTTACTAGCTTACTATTACCGCTGAGTCCCTGGCCTGATACTTATATACTATTACCCAGTTCTATTATAACAGGTTTATAATCAGTCCGGGGGGTCTATATAAAAATCAGGCCAGTAGATAGTTATAAAGGGATATTATTCTTATTCTTCTTACCCTTATCAGTATCTTAATAGTTCAGTATATCCAGTAAGACCAGGGTTAATACCTGGAAGAGCTGGGTATCTCTTAAGAGTATAGCTATTAGGGAAGGAAAAAGTAGCTTTATATAACTCACATAGCTGTTCATACCTGAATCACCCTCTTTATTACCGGCCTGAATATAATCTCTAGTAAGCTTATAGGCTGTATACTCTAGTATACCTTTCTTAACGAGGGATATATACTACTAGCTAACAAACTTCTTAAGCTTCCTCTTATATCTGGATAGAGTTTCAGATAGATCTATATAGTCCTACTCATCAGGTATATAGAATATAATAGTACCTTATATTAGCAAGCCAGCAGTATCAGTACTAGAAGCAACAGGGAAAGTAGAATTAGAAAGGAAGCTGGATAGCAGGCTGCTATATACCTCAGCGCTATAAATCTAACCAGAGCTACTGACTGTAATACTTAAGGTCTTCTGGGAGAGAGACTGGCTTAATCTAGCTCCTAATATATTAAGGCTTTTAGTAGCTAATAGGTCTGAGATAGAGAGGCCTTATAAACCCCTGTTATATATAACTGCTATAGTATTATTATTATTCAGGGCGTGGTACCTAGGTAATCTAAGGCTTCCGGGTCAAGGTTTAGGCATACTAGATAGGCTGGAAGAGTTACTTATATAGCTAGGCAAGCGGGTATGTTTAGCAGGCTTCACTATTATAACCATGGCCGAGGCTATTATTCTTTTTCTGCTTACTAGTAATATTACTAGTAATCAGCCTCTTAATAAATAATAAATAATAAATAATAATAATAATAATAATTCCTCTTTCTATAGTATTCCTCCTTCCTCCTCCTAATATAGATAAGGGAGGAAGAGAGCTGCTTATAATAAGTTAATAAATATTTTAGTAGTTTCCCAAGCCTACCAGGTATATTATACTATAACCCCTACTTAAACAATCTAGCCTAGTCTTTTCTATTTAGAATATCTTAGCTAGGACTAGTAAGTAGATCCTTTATATATATATAGAACCCCTTATTATATATATAATAGTATAGTATACCGATCTAACAGGCTAAGAAGGAAATAAATAATCTATATATAATTAAACAGGAGACCTAGTATATTTTTAAATACTACTTACTAGGTTAATATATATATAGAAATTCAAAGGGATCTCTAAGACCTCTACTATTCATAGTACTTTAACTATTAATTACCCTAAACCTAGTATCCAGTATCTTTAATAAGCCTAAGTAATATCCTGACATTATGCCCCGCGTCGCTTAGCAACCGACGAACTTTTTTTGGTATGAAATCAAATGGCGCTAGCATGACATGGGGTAACCGACGATCTAAATCTGGGGTAACCGACGAACTCTAGTCCACGTCCCAATAATGATGGAAAGACATAAAAAAAATACACAAGTGTCAAGTTTAACCTTGCGATTATAACGGTAAGTTTAGTTTTATTGTGAAGCTATTGTTTATAGGTTAAATCACTCGATCTTATCGTAGACCCTAGTTTTGGTGTTTATCAGTGAACAAGGGTAGCCTGTAGAAAGCACCCAATCAGGATATAATATCACCTGCTGTGTAGATATAGCGGTCGCACTTACTAATAACAACCTGCAGGAAAAAGAAACTTTAATATGAAGAAATAAACAAAAGGGGGAAGTTTTCACAGGAGGAGGATTCTTAGGAATTACTCAGTTCATACTATTACCATTGTTTAGTTCTAAATCTACATGATATGGAGTACTTTGACTATGTAAGCGATCTGCGCCTTCTATGCTGCAAGTCATGCAAGTATATGGTAACGAGAGGTAGGATCCAGGCTCATCTACGCAGTAAGCCACATGGGTTCGTGAAGAAGGATATCGACAAAGTCAAGCTGTGGGCTGAAGTACTCGATCTCATCAACAGCAACGAGGAGATCTTTGCTTTGCCACCTATCCCAGACGACAGTATGCCAATCGAGGCATTAGGTAAGCCCAAGAGTGGAGGCTTTTGATGTACATTCACCGAAGATTGCCGGGCTGTAAGCGCAAATACGAGACGAAGAAACGAACACTTATGGAAAGTGCATTGCGTTGAACTGGGTCAAAAGCCTGGCCCCCAAAGCACAAGCACTGTTGAAATAGATGTGGGCTCCACCTATTGGAGAGGTGGTGTGTTTTACCAGCAGCTCTTTGCAAAGGGCCCGCGTAGCGAATACTTTGAGGTTGCAAGAGGTTATGATCTGGCGAGCCTGGCGACAGACCGGGAAAGAACAGAAGTCGCCGTACAACAGGCTATACAAGCCTTCCAGGCGAAAACCAAAGAGGCCCGAAAGAAGGAGATGGATGTCATCGACGAGATGGACGACTTGGCTGCACCGAACGCGTGGCTTCGTCGACTAGGATCGACGGCCCACTTGAAGGATTTCAGCGACAAGAAGCAGTTCCTGAGGGACTTTATCTCGCTAAAGTATACCTTAAAGCCAGATGATCCCGAAACTGAGGATGACTCCCAGCTCCGACATATTCACGCTGCTGTCAGACGTCTGATCTAAAAGTCCGCAGGAGCAGCCAGGCCAGGTGCTGTCTCATGGAACGTGCTGTTCGAAGTGAACCGAAAAGAACTGCATAAAGAGCGTAGTACGCCTTTCCACTTCCGATTCAAGAGACAGACCCGAAAGAAGTATATCGCCGTGTGCTTGCAATTCTTTGCCTATGCCGTTCGAGCTATATCTTGCGAGAATATCAACGATCGACCGCCGTTCAGGCTTACCAAGAACCAGGTCTCTGCTTTTGATAAGATGATGGATAATGCTGCCGACCTTGTTGACATTGATAACAAGGTAGAGCCTCCACCGGCAATATCCCGGATCAATGAATTACGTCAATCTCTCGAGGATTCCGCGCTTGCCTTTTACATATCTGTTCTTGACCATTTCACCAAGGTCACCGAGTACGAAAGTATACTCGTTAGCTTTCTAACTGTACTGAGCATCCGAGACGACAAGACTTGGGAGACGTATACGAACTTTACCCCTAAACTCTCGGCTATCATGGCTATATCACGAGTATTTCTCGTCAAGCATACAATGAATAAGAGAAAATCGTATATCCAGACAAGGGTAGAGCAGGGGCAGGCTAGGCAGGAAGCTGAGGAGAAGAGCCCAGGACATTTCGAAATCATGTCCGAGATGACACGCCGGTTTCTCGTCGGTGGCGCCGAGCGCTGGGATACCACGCCAACGCAGTTTATCATTCGACTTCGCAATTATGGCATGGCGGCCAGCGGACATGAAGCAATTCCAGGTTCGGTCAGTTGGGATGACGAGGACGCCATCTATAAAGGTATCCGCATCAACGTACTCGGTGTCCAGTCCATGCTGCAGTCTGCCTTGCAAAGGGCCGAGATGCTGCTGTATAAGCATCTGCTTTTCTGCGAGGAATATAAAGATCAGTCGACCCTCGGGCTTGGGTTACCGCAGTTCCCATGGGAAGAGCTTATTGATAATGCAGCAGACGCAAGCATCGGTCACTCATTTGTTAGCAACCTTCTGCAACTGTTGCCAGAAAGTAATGGTTGGATGTTCCGTAAAATGTGGACAAATGCCGCCCTACGAAAGGTGTGGGCCGAGGATAATCCAGAGGCTGAGTTTAACCTTGTTGAGAAAAAGGCCTGGCATTATGGCAACCACTTGGAGGAATTCCTTGAATGTCTGTTATTTACAATTCACTTGTCTGGTGGTCAAGCTGCCCGGTCGTTAGAGCTGCTTACCCTACGGCACAGAAATACTACCAATGGTGGCATACGGAATATCCTCTACGACCGTGGGCTTATCATGCTTGTGGCTGGATACCATAAGGGATTCTCAAAGACCGAAAGAGTCAAAGTTATACACCGCTTTTTGCCGCGCGAAATCAGCTCTTTGGTGATTTATTACCTATGGCTCGTGCTGCCGTTTTGGGAGGATATACAAGCAAACGTTTGGGATGAAACTGAGTTTTCCGCTAACCTATGGGCTCCGGAAGAAACACTTGACGATTTGAATGATAACGACGGAAAAAACGGGTATCAGACAAGCAGTGGTGATGAAAGTGACGGCGAGGAGGATAGAAATGGTCGTCCTCGAAAAAAGACGAAAGGCAAGGTGCGCCGTCTAGGGCCCGGCCCACACTGGACATCCGCACGAATGACCCGTATTCTACGACGAATGAGCCTTCAAGGCTGCAATAAAGGGTTCAGTATCAGTAGCTGGAGACATCTCTCGATCGCAATTACCCGGCGCTATTTTCGTACCGGCACAACAGCTCATGCAGCTCTTATCGGCGAGGCGGATGAGGGCTACGGCAGTGATAGCGACAGTGAGGTGGAGCAGGACAGTCCCTGGGATGCCCAAGCCTGCCACGGGTCCTTGACCGCCGGCCTGGTGTACGGCAGGCTCATTACAGAAGGGTGTTTTGAGACGAACGAACGGCGCGTCAACTTCCGGTTCATCAGCGAGGAGTGGCACCGCCTACTCGGTTTCCCATCGGCTGTCAACGGGTTTGGGGAGGTTCTCACGCCGGGGCGTAAACGAAAAACGCCATCGCTGCATTACGAAGCAATGAGGAATCTGCAACTGAGGCGATGGAAGACCCTTCGGAGAGTCAATATTGACCAGGAGCTAGGCCGTCTATACGGAGGTCACGTCCGGTTCCGCGGTAAGCAACGGGAAGCAGTGGACGCAATTATGATGAACAAAAGTCCTGTTGTTGTGATTATGGGAACTGGCACCGGAAAAAGCCTCTGCTTTATGCTACCTGCGGCCAGCTGTCCCGGTGGGCTGACGGTGGTGATCGTGCCGCTCGTGTCTCTGCAGGGTGATCTGATGGATCGGTGCCGAAAGCTCAAGATATCGTGTGCTGAGTGGAGAAGTGATAGGGTGCCAGGAGACGTATCGATTGTATTTGTAACACCCGAGTCAGCTATGACGAAGCGTTTTCTAGACTTTCTAGAGTCACGGCGGGTCATGGCCAAAGTGGACCGGATCGTTGTCGACGAGTGTCACACGATCATGGAAGGAAGCCTCTCGTTTCGTCCCAAGCTACGCGAGCTCGGCACTCTTGCACTGGTAGGGTTGCAGATGGTTTATCTCACGGCAACGCTCCCGCCAGCAGATGAAGCGGCCTTTTTCAACATAGTCAACGCACGGCGCGAAGACGTTATCATGATCCGAGCAAAGACAACACGCCATAACGTGGCTTACAGTGTCAGATCGGTCACGGCCACAACTGTAGATGAGGCCATCGCTGCCGTTGTCGAGGAGGCAAGGGCTACAATCGATCAAAAGCTGGAAGAGTACCCATGGCCAGCTAAAATCATCGTCTACTGCCAGCGAGTAGAGGCAACAGAACACCTAGCCGGAAAACTGGGATGCGATGCTTACCACCGAGAGATTGATACTCGGGACGGCAAGGCAGAGAGGCTCAAGTTTTGGATGAGCGGCACAAAGCGTGAGCAGTACGGAGACGGGCGCGTGATCGTGGCGACGAACGCGCTTGGTCTCGGCATTGATGTACCCGACATTCGAGTGGTGGTGCACGTGGAGATGCCATACAGAATGGCCGACTATGCGCAACAGAGCGGGCGTGCAGGTCGAGACGGGCTACGGAGCGAAGCCATCGTCATCCGACTTGATGCGCAAGGCAGCTCGAAGAGACCACGGCCGCTCGTGGCTGAGCACGCAGCTACGGATAGCTATATCGGTGGCGATGCATGTCGGCGCGTGGTACTGGACTCTGTCATGGATGGCCGAACGGATCGGGAGGGCTGTGAGCAAGGGGAAGAGCTGTGTGACGTCTGCCGATGCCGGGAAGATGAGGAAAATAGGGAGGGTGAAGATGATCAGTTAGAGGATAGGGAGGAATGTGCTATGCGGCAGCGAGAGCTAGAAGTGGAATACGCTCGGTATCGAGCGGTGACTGCTACGGCAGAGGAGCATCGAGGGTTCCAGGAGTACCGAAGGAAGCTTGCACAGCAAGCTCTGGACGGCTGCATATTCTGCTCGGTACAGGGTATACATAGCGAAAGGACGCACTCGGGGCTACGGTGCCAGGAAGCACTGGCGATAGGGGGGCAAGTGGCGGAGGCATACCAGCTTGCGATAGGTATGGAAAAGTTCCTGCGGCGAAGCAAGGTGATAGAAGACTTTGGTTGCTGCATGGACTGCTTTGTACCGCAGGAGTTGTGTGATAGCTGGGAGGATAATGGGGTGGAGGGTGGATGGAAACGAGGTGACGAGAAGCAGTGTCAATACGAAGGGGTGATGATATGTATTATTGCCTGGGTATGGACGCAGCTGCCGAGAGATAGTATTAAGTTATATAGCAGGCTTGGATTTCATAGTAGGGAGGAGTGGACGGAGAAAGAAAGGAGGGAGCAGGTGTGGAGATGGATGGGGAAGAGAGTGATTTGGGGGGGTACAGAGATATTACAGATATGTGTAATTTTTAATGAAATGATAGAGTAGTAGAGTAAGAGTAGAGAAAGGGTTTAGTATAGTTATAGAGTCTAGTATAATACTATGTTTATAAAGTAAGAGATTAACTAGAATAGCTATAGCAGTATTACTAAGAGCTGGTTATAGAGAAGGGGATAAGTATATAGTAACCCTAACCCTAGATAGAGTATAATATATATAGGGTTATAAGGAAGTATAGGGTTGAATCTAACCTTTATAACTGAGGAGTAAGATATTAAAAGTAGGGCTAGCAGTATATACTCTACGGGGAAAGCAGTAACTGCTGATATAAGAGTTATATATATATATAAGAGGAGTATAATAATAGCAGGTAGAGGGTTAAAAAGGCGAAAAGGGACAAAGGTAAGAGGAAGAGATATATTAAGCGCTAACCTCTACCGTACAGCGGCCGGAGAAAGGCTAGCGTAGCGGAATATTATATAAGCAGTACAGTATAAGGTAGAGATAGGGGAGCTAACCTCTGACATAAGGGGTGTGCGAAGCAGAAGATCAGGCAGAACCGCTAACCGCTAACCGCTGACGGGGGAGTTGTGCGCAGCAAGGGTTAGGGTTAGGGTTAGGGTTAGGGTTAGGGTTAGGGTTAGGGTTAGGGTTAGGGTTAGGGTTAGGGTTAGGGTTAGGGTTAGGGTTAGGGTTAGGGTTAGGGTTAGGGTTAGGGTTAGGGTTAGGGTTAGGGTTAGGGTTAGGGTTAGGGTTAGGGTTAGGGTTAGG